>CM051244.1:11728353-11996791 GCA_027917425.1 Gastrophryne carolinensis | reverse complement strand
TAGCTCCGCCCCCAAGGGGGCGTTGACTGCAAGATCAGAGATGTAGCCCCTCCCGGCCCCCCTATAAAGGCGGATGCCTCTCAACCCAGGCTCCAGTAATTTAAAAGCAGTACTCATTAGAAGAGGCAAGCCGGGAGGTCCAAGAAATAGGAGACCATGTTATTTCACATAGCCTCTGCTTGTACTCTCTCGAATCAAAAACGTAAAATCTAAAACTTGTATAACTAGTGTCCTATGAGCAATAATGGTTCAATCACCATAAACAGGCATGCAGGACATAATAAACCTCAAGGGCGGGGTGGGGGGCTGAATGATTCGGAAATAAAAGCAATTCTACAGGTGAGTATCACAGAATTGCCTTTTTCTTTCCAATCCATTCCAGCCTGTCCAGAAGTCATCACGATTAGGACATCCAAAAGCAGTGTCCATATGGGCGGGATCCCCCGTGCAGACCAGCAGGTAGTTCATTTCACTACCGCCTGAAGCACCTGTCGGCCAAAACAGCGTCAGCTGAGGCCCTGACATCCACCTTGTAAAACTTTGTAAAAGTATGAACTGAAGACCAAGTGGCGGCCCTCACAAACTTGTTCCACCGGGGCCTGGTGCTGAAAAGCCCAAGAAGCACCAATAGCTCTAGTAGAATGAGCTGTGATCCGAAAAGGGGGTTCCTTCCCCCTGGCAGAATAGGCTTGTACCGCCTGTCTAATCCACCTACTGAGTGTGGACTTGGCTGGTGGCAAACCCTTCCTAGAGCCTTCTGTTAGGACAAAAAGCAAATCCGATTTTCTGAAGGATTCAGTCGCAACCAGGTAATACCTTATGGCTCTGACCACATCCAAAGCATGGAGAGTCCATTCTGTGGGATTAGCCGGTGCTGGACACAAGGAAGGTAAGACAACATCCTCATTAAGGTGAAAAGGAGACACAACCTTAGGCAAAAAAAAACATCTTAAAACGAAAAACCACCTTATCTCTGTGCATTTCAAAATAGGGTGGTTTCATACATAGTGCGGCCAGCTCTGATGCACGACGCACCGAGGTGAACGCCAAAGGAAAAACCACCTTGAGTGTCAGCATAGTCAATGTACATACAACGGCTCGAAGGGGGCACCCTGGAGAACAGATAACACCAGATTTAGGTCCCACACCGGTACAACAGATTTACGCGGTGGACAGACATGCTTGACCCCCTGGAAAAAATCCAGTCTTGATCAATCTATGATTGGCAATAGACCTCTGGAAAAAAATGGATACGGCAGAGACCTGACCCTTGAGGGTGCTCAGCTGGAGGCCCAAGTCTAGACCGTTTTGTAGAAACTCAAGGACTCTAGAAACAGAATATTTCCGACAAGGAAGGATCCTGGCCTCGCACCAAGCGATATAGGCCCGCCAAACTCTGTAGTATATCATGGAAGAAGACTTCTTCCGTGCCTGAATCATTGTGTGAATAACCGTGGCCAGTAACCCCTTCTCCGTCAGAATGGAGGTTTCAACTGCCAGGCCGTCAAAGCCAGCATGCGTAAATTCGGGTGCCAAAGCGATCCCTGTGTGAGAAGCTCCGGATCGTCGGGCAAGATGCAGTGATCTATTGACATCTTTACTATGTCCACGAACCAACTCCTCCTTGGCCAACAAGGAGCCACCAGGATGGTTGGAACCCCCTCCTGGACTATCTTGCGTAGTACTCGGTCCAGGAGCGGAGACGGAGGAAAAGCATACAGAAGATTGAACTCCGTCCAAGGAATCGCCAGGGCGTCTGCTGCTATGGCCAGAGGGTCTCTTGAGATAGACACGAACCTTGGAAGCTTGTGATTGTGTCTGGATGCAAAAAGATCCACGTCCGGTTGACCCCAGCGGAGGCACAGAGCTTGAAAGGGCTTCCTGCTGAGGGACCATTCTCCCAGGCGTAAGGAGCTCCTGCTCCTGCTTCCTCCTGGTTCTCCACCCCCGGGATGTAAACCGCTGAGATGCAGGGAACATTCTCTGCCCAACTTAGAATCCGGCTCACCTCCTTGAGAGATCTTGCTCTGAGTACTGCCCTGGTGGTTGATGTAGGCTACAGCTGTCTGACTGTCCGAGCAGACCTGAACCGCATGGCCTCTTAAATAGGGGTTAGAACCAACCAATTGCTCTTAGTTCCAAGATATTTATGGGTAACCGGTTCTCCTTCGGACCCCACTGACCCTGGATCTTCTGGGTCTGCCAAATACCTCCCCAGCCTGTAAGTTACCACGGATGCCAGTCTATCTCCTATTGGGGAGTCCGAAAGGACTTGCCTACCAGCAGAGTCCGAGAATCCAACCACCACAAGAGGGATTGCCTGGCAAGGGGGGACAGCAAAAATTCCTGTTCCAGGGACTCCGGCAACCGATCCCAGCTTGCTAGCAGGTTCAGCTGTAGAGGTCTCATGTGGAACTGGGCCAAGGGCACCGCCTCGAAGCAAACCACCATTAGGCCCACCAATCTCATCCCTAGACACACCGATGGCTGTTGACAAGCCAGCACGGCCTGTACTTGCGTCTGGAGTCCCAAGAATTTCTGCTGCGGCAGAAAGACTTTGACTTGACCAGTGTCTAGAGTCATTCCCAGGAAGGATCTAACTGGTGACAGAGTGATATGCGACTTGGGGTAGTTGATCACCAAACCGAAGGCTTCCACAGCTGACGGCACGGTTCAGGTGTTGCTGTCGGCCTCCTGAAGGTACTGGGCCGAGATCAGAAGATTGTCCAGATAGGGTAATACCGAATACCCTGCCCCTCAGGATAGTCATGATGCTCGCCAGCACCTTGGTGAACACCCCGTGAACTGAGGATATTGCGAAGGGAAGTGCCACAACTGGAAAGCTGACCCTCCATGCAAACCGCAAAATCTCTGATGACCTGGAAAAATAGGGATGTGTAGATACTCGTCCCTGATGTCCACTGTAGCCAAAAAGACGCCGGGCCAAAGCGACCTCACCGCCGACCGCAATGTTTACATGCGTAATGTCAGAGCTTTATAAAACTGCTGAGACCCTTTAGGTCCCGGATCGGCCGCACCGATTCGTCCTTCTTGGAACCGTGAGTAGGTCAAAAGAATATCAAGTATGCAAACATTTCCCCCTCTTTAAAATACACAACAAGGAAAGAGAAGAACTCACGGTACCGCGCTGCAGCAGCGCCAAGGAGACCTGCAGGAGCAGCCATGGATTGAGGGATAACATAACATCCAAATGCGCGATGTCCGCACGCAGCAGCGCGCGTTCCAGAACCCTCAGCCCGAAGGAGCTTCACTAGAGCGACGGCCATCCTGTGTGCCGCCACCTGCGACTCCGCCCTCCCCGGCCCGTCACACGGCCTAGCAGCGGCGCCGCGAGCGCTGCCTGCCCCCCCCCCCCCCCCCCCGACTCGCAAGGAGGCCGCGGGGCGTGCCGGCCCTTCATGCGGCCCGCGCCCCTGTCAGATTACTCCAACCGGCGAGGGAACGAGGGAGGTGAATATGTGGGAGGAGCACGCACCAGCACAACACATAAAACAATAAAGCATGTGGGCGAAGGGAGGGTATATACAAAACATCATATATAGTGGTTTCCCAGCAGGCTCACCATAAGATGCCTGCAGCCGACCTGCTTTTTGTAAGAAAGCTTGCGGTCCAGAGCCATCTGCTCTGCCAAAACACCCCAGACCCCAGCATTTCACCCTACCGTACACGGATCCCTGGTAAACAGCCAAAGCTGGTAGGCAAGGAAGGGTCAGAGGAATCTGTGGAAATACGGTCCTGCAGCCGGCCGACAGGCTAGGGGTCCCCGCTCTGCTGCTAAAATCCTGAGAGAGTGTAAGCAATCCTGTGCAGTCAACTGCAAGAAGAGAACTGGAGCCTGGGTTGAGAGGCAGGCAACTTTATAGGGGGTCGGGAGGGGCTACATCTCTGATCTTTCAGTCAACGCCCCCTTGGGGGTGGAGCTACCCAATCGTGATTACCTCTGGACGGGCTGGAATGGATTGGAAAGAAAATGATAGCGCTGTATAAATAAACAATAATAATAATAATAATACAGCCTGAAAACAGGCACAGGACAAAAGCTGCTTTGCATTAAAAAGCAGGCTGGGACAAAAACTGGGTGGTCATTCCCTTTAAAGTGGAACAAAACTTGGAAAACCATGGGTTTTGTTTCCCTTGCCCCGGAGGCATCCCGTTTTGTGATGCCCCGCTATGTGAAATCCCCGAGATCACCCATAAAATAGAAAAAAAATGTCTAAAATGTTCAAAAAAGCTCCAGACACACTGTGCAGAGTGTGGGATCCTGGCACACGGGGTGTAGGGGGTCTGCTCAACCAATCCTGAAAACTAACTTTATTGAAGGGCAAAACAGTTAGGGGGTTAATTGTATATAAAGATACTTAAATGATCACATACTAATTCTTGTCCTTGTTGGTATCTCCAGATCGTCGAAAAATACCCTCCAACCTATATTGCCCTCCCAGCCTGCTGTCCCAAAGAGCAAGCCACCCCACCCATTGGAGATGACTGCATCCATTCTGGACCACTGTTATGACTTACCCCCGATGACCGACACCGAAATGTTACACGCGGCCCGCGACGAGATCACCAGGTTGCAACAACGCAACGCCACTCTGGAAAAGAGCATGTTTTTCCTGGATCGCTTCTCCTCGGACTCGAGCCTCATTAACTTTTATACCGGCTTCAAAGATTATCCCACACTGAGGATTGTCTTTTCTACGCTGACCGAAACGGAGGGCAGCTCAGAGAAATGGAAGCAGTGCCAACAGGAGGGCAACGCCGGTGTCCACCGGCACTCCAAACTGGAATCGGAAACCATGTCGCAGATGGATCAGTTCTTCTTGTTTTTGTGCAAAGTGCGGCAAGGGTTCCATGATCAAGATCTAGCCATCCGCTTTAACGTCTCCCAAACGCGGGTCACCAGGATCGTCATCACGTGGGCTCACTATTTATACCTGGTCCTCGGAGAAATCCCTCTCTGGCGGAGCCGCGAAACCAGTTGCCAAGATGTTCCTGAGTGCTTCAAAGCCTCCTACCCCCATGCGCGGGTGACGTTGCATTGCGCCGAAATCAAAGTGCAGACCAGCAGCGCCGAGAGCGCGTCCTCCTCTATATACTACAACCAGGTGTCCTACAAGGGCCTGCTCGGCATCGCCCCCCACGGAGCCGTGATATTTATAAGCCCCTTGTATTCTGGCTGCGCCTCAACTAGAGACATCACAAAGTCGTCTGGGATCTTGGATCTTTTGGAACCCGGAGATTGGGTGATCACCGATAAGGATTTTCTTATACAGGATCTGGTGGAATCTGCTGGAGCTTTTGTTGTGGTTCCTCCGATCATAACGGCTGCCCTGCCGCGGGATTGCCACGAAGCGAACGTCATGCTCAGTCAAGCTTCGACCGATCAAAACACCATGTACATCTTGGCCTCGTCTTCTAAAGAGGGCCAAGATACCCTGGTGGTCACCACCCCTGCGGGGGTGGAAGACGCCACCGCGGAATTTCAGCAGCCCGTCGGCGAAGAGGTCGTCGAAGAGGTCGTCTCAGAAGAAAAGTTCGGGGTCGAGATAGTCACCATTTCTGATGAGGTTTCCGGAGGTGATAAAATGGAGACGACTGAAGCGACGAGTGCCGCCAATAACAATGCTGATAAAGCGCTCGACGACATCCACGAGGTGATCATCGGTTCTCCCGTAGAGAAGAGCGGAGAAGAACCGGCGAGGCCCGACACCGATATCAACTCCCTGGCCCGCCTCAGAATCTGCATCAATCAGGACATAGACCGCGTTCGCCAGTATCGCCTTTTCGATCACGTTCTGCCGTTTGCCTTAGCGAGCATAACCAATCAGCTGTGGGCCGTCTGCGCCATGCTGACCAACATCAACGGCTCGCTGAGCTGAAGTCGCCGTTCTCTGTCTTATTTGAGAATTTTTTTATTTCGTTAAGTGTTTTGACTTTTAAAAAATGTTTCTTTTTTTGTGTGTCACAAATGCTAAAGAAACGAATATTTAAACTATAAGTAACTTTTGCAGCTGCCAGTTCCTGACCCCTGAGCGCCTTGTTAAACGCAATCTGTATTGGGAAATGTTGATATTAAAGGGATTGTCCAGGCAAAGGGTTAAAGTTGACCAAAACCCCACTACGGCGCATGTGTGAGCGCTCGTCCAATCAGCGCACTCGGAGCCGCTGAGCTATGCGCGTCTGAGCAACGTCTTAGCTCAGCGGCTCCGAGCGCGCTGGCGGCCACACCGGAGCACGCATCCTGCTGGAAAGATAGAGGAGAGAGTGTAGCGGGCGACCTGGGGGGTTTCACACAGCGGGGCATCCGATTTTGGATGCCCCGGCGGAGGGAATGGATCACCCGATCCAGCTGGGTTTTGGTCCACTTTAAACTATAAGTAACTTTTGCAGCTGCCACTTTCCTGACCCCCGATCGCCTTGTTAAAAGGAACCAGCGGGAAATATTGATATTAAAGGGATTGTCCAGGCAAAGGGTTAAAGTGGACCAAAACCCAGGATTCTGACTATCCTGGGTTTTGGTCTCTGCTGTGTAAAACCCCCCAGATCGCCGATGCCAACTCAGCTCTTCCCGGTCGCCATGGCGTCTAAGGCCAGGGATTTAGAGCGCGCCAGTTCCTGACCCCAAAGCGTTTTTGACTACCAAGCCTTGTTAAAAGGAACCAGTATCGGGAAATATATAATATTAAAGGGGCTGTCCAGGCAATGGGTTAAAGTGGACCAAAACCCAGGATTTTGACTATCCTGGGTTTTGGTCCCTGCTGTGTGAAACCCCCAGATCGCCGATGCCAACTCTTCCCTTTTCTATGGCACATGTGCGGCTGCTCGTCCAATCAGCACGCTCTGAGCCGCTGCGCTATGCTCGTCTGAGCGACGTCTTAGCTCAGCGGCTCAGAGCACGCTGGCAGCCGCATCTCGCGCTTCTCTCTAACAGGGAGCACGTGCCCTGCTAGAGGGATAGAGGCCCGCGCATGCGCCGTTGTACCGGGAAACAAGGTAAGTGCAGCGGGCGACCTGGCGTGTTTCACATCGATTTTGGATGCCCCGCGGGGAGGGAATATTATAGATTCCCAGGCCAATCCAGCTGGGTTTTGGTCCACTTTAAACTATAAGTAACTTTTGCAGCTGCCAGTTCCTGACCCCCGAGATCCTTGTTAAAAGGAACTAGTATCGGGAAATATTGATATTAAAGGGATTGTCCAGACAAAGGGTTAAAGTGGACCAAAGCCCAGGATTTTGACTATCCTGGGTTATGGTCCCTGCTGTGTGAAACCCCCCAGATCGCCGATGCCAACTCGCCTCTTCCCGGTCCTACAGCGCATATGCAAGCGCTCGTCCAATCCGCACGCTCGGAGCCGCCTACTTCACGTCGTCTAAGCCTTTGTCTAAGGCCAGCGGCTCCGAGCGTGCCAGTTCCTGACCCTCCGTGCGTTTTTGACTCCCAAGTCTTGTTAAAAGGAACCGGTACCGTGAAATATTAATATTAAAGGGGCTGTCCAGGCAAAGGGTTAAAGTGGACCAAAACCCTGGATTTTGACTATCCTGAGTTTTGGTCCTTTTCCCCAGGGCACCCCGATCGGGGATGCCTCGCTGTGCGAAACCCCCCAGATCGGCAATGCCAACTCACCTCCTCCCAGTCCTACTGCGCATGCTCAGTAGCTCGTCCAATCAGCTCGCTCGGTGCCGCTGACTTCACGTCATCGAATGCCAGCGGCTCCGAGCACACTGGCGGACACATCCCCTGCTACCCTCTAACAGGGAGCGTGCCCGCACTGGCCATTCACAAATGCCTGGCGCGGGCACGTGCCCTGCTGGAGGGATAGCGGGGATGTGGCCGCTGCTTGGTCATGCGTCATTGGACCAGGAAACAAGGTACGTGTATGGGGTGACCTGGGGGGTTTCACACAGCGAGGCATCCCGATTTTGGATGAATCCTATAGATCGGTGTGAGTTTTGGTCCACTTTAACTAAGTGTACTTGCTTGTTATCTCATATTTGTGTCAGAGGCTGTGCTTCTAAGCAATTAAAGCGGAACAAAACCTACATGGGTCCGGCCGTTGGCTTTCCCCCGGCCCTGCTGTGTGAAACCCCCTGGGTTACTAGTACTCACTCACCTTTTCCCCGGTCCAACAGCACATGCGCAGGCTCTCTTCTAATAAGAGCCGTTTTCTGTGCATATGTAATATGGCAAATGGCTCTCGTTTTTTCCAATGGGGAGCAGAAGCTGGCCAATCCTCTGGCTCCCGCCCCCTCTGTTCAGATCGACTGCGTGCGCTTCCCATTGAAGTCAATGAGAGAAGTTTGCCGAAGGATATAAACACGGCAAAAGGCTTTGATTGGACGAGAACTGCAGTTGGACTGAGAAGAGGTGAGTTTTACTGGGGGGGGTTCACACATCGGGTTATCGCTTTAAGTTTCCTTTTATTCAGAGATATCTTCCTCCCACCTCCTGACCACGCTGTTTGGGGGATGTTGAACGTCTCTTACTTAGACACCTGAAGACAAAGGCATTTCAGTGAATGACTCTGAGCAGTGGGGTCAGGAGATTTTCCGGCTTTAGAAAAGAAATGGCAGATGATGGCTGGTTAGAAACACAACCCCTAACACAAAGTTAGCACCCTTAATTAACCCTTTGTCTGTAATGTCCCTTTAAATATTTGCGTAAAAAATGCCCACTCATGTAACACTCTGTTTTTTGCTATAATTAGAAAAAAAGGAAATGGCTAAAATAATATACCTTTATTTTTAGTCTGGGGCATAACCAAGTCACTGATGGGGAAAATTCTGATGGCCGGTACCTAGCGTGATGAGCACAGAGTGCGGTTTGCTAGTGCCCGCAGTCATTGGCACAAAAAAAACCCAATAGAGCAGGCTACAGCAGCTTCCTCTGTGCCTGGAACAACCTCTGCAAGTCCAAAACTAAAGGTTAGTTTTCCCTTGATTGGCTCCAGTTGGTCATTCAGTTGCAAGCAAACGGCTGGCTTGCTTAATGCCCCTAGCTGAGGGGAGCAGGTAATAGGAGACACAGCTGCTACTAATTAGCAGCTTCCTCTGTGCCTGGAACAACCTCTGCAAGTCCAAAACTAAAGGATACTTTTCCCACTGAAAAGCTACAGCATGCGGCACAGCCACTATATAGAGAGATAGGGATCGGCCCATTTCCAGTCACGCAGGTCAATTATTTTATTTATGTTCTATTAAATAAGTCCAGTCTCTGGTAACCTAACCCTCCCTGTGCGCTAAGGCAGAACAGTGGGGTTTCTGAAAAAAAAAACACCTCACCCAGATTCAGGCACACCTCACTGGGTACTCTCTGCTGGCCTCCCCTTTTCTCATTTGGATTGATCCATCAAAACCCTATTCCCTAGGATATCTTAGGTATCCCGATTTGGGGTGCCCCCGCTGTTTGAAATCCCCCGGAACTTTCTTTGGCTGATGCACGCTCCGCTCCAGCACTCAGATAGGCCACAGGTGGGTGAGTGTCTTTGCTCCGGGGGGCATCCCAATTTGCTGTGGAGTAAAACACCCCAGTTTGCCCAAGAAATTCTCCTTTCCTTTTTTTGGTCCATCGGTCCTCTCGACCATCCTCCCATTCTCCTCATATGGATCGGTCCATCTCTCGGTACTTGGTCCATCGGTCCTCTCCACGAGCCTTCCCTTCTCCTAATATGTATCGTCCCGTACCCCGGTATTTGGTCCATCGGTCCTCTCCACCAGCCTCCCCTTCTCCTCATATAAATTGGTCCGTTACCCGGTACTTGGTCCACTGGTCCTCTCCACCGACTTACGCTTCTCATATGGATCGTCCCGTGTCCCGTCACCCGGGTCAGTTATTGTGTCTTTTACTAACTAGCCATGTAACCCTTTTTAGAGGTTTCATGATGACACGGTTTTACGTGTTTCTTACGTGATTCTGGGATTGCCCCAACATTTTGTGATACTGCTCCTTTCAAACGTGGCTGCCATCATAGGTTAGAGTGTTATTTTGGGGCTTCTCCAGCCTTGTCCCCCTCCCAAGGTTGACCAGTCAACTGCTAGATCCTGATGGGCAGGATCGCTGGTGGGTTATCCAGACCCTGATAAACTCTAGAAGTGTCTCTTGCAGGGTCATGGGCCGCCTTCCTGTTTTTTTATTTAGGTGAAAATTTTTACAACTGCTTGCATTTAAAAGGACAGTCCAGGTGTTGTTTTTGGTATGCTCGCCGAATAATGGTAAACCAAGGATTATAAGAATATGCTGTTTATAAGGGAAGTATCTACATAAAGCTATGGAAATACTCTATCAATGGATGAACAGGGAGGTAAGAGAAAAGAGAGGGGATGTGAGATTTTGTCTACAAGTGGCCATGAGTCTTATATATCCATTCATCGGCCCCTGTCCCCTTTGGAAAGTCCATCACAATCCACCTGTGAGGCTATAGCAGGTCTATGTCAAATTCTTATTATCCCAGGGCAGGGGCGTATTCTCCATTGATCTCCTGGGAGGGACCTTTATCATCTTTCCATAACTGTCAGGCCCAGCCATCCTGGGGGCAGTCATACACATGTAAATCAAGCAATAAGCAGGCAGGGGATGCTGTGTTTTTTTTAATAAGTTGTGGAGTGTAATAGGTTGATCAGTGTAGAAATATTCCAAAGGCTGTGAAAATGCCTCAAACACCAAGCAATGGCAAAAATACGGCAGCAAGCAGCTCACCCAAAGCCTGTCCCACGTGCCTCTCCTCCATTTGCTGTAGCAGGCCTCCTTTCCTTTCCAATTCTGCACTAATACGTACAAATGTGGTCTCGCGGCTGCCCTTGTCCTTTAGAGTTTGCCAGCCTGGCCACATTTTGCGTGGTCGTGAAGAAATGGAAAGGAAAGGGGTGGTAAACTTTGGAGAACTTCTACAGCATCTACAGGATGCAGCAGGCAATGGAGGAGAGGCACATGGGAAAGGCTTTAGGAGAGCTTCTTGTTGCCTTATTAATGATGCCTGGTCTGTCCTTTTTAGGGATCGGGATGACTGACAAAATGATGAATGTATTAGAAATAACCGTCTAATCTGACTTTGGGGAAAATTAAAATTTTCACTTGTATAAACCGCTACTATCGGCAGTAATGGCTGCCTAAAGCTGGGGTAAAAGTGGACCAAAACCCAGCTCGATAGGCCTGGGGATATTATAGATTGATTCCCTCCCCCAAAATCGGGATGCCCCACTGTGTAAAACCCCCCAGGTCACCCCGTTCACTTACCTTACTACCCAGTCCAACCGTGCAGGCCGTGGCTGTAACCCTGCTATCCCTCTAGCAGGGTGCGTGCCTGCGCCAGCCATTTGTGAATGGCTGGTGCGGGCATGCTCCCTGTTAGTGTAGCGGGGGATGTGGCTGCCAAAGTGCTCAGGCCCGCTGAGCCTTAGACATCGTCTAAGATAGCTTGATGTCATCGGCCGCACATGGGCCGTAGGACCGGGAAGCGGTTAGTTTCTTCTGGCGATCTGAGGGGTTTCACACATTTTAGTCAAAATCTTAGGTTTTGGTCCACTTTAATGGCAATAATAAGGCAAGGAGCTCAGCTGAAGCCTGTCCCAGGCGCCTCTCCTCCATTTCCTGTAGATGTTGTAGCAGCTCTCCAAAGTTTGCTCTTTCCATTTCTCCACAACCACATTCAAATGTGGTCACACGGCCACCCCTGTCCCTCCATGCTTCCAACATGAGTGAGCCCAGCAAGCCACAGTAGTCGCACTTGCCTGGCTCACTGTTGCTGGAAGCACTGAGGGACAGGGGCGGCCGTGTGACCACATTTGAAAGTGGTCAAGGAGAAATTGAAAGAAAAGGAGGGGGATGGAGTATAGGCACATGGGACAGCCTTCAGGTGAGCTCCTTGCTGCCTTTTTTTTTTTTTGCCATTACCTGGACAGTACTCTCCCACTATAGAGTTAATCGGCTGTGGGCGAGTACTGGTGAGTAACAATTTTTATTTTGGTCGAGTGAGGGACTTTAAACTGAAACTTACATCTGAGAAAACGTTTGCAAATTCTTTAGCACATACCCTGTAAGGAGCTTTTGTTTTTAAGCTTTAAAAAATGTATCCTTGGGTACAAGTGATTTTCTGAGGGGGAAAAATCAGAACCTAGTTTATTGCACCTTTTTGGGTCTTAAACTAAAAAAAAAAAAAAAGCTCACCTGGTTGACACACAAAGTTAAACTTGCTAAATAATCAGCATGACCCCCTGTGTGTGCAGTGCTGAATTGTCCCCGGAGCCCCCTTCAGTCCTAGTTTTAGATATGTCTCCTGTAAAAATGTGAACCACCAGCAGATAATAATAATCATCGTCCAGGAGTTAAGACAAAAACATAAATGACCACCCAAGTTTACCCTTAAAAGCACAAGGCAACAACCACTGAGCCCCCCCCCCCCCTCCGCAAAGGAGTCAGGGAGCCAAAAAAATGGTTGTATCCTAGTCTGGTGGTTCTTTCCTCCTTTTGTGAAGATCTGGGTCTTCAGCCTATTTTGCTGCGGTGAATGCCCTCCAGAAAAAATTGTGCCTGGATGGGGAGTGTCGGGTCTACAGAATGGATGAGTATAGAAAACACCCTCCTCCTCAAGGTCCACCAGCAGGTCTGGTTTGTGGATCTCTAAAGGCGCGATAGAGTTGGCTATATGGAAATCATCAAAACAAGACCTGTTGGTGGCCCTTGTGAGGGATTGAACCTATGTCATGAGACAGTGTTTCCGAAGCCTCCTCCTCAAGGGCCACCAACAAGCCAAGTTTTGTAGATCTCTACTAATTACTCCACCTGTGCATCAGTGTAGAGATCTGCAAAACTTGGCTTGTTGGTGGCCCTTGAGGAGGAGGCTTCGGAAACACTGTCTCATGACATAGGTTCCATCCCTCACAGGGGTCACCAACAGGTCAGGTTTTGATGATTTCCATATAGCTGACTTGATAGCTCCACTATATGGAAATCATCAAAACTTGACCTGTTGGTGGCCCTTGTGAGGTATGGGAACCTATGTCATGAGATGTTTCCCAACCCTTCTCCTCAAGGGCCGCGAATAGGCCATGTTTTGCAGATCGCTACTGGAGTAATTAGTACTCAGGCGGAGTTATAGAGCCAGTCATATGGAAATCCTCAAAACCTGACCTGTTTCGGGGGGGGGGTACCCTGTTCTATACCATAGGTTCCAAACCCTCTCAAGGGTAATCAGCAAGTCATGTTGGTTGTGGTTTTACATATAGTGGACTCTATAGCTCTGTCTGAACACTAATGATGCCACCATCTGGTTTTGTGGATTTCAATATAATGAGCTCTAAAGCCCCACCTGAGCACTAATTACACCACCTGTACATCATTTTGGAGATCTGCAAAACCTTACCTGTTGGTGGCCCTCGAGGAAAAGGTTGGGGAACCCTGTTCCATACTATAGGTGCCCAACCTTCTCCTCAAGAGTCACCTCCTGTGCAAGGTTCCTAACCCTCTCAAGGGCCGATCATATGAAAATACTCAAAACCTGACCTGTTTGTGGCCTTTGAGAGGTTTGGGGGGTACCCTGTTTTATACCATAGGTTCCCAACCCTCTCAAGGGTAATCAGCAAGTCATGTTTTGTGGTTTTACATATACTGGACTCTATAGCTCTGTCTGAACACTAATGATGCCACCACCAGGTCATGTTTTGTGGATTTCCAGATAGCTGCCTCTTTAGCTCCACCTGAACACTAATTACTTCACCTGTGCATCTGCATGGAGATCCACAGTACATGGCCTGTTGGTGGCCCTCAAGGAAAATGTTGGAGAACCCTGCTCTATTCTATAGGTGCCCAACCCTCTCCTCAAGGGCCATCACCTGTGGTGCTCTACAAAACCTGACCTGTTGGTGACCCTCGAGGAAAAGGTTGGGGAACCCTGTTCTATTTAATAGGTGCCCAACCCTCTCCTCAAGGGCCACCTCCTGTACAAGGTTCCTAACCCTCTCAAAGGCCACCACCAGGTCATGTTTTGTGGATTTCCTTATAGCTGGCTCTATAGCTCCGTCTGAGCACTAATTACTTCACCTGTGCATCCGGATGGAGATCCACAGCACATGACCTGCTGGTAGATCTTGAGGAAATGGATGGAGAACCCTCTTCTATTCTATAGGTGCCCGAACCTCTCCTCAAGTGCCATCACCTGTGCATTTGTGTGGAGATCTACAAAACCTGACCTGTTGGTGGCCCTCGAAGAAAATGTTGGTGAACCATGTTCTGTTCTATAGGTGCCCAATCCTTTCCCTTGTGCATTTGTATGAAGATCCACAGTTCCCAATCTGTTGGTGGCCCTCAAGGAAAAGGTTGGGGAGCCATATTCTAAAGGTGCCCAACCCTTGACTCAAGGGCCATCACCTGTGCATTCGTATGGAGATCCACAGTTCCTAATCTGTTGGTGGCCCTCAAGGAAAAGGTTGGGGAGCCATGTTCTAAAAGTGCCCAACCCTTGACTCAAGGGCCATCACCTGTGCATTCATATGGAGATCCACAGTGCATGATCTGTTGGTGGCCCTCAATGAAAAGGTTGGGGAACCTTGTTCTAGTCTATAGATGCCCAACCCTCTCCTCAAGGGCCATCACCTGTACATTTGCGTGGAGATAGAGCCTGACCTGTTGGTGGCTCTTGAAATGGAAGGTTGAGGAACACTGCTCTAGAAGGTCTGAACACGACCTGATCTGGGCCTTTAACCTTTATTCCAGCTATACTTAACACCTTGCGACTGTTGGGGCCTCTATTAAAAAACATGGGCTGGTCTTAAAAAAAAAAAAAAGTTTGTATATTTTGAACCTGCTGGCTTGGCTGGAGCTGCATTGAAAAAGACAATTATTTAAGTTTCATTATTTGTTGTTGTTTCAGAAGGATACAGGGGCGCATTAAACAGACTGATCAGGTCCAAAAAAAATATTACCACACCTTCTGTGTCCCTTAAATCTGTTTCATTCCACCCTGGCAGTCTGAAGTGTACTGGGTCCCGAGATCGACAGTGCATGGTCTGTTGGTGGCCCTCGAAGAAAAGGTTGGGGAACCCTGTTCTATTCTATAGGTGCCCAACCCATGACTCAAGGGCCATCACCTGTGCTTTTGTATGGAGATCCACAGAGCATGACCTGTTGGTGGTCCCTGAGGAAATGGTTGGAGAACCCTGTTCTAGTCTATAGGTGCCCAACCCTCTCCTCAAAAAAAAAGTTGGGATATTTTGAACCTGCTGGCTGGAGCTGCATTGAAAAAGACAAGTGTGTATTTCCGCAGGTCGCCCAAACCACCCATCTTCCATATGCTTCCACGGCGCAGACTCGAGCTTAAAGCGAGTGCGCTTGATTGGCTGTGCAGGCTTTCACTCGGCTCCTCTGACGGCTAAGCCAAGCAGTGCCGAAGGGAGCCGAGTGCACTGCCAGCTGCATCCCCTGCTAACCTCCAAGCTGTGGTGTGGCCGGGCCCTTCTCTCAGTAAGGCCAGGAGCAGGCATGCCCACGGCTAGAGGTGAGCAGGGATGCGGCCGCAACGCAGACACAGCGAGGGCTCCAGAAGGTGCATGAAACTGGCGATGGAGGGGGAAGTTTCACACAGTGGGGCATCCCAATTCTGATGCACCAAGGAGTGAAACTGGGACTTTTAGACTCTAGGGCCTGTGATGTTCCTCTTTAAGGACCCGGTTTTATACATCCAGGACAGCCGCATGGGACAAAAGATGAGCGCTTTTGCCTAGATAGATACCCTAGTCTACTTTCGCAAAATATTGTGTTCCGTTCTCGCTAGCACCTTCCTATGGAAAGCGCTAGCACAAATGTGATCCATGCAAAAACGCGGCATGCGGGACTTTCGTTGGGCAATCGTAATTCACATGTATGAAACCGCCCATGAGGGGCCTACTCTAAAGAAAACTGCGGTATAGACCCAATGCTTCATGCTGGACAAAGAACCGGTCTACACAAGCATGCTCCCATTTCCATCACACAGTACCTTCACTTTTTTTTTCTCTTGCAGCAAATCTTTTATTGTTATATTGTATCAATATGGAATAAAAGGCTTTTGTAAACAGTACCTTACCTTTATTTTGTGTTTTCCTTACCTTTATTTTGTGTTTTCTGAGTGACAGCACCAGTCTTCCTGTATCGGATATTGTATTGGGGACCTTTAAAGTCCCTATCCAGGCATAGCCAAGTGTGAGATATTTCTGAAAGATGACGAGATCATCGCCGATTTACAACACAGTCCAGTGCTGATTGCTAGAGTGGAGATAAGCATACTGCCATCATCCATGAGGCAGGGGGAGAGCGTCTTGTTTTAAGGATGGAGAAAACACAATTCTGTGATACTCACCTGTAGAATTATTTTTTCTGTTAATCCATTCCAGGCCGTCCCTAATCCGCCTCCCGGCCGATATCCTTTTGTCTGACTTCCTAGATTCCAGTTAATTAAAAAGCAGTATAACCAGCCGCCCGGGAGGCATATCTATATCTCTTGGAGAAAAGAAGGCTGGAGACAACATACAAGACTCCTCTCTGATTATAAATATGTACTATTCCTTTTTCTTTTTTTTTTTTTGTATCACTACACAAGACTAGGCATCCCAGATCTAGCATGCTTTTCAATGCGAAATATTGTTATAAAAAAAGAACACCATAAAAAGGGTATCAAGGATAGATCCTAACTTCCTATATTCCCCCAAAAGGGGGGGGGGCGGACGGCCTGGAATGGATTAACAGAAAAAACAATTCTACAGGTGCATATCACAGAATTGTGGCTGGCACTCAAAGGGTTAATCATTACACCTGGGACATCCAAAAGCAGTGCCTAATATGGGCGGGATCCCCAACGCGGTACAGCAAGTAGTTCAATTCACTACCGCCTGAAGTACTTTTCGACCAAATACAGCGTCAGCTGAGGCCCTAACACTTACCTTGTAAAGTTTGGTAAATGTGTGAACCCAAGACAAGGTGGCAGCTTTTTCTAACCTGTTCCACCGAGGCCTGATGCTGAAAAGCCCAGGAAGCACCAATGGCCCTAGTGGAAAGAGCTGTGACCCAAAACAAGGGACTCCTTCCCCTTGGCAGAATAGACTCTTACCACTGTCTGTCTAATGCCTCGACTGATGGCAGACTTAGCTGGTGGAAGACCTTTCCGTGGACCCTCAGGTATGACTTAAGAAGTCCAAACTATGGAAAGATTATGTAGTAGTGAGATAATACCTTAGAGCTCTCACTACATCCAAACAGTGAAGAACACCCCTTCCTTATTCTAAGTATACAGCACGTCCTGCTCCAGAAGATTCCTTACACTTGGGTTATACATCCACAAGATGGCGCTGGACCGCAGAGACAGCAAAATACAATTCTGTGAGATACTCACCTGTAGAATTGGTATTATATGCATACAGCACGTCCTGCTCCATCTATAATACTTACACATGGGTTATCCTCCGCCAGAGGGCGCTGTGCACTGCAGACATGCAAAAACAGGCTCCTCCCGGCCCTTCATATACCCAGGGACCTCCCACAAATCCCCAGTATTGAAAAGCAGTGAGAAAAAAGCCGGGAGAAACCAACCACCAACTGGTAACAATAGTAATGATAACAATCACCATACAGGGGATCCAGAAAAAAGTAAACCAGGGTGGGGTGGAGCAGGACGTGCTGTATGCATATAATACCAATTCTACAGGTGAGTATCTCACAGAATTGTATTATTCTAAGCATACAGCACGTCCTGCTCCATCTATAATACAATTACACATGGGACATCCAATAGCAGTGTCCATAAAGTAGGGTGGGATCCCCAAAAACAAGGCACAGCGGACAGTAAAGGCGCTGTCACCTGTAAAACTTTGCAACAGGCATGACATGAGCAGAGGCTCTAACGTCAATCTCATAACAAGACCTTTGAAAGGTATGAACAGAGACAAGCAACAGTCTAGTAACCTATTCAACAGAAAAAACCTGGTGCTGAAGGGCCAATGGTACCCAAGCACCAATATAACGGAATAAAATGAAAAAGGGGAGATTCTTCCCCCTCAAAGGAATAGGCCAGTGTAACAACCCAACCAGCCCACAGGCAACAGAAGCCTCGTGGAACACTTGTAACTTCCCCAAGGGGAATGAGAGCTGGTCACCCGACCGAAGGCAGGAATACTGACCCCTTCACTAGCACGAAGCCAAAGTCTTTACTCAGGACCAGGAGGCATCCAAGAAGGATTAATCCAAAGGATGCAGTGGCACTGGAAACAGGCGATATCAGGCGCATACATAAGGAGGCGCCCGCAGACTCCGAGGGCATCAGTCCCCCTAAGGGACAAGAAACCCTCAGGGGAAAATTGCAACACCTGTTGAGGGAATGTAGACCCTCATATTAGGATTACTAAGAATAAGGTCCGTAGTTAGACTAAACAGACGAACACCATGAACATAGAACACCACTTGGACCTGAGGTCCGGCGTAAGAAGGAATACCCCCACGGCATGGGGTGCATATAGATATATATATATCTATATATATATATATATATATACATCGAGCCAAGGCTAAGTAATCAGATCCACCTTCTCAGGCACACGTCTGACTGAAGACAGGAGCCCCCGGAGAAGCGACTTGGACTACAAGGGAGCTCAGACATCATCCAGCAGAAAGTCCCCAGGGAAAATCCGCAGGGCAAACAAAATGAAAATTGATCCCAACAGGGACCATGGAACTACTTGGGAGATGCACCTAAGCAATCCCCAAGAGAAGTCCTCACAAGGAAGACAGAACCAGACTCCTACAGAAAGACAGCCAGGACAGAACCTGAACCTTCAGAGTCCCTAGATGGGGAGCCAACCCCCACCTATGCTGTAATGACTCTAGAACCCTGGGAACCGAGAACGTCCAACAGGGAAGAGACCAAGAATTATGCCAATCAATATGGGTATACCATAATCCACAATAGACGGAGGAAGAGGAAGCCAAGGAAGCTTGCTCCTAGCCCCCCATATACCAAGTCACCCAGAAGACAAGGCCCGTCTCCAAGGGGTGAATGAATCAGCTGTCAAGCCCCAGACTAGAGTCTGTATATTGGGACGACAAAAGAAGGGGCCTGACAAGGGCAGAACCGCGCTCCTGAGAGAGCGAACAGGTCAGCAGACTACAGCAGAAGCATCTGCGAACCACAGCCCACAAGGCCACCCAGGCCATTAATCTCACGGGTCCCTTTATCAGCACAACGTGCGCAGAACCCCACAAGTAGGGTGAACGAAGAGAAGGCATATAAAATATAAAGTCTATGCATAATTTTACTAAGCCCCCATGACCAGAGTCAGAATATTCTGGGACAGTAAAAAACAAGGGCGGAGCCCCTGTGGTATAAGCGAGACCCAACAGAGCCACACTAGTAGGCTCCCAGAGCGACACCAGGATAGCATAACCTGCCGCTGAAAGGCATCCATTGGAGCGAATACCGCTGAGAAGCAGGGGACGTAGACCCCCGCCCAAGCAGGATCAGGAACCCTCCAGAGGGATCATCCTGCTTCAAGCTCCAGACCAATAATAAAACAGGCCATTGTCTTCCAACAGGCCAAGAGTCCCCAAATAGACAGATCCTAAAAGAGGAGAAGTCCAGCTGTATAGAGTCAACGGAAGGCACACCGTTTCAACAAAACCAGTCGGTAAGATGGACCCTACCTAGGAACCACGGGGAGTTGTGGAAGAAATTCCCCCCCCCCCCGCCAACCTGCGAGACTTGGTACCAAAGGTGACCATTCACAGGAAGATGCAAGTAAGGAAGGGGGTGCCCCCTGACAGGGCCCTTGAATATGATCAGCTCAAGAGGAACCACCGTACCAAGGGGGAATGAGCACAGACCAAGCCCCAGGGGTGCTGGAACCCCATGTACGCTCAATAACCTACTGTGCCCGGAGAGCCCAAGGGCTCGGTATATAAGGGACATCATCTGATATGCCACCAACGGGCCCACCAGCTGCCATCCCGCCTGGTGAAAGTAAGATGTCAGTAAAGGGGGACAGAGCCCCCGTAACCGGGAGTCCCCTTGTTGGCAGAGAAGAAGGCTCAAGCCTGAACCGAATCCCAGGAATGGGGATAGCGAATAAGGGACCATGAGGGATTTAGGTGACTGAGCACCCTTCCAGTAACTCCCAGGGGACACCGCTGGCCGACCAATCCACTCGGCCTGACGTAGAGACTGGGGAGTAAGGAAAGATGACCCGGTAGGGCCTAATGCAGACGCCCCCCCCCCAGGCATGTTCGAGACATCACCCCCATTCGTGCCATGGCGAGTAGCCTGGGAACGAAAGAGAGGCCCCAAATAATGCCTCAATCCGCAGGGTTGGTCCTGCAACACCGTCTAGTAATGGTCTAGGTGTCCAGCAGACACAAGGGGAACTAAGAAGATCTAGTACTTCACAGGAGGCCGGAAGCCCCCCTTGCACAGGGCGCCTGCGTCCCAAGACAGAGGTGTCATATAGGGACTACCTGTGAGAGTAGAATTGCCAGGCCTACCATAGGCCAGCGTGGCCCAGACTGCCTCCTACTGTTGAGGAAAGGAGGAAGGTTAAAATAAAGGCCAAAGCCCCATACCGTTAAGGGCAACCTGTAAGTAAGCCCAAACTCTGTAGGCCCAGTACGGCCTACCCCAGTACCTGAGTGAAAACCAGGGGCTAGAAGCACCCTGACAACCACTGAGAGGGACCACCCAGCAAAGCTATCCTGTGTCCAGGGGAACAACCTCCTGGAACCACCAGAAGGAGAAGGTACATTCCTGGATGGTGGACAGCTGCTGCAGCAGTACCCTCGCCCAGAAGGGCGAAGGCGTCCCTTCATGCTTGGGAGGTCTTGGCAGATTTGGACTTAGTCCTGCCAGAGGGCCCAGGGCGTTGCCTGCTCACCCCATGGTGGAAATCCACACCGAACAGTTGGAAGCACACCTCAGGTTCGCGTTTAACACCAACGTAGGGAGGTGGAGGGGTGACCCTGCTCCGGGGAGGCCGGAGCGGCCTTCTGCGCAAGGGTGCTTTACCCTTTTTACCAAAAAGGTCCAAACAGGCCCCAAATAATCACCGTCCTCTGAAGGGAAGGCAAGTGAGAGCCTTTTTTGTAGCATCGTCAGCACCCCACTGTCGCAGCCAGACCAGGCGGCGAATAGCTACCACAAGGGCAGAGGTTCTAGCACACATCTTAATGGTGTCGTCCAGTGCTGATAGAATAAACTTCACAAACGCATCACAGTCTGATAGCGCATTAAACACCCCCCAAGGGAGGTCCTCAGGACGGTGATCTAGTACTTTTCTGACAAGAGTCCTGCCGGCTACCGCAGTGATGGCCGCGGCACAGACCGGGCGCAGAGCCGTCCCAGCACACGAGAAGGCATGGGAAGCCAGTCTGTCAATGCGCCGGTCCTCAGCATCCCGAAAGGTACGGTAAAAAGGAGCCATCATGAAAGGGGGGTTAGTAACCCCTATAACCGGTGCATCCACCACAAGAGGGAAAGGGTACTTCCAATCCCAGACCCCTGGGACTCCTTTAAGTTTACAAGGCGATTCCCATTCTTGGGATATAAGATTCTGGAAATGATCCTGTTCTAGGAACTCCAAGCGTGGCAGCGCTGTATGGAAACTCTCCTTCTTAGGTTTGGGGGTCTCCCCAGGGGGGGAGATTGACAAAACCTCAAAGATCTTAATAAGAATTTCATCTGTGTCACACAGGCCCCAAGAACCGGGCCCAGAATCGTCACAGCACCCGGGCATCTCGTTCGAGGAGCCCGAATCTGAGAATAGCTCACCTTCCTCAGAAGGATCAAGGTCCTGCATATCAGAGTCATCGGTATCGTTAGGAACCGGAGAGCCAGGAGGCATCAGGGACCGCTTCTTACCAGGGCCCATACGCTCCGCCAATCCAGAAAGCACCTGCTCCGCCGTAGGCAGCACGCGCGGCACAGATTGCAGGTCATCCCCGCTTGAATGGGACTCATCAGGAGCGATATTTAGGTCCGGGGAGACGGGTGTATTGAAGGGAGGTGCAGCCATTGGCAGACCTGCCTGTTCTGCACACTGTCCGCAGACTCGTGCTCTGTCAGCCTCAGCCTGGGGCTGACCACACACTGCACACAGCCGGTCATGTCCCAGAGGGACCCCGGTTACATAGTTCTGAGATGCCTCCATATGGTGATTATCAGAGCAGTAGGCCCGCAGGGATTTACGCAATAGGCAACCCTGGATGCCCCAAGACCCGCTAGGAAGTGGGAGAATTTGTTATGTGGACCCGCTGTAATATATGTTAGGCCGGGAGAAGCCACCAAAGTCCTGGCATCTGAAAGACATATGGGACAAGAGGGGTGGTGTCAGTGCCATGCGCAGCCAAATACACATAGAACCATGCCGCCCCAGAGGGCACTTACATGACCAAGGGAGGAGGCGGACCGCACCACGCGCGCGCGAAGATGGCGCCAAGCAAACCTCGAGGGGCGGGCCAGACCAGGCTGTGACGCGGAGCGCGTCATGCCGAGTCTCCGCCTCCCCCAAAGAGCGCGAAGCTATAACCAACAGAAATAAGTAGAACAGTTGGATAGAAGGCGTATGCATAAAGATGCTGTCACGCTGGAAATGATGCTGCCGTCTAGGCAGTTGTTAATGAAAGACAAACCGCTCGCAACTGTATAGCAGGAGTGCGACACTGACACCCAATAAAAAATAAAAACCAAAGGCCTTAACGTGATACTTAACACTAGGACTGCCACACATACCCCCCCTTTCTTTTCTCCCGATTTACGGGAGGAAGCGAGGGAGAAGCGGACGGCGTCCATGGACTAAGTCTGTGAGGGGCACGGGCAAGAATGTGGGAGGGGCATCCACTAGCTCACCATCGGCCTAACCGCCTACCCTATGGAGGGGGATTGCGGTGGAGCGTGGCTCAGTTCAGCACACAAGGTGCTGCCTACCTTCACCCGACCCGCGCAGCCCAGGCTGGGAGGCATATTCTTCCGAAGAGGACGGGTGGAAATAGTCCCGCAGGGCCTCGGGCTGTGAAGCCCCGCTCGCCTGCGAGAGCGTGATACTTCATGTCTTCGCAGTTCAGCACTGCAGAGAAATCTGGGGATTTGTGGGAGGTCCCTGGGTATATGAAGGGCCGGGAGGAGCCTGTTTTTGCATGTCTGCAGTGCACAGCGCCCTCAGGCGGAGGATAACCCATGTGTAAGTATTATAGATGGAGCAGGACGTGCTGTATGCTTAGAATAAAGTGGCTCCTCCTGGCCCCATATATACCAGGGACCTCCCACAAATTCCCCAGATCTTCTCTGCAGTCTGGGCTGCGATGACTAGAAGATGGCTCTCTACTCACAGGTGAGCGGGGCTTATTAGCCTGCGGCCCTGTAGGACTATTCCCACCGGTTTCCTTTTACTGCCTCCCAGCTTAGGCTGCACTGGTTCGGGTGAAGGTAGGCAGCACCGCTGTCAGGTGCTAAGGAGCGTTGCTCCAACCGCAGTCCCCCACCAAAGTGTAGGCGGTGTGAGCCTTATGGGATGCCCCTCCAGCATCTGTATGCCCCTCGCCCCCTGTCCCCACAGTTGGCTCTTTTTAAGCTGGCCTTCGCTTCCCCTTCGCTCTCCCTGGTAGATCTCAGGGGGGGGGGGTGCATGTCTTGACTATATGATTTATGTGATGATCCCTTTTGAATTGGTTGAACTGGTTTCTTTTGCCGCCGCCGCCGAATGCTTGTACTCCGCTTCGCGGACGGCGGCGACATCGCCTCAGGTGCTACTGCGGCATCATTGGCTGGCCTTGTCATGTGGGCGCGTTTTCGCACACTTCAGGGGGGCGGGCCTTGCGGCTGACGCGTTCTGCATCACTGTCTCCGCGGCCCGCCCCTCGAGGTATATGCGGGCGCCAATTTAGTTCTCTTGCTGCGGGTCAAATTTTGTGGTTTCTCCCGGTTCTATCTCCTCTATTTAGTGCTAACTCTTATTGGAGGGCTATTGTATTCCCTTACCTCCCACTTCCCTAGCGGGTTATTGGGGCATCCCGGGTTGCTATTATTAGCGTCAATCCCTATTGGCCTATTGTGCCGTAATAATCACCATATGGAGGCTTCTCAGGATAATGTGCTCGGGGTTCCTTCGGGACAAGCCCGGCTGTGTATTGCGTGTGGGGTATCCCCTGTCAGTGATGACGCCGGGGTTTGTGCACCCTGCGCCCAGTAGGTACTTGCGCTGCAGTCTGGGTTACCTGCGGCTGGGCCTAGTGCTGCGCCCCCCTCTGGCTTCGCCTACACCCCCACGCTTACACCTGACTCCCAGTGAGGTGCATACCAGTGGGGAGTCTCAACCTGATTTGGCTGCCCGGGTGGCCAGCATTGAAAGGCATATTGCTGGGTCTGGTCCGCGTAAGGCTGCTGCTAAGCGGCGGCGGCATCTGGCACCCGGTATTACTCTCTTTCCTATGGAAGCTGAGGAGTTTTTTGATATTACTGGATATACCCCCCTGGAAGAGAGGGAATTATTTTCTGATTCAGAATCATCTGAGGATCAGCCTAGGGGTTATGCTGAGTCTGGGTCTGACCCATGGGCTTCAGATGATACTGACAGACTTCTGGCTCACATTTTTGAAGTGCTCTGTATCTCTCCTCCTGCCGTGGCCCCACGGCAGCAGGGGGAGCTGTTTCCTACTGTTAAACCATGCTTGGAGTTTCCTGAACAGACTCATTTTAATAATCTGGTGCTCAGAGTGGGAACGGCCTAGCAGGCTTCCCGGGGTACCAAAGAGTTGGGATAAGAGGTATCCCTTTCCCGCTGAGGTGGTTAAACGTTGGTCATGTCCTCACGAAGTGGATGCACCGGTTTTGGGGTTGTCCAACACGTCATGCATTCCCCTGACTCTACTACCCTGCGGGATGGGGAGGACAGGCGCATAGATCAGCTGTCTTGCCATGCTTTTGCCTGTGTGGGGACCGCGCTCTGTCGGTCTGTGCCTCTGCTATTACAGTTGTTGCTATTAAGAGACTGCTCAGGAGTGTCTTAGATGGGGCCCTTGATGATGCAGTGAAGAGTATAGAGCTCTTCTGCGTTGTGAGGAATTTGTTGCATACCGTATTTGTCGCCCTATAAGATGCACCTGCCCATAAGACGCACCTAGGATTTGGGGGAGAAAAATAAGAAAAAAAATATTTTAAACCAAAAACGCACCATTACAGACAGTGTGGCATTCCCCTTTCCCATTGGCCGTGTGGGATGCCCCCATCCCATTCCCCGTATACCCAGTGTGGCATCCCCCTCCCATTCCCTATATAGGCAGTGTGGCATTCTCCCATTCCCATATAGGCAGTGTACACCCCATTATCATAAGCAGTGTGGCATTCCCCCCTCCTATTATCCATATAGGCAGTGTGCCCCCCCATTCCCATTGGCTGTGTGGCATCCCCCTCCCCCCATTAGTATAGGCTGTGTGGCATCCCCCTCTCCCCCATAGGCTGTGTGGCATTCCCCCTCCCATTTGTATAGGCTGTGTGACATCCCCCTCTCCCCCCATAGGCTGTGTGGCATTCCCCCTCCCATTTGTATAGGCTGTGTGGCATCCCCCTCTCCACTCATAGGCTGTGTGGCATCCCCCTCTCCCCCCATAGGCTGTGTGGCATTCCCCCTCCCCCCATTAGTATAGGCTGCGTGGTATCCCCCTCTCCCCCCATAGGCTGTGTGGCATTCCCCCTCCCCCCCATTACTATAGGCTGTGTGGCATCCCCCTCTCCCCCCATAAGCTGTGTGGCATCCCCTCTCCCCCAATTTGTATAGGCTGTGTGGCATCCCCCTCTCCCCCTATAGGCTGTGTGGCATCCCCTCTCCCCCCCATAGGCTGTGTGGCACCCCCCTCTCCCCCCCCCAGGCTGTGTGGCATCCCCCTCTCCCCCCATAAGCTGTGTGGCACCCCCCCTCTCCCCCCCATTTGTATAGGCTGTGTGGCATCCCCCTCTCCGCCCATAGGCTGTGTGGCATCCCCCTCCACCCATTTGTATAGGCTGTGTGGCACCCCCCCTCTCCCCCCATTTGTATAGGCTGTGTGGCATCCCCCTCTCCGCCCATAGGCTGTGTGGCATCCACCTCCACCCATTTGTATAGGCTGTGTGGCATCCCCCCCTCTACCCCCATTTGTATAGGCTGTGTGGCATCCCCCCCTTTCCCCCCAGTCGGCTTAAGTAAAAAAAAAAAAGTAAAACTCACCTCTCCACTGAAACCGCTCCGCTAAACGGTCGGCTACGTGAATGGAGTGAGCGTGGCCTGCGCCGCGTCAGCACAGGCCACGCCCATCCCATTCACGGAGCTGGCCGTAAGAAGCAGCGGCGGGCTCTGCAGGCCACACCCACCTGCTGCCCTAACCTGGCTGCTCGCATATGCCCAGGAAGAAGCAGCAGATGGAGGAGCAGCGGGAGCGCTGTCTCTGGCCCCGCCGCTGTCATCGCTGCCTGTAAAAGACCGCGATCGCAGCGGCGGGGCCGGGACAGAGCCCCCGCCGCTCCTCTGGGCTCCCGCAGTGTGACAGGCAACGCGGGAGTGCCGGGAACGGGTGAGTTTTTTTTTTTTTTTTTTTTTACATTCGCCCGATAAGGCGCTCGGACATTTTTCCCCCACTTTTGGGGAAAAATGAGTGCGTCTTATAGGGCAAAACATACGGTATGTTCTTTCTGCCCTGGATGATACCATTAGGATGTGTGGCAGGGCATCTGCCTTATTGGTGGCTATACGCCGCCCAATTCCCATAGGCTGCGTGGCACCCCCCTTTCCCCCCAGTCGGCTTAAGTAAAAAAAAAAAAAAAGTAAAACTCACCTCTCCACTGAAACCGCTCCGTGAATGGAGTGGGCGTGGCCTGTGGTGCGTCAGCACAGGTCACGCCCACCCCATGCACGGAGCTGGCCGTAAGAAGCAGCGGCGGGCTCTGTCCCGGCCCTGCCGCTGCGATCGCTGTCTTTTACAGGCAGCGATGACAGCGGCGGGGCCGGGACAGAGCCCCCGCCGCTCCTCTGGGCTCCCGCAGTGTGACAGGCAACGCAGGAGTGCCGGGAACGGGTGAGGTTTTTTTTTATTATTTATTTATTTTTTTTTACATTCGCCCGGACATTTTCCCCCCACTTTTGGGGAAAAATAAGTGCGTCTTATAGGGCGAAAAATACGGTATGTTCTTTCTGCCCTGGATGATACCATTAGGATGTGTGGCAGGGCATCTGCCTTATTGGTGGCTATACGCCGCTCAGTCTGGCTGCGCCAGTGGGCAGCTGCCAAGAAGGCTCTCACTGGTTTTCCCTTCAAGGGGCTGCGCCTCTTTGGTGAACGTCTGGATTTGTTTGCTAAGGGAGGCAAGTTACCCCAGCGTAAAAGGCTGCCCCGCCCTTTCGGGGTTCAGGTCTTCCTTCCTTCCGTGGTTCCAGAGTTGGACAGGGAGCTTCCTTTGCTGGGGCCCGCAGAGATTTTTGGGTCAGGGGCAGAGGACGTGGCTGCCCTGGTCCCTCCTGGGGTCCCAAGCCTAAGTCCTCTCCCAAGCCCCCTCAGGCATGATGGGGCGCCCTCACCCATCCGGGTGGGGGGACGGCTTCGGCTCTTTGCTCACGTCTGGAGGCGCCATGTCTCAGACCGGTGGGTTTAGGAGGTAGTGTCCTCCGGTTACAAGATAGTTTGCAGCCTGGCCGCCCCCCAGATTCATCAGATTCGTCAGCTCAGGGTCTGTCCTTTGCTGTCCAGAACCTTCTGGAGTTGAAGGTCATCTGCCAAGTGCCCTTAAGGGAAAGGGGCAAGGGCTATTATTCCAATCTTTTCACTGTTCCCAAAAAAGACAGGTCCTTCAGACCCATCCTGGATTTAAAACGCCTCAACAAATTTGTCAGATTCAGACACTTTCGCATGGAGACTCTGCGCTCAGCTGTGACTTCTCTGCGTCCAGGGGACCTCTTGAGCTCTGTAGACAGCAAGGATGCTTACCTTCACATACCAATCTTTCCAGGTCATCAGAGATTCCTCAGGTTCGTTCTGGAGGATCAGCACTACCAATTTGTGGCCTTACCCTTTGGTCTCACCTCGGCTCCCAGGATATTCACCAAGGTGTTGGCAGGAGTGATGGCTCTGCTGAGATCTCAGGGCATTCGCATTCTTCCCTACTTGGAGGAAAATACCATTTTGCGATTACTCACCTTTAAAATGGGTATTATAAGTATGTCACACACCCCGCTTCCACTATTCATGACATATGGGTTATGGTCCAGTAGAGGGCGAACTTCTGCAGAGATGAAAGCAAAAAAGAAGCCCCTCCCGGTCCATAAATACCTGGGACCTCCCACACATTCCCCAGTATATGACAGCAGTAAGGGGACCAAGAACTAATAAAACATTCTTAACATTAAAAGGTTCACCACATAAAGGATCCAGAATACTAAAGGGCGGGATGAAGCGGGGTGTGTGACATACTTATAATACCCATTTTAAAGGTGAGTAATCACAAAATGGTATTATTCCAAGTATGTCACACACCCCGCTTCCACTATTCATGACATATGGGACATCCAATAGCAGTGTCCGTCATGGGTGGGATCCAAATACAGCAAAAAATGCACCAATTTAAACCACTGCAGCTTGCAGAACCTTGCGGCCAAAAACAGCATCCGCTGAGGCCCGCACATCAACCTTATAAAACTTTGAAAAAGTATGAACGGAAGACCAAATAGCAGCCTTACAAACTGGTGCTGAAAGGCCCAGGAAGCCCCAACAGCACGAGTAGAATGAGCAGTGATCTTAAAAGGAGGAACCCTCCCCTTAGCAGAATAGGCCCCAACAATGGCCTGGCGTATTCATTTACTAATGGTAGACTTGGCGGGGGCCCAGAAGGCACCACGAACAAGGCGTCCGTCTTAATAAAAGGAGAAGTAGCAACCAAATAGTACTTCACACAACAAACCACATCCAAAGAGTGCAAAACCCTCTCCTTGTCATTGCTAGGCCTAGGACACAAGGAAAGGAGAACTACATCCTGATTGAGATGGAAGGCAGAAACCACCTTAGGAAGGAAAACTGGTTTAAAGCGAAAAATCACCTTATCCTGGTGTCTCTCAAAGTAAGGGACCTGAATAGACAGAGCCGCCAACTCAGAGACACGCCGAACAGAGGTAATAGCCACCAAAAAGGCAACCTTTTGAGTGAGCACAGAAAGAGCCACATCCTGCATTGGTTCAAAGGGAGGCCCCTGCAGGGCCGAAAGAACCAAATTTAGGTCCCAAACGGGAACCAAAGGCTTCCTAGGGGGCCAAACATGAGTGACCCCTTGGAAAAAAGTCTTGACTAGATGATGCAAAGCAAAAGACCTTTGAAAAAAGACAGCCAGGGCAGAAACCTGACCCTTCAAAGTACTGAGCTGGAACCCCAGATCCAGATCGTGTTGTAGCAAACTCCAAAATCCTAGGAATCGAAAACACCCTGCAAGGTAAGGCCCTAGCCTCACACCAGTCAATATAGGACCGCCAAGTCCTATAGTAAATAGTAGAGGAAGACCTCATCCTAGCTCTAATCAAGGTTTGAATAACCGCCTCAGACAAACCTTCCTCCCTCAGGATGAAGGTTTCAGCAGCCACGCCGTCAAAGCAAGCGTTTGTAAATTGGGGTAACGTAGTTGACCCCGAGAGATCAGATCCGGAGACAGGGGCAGCCTGTACTGATCTACCGCCAATCTTACGACGTCTGCGAACCAAACCTGTCTGGGCCACCAGAATTGCTGGTGCCCCCTCAAGAGCCAGCTTGCGCACTACCTTGCCCACCATGGAGAAGGGGGGAAACAGGTACAGAAACCCCAGATCCCTCCAGGCAAGGGATAAGGCATCCTCTGCCAGGGCCAGAGGATCCTGAGACAGAGATACAAAGGTTAGGAGCTTGTGATTGTGCCGAGAGGCAAAGAGATCCACCTCCGGAGTCCCCCACTTGCGACACGGCCCGAAACACCCTGTGGTTGAGAGACCATTCCCCCTCGGTGAGAGAATCCCCTGCTCAGGGAGTCCGCCTCCGTGTTCTCCACTCCCGGAATGTATACTGCCAAGATGCAAGGAACATTGCTCTCCGCCCATGTCAGAATCAGAGAGACTTCCCTGAGGGCACTCATGCTGCGAGTCCCTACTTGGTGATTGCTGTAAGCTACAGCAGTACGATTGTCTGATCGAACCTGAACCTGAACTGTAGGTGAAGTGTCAGACGAGACAGAGCCAAGCGGATAGCTCTGAGCTCCAAGACATTGATGGGGTTGTGAGCCTCCTGAGGACCCCACAACCCCTGAAACTGATGATCTTTCCAGAAGCCTCCCCAGCCCGACAGGCTGGCATCCGTGGTAACCGTCTCCCAACGAGGGGCCAGGAACGATCTGCCCCTCATCAGATTGCTTGATCCCAGCCACCACTGAAGGGACTGCCGAATCCTGGGAGACATCAGAAATGACTGATCCAAGGACTGTGGACATCTGTCCCATTTCAGCAATAGATGAAGTTGAAGTGACCTCGTGGAGCTGAGCAAAGGGGACTGCCTCGAAGGAGGCACCATCAATTCCACCAGAGTCATCCCAAGCCTGATAGAAGGGCGAGGATTGGAAAGGAGAACACGTATCAGATCCTGAACCCTCTGCACCTTTGGCTGAGGTAGGAACACTCTGGCCTGACTGGCATCCAGATTCATGCCCAGAAAGGAGATCTCCCTTGACGGGGAGAGAGAAGACTTGGGGTGGTTGATCACCCATCCGAACCTTTCCAGCGTCCTGGTGTCCAACTCTGCCTGGCAGAGGGAAGAGGCTGTAATGAGTAGGTCGTCCAAATACGGCACAATGCGAATGCCCTGGGCTTTGAGCAGGGCCATTATGCCCGCCAGAACCTTGGTAAACACCCTCGGCGCCAAGGTCAGCCCGAACGGGAGGGCCACAAAATGAAAATGCTGATCTCCCACCACGAACCTGAGAAATCTCTGGTGTGCTGGGAAAATTGGTACATGAAGGTAAACATCCTTGATGTCTATGGACGTCATGAAATCCCCCTGACGAAGGGAACCGATGGCTGACCGCAGAGTCTCCATGCGGAACTTCTTGGTTTTGATGAACCTGTTTAGAAGCTTCAACTCCAGGATGGGTCTTATGGAGCCATTCTTCTTGGGAACTGTGAAGAGGTTGGAATAATAGCCCCGGCCTCTCTCTGACAGAGGCACCGGTCATATGACCGCCATGTCCAGGAGATTCTTTACAGCCAACAGGAGCACCTGCGCTGCCCGAGGATCCGATGGCACCCGAGACCTTAGGAATCTGGGAGGAGGCCGGGACGCGAACTCCAGTTTGTACCGCGACGAGACCACTTTCAATATCCACTTGTCTGTGACCTCCTGGGCCCAGACCTGGAAGAAGAGCCACAGCCGTCCCCCCACCCGCAAGGGTGAGGGCGCCTCCTCATTGTTGAGCTGGCTTGGCAGCGGGCTTGGGCCTGGAACCCCAGGTAGAGGCTGGACGGGCACGTCCTCTACCCTTGTTCCAGGAATCACCTCTAAAGCCAGAGTAGGCAAGACCTCTGCCCCCTCTGGCACCGCGAAAGGAAGGATTAAAGGAGCTTGCCCCCCGAAAGGAGCGACGCAGCTTCTTACGCTGAGGTAGCTTCCCACCCTTCGCCACAGAATCCAATTTGTCTCCAAACAACCACGTTCCCAAAAAGGGCAAAGCTGTAAGTGACTTCTTGGCCGCAATGTCAGCCGCCCACTGGCGCAGCCAGACCGATCAGCGCATGGCCACCAACAGGGCAGAAGTTCTACTACACATGGTAATAGTGTCGTCCATAGCCGACAAAACAAAATTCATGAACAATTCACACCTCTTAAGGGTTGTGAATTCAACTCTGTCCGGGTTGAGCTGGGACCCATTTAACATGTCCCTGATCTCCGACCTGGTAGTCACGGCCACGAGTGCCGATGCCCAGACAGGCCGCAAGGCAGAACCCACACTGGCAAAGGCATGACATGCCATCTGATCAATGCGCTTGTCCTCGCCATCCTTAAGGGTAGTGGCGTCAGGAGTATGTACAACGGAGGTGTTGGACAATCCTAAAATGGGCGCGTCTACCTCGGGAGGGGAAGACCAGCGCTTCACCGCGTCCAACGGAAAGGGATACTTCCTATCCCATCCCTGAGGAACACCGTGAAGGCGACTCGGCTTCTCCCATTCTCTAAGAATCATGCTGTCAAAATTATCCCGATTTGGAAGCTCCAAGTGGGGCTTAGAGAACCCAAAGAATTCCCCCTTCTTCGGAGGGGCCTCCGCTGGTGGGGAAATATCCAGAACCTCTAACAGATGGGTCAGGACCCTGGGGGTATCAACAGCATACTTCAGCGCCCGCCCGGCATCAGAATCAAAGAACTGCAATTCCTCAGTCTCAGATTCCTCAAACAATTCCCCCTCCTCAAGCAGGGAATAATCAACCCAATCAGGGGAGTCAATCATCAAAATCAATTACCGGCGTAGCCGGTGACAGATGCCTTTTCTTAGCAGTGGCCTTTCTGCCCACTGAGCTAGAAATAATTTTCTCAAGATTGGCCAGCCTGGCACATACATCCGAGTGCGACTCCCCACTAATGGCAGTGTCACTTGGGGTACGGATGATGCGGTGTGGGGTAGGAGAGGCGGGCGGCACTGACCCAGATGCCTGGGGTCCCGACTGCCGTGTTATGGCCTGTTGCGCACAAGGTATGCAAATAAGTACATTCTCCCCCGTAAGGGATACCCCACAACCCACACATAACCGGAATTGTCCCAAGGGAAGCCCGAGCCCGGTATCCTGTGGAGCCTCCATATGGTGATTTTAAGGTAGTCGCAAAGACCCGAGGGAATTACGCTAGTAAGCAACCCGGGATGCCCCTTAAGTCCCAAGTGGGAGGATTTATAAGTGCCCCAAATTTCTGCTAGGGACCCTAGGACCGGGAGAACCCCCTTTTAAGCAAGGCACAGGGAGTCCTCCTGAAAGACACAAAGGAGTGGCCATAAGCACATGCACACACACCTATATATATATATATACATATATACCATCATAAATCAATGTAAAAAGTGACAAGGACTAGCGCTGTCCCCTGACAGAATGGGGCACATGGCTAATTCAGGTACATAAAAGGGGGAGCCCGGGAGGGCACTCACGTGTCTTGTCTAATGGTTGCCACCGCTCATCAGCTCAGAAGAGTGAGAAAGGGAGAATAAGGGGCGGGCCAGCGCGGATCGCGCCTGGCCCCACTCCCCTACACTCTCAACCAGCAGCTCGGTTCCCAGCCGTGGGCTGGGCTCCGCAATTGTCTCCAACAGAAGGGCCCTTAACACCACAGCCTGAGGGGAAGAAGCTCCCCTCAGCAGCAGCAAAAAAACGGCGACAAGCCAGTAAAGTGAAGCACCAAGCGCCATACACAAACACATTCACACTGAAAGAAAAGGAAAAGTAAAGGAAAAGTCCGCCCCCCCCACTGGAGGGTTAACAGAGGGACCCGGAAGGGGGATAATCCCGCAGCAGTATGTTGTAAGGGATATATATAAATATATATACACAAATAGGGACACGGCATCCCAAACCGGGTTCACCAACCCGGATTCCGCCTACCCCATTATATGGGGTCTCAAGGGGGAGCATGGCTCCCTAAACACCTATTAAGGTGATTCCTACCCTCACCCGGACCTGCAGCCAAGGCTGGGAGGCTAATAATGGGCTTAAAGAATAAAGGTCTGGGCAGAAACAGGGCAAAAAATGGCCGGGCGTAAGCCCGGCTTACCTGCAAGGAAGAGAAGCAGACATCTTCTGACTTGCTCGCCGTCCTGCAGAGAAGGAACAGTGAATGTGTGGGAGGTCCCAGGTATTTATGGACCGGGAGGGGCTTTGCTTTCATCTCTGCAGAAGTTCGCCCTCTACTGGAGCATAAACCCATATGTCATGAATAGTGGAAGCGGGGTGTGTGACATACTTGGAATATTCTCATCACTTCTCAGTCCTTCCAGGAGGCAGAGCGGGATACCCAGTTGGTGGTGTCCACACTGGAGTCATTCGGCTGGGTGATCAACCACCCCAAATCTTCCCCGTCTCCTTCCATGGTGAAGTCCTTTCTGGGCATGACTCTGGATACTTCTCAGGTCAAGATCTTTCTTCCTCAGCAGAAGGTGGAGAGTCTTCAAGCGCAGGCTCAGCTCCTTTCGTCTTGTCCACATCCGTCCATCAGGCAGGGAATGCAGCTGGTGGGCCTGATGGTGGCCTGCTTCGAGGCGGTTCCATATGCTCAGTTTCACATGAGGCCTCTTCAGCTTCATCTCTTGTCAGTTTGGGATCGGGACCCTGTGTCCCTGGATCAGGTGTTTGTTCTGTCCCCCTTGGCCAGGCGATCTCTATTGTGGTGGCTGGACTCAAGGAACCTACTGGGGGGCAGATCCTTTCTGGTCCCTTGCTGGGAGGATGCCACGGATGCCAGTCTGACCGGTTGGGGGGGCTTCTGGAAATCCTGGCAATTCCAGGGTCAGTGGGGCCCTCAGGAGGCCCACACCCCTATCAACATTCTGGAATTGAGGGCGATCAGGTTGGTTCTCACCCACCTAACCCCACACTTTTGAGGTCGGGCTGTTCAGGTCCGCTCGGACAACCAGACGGCGGTTGCCTACATCAATCAACAGGGAGGGACCCGGAGCAGAAGGGCCCTCAGGGAAGCGTCTCTGATTCTGTCCTGGGCAGAGGACAATGTTCCCTGCATCTCAGCAGTGTACATTCCGGGGGTGGAGAATCTGGAGGTGGACTCTTTGAGCAGGGGGACCTCTCGCCTGGGAGAATGGTCCCTCAGCAACAGGGCGTTTCGCTCCCTGTGTCACCGTTGGGGTCAGCCAGATGTGGATCTGTTTGCATCCCGTCACAATCACAAGCTTTCAGCATTTGTCTCTCTGTCCCAGGACCCTCTGGCCTTAGCCATGGATGCCTTGGCAATGTCTTGGAAGAGCTTTCAGCTCCTGTATGTGTTTCCCCCATTTCCTCTGCTGGGCAGAGTGCTGTGCAAGATAGCTCAGGAAGGGGTGCCAGCCATTCTGGTGGCCCCCTGTTGGCAAGAAGAGTGTGGTTCGCAGACATCGTGCAGTTGGCAGTGGATCAGTACGTCCGGCCCAGGGTTCCAGATCTGCTCACTCAGGGGCAGCTATGCCACCCCAATTTACAAACGCTGTCTTTGACGGCCTGGCTGCTGAAACCTCCATCTTGATGGAGAAAGGGCTGCCTGCCTCGGTTGTTAACACCATGATCAGGGCTAGGAAAAGGTCCTCTTCTTCCATCTACTATAGGGTTTGGGTGCGAGTCGTGTGTTTTCTATTCCAAGGATTCTGGAATTTCTGCAACATGGTTTGGATCTGGGTCTTCAACTCAGTACTCTTAAAGGTCATGTTTCTGCCTTTGCCATTTTCTTCCAAAAGATCCTTTGCTCAGCATCCCCTGGTCAAGACCTTTTTTCCAGGGGGTTACTCACGTGCATCCCCCACGTAAGCCTATGTTACCAGTCTGGGATTTAAACTTGGTCTTATCTGCCTTGCAGGGGTCCCCTTTTGAACCCTTGCAGGAGGCCCCTTTGTCTATTTTTACGCTTAAGGTAGCCTTTTTGGTGGCTATTACCTCTGTTAGGTGTGTTTCTGAGCTGGCGGCGCTTTCCATCAAGCCCCCTTACTTTGAGAGACACCAGGACAAGGTGGTGTTTCGATTTAAGCCAGACTTTCTACCTAAGGTTGTGTCTGCCTTTCATCTCAATCAGGACATTGTTTTGCCTTCTCTGTGTCCTAATCCTAGTAACTCTAAGAAGAGGCTCTTACATTCTCTGGATGTGGTCAGGAACTTGAAGTTCTATTTGGTGGCTACTGATTCCTTCAGGAGGACTGATGCTCTTTTTGTTCTCCCTCCTGCACCTAAGAAGGGTCTGGCTCCAGCTAAATCTACTATCAGCAAGTGGATTCATCAGGCTGTGATTCAGGCCTATTCTGCTAAGGGGAAGAATCCTCCCTTCCGCCTTACTGCTCATTCCACTCCTGCTATTGGTGCTTCTTGGGCTTTTCAGCACCAGGCTTTTGTTGAACAAGTTTGCAAGGCCGCTACTTGGTCTTCTGTTCATACTTTTTCCAAGTTTTACAAAGTTGATGTTAGGGCCTCAGCTGTCGCTGCTTTTGGCCGCAAAGTTCTGCAGGCGGCAGTGGTTTAAACTGTTACTTTTTGGGGATCCCACCCTACCTTAGGGACATTATTGAATGTCCCAAGTGTAAGGAATCTTCTGGAGCAGGATGCGCTGTACACTTAGAATAATAAAATTCTGTGATTACTCACCTGTAGAATTGGTATTATGAGTATACAGCACGTCCTGCTCCACCCCACCCATGTTATTATCCTCAGTTACTTCTGTATGGTGATTGTTCAGATGTTCATTGAATTTTGATTGTTATAGTTCTCCCGGCTTCATTTTAACCGCTTTTCAATACTGGGGAATTTGTGGGAGGTCCCTGGTATATATGGGGCCGGGAGGAGCCACTTTTTTGCTGTCTCTGCAGTCCAGCGCCATCTTGTGGATGTATAACCCAAGTGTAAGGAATCTTCTGGAGCAGGACGTGCTGTATACTCATAATACCAATTCTACAGGTGAGTAATCACAGAATTGTATTAGACACTGGAGCAGGACATAAAGGGAGGCAAAACCATCTCTTCATTAAAATGAAAAGATACCTTTAGGAAGAAAATCCTAAAACACTCAAATAACAAGGCTTACTGATAAGCTGCTAATTCAGAAACCCACCTGCTGAGGTTATTGCCACTAAGAGATAACCATAAGCGCCCTTAATGACGCATCTACCATGGTTCAAAAAGGAGGACCCTGAAAAACAAGTTCAGGTCCCAAAGCCGGCAGAAGTGGATTATGAGGAGGCTGCACATGAGCGACTCCTTGTAAAACAAGTTATGATAAAAACAAACATTCTCAGCTATGGGTTTCTGAAAGAAGATAGCAGATATTTGTCCTCAATTGAAGACCTTCATCAAGACCTCTGCAAGAAAAAAAACAATATATTCTGTAAACAGAACAGTACTACAAGCGAACCCCTGGATTCACCGATAATTGCTTGCAACACTCAATAATAGATCGTTTGATAAAGATTTCTTCCTGGCCTGAATCATAGTCTGGATAACTGGCAGAAAAAAACCCTTTCTGCCAAGATAAAGGATTCAATTGCCAGGCAGTCCAAGCCAGAACTGTGAATTGGGATGCCTTAGAGGCCCTTGGGTGAGAAGATCTGGATCGTCGCCTCCAAAAGTTGCCCTCTGACATACTTACTATGTCTGAGAACCAGCTTCTTCTTGGCCACAGAGGAGTCACCAGAATGGTTGGGACTTCCTTGTGAGCTAAACTTTTTTAGTACACGACCCAGGAGTGAAATCGGAGGGAAATGCATAAAGAAGCTTATATGCTGACCACTAAAGAGTCAGGGCATCTGTTGCTATTGTTAGAGGATCCCTGGACCGAGACAAACTTTGAATCTTCCAACTGTGCCCTGAGGCAAGATCTACGTCTGGGATCCCCCAGCACATGCATAGGGATTAAAAAAAAAAACCTCTGGCTAAGAGACCATTCCCTCTGATGCAGGACCGTTCTGCTGAGATGATAGGCCTGCAAGTTGTCCACTCCTGGTATGTGTACCACAAAGATACATGGAACCGGTTTCTCGACCCAAAGTAAAAACCCAGCTCACTCCATCAGGACTTTACTGCTTCTGGTGCCCTCATGGAGGCTGATATATATACCACCGTCGTCCGATTGTCTGTTAGAATCAGGACAGGATGCCCCTTCAGATGGTATGTCCAATGTCTGAAATACAATAGAATCTTTCTCAGTTCCAGGATATTTATGGAGAGTCTGCTCTCCTTCAGACTCCATTGTCACTGAATCATTTGTGACTCCATGACACTCCCCCAACCAGATAGACTGGCATCCGTGGTGATGATGTTGTACTGGAAGAAAGAATTTGCCAATCTGAAGAGGCCGAGGACCAGGCTAGAGACCGCCTTGCTGAGTGTGTAATGTAAAAAGAGTGATCCAGAGTGTGGGGGTCTCGATCCCAGATTGTGAGCAATTCCATCTGCAGGGGTCTTGTGTGAAACAGTGCAAAAGATACTGCCACAAAGCAAGATACCATCAGGCCCAAAAGACATATTCCTTGATGAATCGCCGAGTGAGCACAAGACAAGAGTCCCTGTACCCTGGCCTGAAGTAAGAGTCACCTGTTTTGCCTGAGACGTGTCTAATGACAGTCCCAGAAAAGAATAACTCTTCAAGCTATGAAATGATGTTTGACTTAAGAATTAGACTGGATAATCACTATATCCTTCTGGGTCCCCTGACATGATGGGGTCCATATCAACCTATAGTCTCAGTAAGGGATTATATGTATCCCTGACGTCTTAGAGAAAAACAGGAGATCCTTATATATACACTGTGGTTATCAAAACTCCAATCTCTAAAAAGGTGAGATACGGCGGATCTCCATGCTTCCTGCAAATATGAGCCAAATGCAGAGGTTTCCCCCCCAGACCTCAAGGGCGGGGGCATCCCTTCATGCCTGAGCCGGCTTCGAAGGTGATCTGGCTTTGTTCTGCCAGACACCTGTTGCCTTAATTTGGAACTTTGGGATACCGAAGAGAATTTTTTTTTTTTTTTTTTGGAATAAGACAAAGAGGCGAACCTCTATCCGGAACCCCGGAGTATTAGAGGCCCTGCGGAAGCAGTATTAGACTTCGGCTTTTGTAGCAGATTAGATTATTTACCACTAGTAGCATTCTTTACCATGTCAACCAAGCCTTCCCAACAGACGCCCCCCTTAAAAAGGAGTCCTGTCATTCCTTTTAGAGGCTATGTCAGCTGCCCATTGCTTAAGCCATAAAGCACGCTTTAAGGCGACCACCAGAGCTAGGCCTCTGGCACTTAACCACATCAAATCCTCCATAGCCAGGCACACTACCTGTTGGGTCATTCATGGAAGCCATGCTCCCAGTGGTTCAAGATCAGTTTGACTCCAAGAGTCATAGAGACCAGATGCTCCCAAACTTCTATGAATGTAACACCGGCCGGCCCCAAGGTCGACACCATAATAGATAAGCATGACATGCCACCTGATCCACGCATTTATCCGCTGGATACTTTGGAGAAGCACTATCAGAAAATGGCAAAACGAAAATCTTAAAGAGACCTGGCACCAGAGCGTCCACCACCGGAGGGTAAGACCCTAATTCAATTGGATCTGGAGGAAAGAGATACATAGTATCTAGTACTTTAGGCATGGCCGGAAGACAACCCGACTTCTGCCATTCCCTATTGATCAGATTCTAATAATGCATAAGCTCTGCAACATCCTCCAGAAATGGAGGAAATTAACCATCCAACTTCTCCTTAACCGGACACCCCATGTGTAGAGGACTCTCCAACAGATAACTTCCTGGGAGACTATGGCAGACAATATCCTCTTCCACTCAGAGGAAAAAATCTTTTCTTTTAAAATCTTTTTAGTAGCCAATACTCCATTATGACACTCTATAGGTTTAAGACCACTTGAGGACTGCCGACAGAGTTTAAAGACTCAGAAGGAGCCTATGGCAGCCACAATATCCTCTGAGGATTCTTTTCTCAAAAAACCTTCTTAGTGACCGATGCGAATCACATCATGGTCCGCCTGAAAACTGCCAAGGGATTTCTCAGAAAGCACCGGCGATAGGGGTCAGAGCCGCTTCAGGGAGGAGACAACTGTCTCCCTATCCACTACAACTGTAGCATAATCCCTGCGCACCGTGCTATCCTTATCCAGTGCCACTGCATGCAACTGGATATGGGGTAAATCTGATAAAGACCAGATGACTACCACAGATGCCTCCGCCATGGTGAATTTAATACTAGTCTATGACCCTGGGGATCTGAGACCAAGTATATATAGGTTCTCGACAGTCACAAAACTACTGCGAGTCCTCTGAGGGAAGACCACCATATAATTATATATTACAATATAAATTATATATTACCTTGCCCTTTCCCAATCAATAATAAAAATTAAATAAAAAATAACCTACCAAAAGGTTTAGGTCCACTTGAGGGTGGGCGTGTAGCAGCTCAGAGAAGCCCTTTTGCTGGCCAACTACCCCAGAATTTATGTGCAGGCAAAGGGGAATTGCGATCTCTGGCAATGCCGAAAAGGTTTAAGCTTGGTCGGCGAGAAAAACGTGCCCTGTCGCGGAGGAGAACCGGGAACTCCAGCGGAGCTGGTGACTTTGCCAAGCCGAAAATCATCCAGCATCCCCGGCTAGAGAAAAATGCGCAGTACCGCTGAAAAGAACCGGAGATCTCAGTGGAGCTAGCTGCTACGCTAAGCCGAAAATCTTTCCACAGAGGCAGACGGAGAAAGCTCTCTGCGCCCGGTACTCGGTACTTCACTAAGCTGAAAATCTTTCCACAGAGGCAGACGGAGGAAGCGATCTGCGCCCGGTACCCGGAACTTTGCCAAGCCGCAAATCTTTCCACAGAGGTGGACGGAGGAAGCGATCTGCGCCCGGTACTCGGTACTTCACCAAGCCGAAAATCTTTCAATGGCGACGGACTGTTTCCTCGTTGCAGCTTTAGCTCCGCCCCCTAAAAAGGCGTGCAAATTTTGAATTTTTCAACCAAAGAACAAAGAATCACATGGGAAAGAGCAATAAAAAACGAGAGGGAAAATCATTCCCTTGGTCACCCCCAATCAGGCTCACCAGACAAAAACTTGTGGCTGCTATACTTTTCAATGAAAGCCTTCAGCCAGAGTGCCAAAGTACTACAAAAGCGCACACTGGACCCTGCGCTTACCTTACCATCCTGATCCGGATACAGTTTTACGGAAATTCGCCAAGCCGAAAACTGAGGAGGCCAATCCAGATCAGAGCAGCATAAGGGACCTAGGAAGACAGACAGGGTCTTACCCCCGCTTCAAAGGTATAATCTGAGAAACAAAAAAAAGTAAATGGAAGAGGAGTCTAGAGAACCATGCAGTCATCCCAACTGCAAGAATGAAATTGGAATCTAGGAAGTCAGCCAAAAGGATATAGACCGGGAGGCAACACCGGAACACAAAGATCTGTGCGAGACACTTCTGTAAGACACCAATGGGTCGCTGATTTACAACACTGTCCAGAGCTGGTTGTAAGCATACTGCCATTATCCATGAGGTCAGGACATTTCGGTTTGTTTTTAACCCTTGTCTGAACAGTTCCTTTAAATACATACTTCCGGGGATACACTTGACAATGTCCTAAACTGCCCTCTAAATGGAAGCCTAAATGACAAAGGCTCAAATCTTTAAACTTTTACCTTCATTTTCAGCCTGAGATTCACACACAAAGATCTGTGTGAGATATTTCTATAGGGTAACGAAGAGTAGCTGATTTACAACACTGTCCAGTGCTGATTTCTAGAGCAGGGATAAGCATACTGCCATCATCCATGAGGCAGGGGGAGAGCGTCTTGTTGTAAAGGGGATGGGTGTAACTGTGGCACACAAAGATCTGTGTGAGACGCTTCTGGAAGACACCGATGGGTCGCTGATTTACAACACTAGCCAGAGCTGGTTGTGCGCATACTACCATTATCCATGAGGTGAGGAAATGCTGGTTAGTTTTTATTCTTTGTCTGAACAATTCCTATAAATACATCTTTCCAGGGCTACACTTGTTAATGTCCTAAACTGCCCTCTGCTTACAATTCGAAGCCTAAATGTCAAAGACATGAAGGTTTAAACTTTTACCTTCATTTGCAGCCTGAGATTCAAGTGGGAGGGGCCTGGACAGCCAACCAGTGACCTCTCATTTAAACCACAAGCTCATCCACAACGAATACTTGTATATATGTTGTGATTGCTTTCAGGGTTTCGCTGAGCACACAGTTTGCGGACAGGCAGGGGGAGAGCGTCTTGTTGTAAGGGGTAGGGGTGTAACCACGGCACACAAAGATCTGTGTGAGTTGCTTCTGAAAGACACCGGTGGATCGCTGATTTACAACACTATCCAGAGCTGGTTGTGAGCATACCACCATTATCCATAAGGTGAGGACATTCCGGTTCATTTTTAACCTTTGTCTGAACAGTTCCTTTAAATACATACTTCCGGGGATACACCTGCCAATGTCCTAAACTGCCCTCTGCTTACAAATCGAAGCCTAAATGACAAAGACATGAATGTTCAAACTTTTACCTTTATTTGCAGATTGAGATTCAAGTGCGAGTGGCCCGGGCATTCAACCAGTGACCTGTCATTTAAGCCACAAGCTCATCCATGACTAATATTTGTATAAATGATTTGATTGCTTTCAGGGTTTTGCTGAGCACACAGTGAGTTTGCCGACAGACCAGGAGCAGGCGCCCTGTTATAAACGTGGAGACAAGGGGGAGGAGTTAAACAGCACAAAGAACTGTGTGAGATATTTCTATAGGACACCAAAGAGTAGCTGATTTAAAACACTGTACAGTGCTGATTGCTAGAGCGGAGATAAGCATAATGCCATCATCCATGAGGCAGGGGGAGAGCATCTTGTTGTAAGGGGGGAGGGTGTAACCGCAGCACACAAAGATCTGTGTGAGACACTTGAAGGACAGGAGGGTCTGGCATCAGGTGAGTTTTTTTTCACAATGGACGCAGGCAAAAGAGGCAAGTGACCTGGTGCAGAGGTCCAATACCTCGCTTTCCATATGGTGCCCTTACCAGCATCCCAGGTGGCCTGGCTGGCTGTGGTACGGCACTGCGACTTGTAGGTCCCTGTGGCATGGACAAAGCTTTTGCCCGCACAGGAATCTTTCTAGCCAGTGCACAAGGAGAGGATCATTCGGCATGAAGGACAAGAGGGCCTGGCGTCAGGTGAGCTTTTTTCACAGCAGACAGTCAAAAGAGGCAAGTGGCCTAGTGCAGGGGTCCAATACCTTGCCTCCTCATATGATGCCCTTACCAGCGTCCCAGGTGGCTGGTATGGTACAGCACTGGGAATTTTAGGTCCCTGTGGCATGGACAAAGCTTTTGCCCACCCACTCAGGACCCGCTTTCTAGCCAGTGCAAGGAGAGGATCATTCGGCATGGAGGACAGGAGGGCCCGTCAGGTGAGCTTTTCACAATGGACACAGGCAAAAGAGGCAAGTGGCCTAGTGCAGAGGTCCAATACCTCGCTTCCCATATGGTACCCTTACACGCGTCCTAGGTGGCCTGGCTGGCTATGGTACAGCACTGGGATTTGCAGGTCCCCAAGGCACGGACAAACCTGTCCAAAGAATATTTATCGTGCTTTACAGCGTCCATTCCCTAACCCTAATGGGGGGACAAGTGGGTTGGGCACAGCCATGTTGAAAGTTCATCTATAAGCGAAGGCCTCTCGCTGCTTAGCTTTCTCTCGTCACCAAACCACACAAAGCGCAAGGACACAACAGCCAAAGACGACAGGATCTTTAATTCCAATGTACATTTAATTCAAATACCTTATAAAAAAGGAAACCATATAATCGACCAATGATTTATTAACAAAAAACATGGCAGACCAATAAAAAGGAGAAAATACAGATCAACTGAAATAAAGAGCTTCTAAAAATCCAGGTCACCCCCATCTTCCCTCCCCCCCCACCCAAAAAAAAAAAAAAATACAGCTGGAACCCAACCCTGGATAGAGTATGCCAGATCTTCCAGCTCTTTATATAGTTATACCCTTTAACACTTGTATACATATCGGGGCTGAAATTGAATTAAATCTTCCATAAAAGGCTCAATTTGTACAAGAAAATAACAAGGGGGACAAGTATACAGAACTGTCCAACAGGCAGAACAATGGACAGACATTCATGACCAGGAAAAAAAGGTTCTCATCCTTGGAGAAATTCAAAAACTCAATGCGAACATGGGCTGTGCTCTTACCCAGCATGCTCTCTGGTACCATAAATCCTCAGCCCCCCTGAAGTGAAATACAAAATTAGCACATTTTCATAAATTAGGGAAAATCCTGCTGCAAAAAAAAAAAAAAAAAAAAAAAAAAAAAAAAAAAAAAAAGAATTCTGTGAAGGAATGAGCCATCAAGTAGGAGGAGGTTGGTAATACTGTCCGTAGTTCCAGGCGTTCTGGTAGTTTTGGTACTGCAAAAACAAAAATGGGACAGATCAGAAATTGCATGCACACGTGGTGCTGGGCTTTTTTGGCTAAGCAGTTTGCCTCTCTGAATATGGTCAGTAGTTAAAGCGGACCTGAACTTGTAAAATAAATTTGTCCAAAGCCCCCGTCAATACTCCCACATTAGGGTGTAGACCTAGAAAATACCGTTTTGTGAGTACTTACCTTTAAAACGGGTATTATGAGTGTGCCATACACTCCACTTCGATCTTCATGACATGTGGGTAATCTCCAGTAGAGGGCGAACTTCTGCAGAGATGAATATGCAAAAAAAAGAAAGCCCCTCCCAGTCCATATATACCTGGGACCTCCCACCAATTTCCCAGTGTAAAAAAGCAGTAAGGGAACCAGGAAGAACCAATTATAACCTTAACAATCAAAACCAATGGTTCACCATATAAAAGCCCCAGAATACCTGAAAAAAAGGGGTGGGGCGAAGTGGAGTGTATGGCACACTCATAATACCCGTTTTAAAGGTGAGTACTCACAAAACGGTATTATTCTAAGTGTGCCATACACTCCACTTCGGTCTTCATGACATGTGGGACATTCAATAGCAGTGTCAGTCATGGGTGGGAACCAGAAAACAGTGAAGAATGTACCAACTCAAACCACTGCAGCTTGCAGAACCTTGCGGGCAAAAACAGCATCCGCTGAAGCCCGCACATCAACCTTGTAAAACTTGGAAAAAGTATGAACGGAAGACCAAGTAGCAGCCTTACAAACTTGTTCAACAGAAGCCTGGTGCTGAAAAGCCCAGGATGCACCAACAGCACGAGTAGAGTGCGCAGTGACCCTAAAAGGGGGAGTCCTCCCCTTTGCAGAATAGGCCCCAACAATGGCCTGACGAATCCATTTGCTAATCGTAGACTTAGCAGGCAACAAACCTTTCCTGAGCCCGCAGGGCACCACGATAAAAGCGTCCGTCTTGCGGAAGGAAGAAGTTGTCACCAAATAGTACACAGCGAACAACATCCAAATTGTGCAGAACCCTCTCCTTGTCATTGTTAGGCTTAGGACAAAAGGAAGGGAGAACAATATCCTGAATGAGGTGGAAAGCAGAAACCACCTTAGGAAGGAAATCTGGCTTAAAATGAAAAACCACCTTATCCTGGTGTCTCTCAAAGTTAAGGGCCTGAATCGACAGAGCCGCCAACTCAGACACGCCGAACAGAGGTAATAGCCACCAAGAAAGCAACCTTCTGAGTGAGAACCGAAAGAGCAATATCCTGTAGCGGCTCAAAAGGAGGACCCTGCAGAGCCGAAAGAACCAAATTCAAATCCCAAAACAGGAACCACAGCCTTCCGACGGGGCCGCACATGCACGAACCTTGGAAAAAGGTCTTAACCAGCGGGTGTAAGGCAAAAGACCTCTGGAAGAAAACCGACAGAGCAGAAACCTGTCCTTTCAAAGTACTAAGCTGGAACCCAAGATCCAGATTATGCTGAAGAAACTCCAAAATCCCTCAATCGAAAACACCCTGCAAGGCAAGGCCCTAGCCTCACACCAATCAATATAGGACCTCCAAGTCCTATAGTAAATGCCAGAAGAGGACCGCTTCCTAGCCCTAATCAAGGTCTGAACAACAGCCGCAGACAAACCTTCCTCTTTCAAAATGAAGGTTTCAGCAGCCAAGCCAGCGTTTGTAAATTGGGGTAAAGTAGTTGACCCCGAGATAGCAGATCCGGCAACAAGGTAAGCCGGTACTGATCTACGGCCAGCCTTAAAATGTCTGCGTACCAAACCCTTCTTGGCCACCTTGGAGCCACCAGAATCGCTGGTGCCCCTTCTAGAACCAGTTTGCGAACTACCTTGCCCAGCATGGAGACGGGCGGAAACAGGTACAGAAAACCCAGATCCTTCCAAGCAAGGGACAAGGCATCCACTGCCAGAGATAGAGGATCCTGAGAGAGAGACACAAAGGCCGGAAGTTTGTGATTGTGCCTCGAGACAAAGAGATCCACCTCCGGAGTCCCCCACTTGCGGCAAAAATCCCGAAAAACCTCAGGGTTGAGAGACCACTCTCCTTGGCGAGAGGATCCCCTGCTCAGGGAATCCGCCTCCGTGTTCTCCATTCCCGGAATGTAGACTGCCGAAACGCAAGGAACATTGCTCTCCGCCCAGTGCAGGATCAGAGAGACTTCCGAGGGCACTCCTGCTGCGAGTCTCTTCTTGGTGATGGATGTAAGCTACCGCCGTTTGGTTGTCTGAACGAACCTGAACCGGTAGACCCTGTAAACGTGAGGTCAGCCGTGCCAGAACCAGTCGGATGGCTCTGAGCTCCAAGACATTGATGGGGGTGTGAGCCTCCTGAGGACCCCACACCCCGCTGAACTGATGATTTTTCCAATAACCTCCCCAACCCGACAGGCTGGCATCCGTGGTAACCATCTCCCAACAAGAGACCAGAAAGGACCTGCCCTTCAACAGGATGCTCGATTCCAGCCACCACCGAAGGGACTGCCGAACCCTGGGAGACATCCTGAAAGGTTGATCCAATGACTGCGGACACCTGTCCCAATGCGTCAATAGGTGAAGTTGAAGAGATCTCGTGTGAAACTGCGCAAACGGTACCGCCTCGAAGGAGGATACCATCAAGCCCACCAGTTTCATCCCCTGTCGGATAGAGGGACAAGGATTGGCCAGAAGGAGGCGGATCAGACTCTGAATCCCCTGCACCTTGGTCTGGGGCAGAAACACTCTGGCCTGAATGGTATCCAGATTCATGCCCAGAAATGAAATCACACGAGACAGAGAGAGAGAAGACTTGGGGAGGTTGATCACCCACCCAAACCTCTCCAGGGTCGACACCACCTGGTGGGTGTCCAGCTCCGCCTGACAGAGGGAAGAAGCTGAGATCAACAGGTCGTCCAGATAAGGCACAATGCGAATGCCCTGAGCTCTGAGCAGAGCCATTATTCCCGCCAAGACCTTGGTGAAGACCCTCGGTGCCGAGGTCACTCCGAAGGGAAGGGCTACAAACTGAAAACCGGAGGAATCTCTGATGTTCCAGAAAAATCGGAACATGCAAATACGCATCCTTGATGTCTATGTATGTCATAAAATCCCCTTGGCGAAGGGAATTGATAGCCGAGCGCAGAGTCTCCATGCGGAACCTTTTGGCTCTGATAAACCTGTTCTAGAATGGGTCTCACCGAACCCTCCTTTTTGGGAACCGTGAAAAGGTTGGTAGTAACCCCTGCCTCTCTCCGACGGAGGCACCGGGCATATAACCCCCCATGTCCAGAAGGTTTTTCACTGCTAACAGGAGCCCCTGTGCAGCCTGAGGGTCCGAGGGCACCCGAGACCTTAAGAATCTTGGGGGCGGCCAGTACTGGAATTCCAGTTTGTACCCGGAGACCACTTCCAAGATCCAATTGTCTGTGATCTCCCGGGCCCAGACCTGGAAGAAGAGCCGCAGCCGTCCCCCCACCCTTGCGGGTGAGGGCGCCCCTTCATTGCTGAGCCGGTTTCACGGCAGGCTAGGACTTGGAACCCCAGGCAGCTGCGGGACATGCCCGACCTCTGCCCCTGTTCCAGGACGAGCCTCTGACACCCGAGAAGGCCAAAACCTTGGCCGCTCTGGCCCCTCGAAAGGAAGGAGTGAACGAGCCAGCCCCCCGAAAGGGACGGCGCTGTTTCTTCCGCTGAGGTAACTTACCAACTTTAGCAACAGCATCCAATTTATTCTAAGCATACAGCACGTCCTGCTCCAGAATAGTAATAACATGTGGAGTAATCCTCCGCCTCAGGCGCCGTGCACTGCAGACATGTAGAAAACAAGCTCCTCCCGGCCCTACATATACCGAAGGACCTCCCACAAATCCCCAGATTTCTCTGCAGTGCTGAACTGCGAAGACATGAAGTATCACGCTCTCGCAGGCGAGCGGGGCTTTACAGCCTGAGGCCCTGCGGGACTATTTCCCCCCGTCCTCTTCAGAATATGCCTCCCAGCCTGGGCTGCGCGGGTCGGGTGAAGGTAGGCAGCACCTGGTGTGCTGAACGGAGCCACGCTCCACCACAATCCCCCTCCATAGGGTAGGCGGTCAGGCCGATGGTGAGCCTCTAGTGGATGCCCCTCCCGCAATCTTGCCCGTGCCCCTCACAGACTTAGTCCATGGACGCTGTCCGCTTCTCCCTCGCTTCCTCCCGTAACTCGGGGGAAAAGAGGGGAGGGGGGGTATGTGTGGCAGTCCTAGTGTTAAGTATCACGTTAAGACCTTGGCTTTTAACTTTATTTGGTGTCAGTGTCGCGCTTTTGCTATACAGTGCGAGCCGTTTGTCTTTCATTAACAACTGCCTAGACGGCAGCATCATTCCAGCGTGTCAGCATCTTATGCATACGCCTTCTATCCAACTGTTCTACTTAATTCTGTTGGTTATAGCTTCGCGCTCTTTGGGGGAGGCGGAGACTCGGCATGACGCGCTCCGCATCACAGCCTGGTCTGGCCCGCCCCTCGAGGTTTGCTTGGCGCCATTTTGACAATCTTCCCGCGCGCGTGGTGCGGTCCGCCTCCTCCCTTGGTCATGTAAGTGCCCTCTGGGGCGGCATGGTTCTATGTGTATTCGGCTGCGCATGGCACCGACACCACCCCTCTTGTCCCATATGTATTTCAGACGCCAGGACTTCGGTGGCTTCTCCCGGCCTAACATATATTACAGCGGTTCCACATAATTCTCCCACATTCCTAGCGGGTCTTGGGGCATCCAGGGTTGCCTATTGCGTAAATCCCTGCGGGCATACTGCTTGATAATCACCATATGGAGGCATTTCAGAATTATGTAACCGGGGTCCCTCCGGGACATGACCGGCTGTGTGCAGTGTGTGGTCAGCCCCAGGCTGAAGCTGACAGAGCACGGGTCTGCGAACAGTGTGCAGAACAGGCAGGTTTGCCGATGGCGGCACCTCACTTCAATACTCCTGTCTCCCCGGACCTAAATATCACTTATGACGAGTCCCACTCGAGCGGGGATGACCTGCAATCCGTGCCGCGCGTGCTGCCTACGGCGGAGCAGGTGCTTTCTGGATTGGCGGAGCGTATGGGCCCTGGTAAGAAGTGGTCCCTCACGCCTCCTGGCTCTCCGGTTCCAAACGATACCGATGACTCTGCTGATATGCAGGACCTTGATCCTTCTGAGGAAGGTGAGCTATTCTCAGATTCGGGCTCCTCGAACGAGATGCCCGGGGGCTGTGATGATTCTGAGCCCGGTTCTTGGGGCCTGTGTGACACAGATGAAATTCTTATTAAGATTTTTGAGGTTTTGTCAATCTCCCCCCCCCCCCCCCCCCCCTGGGTAGACCCCCAAGCCTAAGGAGGAGAGTTTCCATACAGCGCCGCAGCGCTTGGAGTTTCTAGAACAGGAACATTTCCAAAATCTTATATCCCAAGAATGGGAATCGCCTTGCAAGTTTAAAGGGGTCCCGGGGGTCTGGGATTGGAAGTACCCTTTCCCTCCGGATGTGGTTAATTTTTGGTCAGCACCTCTTGTGGTGGACGCACCGGTTATAGGGGTCACAAACCCCCCTTTCATGACGGCTCCTTTTTACGGTACCCTTCGGGATGCTGAGGACCGGCGCATTGACAGACTGGCTTCCCATGCCTTCTCGTGTGCTGGGACGGCTCTGCGCCCGGTCTGTGCCGCGGCCATCACTGCAGTGGCCGCCAGGACTCTTGTTAGAAAAATGCTAGATCACCATCCTGAGGACCTCCCTTGGGGGGTGTTTAATGAGCTATCAGACTGTGATGCGTTTGTGAAGTTTATTCTATCAGCACTGGACGACACCATTAAGATGTGTGCTAGAACCTCTGCCCTTGTGGTAACTATTCGCCGCCTGGTCTGGCTGCGACAGTGGGGTGCAGACGATGCTACAAAAAAGGCTCTCACTTGCCTTCCCTTCAGAGGACGGCGGTTATTTGGGGCCGTTTGGACCTTTTTGGGAAAAAGGGTAAAGCACCCTTGCGCAGAAGGCCGCTCCGGCCCCCCGGAGCAGGGCCACCCCTCCCTACGTTAGTGTCAAACGCGAACCTGAGGTGTGCTTCCAACTGTTCGGTGTGGATTTCCACCATGGGGTGGGCAGGCAACGCCCTGGGCCCTCTGGCAGGACTAAGTCCAAGTCTGCCAGGACCTCCCAAGCATGAAGGGACGCCCTCGCCCTTCTGGGGCGGCAGCTGTCTCCCATCTAGGAAGGTACCTCCTCCTTCTGGTGGTTCCAGGAGGTAGTTCCCCTGGACACAGGATAGCTTCTGCTGGGCGGTCCCCCTCAGTGGTTGTCAGGGTGCTTCTTGCCCCTGTTTTTCCTTCAGGAATTGGCGCAGGCCGTACTGGGCCTACAGAGTTTGGGCTTACTTATAGGTTGCCCTTAACAGTATGGGGCTATGGCCTCAATATTAACCTTCCTCCTCCCCTCTTCAGTATGGGGCAGTCTGGACCACGCTGGCCTATGGTAGGCCTGGCAATTCTACTCTCACAGGTAGTCCCTATATGACACCTCTGTCTTAGGACACAGGCGCCTGTGCAAGGGGGGCTTCCGGCCTCCTGTGGAGTACTAGATCTTCTTAGTTCCCCTTGTGTCTGCTGGACACCAAGTCCATTACTAGACGGTGTTGCAGGACCAACCCTGCGGGTTGAGGCATTAATTGGGGCCTCTCTTTTTGCTCTCAGGCTACTTGCCATGGCGCGAATGGGGGTGATGTCTCGGACATACCTTGGGGGGGCGTCTACATTAGGACCTACCGGGTCGTCTTTCCTTACTCCCCAGTCCCTACATAGTTACATAGTTAATACGGTTGAAAAAAGACATATGTCCATCAAGTTCAACCAAGGGTGTTGGGGTAGGGGGAAGTTATTTTTTATTTCATAGGGGAAGCCACTTATTTCATTTTTTGTCTATGTTTTTTTTTATTGATAACCACTAGTAGTAACTGTTAATGTTATTTTCTTCAAAATAAGCATCTAATCCTTTTTTGAAGCTGTCAGCGGTTGATGCTGTAACAAGCTTCTGTGGGAGGCTATTCCATAGATTTATAGTTCTTATGGTAAAAAACGATTGTCGCCTCCGGAGACTAAATTTCTTTTTTTCCAATCGAAGGCAGTGCCCCCTTGTCCTTAGAGAGGATTTTACGTGAAATAGTGTTCCCCCATATTTTTTGTATGGTCCATTTATATATTTATACAAGTTAATCATGTCCCCCCGCAATCGCCTCCTCTCAAGACTAAACAGATTTAATTCTCGTAATCTTTCCTCATAACTAAGATCTTTCATTCCCTTTATTAGTTTGGTGGCTCTCCTTTGCACCCTTTCCAGAGTCAGGGCGTCCTTTCTATGAACGGGTGCCCAGAACTGGACGGCATATTCCAGGTGAGGGCGCACCAGTGCCTTGTAAAGAGGCAAAATTACATCTCTATCCCGTGATTCCATGCCTCTTTTAATGCACGATAGTATCTTGGTGGCCTTGGAAGCAGCTGCTTGGCATTGCATGCTGTTATTTAGTCTGTGATCTACTAGTACCCCCAGATCCTTCTCAACAAGTGACTCTCCCAGTTTTACTCCCCCAAGGACATATGTTGCCTTCGGGTTATTAGACCCGACTTTACATTTCTCCACATTGAACTTCATTTGCCAAGTGGATGCCCAGACACTCAATGTGTCCAAGTCAGCCTGAAGCTTGTGAACATCTTCAATAGACTGCACTGTGCTACATATCTTTGTGTCATCTGCAAAAATAGAGACAGTGCTTTTAATTCCATCTTCTATGTCGTTTATAAACAAGTTGAATAATAGTGGGCCCAGCACTGAACCCTGGGGTACACCGCTTACAACTGGTAACCATTCAGAGTAGGTATCATTAACCACAACTCTCTGCACACGATCCTTCAGCCAGTTTTCAATCCAGTTACAAACTGCGTTTTCTAATCCTGAAGATCTCAATTTCCCCAATAAGCGTCTATGGGGGACAGTGTCAAATGCTTTTGCAAAATCCAGAAAAACTATATCCACAGCCGCCCTTCTGTCCAGGCTTCTACTCACCTCCTCATAGAAGCCAATCAGGTTAGTTTGGCAGCTTCTGTCCTTAGTAAAACCGTGTTGGTTGTCACTTATAATATTATGGATAGTTACATATTCGTGTATGTAGTCCCTTAATAGCCCCTCTAGCAATTTCCCCACAATGGATGTTAAGCTAACAGGTCTGTAATTGCCCGGAGAAGACCTAGAGCCCTTTTTAAAAATGGGCACCACATTTGCCCTGCGCCAGTCCCTTGGCACTATACCAGTTGCTAGTGAGTCTTTAAAGATCAACAACAGAGGTGACGAGATAACGGAACTGAGTTCTTTGAGAACTCTTGGGTGAAGTCCATCTGGACCTCCAGTCTTATTCACATTTAAATTATTGAGTTTTTCTTGGATGATATCCACGTTTAGCTTGTTAATTATTATACTTGGGCTATTACTATCAGTGGCATCTCCTGTGTTGGCTCCTTGCGCTTCTCTTGTGTACACAGAGCTAAAGAATCCATTTAACAGCTCTGCCTTATCCTCATCCCCAGTGACCATTTCCCCATTATCATTAATTAGGGCACCTACCTGTTCTGATTTAGTTTTCTTCGAATTAATATATTTGAAAAATCGTTTAGGGTTTGTTTTGCTTTCTTTGGCCACATCTCGTTCATTTTGTGCTTTTGCCAATCTTATTTCTTTCTTACACACTTTATTTACTAGTTTATACTGTTCAAGTGTTACAGCTGAGAGTTCAGCCTTGTAATGTTTAAATGCCCTTTTTTTGTTCTTTATTGCCCTTTTAACCGCAGGTGTCAGCCATGAGGGGTTTAACTTTAGCCGCTTATATTTGTTACCTGTAGGAATACATTTTGCAACGTTGCTACTCACAATTGATTTAAAGCACTCCCATTTGGCATCTGTATCCTTATTCCTGAACAGATGCTCCCAGTCTATGTCCTTGAGTGCAGCTCTGAGCCTGGGGAAGTTGGCCTTTCTAAAATTTAATGTTTTTGCCTTCCCAGGAAGAAAATCTTTCTTACAGTTTATGTTAAATACAATTATATTGTGGTCGCTGTTACCAAGATTTTCACGGACTGTTACTGCCCCCATCAGGTCATCATCATTTGATATTACAAGATCTAGAATAGCATCACCCCTAGTTGATGCCTCCACAAACTGATTCATATAATTATCTTGTAGCAAGCTGAGGAATGCTCTCCCCCTTGTAGTGGAAGCAGAACCATGTCTCCAGTCGATTCCTGGATAGTTGAAGTCCCCCATCACCACCACTGTACCAGCCTGTGATGCCCGCTCTATCTGTTTATGCAGTTGACCCTCTATTTCCTCAGTTATATTTGGGGGCCTATAGATAACACCAAACTGTATTTTAGCATTGTTTATATCGCCCCCTACTTCTACCCACAAGGATTCTACATCCTCACAATCTTCTGCTAGTATCCCCTCATTAATATACGTCAGGCCGAGTGGATTGGTCGGCCAGCGGTGTTCCCTGGGAATTACTGGATGGGTGCCCAGTCACCTCAATCCCTCATAGTCCCTTGTCCGCTATCCCCATTCCTGGGATTCGGTTCAGGCTTGAGCCTTCTTCTCTGGCAACAAGGGGACTCCCGGTTCGGGGGTACTGTCCCCCTTTTTACTGACATCTTACTTCACCAGGCGGGTTAGCAGCTGGTGGGCCCGTTGGTGACATATCTGATAATGTCCCTTATATACCGAGCCTTTGGGCCCTCCGGCACAGTAGGTTAGTGTTCTTACATGGGGTTCCAGCTCCCCTGGGGCTTGGTCTGTGCTCATTCCCCCTTGGTAAGGTGGTTCCTCTTGAGCTGATCATATTCAAGGGCCCCATCAGGGGGCACCCCCTTCCTTACTTGCATCTTCCAGTGAATGGTCACCTTGGGTACCAAGTCTCGCAGGTTGGCGGGGGAGGGGAATTTCTTCCACAATCCCCCGTGGTTCCTAGGTAAGGTCCCCTAGAGGGTCCATCTTACCTGCTTGTTTTGTTGAAACGGTGTGCCTTCCGTTGACTCTATACGGCTGGACTTCTCTTTTAGGATCTGTCTATTGGGGACTCCTGGTCTTTTGGATGACAATGGCCTGTTTTATTATTGGTCTGGAAGCAGGATGCTCCCTCTGGAGGGTCCCGGATCCTGCCCTGGGCGGGGGTCTACGTCCCCTGCTTCTCAGCGGTATTCGCTCTAAGGGATGCTCTCTAGCGGCAGGTTATGCTATCCTGGTGTCGCTCTGGGAGCCTACTAGCGTGGCTCTGTTGGGTCTCCCTTATAACTCAGGGGCTCTGCCCTTGTTTTTACTGTCCCAGAATATTCTGACTATGGTCATGGGGGCTGAGCAATCTTCTCTTCATCACCCTACTTGTGGGGTTCTGCGCACGGTCGGTCTGATAGAGAGATCCGTGGGATGGATGGCCTGGGTGGCCTTGTGAGCCGTGGTTCGCAGATGCCTCTGCTGAAGTCTGCTGACCTGTTCGCTCTCTCAGGAGTGCGGTTCTGCCCTGGTCAGGCCCTTTCCTTTGTCGTCCCAATATAAGGTCTCTTGTCTGGGGATTGACAGCCGATTCATTCACCCCTTGGAGACGGGCCTTATCTTCTGGGTGACTCAGTATATGGGGGGGCTGGGAGCCAGCTTCCCCAGCTTCCCCTTCCTCCGTCTATTGGGGTTTTGTGGTATACCCATATTTATTGGCATGAGTCTTGGTCTCTTCCCTGTTAAACGTTCTCGGTTCCCAGGGTTTTAGAGTCATTACAGCATAAGTTTGGGGTTGGCTCCCCATCTGGGGACTCTGAAGGTGCAGGTTCTGTCCTGGCTGTTTTCCTGCAGGAGTCTGGTTCTGTCTCCCTTGTGGGGAATTCTTTTTGGGGATTGCTTAGCTGCATCTCCCAAGTAGTTCCATGGTCCCTGTGGGGATCAATTTTCATTTGTTTACCCTGCGGATTTTTCCTGGGGACTTTTGCTGGATGCTGTCTGAGCTGCTTTGTAGTCCAGGTCCCTTCTCTGGGGGCTCCTGACTCCATCAGACGTGTGCCTGAGACGGTGGATCTGGTTACTTAACCTTGGCTCGATATATATATTATAATATATATTATAATATATATTATATTTATATATGTCTATAGGCACCCCATACCGTGGGGGTGTTCCTTCTTACGCCGGGCCTCCGGTCCAAGGGGTCTGTATGATCATTGTTTTAGTCCTTTTAGTCTAACTATGGACATTATTCTTAATAATACTAATATGAGGGGCTACATTCCCTCTACAGGTGTTGCAATTTTCCCCATGAGGGTTTCCATGTCCCTTAGGGGGACTGATGCTCTTGGAGTCTGCGGGCGCCTCCTTAGGTATGCGCCAGATATCTCCTGTTCCAGCGCCACTGCGCCCTTTGGATTAATACTTCTTGGATGCCTCCTGGTCCTGAGTAAAGCCCTTGGCTTCGTGTTAGTTAGGGGTCAGTATTCCCGTCTTGGTCAGGTGACCTGTTCTATTTCCCTTAGGGGGTGTTACAAGTTTTCCACGAGGCTTCTGTTGCCTGTGGGCTGGTTGGGTTGTTACACTGGCCTATTTTCCTCTTTAGGGGAAAGAATCTCCCCTTTTTCAGTTTATTCCGTTATATTGGTGCTTGGGTACCACTGGCCCTTCAGCACCAGGGTTTTCTTCTGTTGAATAAGTTGCTAGACTTATGGCTTGTCTCTGTTCATACCTTCAAGGTCTTGTTATGAGATTGGACGTTAGAGCCTCTGCTCATGTCATGCCTGTTGCAGGTTTTTTGCAGGTGACAGCGCCTTTACTGGCCTTGTTTTTTCCTGGGGATCCCACCCTGCTTTACGGACACTGCTATTGGATGTCCCACATGTTATTACTATTCTGGAGCAGGACGTGCTGTATGCTTAGAATAATACAACTCTGAAGTACTCACCTGTAGAGTTGATATTATATGCATACAGCACGTTCTGCTCCACCCCACCCTGGTTTCACTTGTTCTGGATCCTCTGTATGGTGATTGTTATCAATTGATATTACCAGTTTTTCTGGGCGGTTGTTCCTCCCGGCTTCTCTTCTCACTGCTTTTCAATGCTGGGCATTTGTGGGAGGTCCTTCGGTATATGTAGGGCCGAGAGGAGCTTGTTTTCTACATGTCTGCAGTGCACGGCGCCTGAGGCGGAGGATTACCCCACGTTATTACTATTCTGGAGCAGGACGTGCTGTATGCATTTAATATCAACTCTACAGGTGAGTACTTCACAGATTTGTATTATCTCCAAACAGCCGCGTACCCAAGAAGGGAAGAGCTGTGAGCGACTTCTTGGCCCCAAAGTCCGCCGTCGGCGGAGCCAGACCGATCTGCGCATAGCCACCAATAAGGCTGAAGTCCTGCTACACATGACAATAGAATCTTCCATAGCAGCCAAGACAAAATCCATTAACAATTCACATCTCTTAAGGGTAGCGAACTCCGCGCTAGCTGGATCAAACTGAGCGTTATTCAGCCAGTCCCTGATAAGAGACCTGGTAGCAAGCGACACCAGGGCAGATGCACAAACAGGCCGCAGGGCAAAGCCCACGCTGGCAAATGCGTGGCACGCCATCTGATCAAGGCGCTTATCCTCGCCATCCTTAAGGGAAGTGGCATCAGGGGTGCTCAGCACAGTCGACCTCGGGAGGAGAAGACCAGCGCTTAACCGCCTCCACCGGGAAAGGATACTTCTTATCCCATCCCTGAGGAGCACCAGGAAGCCGACTGAGCCTCTCCCATTCTCTAAGGATCAGCGCATCAAAGTGACCCTGGGTAGGGAATTCCAGACAGGGCTTGCGGACCCCAAAAAATCCCCCCTTCTTGAGAGGAGGCGCCTCAGGTGGTTCAATATCCAACACCTCCAATAGATGTGACAAAACAGTGGCCGTATCTACGGCATCCCCCAGCGCCTGCCCGATAGCATCACCAGACTGAACATAGTCAGCCTCTGTTTCCTCATACAATTCCCCCTCCTCTAACGGGGAATAATCTGACAAATCAACGGAATCGTCAATATCCCACAAGGGCTGGGCCGACGACAACTGTCTCTTTTTAGCCTGGGCCTTCTTGCCCACCGTGCTAGCAATAAATTTCTCGATGCTGGCCAACCTAGCCCAACCTAGCCCAAAAGAGTGCGACTCCCCGCTGGCACCAATGTCACTTGGGGTACGGATAAGAGCTAGGGGAGGGGAAGGCGAAGCGGGAGGAGCCAACCCAGAAGGCTGGGTACCAGACTGCTGCGTTATGGCCTATTGTGCGCATGGTATACAGATCAGCACATTCTCCCCCGTAAGGGATACCCCACACCCGGTCCGGATTGTCCCAGAGGGAGCCCGAGGCCAGTATTCTGCGGAGCCTCCATATGGTGATTTTTGTGGTCAGTCGCAAGACTGCAGGGAATACCCGGGATGCCCTTTAAAAGCCTCGGTGGGAGGATTTGAGGTGATCAAATTTACACTAGGGACCCCAGGACCAAGAGGAACCCCTTAACATGCACAATAATGAAGCAATCTGCAACACACAATAAGGCATATCAATTACTATACAATAATAATATAATATAATATAATATATATAAATTTTAAATTAAATAGATAAAAGGCAAAACCTGCCAAAAACCAGCACCACAGGGGCCACCCCCACCAGAGAGGGACCCCCAAGTGACAAAGAGGTGGCCGACAGGCTTCTACCCGTCCCCAAGAATGGCAGCAGCAACTGCAGCAAGGCAGCAAAAATGGCCCCCGATCTGTGGAGAAGCCGAGACGCAGGAAGAGAAGGGGGGCGGGCCAGCGCCGAAGGCATGCTTTTCCGGCCCCACCCACCTCCTAGCAGCGCGGATCTGGCCAGCAAAATGCGCGGAACGAGGGGGCGGGGCTACCGTGGCCGCGCTGAGCGCCCGGCCCCACCCCCTTTTCTTAACACAGCCTGAGGGAGAGGAACTCCCCAGGCTAACCACCAGAGGCTAGATGGCACCATGCACCAATTCATCCAGGAGATCCACACACACACAACACAACGTAAAGTGAACACCACACACATACACTCATATATAACTATTAACAAATGAAAAAGGGCGAGGCCGAGGATGACGGCATGTAGGGACGGGGCATCCCGCACCAGATCACCAAAAACCTGGATAACTGCCTACCCCATATAGAGGTCTCACGGTGAAGCAAAGCTCCTTCCGCACCCATAGGGTGCTCCTAACCTCACCAGGACCCACAGCCTAAGCTGGGAGGCTCAATTAGGGGCAATTTAGAAAGGGTCCTGGCAGTAATAGGGATAATAAACGGCCGGGCGCGAGCCCGGCTTACCTGCAAGTAAAATAAGTCTACATCTTCTGTCTTGTCGCTTTCCCTAAAGTGAAGGAACTGGGAAATTGGTGGGAGGTCCCAGGTATATATGGACTGGGGGGGGGCTTTCTTTTTTTGCATATTCATCTCTGCAGAAGTTCGCCCTCTACTCGAGATTACCCACATGTCATGAATATCGAAGTGGAGTGTATGGCACACTTAGAATATGGATGTTTTTGTTTTGCGACTTGTTCTGGAACACTTTTTTACTGTCCTTTGGTGTGAGATGGCAGGAGATCAGTCATTACATTGGTGTGGCAATGCTCTAAGGCTCTCCTTGCCTGAGCAGTCAGTGGGGGGCCATGTCTTGGTCAGGTTGCAGTTGGGCTATACTCCTTCCATTTACAGATGATAGAGCACATCACTCAGTCACATGATTAGAGCTTCTCACCTAACCTTGCAATACACCTCACCACAACTTTATCCCTGAGCCGTCTGCTGTGTTCCTGGGTTTTATTAATGCCGTTTGGTCACTAATGTTCACTAACAACCTTCCTCGTTCCCCCGGAGAAATAAAGCGCTCTGGACGCCGTATCCTTTATTCGTAAATTAAAACAAAACGCCACAAAGGAAAGCCGGATTACCTGGTACCAGCTGGAGTAGTCATAAGCTGGCGGCACAGCACTGGTAGCAGCGGTCGCCTGAGCAGCGGCCATCGCTGAGGCATCTTCCGTTTGCAGCCTCTTAGCATCAGGCTGTTCCAACCTACAAAAAAAAAAAAAAAAATACGGTTAGCGAAGGTCTAAACCAAAAGAACAAGCATGTCCCTGCGGGGGCGCTCGTAGACTAGAGTAAGGGCTGCACCTACACAGATGCACCCTGGCGTTTGTCGCAGCTTTATCATATTTCTGCAGATGTGCGCCAGTCCAGGCCTCAGCTCGCAACCAGTCCTATAACCTGGTTTAGTGTTGAGTGCTGTGGTTCCTTTAAGATTTGTGTATTCTAATTGCCCTGCTCAGGTGCTGGCTGATTATAAATCTTAAAGTGGAGCAAAACCCAGCAGGATCAGCCCGGGAATCTTAAAGATTCCCGGGCCGATCCATTCCCTCCCCACGGGGCGTCCAAAATCAGGATGCCCCGCTGTGTGTAACCCTCCCAGGACACACGCAAACCTTACCTGTATCCCAGTCCAACGGCACATGCGCAGGCCGCGCCCACAACTCGCGCTTCACTCTAGCAGAGCGTGTGCACGTTCTGTTAGAGGGAAGCGCGAGATGTGGCCACCAGCGTGCTCGGAGCCGCTGAGCTATGACGCCGCTTAGACGTGCATAGCTCAGTGGCTCTGAGCGCGCTCACTGGCTCTGAGCGCGCTCACTGGACGAGCCGCCGCGCATAGGCCATAGGAGCGGGGTGAGGCAAGTTTTATCGGAAATCTGGGGGGGTTTCACATAGCGGGGCAACAGGGGAAGTGGACCAAAACCCAGGATAGTCAAAATCCTGGGTGTTGGTCCACTTAAACAGTGTTGAGTGCTGTGGCTCCTTTAAGTTTGTGTATTTTAAATTGCCCTGCTCACGTGCTAGCTGGTTGTAAATCTAAAAGTGGACCAAAATCTAAGATTTTGACTATCCATGGCCGCGCACAGCTGAGAAGGGAGGAGAGTCATGCTGGCAGCGCATGCGCCAGGGGGGAGAATATCTGACGCCCTGGTAGATTCCACATAGGGGGGCATCCCAGTTAGGGATATCCCGAGGGGAAAGGGTCAACTCCAGGGTGGGCGTTGGCCCACTTTAAAATTTTGTCTATTCTGCTCTGCTCAATGCAGTCAACCCCGACCCCATGTGCTGCATCTGAGGTATAGGGAAACCTCAGGTAAGCTTCCAATGTATCCAAGCGCTGTGTAACGCTCATAGATTAGAGTTGGAGCAGCACCAACACAGAGGCACCTTGACATTTAGCGCTGCAGATTCAACATACCTCCAACATGCAGATACCAGCCAACCCGGACCCTTTATTTTTAACCAAAGACCAATTATAGGATTGGACGCTGGCTAACATGGTTGTGTGCCATGGCCCCTAACAGTGGAAGTATTCTCGATTTGTACTAAACCAGGAGGAAACGTAGGCATGCTTAGAGTACGACGTACAGCCGATTTCTTACACACAGGAAATACTGCTCCATGTTTTGCCAGGAATAAAAAAAAAAAAAAAAAAACACTAGAGAAATAAGAGGAGGAGAAAGGCTGTACGGGTGTGAATTGGCAAGAATCTGGTGATAACAGACGTATCATGATACACATATGACGATACAACATCTCAATATATCCGTCTCAAAGACTATATATTGTGATTTTTTTTTTTTACATTTTAATAAATCTAGCTTTGGAAAACCTAATCTACACATCAATACAACATTCACACATACATAACAATGCAGGACAACTCTCGGGGGATCTCGTTTCTCTGCCGCGAGTGGGACAGAGCTGCTGAAAAACAGGCTCTTGTGCGGTGTGCAAATGTTACTTATAAATAGTTTATAAAAGAAGGATTCAAACATTTTGAATCAATACTAGTATTGTGTAATGAAATATCGCAATATTTGACAAAATCGATTTTTTCTGACACCCCCTAATGGACCGATTCTTCAGCTGCCGATTAAGGAAACAGGGCAAATAAGATGTAAACAATCACATGAAAGGCAGTTCCTCAGTTATTGGTAACTGCGTTACAAGCCTATGGCAGAGACCAACAGTGTTTTTCTTCAAAGTAACAGAGAATAATCAATTAACATCATTAATAAAGTATTGAGAGGGCTCACGCGGTCATTTGATAAAGCTCATATCATTTTCTTAAATTTAATTTATGCTTTACCTGCAAGGAGGAAACTAATGTCAAAGGATTAAGAAAGTTAACCACAATCAGAACAGTACATTCAGGAGGAGAAATAGAAATTGCTAAAAAAAATACAATTATTACAATTATACTCATAATACCAATTCTACAGGTGAGTAATCAGAATTGTATAATTCTTAGTATACATTACGTCCTGCTCCAAATATAATACTTACAATCAGGACATCCAATAGCAGTGTCCATAAAGTAGGGTGGGATCCCCAAGAAAAAATAGCAGCAGACAGTTTAAACCACTGCCGCCTGCAGAACCTTTCGGCCAAAAACAGCATCAGCTGAGGCCCTAACATCAACCTTGTAAAACTTTAAAATGAACAGAAGTAGCGGCCTTGCAAACTTGTTCAACAGAAGCCTGGTGCTGAAAAGCCCAAGAGGCACCAATAGCACGAGTAGAATGAGCAGTAAGGCGGAAGGGAGGATTCTCCTTAGCAGAGTAGGCCTGAATCACAGCCTGACGAATCCACTTGTTGATAGTAGACTTGGCAGGAGCCAAACCCTTTCTAGGACCAGAAGGGACTACAAAAAGAGCATCAGTCTTCCTGAAAGGTGCAGTAGCCACCAGATAGTACTTCAGACACCTAACCACATCCAAAGAGTGCAAAACTCTCTCCTTAGCATTGCTAGGATTAGGGCACAAAGTAGTAAGAACAATATCCTGATTCAAATGAAAAGCAGACACTACCTTAGGCAGAAAGTCAGGTTTGAAACGAAACACCACCTTGTCCTGGTGTCTCTCATAGTAGGGGGGCTGGATGGACAGCGCCGCCAACTCAGACACACGCCTGACAGAAGTGATAGCCACCAGAAATACAACCTTGAGCGTAAGAATGGCCAAGGCAGCATCCTGCACAGGTTCAAAGGGAGCACCCTGCAAGGCTGACAGGACCAAGTTCAGATCCCAAACAGGCACCATAGGTTTACATGGGGGACGTACATGAGTGACCCCCTGGAAAAAAGTCCTGATCAGAGGGTGCTGAGCAAAGGACTTCTGGAAGAAAATAGCCAGGGAAGAAACCTGACCCTTCAGAGTACTGAGTTGGAGCCCCATCTCCAACTCATGCTGCAGGAACTCCAGAATCCTGGGAATAGAAAATATGCGACAGGGAAGAGACTTAGACTCACACCAGTCAATGTAGGCACGCCAAACCCTGTAATAAAAAGAAGAGGAAGACTTCTTCCTAGCTTTAATCAAAGTATCCAGAACCGAGGAAGACAGCCCCTTCTCCATCAAGATGGAGGTTTCAGCAGCCAAGTCGTCAAAGCCAGAGTTTGTAAATTGGGATGGCGTAGTGAGCCCTGAGTGAGCAGATCTGGCACCAAGGGCAGAGCATACTGATCTACTGCCAGCTGTACCACGTCTGAACCACACTCTTCTTGGCCTGGGGGCCACCAGAATTGCTGGCACCACTTCCAGAGCAATCTTGCGCAGAACCCTGCCCAGCAGGGGGATTGGAGGGAGGACATACAGGTACTGAAAGTCCTTCCATGACATTGCTAGTGCATCCGAGGTCAGGGCCAGAGGATCCCTGGAAAGAGACAAAAGCTGGGAGCTTGTGATTGTGGCAGGACGCAAACAGATCCACATCTGGTTGGCCCCAACGGTGACACAGATTGAAACACCCTGCTGCATAGGGACCATTCTCCCTGGCGAGAGGTCCCCCTGCTCAGAGAGTCTGCCAGGTGATTTTCCACCCCCGGGATGTACACAGCTGAAATGCAGGGGACACTGGCCTCCGCCCAAGTCAGGATCAGAGACGCTTCCTGGAGGGCCCCCTTGCTCCGGGTCCCTCCCTGATGATTGATGTAGGCAACTGCCGTCTGGTTGTCCGAGCGCACCTGAACAGGCAGGCCCCGAAGCAGAGTAGTCAAGCGAGCCAGAACTAATCTGATCGCCCGCAGCTCCAAGACATTGATAGGTGCGTGGGCCTCCTGAGGGCCCCACCTCCCCTGGAACTGCAGGGACTTCCAGAACCCCCCCCAACCTGACAGACTGGCATTCGTGGTGACCATCTCCCAGGAAGGGGCAAGAAAGGATCTGCCCCTCAACAGGTTCCTTGGGTCCATCCACCACAAGAGGGACCTCCTGACCGGGGAGCACACAGACCCTGTCCAGGGACGCTGGGTCCTTGTCCCATACTGACAATAGGTGAAATTGTAGAGGCCTCAAGTGGAACTGAGCATAAGGGACCGCTTCGAAGCATGCCACCATCAGGCCCACCAGGTGCATCCCCTGCAGGATTTAGCTTTGGGACCCCAGGAGGAGCCAGGACGTCCACATCCTCTGCCTCTACCCCAGAAATCTCCCCGGGCCCCAGGGAGAGACACCCCCCTTCCCTGTCTTGCACCACAGTAAGGGGAGGAGAAGGAACCCTGACCCCGAAAGGGCCGAGACTGCCGCCTGCGCTGGGGTAACCTGCCTCCCTTAGCAAAAAGGTCCAGGCGGTCTCCAAACAGGTGCACTCCTTTAAAGGGAAACCCAGTGAGGGCCTTCTTGGCAGCGTTGTCAGCAGCCCACTAGCGCAGCCAAACCGAGCGGCGTATAGCCACCACGAGGGCAGAAGTTCTGGCACACATTCTGATGGTGTCATCCAATGCTGATAGGACAAAATTTACAAAAACATCACAACTGAAGAGTGCATTTAACACGTCACAAGGCGAATCATCAGGGGCACCATCAAGCATATTTCTGATTGGGTTCTAGTGGCCACAGCAGTAATGGCAGAGGCACAGACCGGGCGCAGCGCCGTCCCCGCACATGCAAAGGCGTGGGATGCCAGCTGATCAATACGCCGGTCTCGTCCCGTAGGGTAGTAGAATCAGGGGAATGCATGACAGAGGTGTTAGATAGCCCTAGGATCGAGGTATCCACCTCGGGGGGGGAATGACCAACATTTAACCACCTCAGCAGGAAAGGTATACTTCCTATCCCAACTTTTTGGAACCCCGGGAAGTTTACTGGGGCGCTCCCATTCCTTGAGCACAAGGTTATGGAAATGTGCCTGCTCAGGAAATTCCAAACGTGATTTTGCTGTATGGAAAAGCTCCCCTCTTTGCCTGGGAGCCTCAACAGGGAGAGAGATAGACAGAACCTCAAAAGTCTGGGTCAATAATCTGTCAGTGTCATCCGGGGCCCAGGGGTCAGAGCCAGAATCGTTATGACCCCTTGGTCTCTCATCAGATGAGCCCGAATCAGAAAAGAGCTCCCCTTCATCAGACGGGGTGTAGCCACCAAGATTCCAAAACTCCTCAGTTGCCATAGGGAAAACAGTGACATTAGGCATCAAGTGCCGCTTCTTAGCAGGGGCCTTACGCGCTAAGGACTTAGCAATAATCTGTTCAACAGTAGCCAGTCTAGAAGACACATCAGGCTGAGAATCCCCACTAGTATGCAACTCAGCAGCAGTGAGATTTAAGCTTGGGGGAGTAGGCGAAGTGAAACGAGGTGCAGCCACTGGCAGGCCAGATTGCAATGTGCAATCACCTGCTCAGCACAGGGTACACAGACCCGCGCCTTGTCAGCATGAGGCTGCCCACACACTACACACAGCCGGTCTTGTCCCGAAGGGACCCCGGTCACATTATCCTGGGATGCCTCCATATGGCGATTATAGCGGCGCTATACGCCGATAGGGAATAACGCTATATAGCAACCCTGGATGCCCCAATAACCCGCTAGGGAAGTGGGAGTATAATTTTTACAAGGCCTACAAGTAATATACTAAAAACAGGGCCGGGAAAAGCCAAGAAGAGTTCGTACCGCCTGAAAGACATAAGCAGACAAGATCTTAAAGGAGCAGTATCGCGAAATTTGCATTAAAAAAGAGAAATAATTAAATAGCCACACAATAGCTTCTAACGTGTATAAATAATGTGGCGATAGAAAAAGGAAAAATATATATATGCCTTTCTTTTAAATTGTATAATGACAATGGCTCAGTCCATTTGCTGAATAGGGGGATCTGCTGGGTTGTATTTAGTGAGCTGCTTCATTTAGCCCACTGGTCTCCTAGCAACACCTCAGAGGCTGACACTAATCAGTGGTAACGGCTGTGTGTGTGTGAGGTGCTGCTTTTGTTATGAGACCAGGTGACTCAAATGTGTAAAATCTATACAAAATAAACTAAACTGACTGAAAATAACTGAAATTCTTCTTTGAATAACTGTGCAGGAAAATCTAAAGGTATTAAAGTGGAACAAAACCCTGAGTGGCCAACCCTGAAGTCTATAAGACCCGGCCATTGACCTTCCCCTTGGGCATTCTAAATCGGGATGCCCCACTATGTGAAACAACCCCTGGATAACCACAGACCCCCCCCCCCCCCATCTTTCTGGCACGCTCACGCAGATAGTCATTTAGACAGGCCGGGCGGCCAGGAAGGTTACTGCTCAGGCTCCCCATCTGCGTGCAAACAGAGCTGATTGGATGAGATCCTGCGCATGCGCTGTGGGACAGGGAAAGGTACGTTTTCACAGGCGAACTTGGGGATTTCACATATCAGGGCATCCCAAATCGGGATGCCCCTAGGGGCACAAAACAAAACTCCAGATAGTGAAAATCCTGGGTTGGGCTTTGCTCAAAACACACAAAGCTGAAAGAAAGATCATATGGAAAAAGGTGTTGAGAAAAGAGATAGAAAATGGAAAACTGAAAGATTCTGCAGCAGAGCCAACATGAAGGGAAAACTGTCAAAATCAGCTAAATGACTTCTAGAGCTTTTCTCTCTGTTTTAGATATATGAGTTCTGGCCAGGCAATGTTGCAATGTTGTTATCTTATGCTGGACGGCTGCCAGCACTGAACAGTTGATACTTTGTTACATTGTTTCCCCCTCTCCTCAGCGTGGAACAGGCCAGAGTGTCGCCCGACACTCAGCAGACATAAACATGAGTTATTAGTCCCCAGCTGCACAACAGACATTTTTTTTTCTACATTTGTAATTCTTACTCCAACACTTACCTACATTCAAAGTACCATTTAAATATAAGCCACAAAACATATAAGTCATCGTAACAAAAGTGAAGGATATAAAGCAGCCCGCAAGGGCACTTACGGACCGCGGTAGGTAGGAGTCCGTCGCGCATAGGCCAACCAAGCAGGAAAGATGGCGTCGGTATACCTCGAGGGGCGGGCCAGTAACAGCGATGACCCCCCCCCCCCCCCCTTAGAGCACGACGCCAGAACGGCAAGCAGCCAATGATGGCGCACCAGCGCCTGAGGTAATGCCGCCGCCAAGCGCGGAACCAAGTCAGCGCGGCGGCTGACAAGACAAGGCATGTGAAAAGAGAGTGTAAAGCACAGACTGCATTACATACATATCTATACACATACCCCCCCCCCCCCTTTTCCCCCGAAGACTACAAGGAGAATGAGAGAGGACAGCAGCCACTTAAATAGGGCCCACTGATAGGCAGGGGAAATAGTGCGGGAGGGGCATCCCATAGAGGCTCACCATAAGCCTGAACCGCCTACCCTTTGGTGGGGGATTGCGGTGGAGCAGCACTCCTAAGCACCAACAGCGGTGCTGCCTACCTTCACCCGACCAGCGCAGCCAAGGCTGGGAGGCATATTACTAGTGGAACGGGTGGGAATAACCCTACAGGGCCGCAGGTTAATAACCCCACTCACCTGCGAGTAGAGAGCCAATTTCTCGTCCTTCGCAGCCAGACTGCAGAGAAATTCTGGGGATGTGGGAGGTCCCCGGGTATTTGAGGGGCCGGGAGGAGCCTATTTTCGATGTCTCTGCAGTCCAGCGCCATCTGGCGGAGTATAACCTGATTGTAAGTATTATATTTGGAGCAGGACGTACTGTATACTAAGAATAGGTCAGCAATCCCAGAATGCACCTCCTGTTTGCAGGCTGCCTGATGTTCCATGACTCGCCATCTTGGATGTTTAAAGGCTCATAACATGCAGTAGATGCAGGTAGGATGAATTTTCAGTATGTACAGGATGTGGGAAACATGTAAGAGACTCTTATTCAGAGTGAAGGACCGCTTTAAGCAGGAAGAAAATTGGGATGTGTTTCCATTTCCTCGAATAGGGATGTCCGGCTGTGTGAACCGCCCCAAAACACAACTTTTCACTCACCTCTTCCTGGCTCCAGCGGTGCATGCGTGGGCTCTCGTCCAATGAGAGAAGACCGGTCCAAGAGGGGTTAATCCTTACAGAATCTTAAAGCGGAACAATCCCCGGGAATTTGACCTCCAGGTTTTGTTCAGTTCCCTAGGGCATCCCAATTTGGGATGACCCACAGTGTGAAACCCTCCAGTATGCCCCAAACATGTGTTTTAACAGCACATGCACTGAACCGTGTTTACCTCTTTTGGCAAACTTCTCCCATTGACTTTAATAGTGCATGCTCCCGTCTCCAGTCTAACTAAATGCCTGGGGTGGGAGCACACGCATTCAAAAATACAATTCTGTGAAGTTCTCACCTGTTGAATTGGTATTATACGTATACAGTACGTCCTGCTCCAGAATACTTACACTTGGGTTATCCTCCGCCAGATGGCGCTGTGCACTGCAGACATGCAAAAACAGGCTCCTCCCGGCCCTTCATATACCCGGGGACCTCCCACAAATCCCCAGCATTGAAAAGCAGTGAACAAGAAACCGGGAGAATTAAACCACCGAAACTGGTAACAACAACAATGGTAACAACCATCATACAGGGGATCCAGAATAATGCAAAAACCAGGGTGGGGTGGAGCAGGACGTACTGTATACGTATAATACCAATTCTACAGGTGAGAATTTCACATAATTGTATTATTCTAAGTATACAGTACGTCCTGCTCCAGATATAATACTTACACTTGGGACATCCAATAGCAGTGTCCATAAAAGTAGGGTGGGATCCCCAACAAAAAAGGCAACAGCATGCAGCTTAAACTACTGCCGCCTACAAAACTTTGCGGCCAAACACAGCATCAGCTGAGGCCCGAACATCAACCTTGTAAAACTTTGAAATGAACAGAAGTAGCGGCCTTGCAAACTTGTTCAACAGAAGCCTGGTGCTGGAAGGCCCAGTAGGCCCCAATAGCACGAGTAGAATGAGCAGTAAGACGGAAAGGAGGACTCTTCCCCTTAGCAGAATAGGCCTGAATCACAGCCTGACGGATCCATTTGCTGATAGACGACTTGGCAGGAGCCAAACCCTTCCTAGGCCCAGAAGGCACAACGAAGAGAGCATCAGTCTTCCTGAAAAGCCGTAGTGACAACCAGGTAATACTTCAAGCACCTGACCACATCCAAGGAATGCATAACCCTTTCCTTGTCGTTGCTAGGATTGGGGCACAATGAAGGAAGAACAATGTCCTGATTCAAATGAAAAGCAGACACAACCTTAGGCAGAAAATCCAGCTTGAAGCGGACCACCACCTTGTCCTGGTGCCTAGTACGGAGGCTGAATGGATAGAGCAGCCAGCTCAGACACACGCCTAACCGAAGTTATGGCCACCAAAAAGACAACCTTGAGAGTAAGAACAGCCAGAGCAGCATTGTGAATAGGCTCAAAGGGAGCACCCTGCAAGGCAGACAAAACCAAGTTTAAATCCCAAACAGGGACCACAGGTTTACGAGGGGGACGCGCATGAGTGACCCCCTGAAAAAAGGGACCACTCTCCCTGACGGGACGACCCCCTGCTCAGAGCGTCTGCTAGCAGATTCTCCACCCCCGGAATCTAAACAGACGAAATGCAATGTACATTGGCCTCCGCCCATGTCAAAATCTGAGACACCTCCTGGAGAGCACCCTTGCTCCAGGTCCCTCCCTGATGGTTGATGTAGGCAACCGCCGCCCTGTTGTATGAGCGTACCTGGACCGACAGAGCCCTCAGGTGTTGGGTCAACCAATCCAGTACCAACCGGACTGCCCGCAATTCCAGAAAGTTGATGGGTAAATGGGCCTCCTGAGGACCCCACTTCCCCTGGAAGCGCAGGGACTTCCAGAATCCCCCCCAACCTGACAGACTGGCATCCGTTGTGACCGTCTCCCAGGAGGGGGCCAGAAAAGACCTGCCCCCTATCAAGTTCCCGAGGTCCAGACACCACGCAAGGGACCGTCTGACCGAGGGGGGAAGCACACAGACCCCGTCCAAGGACGCTGGGTTCTTGTCCCATACTGACAGAAGGTGAAGCTGCAGAGGTCTCAAATGGAACTGGGCAAAGGGCACCACCTCGAAGCTCGCCACCATCAGGCCCACCAGCTGCATTCCCTGCCTGATGGAGGGCTGTGGGCACGAGAGCAGGAACCTCACCTGCGCAGTCAGAGCTTCCACCTTCTGATGAGGAAGGAATATCCTTGACTGAACCGTATCCAGAATCATTCCCAGGAACGGAGTCACCAAGGAGGTGGACAGAGAGGACTTGGGGTAATTGATCACCCAGCCGAAGGACTCCAAGGTGGACACTACCAGCTGAGTGTCCAACTCTGCCTGCCGCAGAGACCGAGAGGTGATGAGTATATCGTCCAGGTAGGGCAGCACACGTATGCCCCTTAGCCTTATCAGGGACATCACCCCTGCCAGCACCTTGGTGAACACCCTGGGAGCCGACGTGAGGCCGAATGGCCAGCCACAAATTGGTAATGCTGATCTTTCAGTGCAAATCTGAGAAACCTTTGGTGTCCTGGAAACACCGGGACGTGAAGGTAAGCATCCTTGATGTCTACGGACGTCATAAAGACCCCTGGGTGCAGAGAGCCGATGGCCGAGCACAGAGTTTCCGTGCGAAAGTGTCTGTTCTTGACAAATTTGTTGAGGATCTTTAAATCCAGAATGGGCCTGACTGACCCATCCTTCTTGGGTACTGTGAAAAGGTTGGAATAGAACCCCATGCCCCTGTCTCCTAAGGGGGCCTTGCAAATGACCCCTAGATCCAGGAGACCCTGCACAGCCAGCAACAAGACCTGAGCAGAGGCAGGGTCCTGAGGAATCCGGGACCCAATGAATCTGGTGGGGGGGGGGCGTACAGCAAATTCTATCTTGTAGCCAGAGGACACTACCTCCTGAATCCACCGGTCTGAGACGTGGCGCCTCCAGACATGCTCGAAGTGCTGCAGACGTCCCCCCACCCTGACGGGCGAGGGCGCCCCCTCATGCCTGAGGGGTCTTGGGAGGGGCTTTGGGCTTGGGCCCCAGGAGGAACCGGGACGGCGTCCTCTATTCCTGTGCCAGGAATCTGCGCAGGACCCAGCGAAGGACACCCCTTTTCCCTGTTTAGCCCCACGGTAGGGGATTGAAAGGGTGCCCTGGCCTCGAAAGGGCAGAATCTGCCGCCTGCGCTGGGGTAACCTGCCTCCTTTGGCAAAGAGGTCTAGATGGTCCCCAAACAGGCGCAGCCCCTTAAATGGAAGCCCAGTAAGGGCTTTCTTAGCGGCATTGTCAGCAGCCCACTGTCGCAACCAAACCGCGCGGTGTATAGCTACCGCCAGGGCAGAAGATCTGGCACACATACTAATAGCATCGTCCGATGCAGACACATCACAGTTAGACAGTGCATTGACAGTATCAGGTGGCAACTCATCTGTGCCATCGAGTGCATTCCTGACAATGGCCCTGAGCGCTACTGGCGTAATGGCTAAGGCGCAAACCGGGTGCAGGGTCGCTCCCCCAAATGCATGGCATGCCAATTGATCAATATGCCGGTCCTCAGAGTCCCGTAGTGTAGTAGTGTCAGGGGAGTGCATAATAGAGGTGTTGGACAACCCTAGAATAGGAGCATCGACCTCGGGGGGCGATGACCAGCACTTAACCAAGTCAGCAGGGAAGGGATACTTCCTATCCACACTCTTAGGGATCCCAGGAAGTCTACTGGGATGTTCCCATTCTTTAAGCACGAGGCTATTGAAATGGGTTTGCTCGGGAAATTCCAGACGAACCTTAGCAGTATGAAAAAGCTCACCCCTTTGCCTGGGAGCCGCAACAGGGGGAGAGATGGACAAAACCGCAGTCTGTCAATATTATCCGGGGTCCAGTGCTCGGAACCAGACTTGTCATGACCCCTTGACTCCTCGTCAAATGACCCTGAGTCAGAGAACAGCTCCCCTTCGTCCGAGGGGGTATGGCCGTAATGATGCAACAACTCATCAGATTCCATAGGGAAAAGAGCAGAGTCAGGGGTTAAATGCCGCCTCTTAGCGGTGGCCTTACGCGCAAGCAATCTTTCAACACTGGCCAGTCTAGTAGCCACATCAGGATGAGAATCCCCGCCTGTATTGGGGGTTAGACTCAGGCTTGGGGGGAGTAGGTGAAGTGAGGCGAGGTGCAGGCCCAGCCACGGAAGAGGCGGGAAAAACCGATAACGCCTGCTGTGCACAAGGAACACAGACCCGTGCATTGTCACCGCTGCTAGGTAAGACCCCACAAGCTACACACAGCCGGGCTTGTCCCGAAGGAACCCCGTTCACAATATCCTGGGATGCCTCCATATGGTGATTTAATCGGCACAATAGGCCAGTAGGGATTGACGCTGTAAGCTACCCTGGAAGCCCCAATAACCAGCGGGTTAGTGGGAGTAATTTAATAGTCTCAACCGGGAGAAGCCACCGGAATCCACGGTCTGAAAGACATAAAGGGAACAAGAATGTCAGAGCCATGCGCAAGGGAGTAATAAAGGTAATATAAAGTCGCCCGCGAGGGCACTTACAGACAGAGGGGGGAGGACGGTTTTCACCACGCGCGCGCGAGTAAAAAATGGCACCAAACGAACCTCGAAGGGAGGGCCAGAGCTGATCGTGACGCGGAGCGCGCCAAGCCAGGGCCCTGCCCCCCCCCCCACCGGAGAGCGCGAAGCTCCAAAAAGGCGTAGCCAATAGAGCAAACAGGGCAGTGACGCCTGAAGGAAACTGATCGAGTGGATTACCGCAGCAGAGCCACTACAAGCTAAAAAAGAGACGCCGCAGCATCTGCAAAGCCACCGCCGCCCATGCAGTACAACCATATAGGAAAGGCGCGGCGGCGACCCATCTAAGTAAAAAGTAAACAGCGCGGCTCTGACACCCATTCCCAGTCAAACGCGATACTAAGGCGATAAGCGTGTAATAGGGTACACTGAGGCCGCCATACTCACAAGCCCCTCCCCCCCCTTTCTTTCTCCCCGGGCTAAGGGGGGAACGAGGGAGGATGGCGACCCTTTACACAGGGTCCACCGCTACACGGGGCGTGGGGCAATGATGCGGGAGGGGCATCCCCTAAAGGCTCACCATCAGCCTAAACCGCCTACCCTTTGGTGGGGGACTGCGGTGGAGTAGGGCTCCATAAGCACGCATGGTGCTGCCTACGTTCACCCGACCAGCGCAGCCCAGGCTGGGAGGCACATCACAAATAGGACGGGTGGGAGTAGTCCAACAGAGCCGCAGGCTGTAATAGCCCCACTCACCTGCGAGAGAGTGATACTTCATGTCTTCGCAGTCAGCACTGCAGAGAAATCTGGGGATTTGTGGGAGGTTCCCGGGTATATGAAGGGCCGGGAAGAGCCTGTTTACATGTCTGCAGTGCACAGCGCCATCTGGCGGAGGATAACCCAAGTGTAAGTACTATATCTGGAGCAGGACGTACTGTATACTTAGAATAGGACGAGAGCCCCTCACTGGACGAGAGCCCAGGACCTGCATGGAGGATCTGCGGGAGACAAAAGTTATAGACTGCTTTTGTTAAACATTTAAGGTTGAATAGACAGCCACTGTAATATATGTAAAACATTGATAAGTCCCTGAGAGCCAGTTTTGGCGTTAGGGGCACATTAAAGTTCAGAGTCGTACCCATTTTCAGACTTCCTCTTCAGATTGTCTAGTTCTTTAACAAACTTCTGGTGATCATCGTAGGCGGTTATCAACCTAAAATATAAAGCACGTTTGTTAAAAGGCCATTTAAACATTCAACCTACACCGCAAGGCCCCGCACGTTTCTTTTCTTCACTCACTTGTTAATATCTGTGCCAAAGTCTTCTAAAAACTCCACTTTCCTCTGTGAGAAGGTGACTCTGGTAGGCAGAGGCAGGCCGCTTTTTATCACCTTATCGAAGTAGGACAAGATGCTGTCTTCATTTTGCCTCATGTCTCCATTTAATTCCAGATCGATCAGATTGAGGTACAGCTTGGTATTTTCCTGTCCGGAAATGAAAGCACGTGGTGAAAACCTTCTCAACAATGGGGACTAATAATGACAAGGAAAACCAACTCATTGACTTATATGGGTATAGAATTCTGCCTCTAGGTTATGACCTCCCTGATCCATCTTTGATTATAAAAAGGCGTTTTAAATGTGGACCAAAACTAACCAGGACTGCAGGGCAGGCATACTCACACCCCCTCAGGGGTCCTGGAACTGGGGCACCCCAAGGATCAAAACCTGGGATAGTGAAAATCCAGGGTTTCGGTCTACTTTAAATTCCAATCCTTTCTGCTTACCTTCTAGCACTGTTTTTTTGGAACACATTCTTGTTCTATAAGGGTTTTTTTGGCTTCTATGATTCATTAACAGTGTTAACGGTTCCTGGTGTTGAATGTGGCCCAATCCCCCCCAGGGCCGGCATGGAATCTGAAAGATTCCAGGACTAGACGCCGGCTTTCTCCCACGGGAATCCTATACAGGATGCCCCGCTGCATGAAACCCACTGGGTGCCGGTAATGTTACCTGATCCCGGCTTTGGCATCCCCGGCTTCTCTGCAGCTGTGCGCGCTGAACGCATTGATGTATGAATTAGGGCAACTGTATGCCCGAAACGCGTCACAGGGTCCCCGCTGTGGGGCACACATCCATAAGGTCCGGACATGTATGATTTGATTGCTCAAGGACACTTGCACTTTATTATGGCATTTTAAATTTAAAATTAAAAGTTACGTTTTAATTGAATGAGAAAACTGGACACCTAACCCAGCCATTCAAATAGGCCAGAAGCGCGCACTCCACAGGTGAGCCAGCCGCTGGCGCGCCCAGTTGTACCAGTGCGATGTTCAAATCAGCAGCTTTTGCGGCGCGTTAGTATGTGCTGCGTAAAGTGCCAATTAGTTGAGCGCCCGTGCTGTGGGAGCGGGGAAAGGTGAGTTAAAGTGGGCGATCTGGGAAGTTTAATACGGGGAAGGGGGGGGGGGGCATCAGACATTGGGATGCCGCCGCAGCAGGGACAGATTAAGAAGGTAGTTAAACCGGACCCTTAGCGTGATTTAATGAGAAGCCCAAACCCTTAAAAAACGATTCCCCAGCATCTAAAAATATATTTTATGTTTTTAGTCACTTATTATTCTTTCCCCCACTGGGCTACAACTCTGTTCAGGACTCTAGGATATGGGCGCCTCCATCTTTCCTCAGAAGCATCACACATAATGAGGAGAGGAAAAGCGGGTTAAAGTGCAGGGGGTGGGGGTTCAGCAATCCCAGAATGCAGAGTGACACAGTCAGAAGACATCCTATTTGCAGACTGCCTGATGCGCCATAAACCACCATCTTGGATGTTTAAAGGCTCATAACATGCAGTAGATGCAGGTAGGATGATTTTTAATGTGAGCAATCTGTATGTACAGGGTGGAGGAAACATACAAGATAGGCTCTTATTCAGGGTGAAGGTCCAGATTAATGTGGGCAATCTGTATGTACAGGGGGGCATACAAGATAGGCTCTTATTCAGGGTGAAGGTCCAGATTAATGTGGGCAATCTGTATGTACGGGGGGAGGGGGCATACAAGATAGGCTCTTATTCAGTGTGGAGGTCCAGATTAATGTGGGCAATCTGTATGTACAGGGGGGGGGGCATATAAGATAGGCTCTTATTCAGGGTGGAGGTCCAGATTAATGTGGGCAATCTGTATGTACAGGGGGGGGGCTCTTATTCAGGGTGAAGGTCTGCTTTAAGAAAGGTACTTCACAGCTTTAAAAAAAGGGAGGGGGGTTTGAGCATCACCTTGTCTTTTTGAACGGCATCTGTTAACACTTTCTTTGCCTTGATCGCATCTTTCTGGATCTTGGAATAATGTCGGGAAAGCTTAATGGCATAAAACGAAGATTCGCTGTTGGTTTTGGCGTTGTTCATGGCTTCCGTTAAAAGAGCTTCTGCCTCAGATATATTTCCGTATCTCCGTTCGAGGTTTACTCGCCTCAAACGAACCATCGCGAGACCTTCCACAGACTCTTCTATGGTTTTTAATATACGCTTGGCTTCGTCTATGTTGCCTAGGGGACAAAAAAAAAACAAATTAGAATTAGCAAAGTATCAATTTAACCATGAAAGGGAAGGTTCTGTTTTCTAGAGAACATCTGCCATAAACATTTAGAACCTGTCAGTTTTAGACACTTAGAAACAAGGGTTGGCGTTACCTATACCCCTGTGGTGGATCGGTATAATGCGACTATGAGCCCAGAGGTGAGGCCCCTCCCCATTTCCCATACAATAAGAAATTCAATCTAAGTTCACATTCCAAAGATAAGATGGTGTCATAGGACACCACACCCTGAGGAGACCCAGATGTGACTTACAGCGCCTGTGTGGCATGCGCTAACCAGATAAGGATAAACCAACCCGTACACTTGATTAGAGACATTGGGCTTGATTCACAAAGGGTTGAAAAAATACCATTTTGTGAATACTCACCTGTAAAATGGGTATTATAAGTATGTCACACACCCCGCTTCAAGACATTCATTACACTTGGTCAGACCCTCCTGGCCCATAAATACCTGGGACCTCCCACTCATTCCCCAGTATAAAGATAGCAGAAGACCAAGGGACCAGGAAAGCCAATTAAACCAAACAAAGGTTCACCATATAAAGGATCCAGAATACAAAAGGGCAGGGTGAAGCGGGGTGTGTGACATACTTAGAATACCATTTTGTGAATACTCACCTGTAAAATGGGTATTCTAAGTATGTCACACACCCCGCTTCAAGACATTCATTACACTTGGGACATCCAATAGCAGTGTCCATAAAGGGCGGGGATCCAAAAAACAAGGCAAAAACTTAAAACCACTGCAGCCTGCAGAACTTTGCGGCCAAAAACAGCATCCGCTGAGGCCCGAACATCAACCTTGTAAAACTTGGAAAAAGTGTGAACCGAAGACCAAGTAGCGGCCTTACAAACCTGCTCAACAGAAGCCTGGTGCTGGAAGGCCCAGGATGCCCCAACAGCACGAGTAGAATGAGCAGTAACACGAAAAGGGGGAACCTTCCCCTTGGCAGAATAGGCCCCAACAATGGCCTGGCGAACCCATTTACTAATGGAAGACTTGGCAGGAGCCAAACCCTTTCTAGGCCCAGAGGGCACCACAAAAAGGGCGTCAGTCCTACGAAAAGGAGAAGTAGCCACCAAATAGTACTTCACACAGCGGACCACATCCAAAGAATGCAAAACCCTCTCCTCGTCATTGCTGGGCTTAGGACACAAAGAGGGTAGAACAATGTCCTGATTAAGACTACCTTAGGAAGGAAATCTGGCTTGAAGCGGAAAACAACCTTCTCCTGATGCCTCTCAAAGTACGGAGCCTTAACCCTTTAAGTGCCAGCCTTCCTGGAGTTTTTGTCACACTCTGTTGCCAGACCATTTTGCACTATTTTGCGCTCCCCATGTTCAACTGTGATTTTTGAAGGGATTTCCAGGGATTTCCCAGGAAAATGATATATTGTTTTTTTCAGCAGAGCTTGGGCTTTAACATGAAATGTCTTGTTTGTCATTTTCTAAGTGTATTCCCAATATTTTGGGGTGAAAATTGTGCAAAAAAATAAAAAAAAAAATTTTTTTTTACAATTTGTAGTGTTTTTTTTGTAATAAAAAATGTAAGTTTGTCAATAAAATCTTATTTTGTGTGAAACCCCAATTTCTCCCGGTTACAGCGGTACCACATATGTATAGGTAGACACCCTTTCCTGCCCAGGAGACTCCCCCAAACTGAAACAACACTTTAGGAGATTTTGAGACAAAATACAACTATGCTTTGCAATATGCGCACCTTGCGGTTTTTCAAGAAAAACAACCCTTTACATTTGAAATACCCCGACAAACTATATATTTCCTAGAAGTACACACCTCAGGCTTTCTAGGCGTACCAGGCTTGTTGACATAGGTGCCGTTTTCTGGAAGTAATCCCTCAATGTATTCTTTGGTTACAAAGGGTTTCCCTAAAAATAAAAAAGCAGAATCAAAACCACATTTTCCTAAAAAAAAAAAAACTATATGCAAACCATAAAAAAAACTGAAAATCTGAAAAAGCAACATCCCCCAAACAGAACGATACCCAACATGCATAGGTTCAGTCAAGGAGAGAGTTGCCAAACACACCAAAGTAAAGCATGTGCGTAATGGTAATTTTACTTCAAAATTTCAGCTCTGCAGAAGTGCGCACCTTGTGCTTTTTCTACCAAAACAACCCTTTACATTTGGAATATCCCTGATAAACCATATATTCCCTGAAAGTACACATGTTAAGCTTTCTAAGACTACCCAGCTTGTTGTAGTGGGCTCATCTTTCTGGGAGTAATATCTCAAAGAATTCTTAGGTTGCACAGGGTTTCACAAAAAATTGTATAAAAAAAAAGCAGAATAAAAAACACCTTTTCCTAAAATATCAATATGCAAATAAGAAAAAACAAGCTAAATCTGAAAGCACAAGGTCCCCCCAAGCAGAATACCCAACATGCATAGGTACCTGTAACCTTTTAACTGCCAGCCTACTTGAGATTTTGTCACCCTCTGCTGACAGGTAATTTTTCACCATTTTGCGCCATGCTTAACTGATTTTTGCAGGAATTTCCAAGAAAATTGCAAATTTTCTTTTTGTGGCAGAGTTTAGACTTTAACATGAAATGTCTTGTTTGTATTTTTTTTTTTTATATATTTTTTCTACTTTTTTTATATATTTTTAAGTAAATAAGTAAAAAAAAAATATATTTTTTTAAATTGTCTCCTTTATTTTAACAAAAACATTTATTTTATTAAAGAAAACCATATTGCATGTGAAAGCCCCATTTCTCCCGATTACAATGATACCACATATGTATTGGTAGCCCCCCGTTCCTGTCCAGGAGATCCCCTAAACTTAGAAGAGCACTTTATAACATTTACAAATAAAATACAACTACTATCCACATAACAAAGGGTTAATTAAAAAAAAAAAATGACAAGGTCCCCCCTCTTTTTTATTTTTTAACAGGCAATCCCGACAGCTGCTGAAACGGGGGGGGGGGGGGGGGCACCCTATTCCGGGCCCTCCCCTGCAGCCGGAGGAGCCCCGATCGGCGATCGGAGCCCCGCTGGCTGAAGAGGAGACCCGGCCAGATCAAACAAGGGGTCAGGTAAGTGACTTTTTTTTTAACTTTTTTTATTGTGATTGGGGAATGCCAGGCACGTAAAATTTACGTGGCTGGCACTTAAGTGGCGGAGAGGCAACCACGTACTACGTGGCTGGCATTTAAAGGGTTAATAGACAAGGCTGCCAACTTCGAAACACGATGAACGGAAGTGATGGCAACCAGAAAAACAACCTTCTGAGTAAGGGTAGAAAGTGCAATATCCTGCAAAGGTTCAAAAGGAGGGCCCTGCAAGGCCGAAAGAACCAAATTCAAATCCCAAACTGGGAGCAAAGGCTTCCTAGGAGGCCGCACATGCGTAACCCCTGGAAAAAAGTCTTAACCAGAGGATGAAGAGCAAAAGACTTTTGAAAGAAAACCGCCAGGGCAGAAACCTGCCCCTTCAGCGTACTAAGCTGCAAACCTTGGTCCAGACCATGTTGCAGAAATTCCAAAACCCTAGGGATAGAAAACGCCATGCAAGGCCAGGCCCTGACCTCACACCAATCAATATAAGACCTCCAAGTCCTATAATAGATGGCAGAGGAAGATTGCTTCCTAGCCCTAACCAGAGTCTGAATGACAGCATCAGAAAGACCTTCCTCCCTCAAGATGGAGGTTTCAGCAACCACGCCGTCAAAGCCAGCGTTGGGAAATTGGGGTAGAGCAGTGGCCCCTGAGTGAGCAGATCCGGCAGAAGGGGCAGATCTAACTGATCCTCCGCCAACCTTACCACGTCTGCGAACCAAACCTGTCTTAGATACCTTGGAGCCACCAGGATTGCTGACGCGCCTTCTAGGGCCAGCTGGCGCACCACTCTTCCCACCATGGGAAACGGCGGGAACAGGTACAGAAACCCCAGATCCCTCCAGTTCAGAGACATGGCATCCACTGCCAGAGCCAGTGGTCCCACGAGAGAGACACAAATGCCGGAAGCTTGTGAGAGGCAAAGAGGTCCACCTCCGGAGACCCCCACCGGAGGCAAAGCGAACGAAACACCTTGGGGCAGAGCGACTATTCCCCCCGGCGAGATGACCCCCTGCTCAGGGAGTCCACCTCAGTGTTCTCCACTCCTGGAATGTACGCCGCCGAGATGCATGGGACATTGCTCTCTGCCCAGGCAAGGATCAAGGACACTTCCCTGAGGGTACGCCTGCTGCGAGTCCCTCCCTGGTGATTGATGTAGGCGACCGCTGTCAGATTGTCCGACCGAACTTGAACCGGTAGGCCCCGCAACTGATGAGTCAAGTGAGCCAGAACCAAATCTGATGGTACTCAACTCCAGAACATTGATGGGATTGTGAGCCTCCTGAGGCCCCCACAGCCCCTGAAACTGAAGATCCTTCCAAAATCCCCCACAACCTGACAGGCTGGCATCCGTGGTGACCGTCTCCCAACGAGGGGTAAGAAAGGACCAGCCCCTCGTCAGATTGCTTGGTTTCAGCCACCACCGAAGGGAACGCTGCACCCGGGGGGACATCAGAAAGGACTGATCCAATGACAGCGGGGACCCGTCCCAGGCCCCAAGAGATGGAGCTGGAGCGTCCTTGTGTGAAACTGGGCAAAGGGAACCGCCTCGAATGACGCCACCATCCCTAGCCGGATGGACGGACGTGGAATGGATAGAAGACGCTGTGTCAAATCCTGAATCAGAAGAACCTTGGCTCGGGGGAGAAACACCCTGGCCTGAGAAGTATCCAGTGACATTCCCAGGAACTCCACCACCCTGGAGGGAGTGAGGCAGGACTTGGGATAGTTTATCACCCAACCGAAACTCTCCAGAGTGGACACCACATTCCTGGTATCCAGCTGCGCCTGACTGAGGGAAGACGCCATGATGAGAAGATCGCCAAGATAGGGCACGATGCGGATACCCCTGGCTCTGAGTATGGCCATCACTCCTGCCAACACCTTGGTAAAAACGCTTGGAGCCGAGGTAAGGCCAAACGGAAGAGCCACAAACTGAAAATGTCGATTGTCCACGACAAACCTGGTGTGCCAGGAATATTGGAATATGCAGGTAAGCATCCTTGATGTCACTCACCTGACCTTCAGTACCGCATGCCTGGCACAGGGAAAGCGCAGTGTGCAGTAGGAGGAGGGAGGACAGGCCGGCGCGGTTCGCTGCGTCGCGCCTGGCCCCGCCCCTCCCGGCCAGAAACCGGGACATTAAAGACGCGCCCGCAGCACGGCCCCGCCCACAGGAGAAGAAGAGCCCCCCCCCCCCCCCCCAAGGGTATCCGGGAGAGGGGGAAACCATGCCAGGGTAGGGCCAAGGGACAGGGTATCCCAAACCGGGATCACCAACCTGGATAGCCGCCTACCCCTTGTTATGGGGTCTCACGGCTCCTAAGCACCAGGGGTGCCAACTACCTTTGCCCAGACCAGCAGCCTAGGCTGGGAGGCAAGAAACTTAATAGAAGGGATCCGGGCAGAAATAGAAGAATAAAAAGTGGACGGGAGTCATCCCGGCTAACTGCAAGGAGGAGACATCTTCTGACTTGCTCGCCTCTGCAGAGATGGAAAACTGGGGAATGAGTGGGAGGTCCCAGGTATTTATAGGACGGGAGGGTCTGACCAAGTGTAATGAATGTCTTGAAGCGGGGTGTGTGACATACTTATAATATCTGTTTTAAAGGTGAGTACTCACAAAACGGTATATTCTAAGTGTAACATACACTCCGCTTCAACTCATGACATTTGGGTTATTCTCCAGTAGAGGGCGAACTTCTGCAAAGATGAATGCAAAAAAGGAGCTCCTCCCAGTCCATAAATACCTGGGACCTCCCACCAATTCCCCAGTGTAAGATAGCAGTAAGGGGACCAGGAAGAACCAAATATAACAATACTAACAACCAAGAAACAATGGTTCACCATATAAAGGATCCGGAATACCAAAAAGGGCGGGTGAAGCGGAGTGTATGTCACACTTATAATATCCATTTTAAAGGTGAGTACTCACAAAACGGTATTATTCCAAGTGTGACATACACTCCGCTTCAACTCTTCATGACATGTGGGGCATCCAATAGCAGTGTCCGTCATGGGTGGGAACCATAAACAGTAAAGAATGCACAATTTAAACCTTGCGGCCAAAAACGGCATCCGCTGAAGTCCGCACATCAACCTTGTAAAACTTGGAAAAAGTATGAACGGAAGACCAAGTAGCAGCCTTACTGAAAAGCCCAGAACGCACCAACAGCACGAGAAGAATGCGCAGTGACCCTAAAAAGGGGGAGTCCTCCCCTTAGCAGAATAGGCCCCAACAATGGCCTGACGAATCCATTTGCTAATGGTAGACTTTTTGGGCGCCAAACCTTTCCTGGGCCCGCAGGGCACCACGAAAAAGGCATCCGTCTTGCGGAAAGAAGAAGTAGTCACCAAATCGTACTTAAAGCGAACCACATCCAAATTGTGCAAAACCCTCTCCTTGTCATTGCTAGGCTTAGGACACAAGGAAGGGAGAACAATATCCTGATTGAGATGGGAAGCAGACACCACCTTAGGAAGGAAATCTGCCTTAAAGCGAAAGACCACCTTGTCCTGGTGTCTTTCAAAGTAAGGGGCCTGAATTGACAGAGCCGCCAACTCAGAGACACGCCGAACAGAGGTAATAGCCACCAAGAAGGCAACCTTCTGAGTAAAAACAGAAACCGCAATATCCTGTAACGGCTCAAAAGGAGGACCCTGGAGAGCCGAAAGAACCAAATTCAAATCCCAAACAGGAACCATAGCCTTCCGAGGGGGTCGAACATGAGTGACCTCCTGGAAAAAAGTCTTAACCAGCGGGTGTAAGGCAAAAGATCTTTGGAAGAAAACAGACAGAGCAGAGACCTGCCCTTTCAAGGTACTAAGCTGAAACCCAAGATCCAGACCGTGCTGAAGAAACTCCAAAATCCTAGGGATCAAAAACACCCTGCAAGGCCAGGCCCTAGCCTCACACCAGTCAATATAGGACCGCCAAGTCATATAGTAAATGCCAGAAGAGGACCGCTTCCTAGCTCTAATCAAGGTATGAACAACAGTCTCAGACAAACCACCCTCCTTCAGAATGAAGGTTTCAGCAGCCAAGCCATCAAAGCCATCATTTGTAAATTGGGGTAAAGTAGTTGACCCTGAGATATCAAATCCAGAAACATGAGCAGCCGGTACTGAACTACCGCCAGCCGTACGACGTCAGCGTACCAAACCCGTCCTGCCCACCTTGGGGCAACCAGAATTGCTGGTGCACCTTCCAGAATCAGCTTGCGAACTACCTTGCCCACCCTGGAGAAGAAAGGAAACAGGTACAGGAACCCCAGATCCTTCCAGGCAAGGGACAAGGCATCCACTGCCAGGGCTAGGGGATCCTGAGATAAAGACACAAAAGGATGGGAGTTTGTGATTGTGCCGTGAGGCAAAGAGATCGACCTCCAGAGTCCCCCACTTGTGACAAAGCGACCGAACAAAACTCAGATTGAGAGACCACTCCCCTCGGCGAGAGAACCCCCTGCTCAGGGAATCCGCCTAAGTGTTCTCCACTGCCGGAATGTAGACTGCCGAAATGCAAGTAACATTGCTCTCCGCCCAAGTCAGGATAAGAGAGACTTCCCTGAAGGCACTCCTGCTGCGAGTGCCTCCTTGGGGATTAATGTAGGCTACCGCTGTCCGATTGTGTGATCGAACCTGAACCGGTAGGCCTTGTAGGTGCGACGTCAGCCGTGCCAGGACAAGCCGGATGGCTCTGAGCTCCAAGACATTGATGGGGGCTTGAGCCTCCTGAGGACCCCACAACCCACTGAACCGATGACTTTTTCAGAAACCTCCCCAGCCCGACAGGCTGGCATCCGTGGTAACCGTCTCCCAACAAGGGGCCAGAAAGGATCTGCCCCTCATCAGGTTGCTAGACTCCAGTCGCCACCGAAGTGACTGCTGAACCCTGGGAGACATCCTGAAAAGTTGATCCAAGGACTACGGACATCTGTCCCAATGTGTCAATAGGTGAAGTCGGAGAGATCTCATGTGAAACTGAGCAAACAGGACTGCCTCGAAGGAAGCAACCATCAAACCCACCAGTTTCATCCCCAGACGGATAGAGGGGCAAGGATCGGCCAGAAGAAGGTGGATCAGATTCTGAACCCCTGCACCTTGGGACGGAGGGAAGAAGCTGAAATCAGTAGGCCGTCCAGATACGGCACAATGCGAATGCCCTGAGCAGGGCCATTATGCCCGCCAGAACCTTGGTGAAGACCCTCGGCGCTGAGGTCAACCCGAAGGGAAGGGCTACAAAACTGAAAACATTGATCGTACACCGCGAACCTGAGGAATCCTTGATGTCTATGGACATCATAAAGTCCCCTTGACGAAGGGAACTGATGGCCGAGCACAGAGACTCCATGCGGAACATCTTGGTTCTGATGAACCCGTTGAGGACCAGAATGGGTCTTATGAAACCATCCTTTTTGGGAACTGTGAAAAAAGATTGGAAAAGTAACCCCTGCCTCTCTGAGGGAGGCACCGGCATATGACTCCCATGTCCAGAAGATTTTTTTTTTTTTTAACCGCTAACAGGAGCACAGCCCGAGGGTACCCGAGACCTTAAAAATCTTGGAGGAGGCCAGTACTCGAACTCCAGTTTGTACCCGGACAAGACCACTTCCAGAATCCATCTGTCTGTGACCTCCCGGGCCCAGACCTGGAAGAAGAGCCGCAGCCGTCCCCCCACCCGTACGGGTGAGGGCGCCCCTTCATTGTTGAGCTGGGAGACAGACAGGCAGGCAGACAGGCCCGACCTCTGCCTCTGTTCCAGGAAGAACCTCTGCCCCTGGAGTAGGCAACATCTCTGACCGCTCTGGCACCACGAAAGGAAAGGTTGAAGGAGCTCGCCTCCCGAAAGGAGCGACGTTGCTTCTAACGCTGAGGTAACTTACCTCCCTTAGCAACCGCATCCAACTTATCTCCATACAGCCGCATAGCCAAGAAGGGAAGGGCTGTGAGCGATTTCTAGGCCACAAAGTCCGCCGCCCACTGGCGAAGCCAGACCGATCGGCGCATGGCTACCAAGAATGCCGAAGTTCTCCTACACATGACACAATAGTGTCCTCCATAGCGGTCAATACAAATTCCATGAATAATTTGCACCTCTTAAGGTTAGTGAACTCGGCGCTGGCCGGGTCAAATTGGGCGTCAAGTATCAAGTCCCTAACCAAAGACCTAGTAGCCACCGTAGCAAGTGCAGATGCACACACAGGTCGCAAGGCTGAACCAACACTGGCAAAAGCATAACCTGCCATCTAATCAAGGCGATTAACCTTGCCATCCTTAAGGGAAGTGGCATCTGGGGTGTGGACCACAGAGGTGTTGGACAATCCCAAAAACTGGCGCATCGACCTCGGAAGGAGAAGACCAGCACTTAACCGCTTCCACCGGAAAAGGATACTTCTAATCCCATCCCTGAGGAACACCCGGAAGCCGGCTCGGTTTCTCCCATTCACTAAGGATCAATGCCACAAAATGACCTTGGGTAGGAAACTCCAAGCCATGCATTTTTTTGACAGGGGGTGCCTCTGGCAGGGCAATATACAAAACCTCCAAGAGGTGTGCCAAAACCCTGGAAGTGTCAACGGCATCCCCAAGCGCCTGCACAACATCAGTATCACAAAAAAATGCACCTCAGCATCTGATACATCAAACAAGTCCCCTCTCTAACGGGGAATAATCTGACCAAAGGAATCATCATCAAAATCCAAAGCCACCTGGGGCGGCAACAAATTACTCTTTTTAGCCTGGGCCATCTTGCCCACCGCGCTAGCAATAAATCTCTCGATGCTGGCAAAATTAGTACAAACAACGGATAAAGCAGAGAGGGGGAGGCGATGAAGCGGGAGGTGCCGACCCAGACGCCTGGGGGCCCAACTGCCGCGTTATGGCCTTTTGTGCACATGGTATAAAGATCAGCACAATATCGCCCGCAAGGGATATCCCCCAACCCACAGATGGCCGGGATTGTCCCAAAGGGAGCCCGAGCCCAATATCCTGCGGAGCCTCCATATGGTGATTTTTTTGATAGTCGCAAGACCTAGGGAATTATGCTAGTAAGCAACCCCGGGATGCCCCTTTAAAATCCCTGTGGGAGGATTTTGAAAAAGAAGTGTAAACTTTTAATGCTAGGGATTCCTAGGAAAGACATGAATGAAGAGGACCCCATAAGTACACACACACACAACCAGTAAGGAACACAGGGCAGGGAGAAGAGGGGAGAAGAGGGGAGAAGGGGGCGGGCCCACACGGATCACGCGCCGCGCGAGCCCCCGCCCCTCTCCCTCCGGCGATAGAGAACGCCGGTTGTAGAGGCCGGGTCAGACAAGGCGGCAATAGCGTGCGAGCGCCCGGCCCCCTCACCGGAGCACTGAGGGGGAGAAGCTCCCCAGAGGCCATGGTGCTGGAGGCCGGCAGACGCAGCCCCAAGAGAGTCCTCCATAAGGAGGCATGAAGTAAAACACCAACACAGACACTCAAAATGGAAAATAAAAAACACACACAACATGCATACAATGGAAGACCCCCCCCCGACGGGTAATAGAGGGACCTGGAAGGGGGGAGATCCCACACGGTACGGTGCACAAGGGAAGAAGGGACAGGGCATCCCCAACCGGGATCACGAACCCGGATTCCACCTACCCCATAATGAGGTCTCACGGGGGAGCATAGGCTCACTATCACACCTAAAGAGGTGTATCCTACCCTCACCAGGACCTGCAGCCAAGCCTGGGAGGCTCATACAGTACTAGGAAACAAAGGTCCGGCAGAAATAGGTAGAAAAATTGGGCCAGGCGCGAGCCCGGCTTACCTGCAAGGAATAGAAGTCTTCCTTTTCTGTCTTGCTCGCCTTCCTGCAGAGAAGAAACTGGGGAATTGGTGGGAGGTCCCAGGTATTTATGGACTGGGAGGAGCTCCTTTTTTGTATTCACCTCTGCAGAAGTTCGCCCTCTACTGGAGAATAACCCAAATGTCATGAAGAGTTGAAGCGGAGTGTATGTCACACTTGGAATAAAAATACAATTCTGTGAGTAATCACCTGTAGAATTGTTTTTGGCAGTGTCCTGTTCAGGTCGCTCCATTACTGACATGTGGGTAATCTGCCACAAGGTGGCGCAGTGACTACAAGATGAAAAACAAAGCTCCTCCCGGCTCATATAAGGCAGCTGTCTCCCAAAATCCCCCAGCAGTAAAACAGACATGCCGGGAGGCCAGAAAACCATGTTACATCACATAGCTTCAGCATGTACTCTCTCAAGAAAAAAACACAACTACAACAATAATCACCATAACGGGCAAAGGAGATAAAAAAACAAGGGTGGGATGGAGCAACCTGAACAGGACACTACCAAAAACAATTCTACAGGCGAGTACTCACAGAATTGTATTTTTCCCAGTGTCCTGTTCAGGTCGCTCCATTACGGACATGTGGGACATCCAAAAGCAGTGTCCAAAGAAGGGTGGGATCCCCAAGTGAGCAACAGCACGTAGTTCATTACACTACCGTCTGAAACACCTTACGGCCAAAAACAGCATCAGCTGAGGCCCTAACATCAACCTTGTAAAACTTTGTAAAAAGTATGAACTGAAGACCAAGTAGCAGCCTTACAAACCTGTTCAACCGAAGCCTGGTGTTGAAAAATACCATTTTGTGAGTACTCACCTTTAAAACGGGTATTATGAGTGTGCCATACACCCCACTTCGATCTTCATGACATCTGGGTAAGCTCCAGTAGAAGGCGAACTTCTGCAGAAATGAATATGCAAAAAAAAAAGCCCCTCCCGGTCCATATATACCTGGGACCTCCCACCAATTCCCCAGTGTATAAAAGCAGTAAAGGGACCAGGAAGAACCAATTATAACCTTATCAAAACCAATGGTTCACCATATAAAAGCCCCAGAATACCTGAAAAAAGGGGTGGGGCGAAGTGGAGTGTATGGCACACTCATAATACCCATTTTAAAGGTGAGTACTCACAAAAGGGTATTATTCTAAGTGTGCCATACACTCCACTTCAATTCTTCTTGACAGTTGGGACATCCAATAGCAGTGTTCGTCATGGGTGGGAACCAGAAACAGTAAAGAATGTACCAACTCAAACCACTGCAGCTTGCAGAACCTTGCAGCCAAAAACAGCATCAGCTGAAGCCCGCACATCAACCTTGTAAAACTTGGAAAAAGTATGAACAGAAGACCAAGTAGCAGCCTTAAAAACTTGTTCAACAGAAGCCTGGTGCTGAAAAGCCCAGGACGCACCAACAGCACAGTGCGCAGTGAACCTAAAAGGGGGAGTCCTCCCCTTAGCAGAATAGGCCCCAACAATGGCCTGACGAATCCATTTGCTAATCGTAGACTTAGCAGGCGCCAAGCCTTTCTTGGGCCCACAGGGCACCACGAAGAAAGCGTCCGTCTTGCGGAAGGAAGTAGTGGTCACCAAATAGTACTTCACACAGCGAACAACATCCAAATTATGCAGAACCCTCTCCTTGTCATTGTTAGGCTTAGGGCACAAGGAAGGGAGAACAATATCCTGATTGAGGTGGAAAGCAGAAACCACCTTAGGAAGGAAATCTGGCTTAAAGCGAAAGACCACCTTGTCCTGGTGTCTTTCAAAGTAAGGGGCCTGAATTGACAGAGCCGCCAACTCAGACACACACCGAACAGAGGTAATAGCCACCAAGAAGGCAACCTTCTGAGTGAGAACCGAAAGAGCAATATCCTGTAGCGGCTCAAAAGGCGGACCCTGCAGAGCCAAAATAACCAAACTCAAATCCCAAACAGGAACTACAGCCTTCCGAGGGGGCCGTACATGCGCGACCCCTTGGAAAAAGGTCTTAACCAGCGGGTGTACAGCAAGAGACCTCTGGAAGAAAACCGACAGAGCAGAAACCTGTCCTTTCAAAGTACTAAGCTGGAACCCAAGATCCAGATTATGCTGAAGAAACTCCTTCATTGCTGAGCCGGTTCAACGGCAGGCTTGGGCTTGGAACCCCAGGCAGCCGCGGGACGTGCCCGACCTCTGCCCCTGTTCCAGGACGAGCCCCTAACACCCGAGAAGGCCAAACCCCTCGAAAGGGGCGGCGCTGTTTCTTCCGTGGAGGTAACTTACCTCCCTTAGCAACAGCATCCAATTTATCTCCAAACAGCCACGTACCCAAGAAGGGAAGAGCTATGAGCGACTTATTGGCCCCAAAGTTCGCCGTCCACTGGCGGAGCCAGACCGATCTGCGCATAGCCACCAATAAGTCCTACCACATCACTTAAGGGTAGCAAACTCAGCGCTAGCTGGATCAAACTGAGTGTTATTCAGCCAGTCCCTGATAAGAGACCTGGTAGCAAGCAACACCAGGGCAGATGCACAAACAGGCCGCAGGGCAAAGCCCACGCTGGCAAGTGCGTGGCACGCCATCTGATAAGGCGCTTATCCTCGCCATCCTTAAAGTGGACCAACACCGAGAGGTGATCGGCCCGGAAATCTATAAGATTCCCGGGCCGATCACCTCCCACCCCGCGGGACATCCGAGATCGGGATGTCCCGCGGGGTGAAACCCCCCCAAACACCCCGAATCACCTACCTTCTCTTCCGCCGCCTCCCTCGCGCCCCTCTAGGCGTGCGCGCCCCCGCGCCGGCCGTCTGTGAATGGCCGGCACGGGCGCGCGCACGGCGAAAGTGACGCGAGGGAGGCGGCGGCTGCGGCAGTCACGTGGGAGCGGGGAGAGGTGAGTTTATTGGGGTTTCTGGGGGGTTTCGGGGTGCCCCGCCGAAGTGGACCAAAACCCAGGATAGTCAAAATCCTGGGTGTTGGTCCACTTTAAGGGAAGTGGCGTCAGGGGTGTTCAGCACAGAAGAGTTGGTCACACCTAAAACAGGCGCGTCGACCTCGGGAGGAGAAGACCAGCGCTTAACCGCCTCCACCGGGAAAGGATACTTCTTATCCCATCCCTGAGGAGCACCAGGAAGCCGACGATTCGCTAAGGATCAGCGCATCAAAGTGACCCTGGGTAGGGAATTCCAGACGGGGCTTGCAGACCCCCAAAAAATCCCCCCTTCTTGAGAGGTGGCACCTCAGGCGGTTCAATATCCAACACCTCCAATAGATGAGACAAAACAGTGGCCATATCCACGCCATCCCCAAGCACCTGCCCGACATCAGCATCACCAGACTGAACATATTCAGCCTCTGTTTCCTCATACAATTCCCCTAACGGGGAATAATCTGACAAAACAACGGAATCATTGTCAACATCCCACAAGGGCTGGGCCGACGACAAATGTCTCTTTTTAGCCTGGGCCTTCTTGCCCACCGTGCTAGCAATAAATTTCTCGATGCTGGCCAACCTAGCACAAACATCAGTGTGCGACTCCCTGCTGGCACCAATGCCACTTGGGGTACGGATAAGGCGGGGAGGGGAAGGCGATGAAGCGGGAGGAGCCGACCCAGAAGGCTGGGTACCAGACTGCCGCGTTATGGCCTTTTGTGCGTATGGTATACAGATCAGCACATTTTCCCCCGTAAGGGATACCCCACACCCCACACATGGCCCGGATTGTCCCAGAGGGAGCCCAAGCCCAGAATCCTGGGAAGCCTCCATAAGGCGATTTTAATGGTAGTCGCAATGACCAGAGGGAATTACGCTGGTAAGCAACCCGGGATGCCCCTTGAAGTCCCGCGTGGGAGGATTTGAATGATACCCAATTTGGACCCAAGGGACCCTAGGAATGGGAGAATCCCCCTTAATACAAATGAAAGGGATCCTTCTGAAGGACACAACCAAGGGAGGCCATGAACTCCATATAGTACATAAAACAAACATACATTCCAAGGGTCGTGTGATGACAAACAAAAATCAATCAATAAGTTAATCAAGCGCCCAGCCAATTTAACAGACAGGGCGCACACAGTAGAATAATAATGAAGGGCCCGCACGGCACAGCAATGGCGTCCTTCTGACAAGCTGGAGAACAAGCCTGGGAAGAAGAGGGGCGGACAACGCAGAACGCGCCCGGCCCTGCCCCCCGTTACCATGGAAACGTGCTCCCAGCCCGTGGCTGGGCTCCATTCAGGCGCCAGAAGGAGAGGGGGCGGGCCACGCGAGAACACCAAGCGCCCGCCCCCGCCTCAGAAGAGAATCCATGCCTGAGGGGGAGAAGCTCCCCCGCAGAACCGAGCGTGCAACCAAAATCATGAGGAATAACAGCCAGCATGCCCTCAACAGTGCGCACCAAGCACCACACACACACACACACAATAATGAAAATAAAACAAAGGCACAAGAGGTAGGGACAGCGCCCCCCCCCCCAAGGGACAAGGGATCAGGAGGGAAATCCGCACCATCAAGTGGAGGGAATAATGGCCAGGGCATCCCAAACTGGGATCACCAACCCAGAACCGCCCACCCCAAATGAGGTCTCACGGGGGGGAGCATGGCTCCCCAACACACCACGGAGGTGTATCCTACCTTCGCCCGGACCAGAGCAGCCAAGGCTGGGAGGCATGATATAGGTTAAGGTAAAGAGGTCCAGACAGTAATAGGAAAATATGCCGGGGTAACCCAGCTACCTTTCTCCAAGCAGACTGCAAGGAGGAGATATCCATCTTCTGACTTGCTCGCCGTCCTGCAGAGAAGGAACTGGGGAATTGGTGGGAGGCCCCAGGTATATATGGACCGGGAGGGGCTTTCTTTTTTTTGCATATTCATCTCTGCAGAAGTTCGCCCTCTACTGGAGATTACCCATATGTCATGAAGATCGAAGTGGAGTGTATGGCACACTTAGAATAGCCCAAGAGGCTTCAATAGCTCTGGTAGAGTGAGCTGGGATTCGAAAAAGGGGTTCCTTCCCCTTGGCAGAGTACGCTTGCACCACCGCCTGTCTGATCCATCTGCTGAGAGTGGATTTGGCTGGAGGCAAACCCTTCCTAGGCCCGTCAGGGAGGACAAAACACACAATTCTGTGAAACTCACCTGTAGCATTGTTTTTTCTGGGGATCCATTCCAGACCCTCCTTACACGTGGGATTACTTCCTTGCCCGAATGAGTGTGACTGCAAGACAAAAAAGGTGTGGCCCCTCCCGGCCCATAAGTAGCAGCTGCCTCCTAATCAAAGGCCCCCTTATAGGAGACAATGTTACCTCACACCGAACTCCGCTTGAATTCTCTCAAAATATACTTTTTTTTTTCTTTTTTAAATGCCAATGAAATAAATGGACTAAACACCATCAAAAAAAGCATCCAAAGATAGATCATGACCCAAAAAGGGTGAGCCGGAGTGTCTGGAATGGATCCCCAGAAAAAAATTCTACAGGCGAGTTTCACAGAATTGTGTTTTTTCTTCCGATCAATTCCAGACCCTCCTTACACTTGGGATCTCCAAAAGCAGTGCCATCTATGGGCGGGATCCCCAGCGCGGAACAGCAGGTAGTTTATTTCACTACCGCCTGAAGAAGCTTTCGACCAACCACAGCGTAAGCTGAGGCCCTAACATCTACCTTGTAAAGTTGGTAAATGTATGAACCGAAGACCAGGTGGCACCTTTACAAACCTGTTCCATCGAGGCCTGATGCTGAAAGGCCCAGAAAGCACCAATGGCCCTAGTGGAAAGAGCTGTGATCCAAACAAAGGGCTCCTCCCCTTTGGCAGAATAGACTCTTACCACTGTGTCTAATCCATCGACTGATGGCAGACTTAGCTGGTGGAAGACCTTTCCGTGGACCCTCAGGTATGACATGGAAGTCCAAACTATGGAAAGATTGTGTAGTGAGATAATACCTTAGTGCTCTCACATCCAAACAGTGAAGAACACCCCTTCCTTATTAGACACTGGAGCAGGACATAAGGCAGGCAAAAACCATCTCTTCATTAAAATGAAAAGATACCTTTAGGAAGAAAATCCTAAAACACTCAAATAACCAGGCTTAGTGATAAGCTGCTAATTCAGAAACCTGCCTGTTGAGGTTATTGCCACTAAGAGGTAACCATAAGGGCTCTTCGACTCAATGACGCATCTACCATGGTTCCAAAAAAAAGGGGGACCCTGAAAAAACAAGTTCGGCAGAAGCCGGCATAGGTGGATTAAGAGGAGGCCGCACATGAGCGACTCCTTGTACAAAGTTCTGATAAAATCATTCTCAGCTATGGGTTATTGAAAGAAGACAGATAGATATGTCCGTAATTGAAGACCTTCATCAAGACTTCTGCAAAAAATCAAAATATTCTACCAGCGAACCCCTGGATTCGCACCAAGCTATAAATGCTTGCCAGACTCTATAGTAGATTTCTTCCTGGCCTAAATAAGATGATTCTGGCAGAAAATAACCCTTTCCTCCAAGATAAAGGATTCAATAGCCAGGCCTTCCAACCCAGAACTGTGAATTGGGATGCCTTAGAGACCCCTGTGTGAGAAGATCTGGATCATCGCCTCCACAAGTTGGCCTGTGACATCCTTACTATGTCTGAGAACCAGCTTCTTCTCGTCACCGAGGAGCCACCAAAATGGTTGGGACTCCCTTGTGAGCTAAACCTTTTTTAGTACTTGACCCAGGAGTGAAATCGGAGGGAAATGCATAAAGAAGCTTGAATGCTGACCACTGAAGAGTCAGGACATCTGTTGCTATTGTTAGAGGATCCCTGGGCTGAGAAAATTCGGACCTTCTGACTGAGCCGTGATGCAAGAGATCTACGTCTCCGATTCCCCAGCACATGCATACGGATGAAAAAAAACCCTGGCTAAGAGACCATTCCCTCTGATGCAGGACTGTTCTGCTGAGATGATCGGCCTACAAGTTGTCCACTCCAGGTATGTGTACCACAAAAAGACAAGTAAAAAACCCAGCTCACTTCCATCAGGGCTTTACTGCTTCTGATGACCTCATGGTAGTTGATATATACCACCGCCGTCCAATTGTCTGTTTGAATCTGAACGGGATGCCCCATCAGATGGGATGTCCAATGTCTGAATACAATAGAATAGCTCTCAGTTTCAGGATCTTTATGGAGATTCTGCTCTCCTTTGGAATCCACTGTCCCTGGATCCTTTGTGACTCCATGACACTCCCCCAACCAGATAGACTGGCATCCATGGTGATGGTCTTCCACTGTACTGGAAGGAAGGATTTGCCAGTCTGAAGACCATGCTAGAGACTGCCTTGCTGACGGTGTCATGCAAAAAGAGTGAATCAGAGTGTGTCTCGATCCCAGATTATGAGCAATTCCATCTGCAGGGGTCTTGTGTGAACAGTGCAAAAGGTACTGACTCAAGCAAGATACCATCAGGCCCAACAGACATATTCCTTGATGAATCGTCGGGTGAGAGCAAGACAAGAGACCCTGTACCCTGGCCTGGAGTAAGTCACTTCTGTGTTGGAAAAAACACTTTTGCCTGAGACGTGTCCAATGCCAGTCCCAGAAGGAATAACTCTTGAAGCTATGATATGATATTTGACTTAAGAATTCGACTGGATAGTCAATTATCCAATGTTGATCAGACAGTCTGTATTCTTCTGGGTCCCCTTACATGATGGGGCCCATATTAATAGATAGTCTAAGTAAGGGATTATATGTATACCCTGACTTCTTAGAGAAAACATGAGACCTGCCAACACCTTGGTAAACACCCTTGGTGCTGAAGACCGGAGAGTAACGCCACAAACTGAAGATGTAGGTCACCTACAGCAATGTAGGTATGTATCCTTATATATACACTGCCCGGCTGGAGTAACTTCACTGTGGATCAACAACTCTAATCTTTAAAAAGGCGAGATTACGGCAGAACTCAATGCTTCTGCTTACTGCGGAATTCAGGATACCCCTGACCAAGAGAATCTCCAAGGGGGTCTGGCTCCTTGTAACCTGAGGATACAACTTCCTGTATCCAAATATCTGTTAATGAAGCCTCCAAATATGAGCAAAATGCAGAAGTGGTCCCCCCACAACTGCAAGTGCGGGGGCATCCCTTCATGCCTGAACAGGCTTTGAAGGGGGTCTGGCTTTATTCTGCCAGACACCTGTTGCCTTAATTTGGAACTTTGTCTTATTCCAAAAATCTCTTCGGTATCCCGAAGAGGCCGAACCTCTAACCGGAACGCCCTGCGGAAGCAGTATTAGACTTTGGCTTCTGTGGCAGATTAAATGACTTACCACTAGTAGCATGCTTTACCAAGTCAACCAAGCACTCCCCAGACAGACGCCCCACCTTAAAAGGGGAGTCACGTCATATTCCTTTTTAGAGGCTATGTCAGCTGACCATTGCTTAAGCCATAAAACATGCCTTAAGGCGACCACCAAAGCTAGGCCTCTGGCCCACAACCAGATCAAACCTCCATAGCCTGGATCACATACCTGTTAGAGCCAACTGGCTTTGATCAACTAAGAGCATGGCTTCCGTGAACGAGCCATACAAGTCTTAGAGTCCAGTTGCTTTAACAACCTCCTGCTCACAAAAAAATACTATGGATGTAGCACAGGCCGGCCGCAAGGTCAACCCCATAAAAACATGACATTGATCCATGCGCTTATCCGCTGGATTCTTTGGAGAAGCACTATCAGAGGATGGCATAACCAAAATCTTAAAGAGACCTGGCCCCAGAGCGTCCACCACAGGAGGGTGAGACCATAATTCAATCTGATCTGGAGGAAAAGGATACATGGTATCTACTATAGGAATGGTCGGAAAACAACCTGACTTCTGCCATTCCCTATTGATCAGATTATAATAAAGCATATGCTCTGCAACATCCTCCAGAATGGAGGAAATCAGTCTAGGACCACTTGAGGGCTGCCGACAGAGTTTAAAGACTCCGAAAGCGACTATGGCAGCCACAATATCCTCTTCAATACACTCAGAGGTTTTTTTTTTCTTCTTTTTACAAACCACCTTAGTCGTCACACTAAAGGTTTAGGTCCGCATTAAGGCTGCAAAGGGGGTTTTTAAGTCTCAGAGCACCAGCAATAGGGGTCAGAGCCCCCTCAGGGAAGAGACAACTGTCTCCCTATCCACTACAACCGTAGCGTAATGCCTGCGCACTGTGCTATCCTTGTCCAATGCCACTGCATGCATACTGGACATGGGGTAAATCTGTTAAGACCAGATCTGCTACCACAGATGCCTCCGACATGGTGAATTTAATAATACTAGTCTAAGACCCAGGGGTTCTGACCAGTATAGATCGACAGTCACTAGAGTACTGCGAGTCCTCTGGGGGGTACCATCATATATAAATTATATAGTAATATTATATTTGCACTTTCCCAATCTATAATAGTATAGATTTAAACAAAAAAAAAAAAAAAAACAGTATTAAAAAACAAACAAAATGACCTGCCAAAAGGTTTAGGTCCACTTGAGGGTGGCCGTGCAGTGGCTCAGAGCAGCCCCTTTTTGCTGGCCAACAACCTCAGCTTAAACACATGGGAAAGAGCAATAAGAAAGGGAAAATCCCTTGGTCCCCCCAAGCAGGCTCACCAGACAAAAACCTGCAGCTGACTTGCTTTTTAATGAAAGCCTGCAGCCCTGAGTGTTTACCTCAGAAAGCGCCCCAGACCCCGGCGCTTCACCTTACCTTCACGGACCCCAATTTAAACCGTAAAAAGCTGGGGAGGCATAGAGTTGGGTCAGAGGAATCCGTGGGAATAAGGTCGTGCAGGAAGCCGACAGGGTGCATTCCCCCGCTTGCTGCCAATCCTTAAGAGAGAATCTTCAACAACTTTTACAGTCACTTCAACTGCAAGAATGAAACTGGTTTTGATTAGGAAGTAGCTACTACTTATGGGCGGGAGGGGCCACACCTTTTTTGTCTTGCAGTCACACCCTTTCGGGCAAGGAAGTAATCCCAAGTGTAAGGAGAGTCTGGAATGGATGGGAAGAAAAAAAGAATTCCGTAGCAACCAGGTAGTACTTAAGGGCTCTGACCACATCCAAGGCATGGAGGGTCCTCTCCTTAGAATTAGAAGGCGTGGGACACAATGAAGGCAAGACAATGTCCTCATTGAGATGAAAGGCAGAAACAACCTTAGGTAGAAAAACCGGTTTAAGTCGAACACCACCTTATCCTGATGCCGCACAAAGTAAGGAGGCTTCATACAAAGCACCGCTAACTCTGAAGCGCGACGCACCAAAGTGGTAGCTACCAAAAAGACCAGAATGGATAAAGCCACATAGCACAAGGGCTCAAAGGAAGGACCCTGGAGAGCAGAAAGCACCAAGTTCAAATCCCACACCGATAACATAGGCTTACGCGGTGGACGTACATGAGTAACTCCTTGGAAAAAAGTCCTGGTAAGTCTATGACTGACGAAAGATCTTTGGAAAAAAATAGCCCAGGCCGAAACCTGACCCTTGAGGGTAATCAGCTGGAGACCCGAATCTAATCCATGTTGTAAGAACTCCAAAATCTTAGAAAAGGAGCATGTGCGACAGGGAAGACCCCTGGACTCACACCAGGCAATGTAAGCGTGCCAGACTCTAATAAATCATGGAAGAAGATTTCTTCCTAGCCTGAATCATGGTACGCACAACCGGGGCAGACAGCCCTTTTTCCATCAGGATGGAGGTTTCAGCAGCCAAGCCGTCAAAACCAGCATTTGTAAATTGGGGTGGCATAGCAACCCCTGAGTGAGAAGCCCTGGATCGTCCGGCATGACATAGCGATCCACTGACATCTGAACAATGTCCGCGAACCAAAACCGGCTCGGCCAACGAGGGGCCACCAGAATGGTTGCCACCCCCTCCTGGGTTATCTTGCGCAGCACTCGACCCAGGAGTGGAAATGGAGGAAAGGCATAAAGGAGCCGAAACTCCGTCCAAGGAATTGCCAGAGCATCCGTGGCGAAGGCCAGAGGATCTCTTGACAGGGAGACGAACCTTGGAAGCTTGTGATTGTGTCGGGACGCAAACAGGTCCACGTCCGGCTGACCCCAGCGGCGACATGGAGCGTGAAAGATCTCGTTGCTGAGAGACCATTCCCCCAGACGAGAGACCCCCTGCTCAGGGAGTCTGCCTCCTGGTTCTCCACCCCGGGAATGCAAACCGCCAAGATGCAGGGAACATTCTTCTCTGCCCAAGTCAGAACTGGGTCACCTCCTTGAGGGCTCGCTTGCTCCGAGTCCCACCCTGGTGATTGATGTAGGTGACCATCGTCTGATTGTCCGAGCGGACCTGGGACGCACGACCCCGTAGATGGGGGGGTCAAATGAAACCGGACTAACCGGATCGCTCTCTCAGCTCCAGGAGATTGATAGGCACGTGAGCCTCCTGCGGGGCCCACTGGCCCTGGAACTTCAGGAATTGCCAAAAACCTCCCCAGCCGGTCAGACTGGCGTCTGTGGTGACAATATCCCAACAAGGAGTCAGAAAGTACCTGCCCACAAGAAGATTTCCGGAGTCCAACCACCACGCAAGGGACCGTCTGGCCAGAGGAGACAAAGAATCCTCGCTCCAGGGACTCCTGTGTCCGATCCCAAACGGTCAAAAGATTCAATTGAAGAGGCCTCATGTGGAACTGAGCGAAGGGCACAGCCTCAAAATATGACACCATGAGACCCACCAGCTTCATCCCAAGACAGATGGATGGTCGCTGGCACGACAGTAAGGTCCACGTCAGCATCTGAAGACCCTCTACCTTCTGCTGGGGGAGGAAAACCTTGACCTGAGAGGTGTCCAAGGTCATGCCCAGAACCTCACCAATGAAGGAGTGATCGAAAACTTGGGGTAATTGATCACCCAGCCGAAACCCTCGAGAGTGGACAACACCGTCTGGGTGTCGCTCTCGGCCTGCTGAAGAGATTGAGCAGCAATCAGCAAGTCGTCCAGGTAAGAAAGAACACGGATGCCCGACTCCTCAGAAGGACCACAACGCCCGCCAGAACCTTGGTGAACACCCGGGGGGCTGAGGAAATCCCAAATGGCAACGCCACAAACTGGTAGTGCTGATCTTCCAGCGCGAACCTCAGGAACTTCTGATGTCCCTGGAATATAGGGATGTGCAGGTAAGCATCCCTAATGTCCACCGTGGTCATGAAGTCGCCTGGCCGAAGCGAGCTCACCGCAGACCGTAATGTCCCCATGCAAAAGTGTCTGAATCTGACAAACTTGTGGAGACCCTTCAGGTCCAGGATAGGCCTCAGAGTACCGTCCTTCTTGGGTACCGTGAAAAGATTGGAATAGAACCCTCGACTTCGCTCCGGGTGTGGTACCGGACAAATCACCCCGGACAGCAGAAGGCGTTGAACAGCCATGCTTAGACCCTGCGCCCTCAATGGGTTCTGGGATTCACGGGACCTACCTCGTCCCCAGGAATCTCTGCGGCCACCTGAAAAGGAAGAGTCTCTTCCTCCTCGAAAGATTCGAAAAGTAGACGAGCCCTGAAAGGGCCGCACAGGCTTCGGTCCCTGAGGGAGTCTCCCATCCTAAGTCAGGAGATCCAGACGCTCCCCGAATAACCGAAGCCCAAAAAGGGGATACCAGTGAGGGATTTCTTGGCTACGGCGTCGGCTGCCCCCTGCTGCAGCCAGATAGAGCGATGGAGCACAACCAGCAGAGCCGAAGCCCTGTCGCCAAACCGGACGCTAATGTCCGTGGCCGAGGCTATAAAAGCAATAAAGTCTGCGCAGGCTAGGAGATCCTTATACTCCTCCGCCCGCTTGCACGATCTGGCGATATCAAGAGGTTTCACCTTCTTGATGGCTAGGGAAACAATAGCCGCGGCACAAACCGGGCGAAGACCAGCACCCACAAAGGTGAAGGCATGGCAAGCCAGCTGATCCATGCGCCGGTCATCAAGGAAGCAGTATCGGGTGACTGCATAACCGTGGCATTGGAGAGCACCAGAACAGGAGCATCCACCTTCGGGGGACGGGACCAAAGGCGAATCAACTCCTCAGAGAAAGGATACAGTCTGTCCAGGCCCTTGGGCACCGACGGCAATCAGGCCTTTCCCATTCCTTAAAAACCATCTTGGAGAAGTGGCCACTTTATTGGAGAACTCATTATCTGGCACCACTAGAACACCCAAGTCACCGATTGTTAAAAACAGGAGCCTTCGATTGAAAGAACATAAAATATATTTACGATGAATGTTTCTAAACATTCTATGAAAGTTACATTATACAATATTAGTGGGAGATTTTTTTTTTTTTATGTTGGGGTCAGTACATTTCCCCCTTACTCCAGCCAAAACTAAGCTCCAACTACATAGCCGAGCTCAAAAAACTTAAGTTAGTTATCTGGTAACTTTTTTTCTAAACATCCCTAAGGGCAGCATATGCCTGAGACCGCCAGACTCCTCCCAACGAGGGGAACACATGACCACCAGCCAAAGAATAAAATCTTGACTCCTCCCTCTCTTCCCCAGTTATTGTAGAGATCTGAAAGAGAAAAGAGACACAGACCCACAAATTCTCATAATAACAAGCTATATGCAAATTATCCCCCATGTCTAAAATATTAGGGAGGGAAGCTGGCGTATGCTGCCCTTACAGATGTTTAGAAAAAAAGTTACCAGGTAACTAACTTAAAGTTTTCTCAAAACATCCTTCACGCAGCATACGCCTCATAGGGTGGGAAGAACCGCGCGAAGAACACTTCGGCCAAAAGATTGATCTTTGAGATCCGGATCTTCGTCTGTGACGGAAGGAATAATGATCTCCTGAGATCTGTGGAAATCCGATGCAACTTTAGGAAGGTAGCAAGGGTCCACTTTCATCACGATGCAATCTGTAAAAACCTGGAGAAATGGATGACGACACGACAAGGCTTGAATGTCACTGACTCTTTGGGCTGAAGTAATGGCCACTAAAAATAATACCTTCCACGTAAGCAACTTGATATCCAGATTCTTGTTTGGATAAAAGGGTGAAGAACTTAATAAAGACAAGACTTTCACCAGGTCCCATTGTGGAATCACCTTACAAGGAGCTGGCTTACAACGTTTGACTGCAAGCAGAAACCTTTTAATAATAGAAATAGATGAAAGTTTTCTATCCAAAAAAGTCCAGAATAACCGGTATTTTAAAGGAAGTCTTGCTATTCTCCGTTTTCCAAGAGTTAAAGGTTTTCCATACCTTAATTTCAATCTTTCTGGTCACAGTCTTCCTGCTTGCCAGAAGAGTACTTATTACTGGGGCTGAAAATCCCTTCCTTTGCAGTAAGGAGACTTCAGGGTCCAAACAGTTAACCTCCACCACTGGGGATCTGGACAATTAACAGTACCCTGGGATAAGAGATGAGGGGTTACCGGAATTTTCCAAGGGTCCTGAATTGATAGTTCCACCAGAGTTGAAAACCAGGATCTTGGCCACCACGGAGCAAGCAGGAGAACTGTAGCTGGTTCCTTCACGAGCTTCTTCAGCACCATTGGAATCAAACGCACCAGAGGGAAGGCGTAGGCCAGATTGAAATGCCATGGCTGAGCTAGCGCGTCCACTCCCAATGACCGATCCCTTGGATTCAATAATATTGGTCCACCTTGTGGTTTCTTGCCGACACAAACAGATTCACCTCCGGAACGCCCTTCTGAACGCAAATTGTCTTGAAAACATCTGGATCCAGAGACCAATCCGATTCCTTCATCTGTGATCGGCTTAAAAAATCTGGCACCTGATTCAGGGTCCCTTTCAAGTGAATCGCCGTCAGGGACTTCAAATTGATTTCTGCCCATGACAATATTTCCCATGTTATGGCCATCAATTTTGAGGATCTTGTTCCTCCCTGATGGTTTATGTAGGCCACCGATGTCGCGTTGTCTGATCTGATCTGCACGTGCTTCCCTCGCAGGTGTGACTTCAGGGACCATAAAGCTTCCTTTATTGCCACCAATTCCCTTAGACTGGATGAGGACTGACTCAGAGCTTTTGACCATTTTCCTTGAGCTGTCCATGACTTGCAATGTGCCCCCCAGCCCCAGGCTGAAGCATCTGTAGTCACCGTCATCTCCTTTGGGTCTCCCCAAGGCAAACCTCTTCTTAGGAACGGACCTTCCTCCAACCACCAACTCAGAGAATTCTTTACTTCCTTTGATATTGGTAGCTGTAGATCCAATCCCTGTGAGGAGCCGTCCCAATTCTTCAGAATATGTCCTTGCAGGCATCTGGAGTGAAGTTGGCCCCATCTCACCGCCGGAAAGGAGGATGTCAGTAATCCAAGCACTCTCATTGCTTGTCTTATCGAGGGAATTGTTTCTGAGCAGATAAATCGAACTGCCTCCTGGAGAGCTATGACTTTCTGATGAGGAAGAGTAAGGACCTGACGGACCGAATTGATGTCGAATCCCAAGTAGGTCATAATCTGCGAGGGTGCTAGAGGAGACTTGGTGTAATTCACAACCCAACCCAGGTGAGCCAACAGATTCATGGAGAAACGAATATTCTCCCATAGTTTGTCTTTTGACTGAGCAAAAAGCAGAAGGTCGTATAGGTAGGCGACCACTCCTATCCCTCTGCATCTCAGATATGCCAAGGGCTCGGCCAGAACCTTGGTAAAAATTCTTGGAGCAGATGCCAGGCCGAAGGGAAGGCAGATAAATTGGAAATGCAAAATCTGGTCTACATCTCTTATTGCAAATCTCATAAAAGACTGAGCCAGGGGGCTCATTGGAACTTGCCAATAAGCGTCCTTTAAATCCATTGATGCCATCCTGAAATGTCTGTACTGGACAAAAAGGTTGAGACTCTTCAAGTTCAGGATACACCTGAACCCTCCTGAGCTCTTCCTTACTAGGAAAATGTTGGAGTAGAACCCTGTCCCCTGCAGAGGCAGTGGCACTGGAACAATGACTCCCCTTGACCTCATGTCCGCCAGACTCCCAAAAATTGTAACTCTTTCCTCCTTGCCCCTGGGCAGAGAAGAAATCAAAAATCTTGAAGGAGGCGTTTGAGAAAAATCTATGTCGAACCCCTCCGTAATACCTCTTACAATGAAAGGGCAATCCAACAGGCCTTGCCAGGCTGTGCAAATCCTCCCTAGCCTGGCGCCAATAATGATATTGGCGTCATTGCTTCTTGCTTGATAATTTCCAAACAGGGTTGAACCTTTAAAGCTGCCCTTTCTTGAAGTATTGCAAGAGGAGGAGGCCCCTCTGGCTCTTTTAGGAGCACCCTTGTTAAGGGATGCCTAAAAACTTCTGGGAAAAAAAACATTCTATTAGCCGTAGCCCTAGGACGAGGCGGAAAACATTTATTCCTGTCCGCTGTCATATCTAAGACTTTACCTAAGTATGAGCCAAACAAATACTCACCCCTAGCACACAGTCTCATCTTAGAACCAACATCGCCAGACCAGGTCTTTGGTTTAACCAAAGAATCCTGCGCACGGAGTTGGTCACTGCCAGATTTTGTGCTGAAAATCTAATAGATTCAGCCATGGCATCCGTAACAAATGCCGTTGCTGAAAAGAGAATAGGTAAAGCCTTCAAAATTTTATCCAGACTAGTCCTTTCTAAAAGACAGTCCTTCAGTTGTTGTAGCCAAAACCCCAGATTTCTGATAACGCAATTGGATGCCAAATTCGTCCTCAGCAAACGAACAACATGCTGCCTACCTCCCGGAACGCTCGTCGGCCGCCCTGCTCCGCCCGCCGCAGAAGACCCCCGCAGAGGATCTCCGCCACCGCAGATCGCCGCCTGGCGCTGGATCCCAGCATCCACCTGCGTAGCAGCGATCCCCCTCACCGGCTGCCCGGCCGAAGGTAAGCCGAATGCGGAAGTATCAACAGGCGGGGAAGAGAGCGAGAATACGTCATTCCCCTCTCTTCCCCCGCCTCTTAAAGGTACCAGCACAAGAAAAAAAGATCAGTGCAACCAACAGAGGGATCCCCCCTAATGCTCCCAAAAAAAAAAAAAAAAAAAAAAAATTAGGTCCCCCTTTCCTAGTAATAAAGGTATGGGGTCCGGTAACCCCCGCTTCTTCCCTAAAATCATCCTCAGGAAGAGGGAATACTCACTTACCCTCCTTTGAATAAATCAAAGAATGGGATTTGGCCAATAATCCCATAGGGTATCCCGGGCCCAAGGCAAAAGTTTGTCTTCGGGACCGAGAAATGGACCCCCTGCTTACAGGCCCATAGTACCGGAAAAATACTTACCTGAACCAATCGATCCAGGAGCTAGTGGTCCGGCTCCTACCTCGAGGAGGAACGCGGAAACAACCGGGGAAGAGAGGGAGGAGTCAAGATTTTATTCTTTTTGGCTGGTGGTCATGTGTTGCCCTCATTGGGAGGAGCCCGGAGGTCTCAGGCGTATGCTGCCCGAAGGATGTTTTGAGAAAAAAAAAAAAAAGAAGACGTAAACTATGGAAGCAACTGTGTGATTGGCTTACACGTGCATAGTAGAACGCATCTTACCTTGCTGTTCCTCAAAAGCCGCCCACAATAAGTGAACCAGAGGCTTCTTCCGCAGGTGGATGGCGCAGGCCCGGGTGTAGACGTGCCTCGCTCCTTCTGCGCTGTGCTTCTCTATATACTTGGCATACTAGACACAAGAAACAGGAGAGCAAACGTTAACCTGGCCGAGGAACGGAAATACTGCACAATGTGAGCAATATAATTCTTGTTGTAAACCCATTCAGCACCTTTATTGAAACCACTAGACTAGATTCTGTAAGGAATGGCGAAGGGAGGCAACGCTGTTGCAGCATATGCAGCGGTCAAATCTGGTGGCAAGCAGACCATCCCCTAATGCAATAAATACAGTTATAGATGAACAGAATTCAAAAAAAGAATACAGGGTTAGACACCAGATCAACGGGTCAAAGGTGACGTGTAACAGGGAAGACAAAACGTGGGGGCGGGGGGGCTTACCTTGATCCAGAACTCTTCGTACAGGGCGCAGGCGATGACGCATCTCTCAAACAGGATCACCACGCGCTCGTGGGAACCGCTCTCCATCTCAAAGTCCAAATATTCTTTCCAGTTGTTCAGCTGGATTTTCTCTAATGGTTTTACATGAAAGTAGGGACGTTTAATCTGCCGGACAGAAAAAAAAAATTATCAAAGGGATTATTATTATTGTTTTTTTATATAGAGCCATCATGTTTCGTAGTGCTGTACAAACAAGGTAGAAACATACAGAACAGACTATTTCAAGTGCAGTTTTACAGAGTTAACAATGGAAATTCAAGATACAGTAGGGGAGAGAGCCCGGCCCTTGCGAGCATACAGTCTAAAGGATGAGGGGTGGAGACGAGGGGGAAGGATCACAGTCAGTACTGAGATTTGTGGCATGTGCCCTTTAGAAAATTGGTTAAGCCAGATGATATGCTTGTCTAAATAAGTGAGTTTTAAGGGCACCTTTGAAGGTTTTGAGAGTTGGGGAGTGGCGGATTGGGCGGGGGAGGGCATTCCAGAAGATTGGAGTTGCTCGAGAGAAGTCTTGGAGGCGGGCGTGAGAGGAGGTGACCAGGGTGGAGGACAGGAGAAAGTCGGCAGCAGAGCGGAGGCTGCGTCTAGGTTGATATTGTTGGATTAGAGATGAGATGTAAGGAGGGGCCTGGTTGGAGAAAGCTTTGTTTGTGAAAGTTTTGAACAGGATTAGCTGTGGGACTGGCAGCCAGTGTAGGGATTGGCAGACACACACAGCTGGAGGAGCAAGAGGAGAGATGGATGAGGCGAGCGGCAGAATTCAGGATAGATTGGAGGGGTGCCAGTCTGTTAGTTGGTAAGCCACAAAGAAGGATGTTGCAGTAATCCAGTCGGGATATGACCAGGGCATGTACCAACATTTTAGTGATGTCAGGTGAGAGGAAGGGACGGGTGCGTGAGATGTTTTTAAGTTGGATGCGACAGGAGGTGGCCAGGGAGTGAATATGCGGTTTGAATGAGAGTGCAGAGCTTGGGGAGTTGCTGCTATTGTGTGATTGTTGACAGAAATAGATGTGTTTGAGAGGGGCGGGGAGTTAGATGGTGGGAAAATGACCAGTTCTGTCTTGTCCATGTTAAGCTTGAGGTAGCAAGACGACATGAATGAAGAAATAGCTGCAAGGCAGTTGGGGAGGCGAGATAAGAGAGGAGAGATTGGGGCCTGAGAGATGGATATCTGAGTGTCATCCGCATAGGGATGACCGGAAAAACTTTCTATAAAATCTTCTAATGCAAAAAATGAAAGATGGGGCTGCACTAGCTTACAGATAAATATTAGCAATAATAATATAAATAATCCCCAATACATAATTCATCCAATAAAAATTTGTGCAAAAGTCTATAGGCTTTATTGGAGGGATTATGTATTGGGGATTATCTATATTTATTATTGCCCATTCAGCATCAAGTTATATTAGGATAGGTGGATTGGAAGCAGCACCCCCTGGTCTTTTTGTGATTTCTGTTTTTAAACTTGTGATGTGTCTATGTATTTTCTGGCTTCTTTGAATAAAATTCGTATAGGTTTATATACTAATATAGTGGTGCCGCCTTTGTGGAGATACTTTTGAAGGGGGCGTGGGACCTCTCACCAATCTTTACATATAAAATCTTCTAAAGATAACCAACTGTGTTTCTATTTATGGAGGACCCAGCCAACCAATCACAGTTGGTTATCTTAGAAGATTTTATATGTAAAGATTGGTGAGAGGTCCCACGCCCCCCCTCAAAAGTATGTCCACAAAATAAATAGAAACACAAGCAGGCGCGCAGTAAATGAAACTCCAAAGCACATTGAACATTACCTAAGGGCTACCTCCCGGGGACATAGAGGAGTATATTTATATGTAATGGTTTGCACTTTAGTTATCGTTGGTTTCTGAATTTAATCATTTATTCATTCTAAGTATGTCACACACCCCGCTTCAAGAATCCATAACCCATGTGGGTAGCATCGACCTGAAGAGGGCGTTCCCGCAGAGATGATAGCAAAAGAAAGCCCCTCCCTGATCCACAAATACCTGGGACCTCCCACTCATCACCCAGTTTTCCATCTCTGCAGACGGCGAGCAAGTCAGAAGATGATGGCTCCTCCTTGCACAGGGGGATTTCAGGTAGCCGGGGTAACTCCCGGCCTCTTTTTTGATTATTTCCGCTCGGACCCCCGTTTGTCCCTGGATTTACCTCATATTACATGCCTCCACACTCTTGGCTGCTGGCCCGAGCGAGGGTACATTGGCACCTCTGGTGCTGAGGAGCAGAGCTCCACCGTGAGACCCTAAAAGAGAGGGTAGGCGGTCATACCGGGTAGGTGATCCCGGTTTGGGATGCCCCGTCCCTTGATTTTTCCCCTGGGGGGGGCCCTTCCCTTTGACCAACTATGGGGGCTGGGGGTTCCTCTCATAGGGTTAGCTTTATTCACTGTCTCTTTTGTTGATGTGGCGCATCTGGGAGTAATTCCTCAATGAAGTTATTTGTGTGTGTTACTTTGTTGCGGCACCGCAGCTGTCATTGCAGCCTGGCGCCGGGGTCTTTCATTCTCTGAGGATTTACCTCACGCACTTTGGGGGGCGGGGCTGGCACTCGGTGCTCTGCCGCGGCCAGCCCCCGTTCTCTCTTTCATTCCTCCCGCAGCGAGCGGGGCGGGTGCTCCGCTAGTAACAGCGGACGCACCCGTTGTCACGGCAGCCGGCGCCGCGGTTGTCGGCGGCGCCGGTCTCTGGGGGAACTTTTTCCCTCACGCTTCATTCAGAGGGGGGGCGGAGCCGGGCTTTCGGCGCGTCGCCGCGGCTCCGCCCTCCTCTGTACTGGCGCCGCTGCGGAGCTGTGCTCCCTGTTGCTTGTCACTAAGGGGGCACAGCTCAGTTTTTGCACGGGCTGCGCCGACCACGCCCCTGGCACGGCCGTTTTCTTCCTTCACCTCAGCAAGGTCGCCATTGTTCTGAGGCGGATCGTTGATTGGAGCGTCTGTGAGTGGCCCTGTGGGCCTCATTTATTTCTTCTTTCATTTTCTGTTAAGTCTTATTGTAGGGACTTATTGGTTCTCTCTCTGTCTTTTAGGTGGAGGTTATTCAGGAGGATCTTCAGTAGTATTAGAAGGTCTCTCCTGGTCCTGGGTCCCTGGGTTCATTTTAACATCACAAATCCTCCCACTCGGGACATTAAAGGGGCATCCCGGGTTGTCTAACTGGCGTAATTCCCTGGGTCATAGCGACCAATCAAAATTCACCTTATGGAGGCATCCTCGGATACTGGGACTGGGACCCCTTCGGGGCATCCCAAAAAGTGTATGTTGTGTGGGGTTTCCATTACTGGGGAAGATGTGTTACTTTGTATACCATGTGCACAGCAAACTATTACGCGGCAGTCCGAACCCCAAGCTTCGGGGTCAGCACAGCCGGCCGCCTCAACTCCCCCTCCCGCCTTGACTCGTGCCCCGTGTGACGTGGTCATGGGCAGGGATCTGCAATCTGAGATGTGTGCCAGATTGGCTAGCCTTGAGAAAATGCTCTCTAGCTCGGTCGCCCGTAAGGCTCTGTCCAAGAGAAAGCATTTGTCGCCGGCTCTGCCGGTGGATGATCTTGATGACAGAGATAATCTGGATTGGTCTGATTATCCCCAGCTAGAGGAAGGGGAGGTTGATGAGGGTTCAGAATTTTCGGACGATGAGCAGTCTGCTGGCGCTGATGCCGAGCTTTCTGACTTAGGGAGATCCTTGGACTCTCCTCACGCTCTGTCTCTGATGCTGGAAGTTCTGAATATTTCCCCTCCCGAGGAGGCGTCACAGCAGAAGGGTGAATTGTTTGAGGAATCCAGGCCGCGCCTGGAGTTTCCTACGCAACGGCATTTTGATAGAATCATTGACAAGGAATGGGATAGGCCTGCTCGGCTCCCTGGCATCCCTCAGGGGTGGGATAGGAAATATCCCTTTCCTTCTGAGGCGGTCAAGCGCTGGGCATCTCCCCCCGAGGTGGATGCACCGGTTTTGGGGTTATCCAACTCCTCGGTTTTAAACAGACCTGATTGTTCCATTCTCAAGGATGGAGAGGATAAACGTATTGATCAGATGGCTTGTCATGGCTTTACTAGCATTGGGTCGGCCATCCGGCCTGTGTGCGCTTCGGAACTAATGGTGTTGGCTTCCAGGTCTGTGGTCAGGGACCTGTTGACTACTTCCGGGCTTCGTCCTGGTAGTAACGAGTTCCTTAGCCTTAAACAGTGCGAGTTGTTTCTATCCTTTGTGTTGACTGCCTTGGATGACACTTTGATGATGTGTGGTAGGACGTCGGCTCTGCTTGTGGCTATTCGGCGGTCGGTGTGGCTGCGCCAGTGGGCGGCCGATTTTATGTCCAAAAAATCACTGACGGCTTTACCCTTTGTTGGTCTACGGCTCTTTGGAGAGACATTGGACTCTGTCACCAAGGGTGGTAGGTTACCTCAACGTAAGAAACAACGCCGCTCCTTTCGGGGGGCGCCTGCCTTTACCCCCTCCTTTCGGGGGGCCAGATCTGGCAGGGGTTCTGCATTTCCCTCTTCCAGAGGAGATTCCGGAAACAGGGGCAGAGGACGTGCCCGTTCTGGATACAGTTGGGGCTCTAAGCCCAAACCGGCTGCTAAGCCGGCTCAGCAATGAGGGGGCGCCCTCACCCATGCGGGTGGGGGGACGGCTGCAGCACTTCTCTCAGATCTGGGATCAAGAGGTCTCGGACAGATGGATCCGGGAAGTGGTGTCTTCCGGTTACAAGCTGGAGTTCGAGCTCCGCCCCCCTTCCAGATTTGTCAGGTCTCGAATGCCGTTGGAGCCTCTGGCGGCGCAGGGGCTGCTGGTGGCTGTGGAGAATCTTCTGGACATGGCTGTAATTTGCCCAGTGCCCCCTTCAGATCGGGGCAGGGGCTTTTATTCCAATCTGTTCACGGTACCCAAGAAGGACGGGTTGGTCCGACCCATCTTGGATCTGAAGTTTCTCAACAGGTTCATCAGGCCGCGGAAGTTCCGCATGGAAACGCTGCGTTCGGCCATTCACTCTCTTCGTCAGGGAGACTTTCTGACGTCCATAGACATCAAGGATGCGTATCTACACGTTCCGGTTTTTCCAGCACACCAGAGGTTTCTCAGGTTCGTGGTGGAGGATCGGCACTTTCAGTTTGTGGCACTTCCTTACGGTCTCACCTCAGCTCCTCGGGTGTTCACCAAGGTGCTAGCGGGGGTGATGGCTCTGCTCAGAGTTCAGGGTATCCGCATTGTGCCCTATTTGGACGATCTACTGATCATGGCCTCTTCTTTCAACCAAGCGGAGTTGGACACCAGAGCGGTGGTGTCCACTCTGGAGAGGTTCGGTTGGGTGATCAACCACCCCAAGTCTTCTCTTTCTCCGTCCAGAATTCTGACCTTTCTGGGAATGTCTCTGGACACCTCACAGGCCAGGGTGTTTCTGCCCCAGGCCAAAATTCTTTTGATTCAGGAGTTAGTTCGGCTTCTCTTGTCAGCCCCTCGTCCGACCATCCGGCTAGGGATGAGGCTGGTGGGGTTAATGGTGGCCTCATTCGAGGCAGTTCCCTTTGCGCAGTTTCATACGAGGACGCTTCAGCTTCATCTGTTGAATGTTTGGGACAAGTCTCCACTATCGTTGGATCAGTCCTTCCGGATGTCTCCCCGTGTTCGTCGATCCCTGCAATGGTGGCTGGGGTCTGTCAATCTGTTGAAGGGCAGATCCTTTCTGGCGCCGTGTTGGGAAATGGTCACCACGGATGCCAGTCTGTCAGGTTGGGGGGGTGTTTGGAAGGACCTCCAGTTTCAGGGTCTGTGGAGTCCGCAGGAGGCTCACAAGCCCATCAATATTCTGGAGTTGAGAGCCATCAGGTTGGTTCTGTTTCGCTTGACTCATCAGTTGAGAGGCCTGCCAGTTCAGGTCCGGTCGGACAACAGGACGGCGGTTGCTTATATCAATCACCAGGGAGGGACTCGCAGCAGGAGTGCCCTCAGGGAAGTGTCTTTGATTCTGGACTGGGCGGAGACCCACGTCCCATGTATCTCAGCAGTCTACATTCTGGGGGTGGAGAACACGGAGGCGGACTTGCTGAGCAGGGCCTCTTCTCGTCAGGGGGAGTGGTCTCTCAGTCCCAAGGTGTTTCGTTTGATATGTCTCAGGTGGGGGGTCCCAGCGGTGGACCTCTTTGCTTCTCGTCACAATCACAAGCTTCCAGTCTTTGTGTCTCTCTCGCAGGACCCTCTGGCTCTGGCAGTGGATGCCATGTCTCTGAACTGGAGGGATCTGGGGTTCCTTTACCTGTTCCCTCCGTTCCCAATGATAGCCAGAGTGGTGCGCAAACTGGCCTTGGAAGGCGCGTCGGCGATTCTGGTGGCCCCACGGTGGCCAAGACGCGTTTGGTTCGCAGATCTTGTAAGGCTGGCAGAAGATCAGTTCGTCCTGCCTCTGCTGCCGAACCTGCTCACCCAGGGTCGGCTACGCTATCCCAATTTACCATCGCTGGCTTTGACGGCGTGGCTGCTGAAGCCGCCATCTTGAAGGAGGAAGGTCTTTCTGACGCAGTGATTCAGACTCTTATCTGTGCCAGGAAGCGCTCTTCCTCTTCTATTTACTACAGGACTTGGAAGGCCTATATTGATTGGTGTGAAGGTAGGTCTCTCTCTTGTAGAGAATTCTCCATTCCTAGAATTTTAGAGTTTCTTCAACATGGTCTAGATCTGGGGCTCCAGCTTAGTACATTGAAGGGGCAGGTTTCTGCCCTGGCGGTGTTCTTCCAAAGGTCCTTTGCACTTCATCCCTTAGTCAAGACCTTTTTCCAAGGGGTTACGCATGTACGGCCTCCTAGGAAGCCTTTTGTTCCAGTTTGGGATTTGAACCTGGTTCTTTCTGCTCTCCAGGGCCCTCCGTTTGAGCCCTTGAATGAGGTTGCTTTGTCTTCTCTTACGCAAAAGGTGGCCTTTTTGGTGGCTATCACTTCGGTTAGGCGTGTTTCTGAGTTGGCAGCTTTATCCATTAAAGCTCCATACTTTGAGAGGCATCAGGATAAGGTTGTCTTTCGTTTCAAGCCGGATTTTCTTCCTAAGGTGGTTTCGGCTTTTCATCTGAATCAGGACATTGTTTTGCCTTCTCTATGCCCAAATCCTAGCAACGACAAGGAAAGGGCGTTGCATTCTTTGGATGTGGTTCGTGTTGTGGAATGTTATCTGGAGGTTACGTCTTCCTTTCGTAAGACTGATGCTTTTTTTGTGGTGCCCTGTGGGCCTAGGAAAGGTTTGGCTCCTGCCAAATCTTCCATTAGTAAATGGATTCGTCAGGCCATCATTGGGGCCTATTCTGCCAAGGGGAGGAGTCCCCCTTTTCGTGTTACGGCTCATTCTACTCGTGCAGTTGGTGCGTCCTGGGCTTTTCAGCACCAGGCTTCGGTTGAGCAAGTTTGTAAGGCCGCTACCTGGTCTTCTGTTCACACTTTTTCCAAGTTTTACAAGGTTGATGTTCGGGCATCAGCGGATGCTGTTTTTTGGCCGCAAAGTTTTGCAAGCTGTAGTGGTTTAGAGTTGTGCATTGTTGCCTAGTTTTGGATCCCCGCCCTTGTTATGGACACTGCTTTTGGATGTCCCACATGTTATGGATTCTTGAAGCGGGGTGTGTGACATACTTAGAATACCATTTTGTGAATACTCACCTTGTAAAATGGGTATTATAAGTATGTCACACACCCCGCTTCACCCGCCCTTTCTGTATTTAGGATCCTCTATTTTGTGAACTTTGCGTGGTTGTGGTTTATATTTGCCTCTTCCTGGTCCCTTACCTTACTGCTTCTGTATACTGGGTGATGAGTGGGAGGTCCCAGGTATTTGTGGATCAGGGAGGGGCTTTCTTTTGCTATCATCTCTGCGGGAACGCCCTCTTCAGGTCGATGCTACCCACATGTTATGGATTCTTGAAGCGGGGTGTGTGACATACTTATAATACCCATTTTACAAGGTGAGTATTCACAAAATGGTATTATTATCTACTATTTATTGTGCACTTGACACTTTATACCAAAGTAAAGTCAATCCCATTAGAATGATAATCTAATGGATGACTTGGGCACTGTATATTGCTAGTTTCAGATATTTAATTTAAGTATTATTTATTAAGGCTTTATTGTATGTGATCACATTTATAAGATCATGCATTTATTCTGACATTATTAAAGCGGACCTTCACCCTGAATAAGAGCATGCGTTATACGTCCCCCCTCTCCCCTGTACATACAGATTGCTCACATTAAAAACCATCCTATCTACATCTACTGCATGTTATGAGCCTTAAAACATCCAAGATGGCGGCTCATGGAGCATCAGGCAGCCTGCAAATAGGAAGTGTCTTCCGACTGTGCCGCTCTGCATTCTGGGATTGCCGTCTTTCCCTTACCTCAGCTCTGCTCTGTCTGTGCAAAGCACAGCTATAACCCGCCCTCTGACCGGCCGGAATCGGATGCAGGAATCTCTGGAACAAGAATTTTCGCTGTCCCCCCTGGCCAGGCAGTCCCTCTTGTGGTGGTTGGACTCCCGGAACCTGCTGGTGGGCAAGTCCCTTCTGGCTCCCCATTGGGAGATAGTTACCACAGATGCCAGTCTGACAGGCTGGGGAGGCGTTTGGATGACGCAGAAGATCCGGGGTCAGTGGAATCCGCAGGAGAACAGCTTGCCCATAATTTGCCTGGAGCTGAGAGCGATCCGGCTGGTACTTCTTCGCTTGACTACCCACTTAAGGGGTCGTACGATCCAGGTTCGCTTAGACAATCAGACAGCTGTCGCCTACATCAATCACCAGGGCGGGACTTGGAGCAAAAGAGCCCTCAAGGAGGTAACCCAGATTCTGACTTGGGCAGAGGAGAATGTTCCCTGCATCTCGGCGGTATACATTCCCAGGGAATGAGCAGGAGCGCCTCGCTCCTGTGGGAATGGTCTCTCAACAGCAGGACCTTTCACACTCTGCGTCTCTGCTGGGATCCGCCCGGACGTGGATCTGTTTGTATCCAGACACAATCACAAGCTTTTACGTTTACGTTTTCCCTCCATTTTCCGCTCCTGGGCCGCGTGCTTCGCACACAGGGGTTGCTGCGTCACCTCAATTTACAGACGCTGGCTTTGACGGCTGGCTGTTGAGACCTCCATCCTGATGGAAAAAGGGGCTGTCTGCCACGGTTGTGCGTACCATTCAGGCTCAGAAGAAATTTTCTTCATTGATATTTTAAAGAGTATGGCGTGCCTACTTTGCCTGGTGTGAGTCCAAGAGCCTCTCTTGTCGCACTCTCTAGTTCAAGGATTTTGAAGTTCCTACAACATGGCTTGGACAACATGGCTTGGACATCCAACTAAGTACCCTCCAGGGTCAGGTTTCGGCCTTGGCCTTCTTTTTCCAAGGATCTTTCGTCAATCAGACTGATCAAGACTCTTTCCCAAGGAGTTATTCATGTACTTCCACCGCGTAAGCCTGTACTACTGGTGTGGGACTTGAATTTGGCACTTTCGGCTCTCCAGGGTCCTCCCTTGAGCGAGGCTGTTTTGTCTGTTTGGTTCTAACGGTGGTCCCTTTTGGTAGCGATCGCCTCTGTGCGTCGTTTTCAGATCTGGCTGCTTTTTTTTTTATCCAAGGTTGTTTCCTCATTTCACCTTAATGAGGACATTGTGTTAGAGAGCCATTAAATACTTCCTGGTTGTAACTGAATTTGTCAGGAAATTGGATTCTCTCTTTTTATCACTGAAGGATCTAGGAAGAGATGCCTTCAGCCAAATCCACTCAGTAGGTGGTTCGGACAGGCGGTGGTGCTAGCGTACTCTGCCAGGGGGAAGGAATCCTCCTTTCGTGTTACTGCTCTTTATACTAGAGCTATTGGTGCCTCCTGGGCTTTTCAACTCCAGGCCTCTGTTGAACAAGTTGTAAGGTCGCTACTTGGTCTTCTGTTAGTACCTTTACTAGGTTTTACAGTGTTGAAGTTAGGGCCTCAGCTGATGCTGTCTTTGGCCGTAAGGTGCTTCAGGCAGTACGGTCATGATCTACATGCTGTTGCACACTGGAGATCCCACCCTTTTTGGACACTGCTATTGGATGTCCCACATGTAAGGAATGGAGCGACCTGAACAGGACACAGGGAAAAATACAATTCTGTGAGTACTCACCTGTAGAATTGTTTTTGGCCATGTCCTGTTCAGGTCACTCCCCCCCACCCTTGTTCTTGTTATCTCCTGTTTGCCTGTTATGGTGATTACCATTTTATATTGCACTTTGTTCTTGAGTTTTTGTTGAGGCTATGTGAGGTAACATGGTTTCTTGACCTCCCAGCCTGTCTCATTTACACAACTTTTTAACCACTAAAGGATTCTATTAACACACCAGCCTTTTATAGGGGGACCGGGAGGAGTCAGTTTTTTTGTCTTGCAGTAAGTGTGCGCCACCTGGTGGCGAATACCCACGTGTAAAGAATGGAGCGACCTAAACAGGACACAGCCAATACAATTCTGTGAAGTACTCACCTCTAGAATTGGTATTATACGTATACAGTATGTCCTGCTCCAGATATAATACTTACACTTGGGTTATCCTCCACCAGAGGGCGCTGTGCACTGCAGACATGCAAAAAACAGGCTCCTCCCGGCCCTTCATATACCCAGGGACTTCCCACAAATCCCCAGCATTGAAAAGCAGTGAACCAGAAGCCGGGAGAAACCAACCACAAAAACAACTGGTAATGATAACAACAACAATCGCCATACAGGGGATCCAGAATAATGCAAAAACCAGGGTGGGGTGGAGCAGGACGTACTGTATACGTATAATACCAATTCTACAGGCGAGTACTTCACAGAATTGTATTATTCTAAGTATACAGTACGTCCTGCTCCAGATATAATACTTACACTTGGGAAATCCAATAGCAGTGTCCATAACAGTAGGGTGGGATCCCCAACAAAAAAGGCAACGGCACGTAGCTCAAACTACAACCGCCTGCAAAACCTTGCGGCCAAAAGCAGCATCAGCTGAGGCCTGAACATCAACCTTGTAAAACTTTGAAAATGTGTGAACAGAAGACCAAGTAGCTGCCTTGCAAATTTGCTCCACAGAAGCCTGGTGCTGGAAGGCACCACAGCCTGTCGGATCCACTTGCTGATAGTAGACTTGGCAGGAGCCAAGCCCTTCCTAGGCCCAGAAGGCACAACGAAGAGAGCATCAGTCTTCCTGAAAGCCGCAGTGACAACCAGGTAATACTTCAAACACCTGACCACATCCAAGGAATGCAGAACCCTTTCCTTCTCATTACTAGGATTGGGGCACAAGGAAGGAAGAACAATGTCCTGATTCAAATGAAAAGCAGACACAACCTTAGGCAGAAAATCCGGCTTGAAGCGCAACACCACCTTGTCCTGGTGTCTCTCATAGTATGGAGACTGAATGGATAGAGCAGCCAGCTCAGACACACGCCTAACCGAAGTTATGGCCACCAAAAAGACAACCTTGAGAGTAAGAACAGCCAGAGCAGCATCTTGAATAGGCTCAAAGGGAGCACCCTGCAAGGCAGATAAAACCAAGTTTAAATCCCAAACGGGAACCACAGGTTTACGAGGGGGACGCGCATGACCCCCTGAAAGAAGGTCTTAACCAAATGATGATGAGCAAAGGTCTTCTGAAAGAAGACGGACAGGGCAGAAACCTGACCCTTCAGTACTGAGTTTTAGACCTAACTCCAAACCATGCTGTAAGAACTCCAGAACCCTGGGGACAGAGAACTCCCTACAGGGAAGAGACCTAGACTCACACCAGTCAATGTAGGTACGCCATACTCTATAATAGATAGCAGCAGAAGTCTTCTTCCTAGCCTGCACCATAGTGCCTACCAAAGAGGCAGACAAACCCTTCTCCATCAAGATGGAGGTCTCAGCAGCCAGGCCGTCAAAGTCAGCGTTTGTAAATTGGGATGGCGTAGGGAGCCCTGAGTTAGTTAGCAGATCTGGCACCCCTGGCAGATCGTACTGGTCTGCCATTTGAACCACGTCTGCGAACCACACTCTTCTTGGCCACCGGGGGGGCCACTAGAATCACAGGCACCCCTTCCAGAGCAATCTTGCGCAGAACCCTGCTCAGCAGAGGGAATGGTGGAAATACATACAGGAGCCGAAACTCCTTCCATGACATGGACAGGGCATCCGTGGCCAAGGCCAGAGGGTCCTGAGACAGGGACACGAAGGCCGGGAGCTTGTGGCGTGACGCAAACAGGTCCCCATCTGGTAGACCCCAACGGTGACACAGGGACTGGAATACCCTGTTGCAGAGGGACCACTCTCCCTGACGGGATGTCCCCCTGCTCAGAGCATCTGCAAGCAGATTCTCCGCCCCCGGAATGTAAACAGCCGAAATGCATTGTACATTGGCCTCTGCCCATGTCAGAATCTGAGACACCTCCCGGAGGGCACCCTTGCTCCGAGTCCCTCCCTGATGGTTGATGTATGCAACCGCTGTCTTGTTGTCTGAGCGTACCTGGACCGACAGCCCCCTCAGGTTTTGGGTCAACCGCTCCAGTACCAACCGGATTGCCCGCAGTTCCAGAATGCTGATGGGTAAATGGGCCTCCCAAGGACCCCACGTCCCCTGGAAGCGCAGGGACTTCCAGAATCCCCCCCAACCTGACAGACTGCATCCATTGTGACCGTCTCCCAGGAAGGGGCCAGAAAAGACCTGCCCCCTATCAAGTTCCCGAGGTCCAACCACCACGCAAGGGACCGTCTGACCGAGGGGGGAAACACACAGACCCCGTCCAAGGACGCTGGGTTCTTGTCCCACACTGACAGAAGGTGAAGCTGCAGAGGTCTCAAATGGAACTGAGCAAAGGGCACCGCCTCGAAGCTCGCCACCATCAGGCCCACCAGCTGCATTCCCTGCCTGATGGAGGGCTGTGGGCACGAGAGCAGGAACCTGGCCTGCGCAGTCAGAGCTTCCACCTTCTGTTGAGGAAGGAATATCCGTGACTGAACCGTATCCAGAATCATTCCCAGGAAAGGGGTCACCGAGGAGGGGGACAGAGGACTTGGGGTAATTGATTACCCAGCCGAAGGACTCCAGGGTGGACACTCACTACCAGTTGGGTGTCCAACTCTGCCTGCCGCAGAGACCGAGAGGTGATGAGGATGTCGTCCAGGTAAGGCAACACGCGTATGCCCCTTAGCCTTATCAGGGACATCACCCCTGCCAGCACTTTGGTGAACACCATGGGAGCCGACGTGAGGCTGAATGGCAAGGCCACAAACTGGTAATGCTGATCTTTCAGTGCAAATCTGAAAAACCTTTGGTGTCCTGTAAACACCGGGACGTGAAGGTAAGCATCCTTGATGTCTACTGACGTCATGAAGTCCCCTGGGCGCAATGAGCCAATGGCCAAGCGCAGAGTTTCCATGCGGAAATGCCTTTTCTTGACAAATTTGTTGAGGATTTTTAAATCCAGAATGGGCCTGACTGACCCATCCTTCTTGGGTACTGTGAAGAGATTGGAGTAGAACCCCGTGCCCCTGTCTCCAAAGGGGACCTTGCAAATGACCCCTAGATCCAGGAGACTAATTGCAAAGAAAGGACCCTCCATGCCTTGGATGTGGTCAGAGACAAAGCATTACCTGGCTGCGACTAAATCCTTCAGGAAGGTTCTAGGAAAGGTTTGCCACCAGCCAAGTCCACTCTCAGGAAGTGGATCAGACAGGCGGTGGTGCGAGCATATTCTGCCAAGGGGAAGGAACCCCCTTTTCGGATCACAGCTCACTCTACCAGAGCTATTGGTGCCTCTTGGGCTTTTTAGCACTATGCATCGGTTGAACAAGTTTGCAAGGCCGCTACTTGGTCTTCTGTTCATACTTTACAAAGCTTTACAAGGTGGATGTCAGGGCCTCAGCTGACGCTGTTGTTGGCCGAAAGGTGCTTGCCACCTGCAGGTGGATAACCCAAGTGCAGTTATTAAAGTTGAAGCGGGGTGTGTGTCACTTAGAATATGAACTACTTGCTGTTCCGCACTGGAGATTCCGCCCAAATGGACACTGCTTTTGGATGTCCCACATGTCATCACTGGGACGACCTGGACTGGATATAGTGAAAAATACAATTCTGTGAAACTCACCTGTAGAATTGTTTTTGATTATATCCAGTCCAGGTCGTCCCACCCCGCCCTTTTTTGTTCATTATCTCCCGTTTGCCTGTTATGGTGATTACCATTTTTTTTATTCATTGGACTTATATCCTTAAGTCTTGTTAGAGAGAGTACAAGCTATGTGAAGTAACATGGTTTCTTGGCCTCCCGGCCTGTCCTCTTTTGCTGCTTTTTAATCACTGGAGAATGATAGAGGGACACCTGCCTTTATAGGGTGCCGGGAGGAGCTACATATTTTGATCTTGCAGTCGAGCACCCCCTGGGGGCGGAATACCACATGTCATCACTGGGACGACCTGGACTGGATAAAAATCAAAAACAATTCTACATGTGAGTTTCACAGAATTGTATTTAACTACTATTTACAATTGCCAATAGGCCCTAAAATTACTTGCTCTTAGTTACCAATACAGGGCCCTCATGATCACACGTCCTCTCTACTCCTTGGTCCTCTCTCTGCCCAGATATTTCCAGGACAATTCACTTCATGTTGGGAAGGACTAGCCCCTCCCTTTAGTCGAATTCTCACCAAATTAAGTTCTAATATTTGAACAGCACTGTATGTTATATGAAATAAATTCTCTATTTCTTACTGTAACACGCACACACCGCAACGCAGTGAGGTAAGGAGTGTAACTTGGGTCATACAAGATACGTTTCTATTTTGCAGACTTACAAACACAGAAATGGAGCTGGTATAACACCTTATATGTAATATAGCTATAAAAGATGCTATAGTGTAAGTGAGTGCATACACCTAGTCCAATATCCAGTCAGAAATTGTGTGTTGTGCTTCACTAATTTTTGGAAATTTTTAGATAGACTTACGCCCTCTTCAAAGGTCCACCTCTTTTGGACTTCATTTTCATTGAGGCTAAAAATTTCTTGATGAACTTCAATGATTCGATGTCGCATATTCTCCACTTCGGTTGTGCGCTGTGAAAGAGAAAAGCGGCTTTTAAAACGGTTAAAAATGTCCTTGTGTTTCAGTATCTTTCCTCCAGGTGCTTCTATTTCCAAAATTAACATGCTAGGCTTAGGTGGAAATCCTGTTAAAGTCCAATACCGGAATCAAAATAGAAGGGGATATCCCAAATCAGGATGCCCCGCTGTGCACCGATGCTCGCAAGCTGGGGAGGAACCATACTTCCCACGGCGCACGTGACCACAAGCAGCCCATCAGGCTTGTCGACCGATTACTGTGCGACCAACAGGCCATGGAAGGATCCCAGAAGTGGTAGGTGTCGAAGGCTGCCATTCCCCCAGCTTACAAGTGATCGTTGCACAGCAGGGTATCCCGATTGGCGATGCTCCCTGCTGGTGCCATTTTTGACAGGACTTCTTTAAAGAGGCGCCCCCGCCCGAGGTATGTGGCCTGCTGGGAGATAGCCTGGTTTAAAAAAATAAAACCGCAGCTAGCGGCCATATATCTTAACAGTATATAGATCCTTCATCATTCACCACATATATGCCTACATAGGACTAAACCATAACATAATAATTTTTACCCTGCTCTGCCTATCTAAAACATACAAGGGACCAGCACCACACTAAGTCCTACTCCTAAGGGCATTAACCCCTCAATCTACAGCTTACAGCAGCATCATTTAAGAGCATTAACCCTTCATAATCTATAGCCTACAGCAGCATCATTTAAAGCGGACCTTCACTCTGAATAAGAGTCTATCTTATATGTTTCCCACACCCTGTACATACAGATTGTCCACAATAAAAATCATCCTACCTGCATCTACTTCATGTTATGAGCCTTTAAACATCCAAGATGGCGGCTTATGGAAGCTGCCATCTTATCAGGCAGCCTGCAAACAGGAAGTGCCTCCTGACTGTGCTGCTCTGCATTCTGGGATTGCTGACCTTTACCTGACCCCAGCTCTGCTCTGTCTAAGCAAAGCACAGCTATAACCCAACCCCCTGTACCTTATCCCACTCTCCTCTCCTCAGTAAGTGTGATGCTTCTGAGTCAAGATGGCGGCACCCGTATCCTAAATTCCTGAACAGAGTTGCAGCCCAGTGGGGGAAAGAATAATAAGTTAATGACTAAAAACTTAAAATATATTAATTTTAGATGCTGGGGAACCGTTTAAGAGTTTGGGCTTTTCATTAAACCACGCTGAAGGTCCGGTTTAAGAGCATTAACCCTTCATAATCTACAGCCTACAGCAGCATCATTTAAACACCTTAAAGCAGACCTACATCTTAAGCACCTTAAAGCAGACCTACAGCATCATCATCTTAAGCACCTTAAAGCAGACCTACAGCAGCATCATCTATTGAACCAACAGCCAATCAATACAGCAACAACCAAAACGCCAAGAACTCCAACCAGCCTAAGAAGCCAGGTGAGCCCAGCAGTGTGCACCACCGGTAACTACAACATTTATTATCCTTTTAAGCACCCAATAGCGCCTTCACGGCACTGGGCACTTATAATCCTGGTAACCATTAATTTGGTCACTAGGTAGAGAAAAAATCCCCAGCAAACCTGGAGATTTTTGAGGACTAATCGGCCAGAGTTAATGACACTTGTTATCGCTGGTGCGATTAAAAGGTAGAAATACCAACCTCAAACAAACCTAACTAACTAACCAACCCTCTTTTTTTTTCCAGCCCATTAAAAACACATCCTGAAGAATCACCTGCAACGCTAACCACTTCTCTCAACAGGAAATTCTACTCTCACCAGAACTAACCTTGTTTTATCTACTTCCATCCATAGCGCACCTAATACTTACCTTTCCCCGCAGGAACAGGATAAGTAAACAAGCACTTCTAAAAAAATAAAACCACTGTTAAGACTTACCGGATTTCTTAACCACGTGAATAAGCGGTCAAGCTGAAGGATGACTTGGAAAATACAATTTTGTGAATACTCACCTTGTAAAATGGGTATTATAAGTATGTCACACACCCCGCTTCAAGATAATCATTACATGTGGGTAGTATGGTCTGAAGAGGGCGATTTGCAGAGATGATTGGAGGAAAGAAAGCCCCTCCCAGTCCATAAATACCTGGGACCTCCCACTCATTACCCAGTATAAAGAAAGCAGTAAGGTAAGGGACCAGGAAGAGCCAAATATTAGTCATAACAACGCAAGGTTCACAAAACGATGGATCCAGAATACAAAAGGGCGGGTTGAAGCGGGGTGTGTGACATACTTATAATACCCATTTTACAAGGTGAGTATTCACAAAATGGTATTATTCTAAGTATGTCACACACCCCGCTTCAAGATAATCATTACATGTGGGACATCCAAAAGCAGTGTCCATAAAGGGTGGGGATCCAAAACAAGGCATAAAGCACAACTTAAACTACTGCAGCCTGCAGAACTTTGCGGCCAAAAACAGCATCCGCTGAGGCCCAAACATCACCCTTGTAAAAACTTTGAAAAAGTGTGAACAGAAGACCAGGTAGCGGCCTTGCAAACTTGCTCAACAGAGGCCTGGTGCTGAAAAGCCCAGGAAGCCCCAACCGCACGAGTAGAATGAGCTGTAACACGAAGGGGAGGATTTCTCCCCTTAGCAGAAAAGGCCCCGACAATGGCCTGACGAATCCACGTACTGATGGAAGACTTAGCGGGCGCCAAAACCTTTCTTGGGCCCAGAGGGTACCACAAAGAAGGCATCAGTCTTACGAAAGGCAGACGTTACCACCAAATAGTACTTCACAACTCGAACCACATCCAGGGAATGCAGGACCCTCTCCTTTTCGTTACTGGGATTAGGACACAGAGAGGGCAAAACAATGTCTTGGTTTAAGTGAAAAGGCAGAAACCACCTTAGGAAGGAAATCCGGGTTAAAACGGAAAACCACCTTGTCCTGATGTCTTTCAAAATACGGGACCTGAATGGACAGAGCCGCCAACTTAGAAACACGCCGAACAGAAGTGATAGCTACCAAAAAGGCCACCTTCTGAGTAAGGGAAGACAAGGCAATATCATGCAAGGGCTCAAAGGGAGGACCCTGAAGAGCAGAAAGAACCAAATTCAAATCCCAAACCGGAATCAGAGCCTTCCTAGGGGGCCGCACGTGCGTAACCCCCTGGAAAAAGGTCTTAACCAGCGGATGAAGCGCAAAAGATCTTTGGAAAAACACCGCCAGGGCAGACACCTGCCCCTTCAGAGTATTAAGTTGGAGCCCTAGATCCAAACCATATTGCAGGAACTCCAGGATTCTAGAAATAGAGAATTCCCTGCAAGGGAAAGCCCTAGTCTCACACCAATCAATATAAGACCTCCAAGTCCTATAGTAAACGGAAGAAGAAAACCTCTTCCTAAAGACCTTCCTCCTTCAAGATGGAGGTTTCCGCAGCCACGCCGTCAAAGCCAGCGTTGGTAAATTGGGGCAACGTAGATGACCCTGTGTGTGCAGATCCGGCAGCAGGGGCAGAACGAACTGATCTTCTGCTAACCTTACCACGTCTGTGAACCAAACCTGTCTTGGCCACCTTGGAGCCGCCAGAATTGCTGACGCTCCTTCCAGAGCCAGCTTGCGCACTACTCTGGCTGCCATGGGAAACGGAGGGAACAGATACAGAAACCCCAGATCCCTCCAGGTCAGGGACACGGCGTCCGTCGCGAAGGCTAGCGGATCCTTCGCCAGAGACACAGATGCCAGAAGTTTGTGATTGTGACGGGAGGCAAAGAGGTCCACCATCGGTGAACCCCACCTGAGACAAATTGAACGAAACACCTTGGGACTGAGAGGCCACTCCCCCTTGCGGGCTGACCACCTATTCAGAGAGTCCGCCTCCGAGTTCTCTACTCCCGGAATGTGAACTGCCGAGATGCACGGGACGTGGCTCTCCGCCCAGTCCAGAATCAATGACACTTCCCTGAGGGCACTCCTGCTGCGAGTCCCTCCCTGGTGATTGATGTAGGCAACCGCCGTCCGATTGTCCGACCGAACCTGGACCGGCAAGCCCTGCAGGAGATGAGTCAGACGAAAAAGAACCATTCTGATGGCTCTCAATTCCAGAATGTTGATAGGCTCGTGGGCTTCCAGGGGTCCCCACAACCCCTGAAATTGCAGATCATTCCAGAAGCCCCCCCATCCTGAGAGGCTGGCATCCGTGGTGACCACCTCCCAACGAGGAGTCTGAAAAGACCTGCCCTTCAACAGATTGGTTGAGTTCAGCCACCACCTGAGTGGTCGGCGAGACATCAGAAAGAATTGATCCAGCGACAGAGGAGATCTGTCCCAGACAGACAATAGATGGAGTTGTAGCGTCCTCGTGTGAAACTGGGCAAAGGGGACTGCCTCGAAGGAGGCCACCATCAACCCCACCAGTCTCATTCCTAGTCGAATGGTCGGAGGAGGAATGGACATGAGCGACCGAATCAATTCCTGAATCAAAAGAACCTTGGATTGAAGAAGGAACACTCTGGCCTGATCTGTATCCAGAGACATTCCCAGAAAGGATACTATCCTGGACGGGTAAAAGGAGGACTTGGGATAGTTGATCACCCAGCAGAACCTCTCCAGAGTGGATATTACCGTCCTGGTGTCCAATTCCGCTTGGCTGAATGATGATGCCATGATAAGGAGATCGTCCAGATATGGCACTATGCGAATTCCCTGCGCTCTAAGAAGAGCCATCACCCCAGCGAGCACCTTGGTGAAAAACCCTTGGAGCTGTGGTGAGACCAAAAGGAAGAGCTACAAACTGAAAGTGCCGATCTTCCACCACAAACCTGAGGAATCTCTGGTGCGCGGGAAAAAATCGGAACATGGAGGAAAGCGTCCTTGACGTCTATGGACGTCATGAAGTCCCCCTGACGGAGAGCGCGGATAGCTGAACGACGCGATTCCATGCGAAATTTTCGCAGCCTGATAAACCTGTTGAGGATCTTCAGATCCAGGATGGGCCGGATAGAGCCATCCTTTTTGGGGACCGTGAACAGATTTGAGTAAAATCCCCGACCCTGATCTGATAGGGGCACTGGCGAGATGACCTATATCTCCAGAAGACTTGAAAAGCGCCTCCCGAAGCCCCTGTGCGCCAGGTGCGTCCGGGGGCACCCTAGACCTGAAGAAAAGCGGAGGAGGACGGGACTCGAACTCCAACTTGTAGCCGGAAGACACGACTTCCCGGATCCGTTTGTCCGAAACCAGATCAGAGAGAAGTGTCGCAGCTGTCCCCCCACCCGCACGGGTGAGGGCGCCCCCTCATTGCTGAGCAGGCTTGTTCGCAGGTTTTGGGTTATGAACCCCAGTTGTATCCTGAGCGGGCACGTCCTCTGCCCCTATTCCAGGAATCTCCTCTAGTGGAAGGGAAGGCGAAACCTCTTCCTGCTCTGGATCCGCGAAAGGAATGATTGAAAGAAGCCGCCCCGCGAAAGGGACGTCGTTGCTTCTTGCGTTGAGGTAACTTACCCCCCTTAGCTACTTAGCTACTGAATCCAATTTTTCTCCAAAAAGCCATAGCCCCACGAATGGGAGAGACGTCAGCGCCTTTTTTGGCCCAAAGTCGGCCGCCCACTGGCGCAACCAAACTGAACGCCTTATAGTCACCATCAGAGCAGAAGCTCTCCAAGGCGGCTAACATGAAAGACAAGAATAACTCACAACGTTTAAGTCCCAGAAATTCGTCACTGTCCGGGTGCAAACCGGAAGATGACAACAAGTCTCTGACCACCGACCTGGTAGCCACCACCAGCAGAGATGAAGCGCAAAAAGGGCCGTATGGCTGCCCCAATACTGGCAAAACCATGACAAGCCATCTGGCCAATTCGTTTATCCCCTCCATCTTTAAGAGAAGAGCAATCGGGGTTATTCAAAAACGGCTGAATTGGATAACCCCAGAATTGGTGCATCCACCTCAGGGGGGGGACGTCCAGCGCTTAACCGTGTCCGAAGGGAAAGGATATCTTTTATCCCAACTCTGAAGAATGCCTGGGAGCTGAGCCGGCCTCTCCCATTCCTTAGAAATAATCTTATCAAAATGCCTTTGATTAGGGAATTCCAAGCGCGGCTTGGATTCCTCATAAAACTCCCCTTGTTGATGAGGAGCAACCTCTGGAGGAGAAATAGCCAGAACCTCAAACATCTGAGCAAGGACGTTAGGAGTATCCAAAGAACTCCCTGACCCCTTCTCAGAGTCCACACCAACGAATAGCTGGTCGTCCGAATAATCCGATTCGTCAAATAGCTCCCCTTCCTCCAGAGGGGAGTAATCTGACCAATCCAGGCGATCCTCATCGTCATATTCAAATGTCGGTGGGACCGGTGACAAATGCTTTCTCTTAGCTGGAGCCTTCTTGGCAACCGCAGAAGAAATACATTTTTCAATATTAGTCAATCTAGCACACACATCAGATTGCGACTGCCCACCCGTGACAACGTCACACGGGACACGGGCCAAGACGGGGTGGGAAGGGGATGACGCCGGCGGTGCTGACCCAGACGTCTGGGGTTCTGACTGCCGTGTAATAGTCTGCTGTGCACATAGTATACATAGAAATACGTCATCCCCTGTTAGGGATACCCCACAGCCCATGGACTTCCGGGATTGCCCCGAGGGGAGCCCGGTATCTGGGGATGCCTCCATACGGTGAACTTATATGTAGTCGCAATGACCGAGGGAATTACGCTAGTAAGCAACCCGGGATGCCCTTATAATTGTCCCAAGTGGGAGGATTTTAACATGGAATTTAACCCAGGGACCCAAGGACCGGAAGAAGACCCCTTAAAACCTAAGGCGTTCTACCTGAAAGACTGCCGGATATAAAGGGTTACATATAAGTAAAATATATATATATATATATATATATATATATATATATATATATATATATATATCCCATAGGGCCACTCACTGTGCCTTCCTGCGTGAGGTAAATGGCGTCCACCACACACGCAGCTCACAGAGGCAGAGAGGAGCCTGTGGGCGTGGCCAGCGCTGAGCGCGCGATATGCGTAGCTCCGCCCCCTTACAGAGCGGAAAGCGGGCTCCGCAGTGGGTCTGCGCCCCTAATGGCAAAATGTGTGAGGTAAATTACCTCAGAAAAACACTATAGCGCACACATATACCGGCGCCATGGCAAGAACAGCAGCCGCGGCGCCGGTAACCACAAAGACCCCAGGGATGTAATGGGTGCGGGCCGCGGCGACGCGCAATCGCCCGGCCCCGCCCACTGTGGCCAGCGCGTGAGGGGAGATCTCCCCTCACAAGATTAATGGAACCGCCAGCGCAAATAACCGCGCTGCGGCCATTGCGGTAGTCACCGCAACAAAAAACAGTAAAGCCAGGGGGACAAGCCAGCGCCAACAGCCGGCCCCACCCCCCAACTACAACTTCTGAGGAGAAAAGTTCTCCTCAGCTCTGGCGCCAGTAGCAGTGAAACAATGCACAATAAATAAATCCTAACTCTGAGGTAAAAAAGGTGGCCCCCGACATTTTATCCCCACCACCACAGGAGAAGGGCATCAGGAAAGGGGGGCCAAGGGACAGGGCATCCCAAACCGGGGTCACCAGCCCGGATAACCGCCTACCCTCTGGTACAGGGTCTCACGGTGGAGCATGGCTCCAGAGCACTAAAAGTGCCATTCTACCCTCACCCGGGATACAGCCTAGACTGGGAAGCATGTGTATTGGGACTTATAAAAAACATAACCGGGTGGAAATAGAGAGAAAAGCGGGCCGGGAATAAACCCGGCTACCTGAAATCCCCCTGTGCAAGGAGGAGACATCTTCTGACTTGCTCGCCGTCTGCAGAGATGGAAAACTGGGTAATGAGTGGGAGGTCCCAGGTATTAATGGACTGGGAGGGGCTTTCTTTCCTCCAATCATCTCTGCAAATCGCCCTCTTCAGACCATACTACCCACATGTAATGATTATCTTGAAGCGGGGTGTGTGACATACTTAGAATAAACCACCGTTATACTTACCGGTAACGGATTTTTAGGAGTCCTTCAACTTGACCACTTTTATTCACATGTTCAAGCTGAAGGGTGACTTGGAAAAAAAAAAACAACAGTTGTTTTCCACCACTGTGACCACACCCACCTGTTATTGTTTAAGATTGACAAATGGCTGATCTCAAGAATGACAGTCAACGTGACCCAGACCTCTGCTGCATCCCCAGTTTCCCTGTAGGCTGGGAAGCACTACTGCCCAGCCAAAACAGTGGGGCCGCGCCTCAGCTACAGGGAAGCCGGGGGATGCGCCCGTGAATAGACTGTGGAAGCCGCGGGGAAAGGCAAGTTTACCAGAGGCCTCAGGGGTTTCAAACAGTTGGGCAACCAGATTTCAGATGCCCGGGGAGCTGGCTACCGGCCGGCCCTGGAGTCTTTTGACTCTGCGGGTATTGGTCTATTTTGGGGAGTGCCTGAAAGGGGACTTAAGATTAAGATTGGCTGTAACCGAATCCTGGAGACCATGTGTACATAAGTGATTGTTCCAGTTGTCGGGTTAGGGCATCTGGCAATTTTGGCAGGATATAAGTAAACGCCCATTGTCAGACATCCCCGCCCTGCCACCTGCCAAAGAACAACATAACTTGGAGCTCTTGCGTAGGGAGCCTGGCACCCGGCCAGAACCTACACTGGATATGGGGGGGGGGGGGGGGGGGGGTGAGGGCACTGCAGGCTTAAATAGTCTCCATTCTGCTGGCACAGTGTGACCACAGAAGAGGAGGGCGGTGTTTTATAGCTGCAGAGACAGGCAGTCAATCAGGACAGCTGGGGAGGGAGTTTCTGTTCTCAGCACACTGAGTTGTTGATTGAAGGTCAGAGGGGTGGAGACTGAAAGCAGAATGAGCAAGTGATTTCCTCACCAAGTAGGCAGACACAGCAGGAAGGAGAGCACTGGAGGGACTCAATGTAAGCTACTGATTTATTTTTTAACTTTTGACTTGCCATTGACCTCAAAATCGGCTGGCCCGGGAGGCTTTTAGACCCAGGATTTTGACTACACTGGGTTTTGGTCCTTTCCCCCGGGGCACCCCGCTGTGTGAAACCCCCAGATCGCCAGAAGAAAGTCACCTCTTCCCGGGCCTACGGCGCATTTGTGCCTGCTTGTCCAATCAGCGCACTCTGAGCCACTGACGTCACGCCATCTAAGACGGTGTCCAAGTCCAGCGGCTCCAAGCTCATTGGCAAGCGCATCCTCCGCTTCGTTCTAACGAATTGTACCCACACACGCCCTGCTAAAGGTATAGGGAAGGCCGCGGGACGCGCGGTTGGAGCGGGAACAAAGCTGAGTGAATGTGGCGACTTGGGGGGGTTCACACAGCGGGGCATCCCGATTTTGGATGCCCCGGGGGGGGGGGGGGGGGGGGGGGGATCAGCCCAGGAATCTATAAGCTGGGTTTTGAGCCACTTTAAAAGAGGACCACAGCCATGCTGGGTGTAAAAGCTCCCCTAGTCCCCAAAAGGACCGGAGGGTTGCAGGTTTGATTTCTGGCTGGGGTATGACTGATGTGCTCTTGAGCAAGGCACCTAACCTTCCAACTGCTCCCTGGATGATGTGGTTAGGACGGTAAGCAGTTTGAAGGGTTGTGGCGACCACAATCCTATAGGTTACAGATAGTAACAAGTCAACCAGGTGACCCAGACAAGCACAGCTCACCTTTGCTGGATCAGTGATCTCTTCCAGGCCGGTGGGATATTCTAGCTTCACGCCAATCTGTTGGCCCATGGCGGCCAGCTCCTTACGCATCTCCACAAATTTTTCTTCCGTTAAGAAATCTCTAGGCAGGTGCCCTTGTATGTGCTCCTTAAATCTAAAAAGGCAGGATAGCAAATTGGTGCAGCATTTTTAAAAGTCTATACACTAGAAGTGTACATATCAAGAATAAAGAGGAAGGAAGGTTATACCACTCAATCTGTAAAGCAGCATTTCATGTCCGGGGGGACTCTCCTTCACCCCCCATGAAAAACACTCTGCAATCTGTTAATGACAGCGGAGCGCACAGTTAGATGGCCAGCAAGCTCAGCTCATGCACTTTTTTTTTTTTAATAACATACATTTTAGAATCCTAATTACAAGAGTCCAAAAAAGTTGTTATAGCTTTAGGAGGAGGGGCTTGCATCCTTTTTTGGCCCCAAGTGCCCCATTATCTTATCTGTTCCACTTGAACAGTTTACAGCTTTGACCTAAAAAGAATTTACATTGGCTTTACTGTATATACAGATATGGGCAGAGGCGAGGCGAAAAGGGGTGAGAAGAGCAGAAGCGTTGGGAGACGACGTAAGGAAGGCAGAAGTGGTCAGATGTAATTTAGGAAAAGGTGAGGAGAGTAGAGGGCGAAATGAGGTAGGAAGAGGTTAGGTGGGCTAAGGTGATTAGAGAAGAGGTGAAGCAAAAAGACTTGAGATCGAAATCAGTGAGCAGAGGTGAGGTGGGAAGAGGCGAGATGAGGCAGAAACTAGTATGCAGATGTGAGGTTGAAAGATTAGTTGGGCTGGGGTGAGAAGAGGTGAGGCAAGATGATATTAAGGGGCAAAGAAGTGGGAAGAGGTGAGATGAGTAGAAGTGAGATAGGAAGTGGACAGAGGTTAGGTGGGCTATGGCGAGATAAGAAGAGGCAAGGCAAGACAACATAAGGTAGAATGACATGGGCAGAGGTGAGATGGGAAGATGCAAGATGAGTAGTGGACAGAGGTTAGGTGGGCTAAGGCGAGACGACATAAGGTGGAACGACGTGGGCAGGAGAGAGGAGAGCAAAAAATACAACTCTGAAGTACTCACCTGTAGAGTTGGTATTATACGCATACAGCACGTCCTGCTCCCGAATACTAACAACATGTGGGTAATCCTCCGCCTCAGGCGCCATGCACTGCAGACATGTAGAAAACAAGCTCCACCAGGCCCTACATATACCGAGGGACCTCCCACAAATCCCCAGCATTGAAAAGCAGTGAGAAGAGAAGCCAGGAGGAACCAACCACCCAGAATAACTGGTAGCAATATCTTAATGATAATAATCACCATACAGGGGATCCAGAATTAGTGAAACCAGGGTGGGGTGGAGCAGGACATGCTGTATGCGTATAATACCAACTCTACAGGTGAGTACTTCACAGAGTTGTATTATTCTAAGTATACAGCACGTCCTGCTCCCGAATAGTCATAACATGTGGGACATCCAATAGCAGTGTCCATAAGCAGGGTGGGATCCCCAGAAAAGGCAAGGCACAGCAGACAGTAAAGGCGCTGTCACCTGCAGAACTTGCAACAGGCATGACATGAGCAAGGGCTCTAACGTCAGTCTCATAACAGAACCATGAAGGTATGAACAGAGACAGGCCATAAGTCAAGTAATTGAACTAACAGAAAAAACCCTGGTGCTGAAGGGCCAGTGATACCCAAGCACCCATGATAACGGAGGAAACAGTAAAGGGGAAGAATCACTCCCCTGAAGGAACATAGGTCAGTGTAGTGACCCAACCGGCTCACAGGCAAGGAAGCCTTGTGGCAACTCTTGCAACACCCCCAAAGGGAACAAAAAACAGGTCACCCGACCAAGGCGGGAATACAGACTCTTAATTATCAGGAAGCCAAGGCTTCCTCAGCATCAGGGAGCATCCACAAGTATAGATCCAAAGGCTCAATGGCGCTGTAATAGATATCAGGCACATACCTAAGGAGGCGCCTGTAGACTCCAAGAACAACGGTCCCCCTAAAGGCCAACATGGGGAGAAGTGCAAAACATGTAGAGGGATGAAGACCTTCATATTAGTATTATTAATAAATCAGCCCATGGCTAGACTAAGGGGCTGAATCAAGGGTCCAACAGACCACCTGGACCAGAAGCCCAGCGTAAAAGGAACACCCCCAGGCATGGGAGATATATATATATATATATATTCAGGGTTAATCACCCAGGTCCATCTTTTCAGGCACATGTCTGACTGAGTCAGGAGGCCCCAGAGAAGCGGGCTGGACTACAGGGCAGCTGAGACAGCATCCAGGCAGGGTCCCCAGGAAGTCCGCAGGGTAAAGGAGTGAAAATTGAACCCCACAGGGACTTATGGAACTACTGGGGAGGTGCAGCTAAGCAATCCAAGATAATTCCCTACAAGGGTGACAGAACCAGACTCCTGCAGGAAGGCCAAGACAGACCTACACCTTCAGAGTCACCAGATGGGGAGCCAACCCCAACTTACGCTGTAATGACTTTAAAAACCCTGGGAACCGAGAAAGTCTAGCAGGTAAGAGACTAAGGCCCATGCCAATCAATATGGGATACCACCAAGCTGTTATAGCCGGAGTAAGGGGAAGCTAGCTCCCAACCCCCTCTCATACTAAGTCACCCAGAAGATGAGGCCCGTCCAAGGGGCGAATGAATCAGCAGTCAATCCCCAGACGGGAGACCTTATATTGGAAACAGGGGGAGACCTGATAAGGGCAGAACCGCACCCTAACAGAGATATCACAATTCAGCAGCCTTCAGCATAGGCGTCTGCGAACCATTACTCCCACAGCCGCCTAGGCCATAGATCCCATGGGACTCTATCAGGCCAACCGTGCGCAGAACCCAACAGTAGGGTGCTGAGGAGAAGGCATATGAGAAAACAAGGCTATGCCTAAATACTCAGGGCCCCTGACCGGAGTCAGAATGTTCTGGGACAGTAGGAACAAGGGCAGAGGCCGTGTGTCAGGAGGGAGACCCCTCAGAGCCACGCTAGGCTCCCCGGCAGCACCGGGATAGCATAACCTGCCGCTAAGGGCATCCATTGAAGCGAATACCGCTGAGAAGCAGGGGGAGTAGACCCCCGCCCAAGACAGGAACAGGGACCCTCCAGAGGTAGCAACCTGTCACAATCTTTAGACCAGCATTAAGAACAGGCCATTGTCATTCAACAGACCAGGAGACCCCCATAAACCGAGCGATCCTGATGGAGGAGAAGGCCCGCCACATAGAGCCAACGGGGCCCACCTTTTCAACAAGCCCAGCAGGTAAGATGGACCCTCTAGGGGGCCCAACCTAGAGCCACGGGGTTTTCCTTTCCCCTGCCAAACCTGCGAGCCTTGGTACCCCAGGTGACCATACTCTAGGAGATACTGGTAAGGAAGGGGAGTGCCCCCCCCCCTTGCATAAGGGGAGCTCCAGAGGAACCACCTTACCAAGGCGGCATGAGCACAGACCAAGCACCGGGGTGCTGGATCCTATGTAGGTTTAGTAACCTACTGCGCCAAAGAGCCCGAGGGCTCGGTATATAAAATGAAATCAAATGACAGCTGCCATCCCGCCAGGTGAAGGCAAGGCGCCAGTAAAGGGGGGCAGAGTCCCCGTAAGCAGATGGCCCCTAATGCCAGGAAAGAAGGCTGCAAGCCTGAACCGATTTCCCAGGAACGGGGGATAGTGGATAACTGACCGTGAGGGGATGAGGTGGTTGAGCAGCCATCCAGTAGCTTCCAGGGGACACTGTCGGCCAACCGACCCGCTTTGTCTGATGCAGAGGCTAGGGAGTAAGGAAGACGACCCGGTAGGTCCCAACGCAGAAGCCCCATCTCAGGCGTGTCCCCAGTCACGCCAGGCTAGTAGCCTGGGCACGAAAGAGAAGCCCCAATAGTGCATCAACCCGCAGGGTTGATCCTGCGACACTATCTAGAAATAGTCTTGGCGTCCAGCAGACCCCAGGGAGACTTAAGAAGATCTAGAGCTTCGCAAGAGGCCGAAAGCCCCTCCCGCGCAGGGGGCCCGTGACCTAAGAGAGTTGTCATATGGACTACCTGTGAAGGTAGAATTGCTAAACCTGCCATAGGCCCACGGGGTTCAGACTACCTCATACTGATGAGGGGGGAGGATAGAAAAAATATAGAGGCCATAGCCCCATAACATTAAGGCAATTAACAAGTGCGCCCAACACTGCAGGCCCAGTTCGGCCTGCGCCAGTTTCAGAAGGGAAAGCAGGGACTAAAAAACACCCTGACAAAAACTGAGGGGGGACCGTCCAGCAAGAACCCATCCTGAGCCCAGGTGGGTTACATCCCAGAACCACCAGAAGGAGGGGGCATATTCCTGGATGTGAGACAGCTGTGCAGTCGTCCCCTCGCCCAGATGGGCGAGGGCGCCGCTTCATGCTTGCGAGGTTTTGGCAGATTTGGACTTGGTCCTGCCAGAAGGCCCAGGGCGCTGCCTGCCCGCGCCATGTTGGAAATCCACGCCGAACAGCTGGAAACACACCTCAGATTCACGTTTGACACTAACGTAGGGAGGTGGAGGGGTGACCCTGCCTCGTGGAGGCCGGAGCGGCCTTCTGCGGAAGGGTGCTATAGCCTTTTTGCCAAAAAGGTCTAAGCGGGCCCCAAATAACCTCCGTCCTCTGAATGGAAGGCAAGTGAGAGCCTTTTTTGTAGCTCCATCGGCGCCCCACTGTCGCAGCCAGACCAGGCGGGGAATGGCTACCGCAAGTGCTGAGTTCCTAGCACGCATCTTAATGGTGTCATCCAGCGCCGATAGAATAAACTTCACAAAGGCTTCGCAGTCTGATAGCGCACTAAACACCCCCCAAGGGAGGTCCTCAGGGCGGTGATCCAGTATCTTTCTGACAAGGGTTCTGACCACATCAGGGGGAAAAGGGTACTTCCATTCCCAGGCCCCAGGAATCCCTTTAAGCTTGCAAGGCGATTCCCACTCCTGGGATATAATATTCTGGAAATGTTCCTGTTCTAGGAACTCCAAGCGCGGCGGCGCTGAATGGAAACTCTCCCTCTTAGGCTTGAGGATCTCCCCAGGAGGAGAGATTGACAAAACCTCGAAAATCTTGATCAGGATTTCATCCGTGTCACACAGACCCCAGGAACCAGGCTCAGATTCATCACGGCCCGCGGGCATCCCATGGGAGGAGCCCGAGAATAGCTCACCTTCCTCAGAAGGGTCAGGGTCCTGCATATCAGCAGAATCATCGGTATCGTCAGGAACCGGAGAGCCTGGAGGCGTCAGGGACCGCTTTTTACCAGGGCCCATACGCTCCGCCAATCCAGGAAGCACCTGCTCCGCCATGGGCAACGCTCGGGGCACCTCTTGCAGGTCATCCCCGCTGGAGTGGGACTCGTCATGAGTGATATTTGGGAGCGGGGAGACGGGGGTAAGGAAGGGAGGTTCCTCTGTTAGCAAACCTGCCTGTTCTGCACACTGTCCGCAGACCTGTGCCCTGTCAGCCTCAGCCAGGGGCTGGCCACACACTGCACACAGCCGGTCACATCCCAGAGGGACCCCGGTTCCATAATTCTGAAATGCCTCCATATGGTGATTTTTATGCAGTATAACGCAGGGAATGCAATAAGCAACCCTAGATGCCCCAAAAACCCGCTAGTAATGTGGGAGAATTTGCAAGGAGGACCCGTTGTAATATATGTTAGGCCGGTAAAGTCTTGGCTTCTGAAAGACATAATGGGACAAGGGGAGTGGAGTCCGTGCCATGCTCTGTTTGAAAAACCTAGAAACCATACCGCCCCGGAGGGCACTTACATGAATGAGGGAGGAGACGAGCCACACCACTCGTGCGAAGATAGAGAAAAATGGCGCCAGCGAACCTCGAGGGGAGGGCCAGGCCAGGCTGTGACGAGAGACGCGTCATGCCGAGTCTCCGCCTCCCCCAAAGAGCGCGAAGCTCCAACCGACGGCAAGTGCAGCAGCGGAGAATAGGTAACATCTAATGCAGACACGCTGGAATGAATCTGCCGAGGCAGACTGATAGTAAGAAAGACAGCTCGCACTGTACATTGAGGCGCGACACTGACCCCCTGATTAAAGGAACAAGGTCTAATGGCGAATGGGCACTAGGGCTGCCACACCCCCCCCCCCTTCTTTGCCCCCGAGTTACGGGAGGGAGCGAGGGGAGAAGCTGACGGTGTCCGTGGACTGAGTCTGTGAGGGGCACGGGCAAAATTGCGGGAGGGGCATCCTCTAGAGGCTCACCATCGGCCTGACCGCCTACCCTATGGAGGGGGATTGCGGTGGAGCATGGCTCCATTCAGCACACCAGGTGCTACCTACCTTCACCCGACCCGCGCAGCCCAGGCTGGGAGGCATATTTCTTCTGAAGAGGACGGGTGGAAATAGTCCCACAAGACCTTGGGCCGTAAGGCCCGCTCGCCTGCGAGAGCGTGATACTTCATGTCTTCGCAGTTCCAGCACTGCAGAGAAATCTGGGGATTTGTGGGAGGTCCCTCGGTATATGTAGGGCCGGGAGGAGCTTGTTTTCTACATGTCTGCAGTGCACGGCGCCTGAGGCGGAGGATTACCCACATGTTATGACTATTCGGGAGCAGGACATGTTGTATGCTTAGAATATGAGGTAAGAAGATGGGCATAAAGTGAGAAGTGGGCAGAGCACTGGTGAGGCAATAAGATGTAAGGTAGAAAGAAGAAGTGGGCAGAGAGATGGGCTGAAGTAAGAAGAGCAGAGCTAAGGCAAGACCACATACGGTGAAGAAGTGGTCGGAGGAGAGGAAAAGAGAAAGGTGGAAAGAATTGGGCCGAGGTAAGAGCAGAGGTGAGGAAATAAGATTGGGCAGAGGTAGCAGGAAGAAGCAAGCAACGGTGAGACAAGTGTAAACTAGTGGGCAGGGATGAGGCAGGAAAAAGTGAACAGGGGTGAGGTGGAAGAAGAGGTGAGCTGGGAAGTCCTACAGTGGAAATAAGTGGGCAGGGGTGGTAAAGGGAAGAGGTGGGCTGAGGTTAGGCAAGAAGATGTAAGGTAGAAAGAGGTGGGCTGAGGTGAGGTAGGAGGAAGTTGGCAGGGGTCAGATGGGAAAAGGTGATGTGGGCTGTGGTAAGGTAGGCAGAGGTGAGGTGGGAGGAGGCGAGACAGTAAAAAGAGCCAAGAAGAGGTATGGAAAGAAGAGGCGCCAGGGGCCTCCTGGGCCACAGGCTGTGCAACCCTGCTTTTAATAAACATCTCACTGTAATAAAACAGAAGTAAACAATTTCAAATGCCCATCACTACACACCCAACTTCTCCTGATCCTCTAGGAGGCTTATGGTCCGAAAGATATCTGCACTGTGACCACAGTAACTTCTTTGCTACTCCATAAACACAGATTGGTCACCCTTTGCACCCTTGGCCAAATCCAGTTATAACAGAGCTTGGCATATTGAAAACCAGCTTTGGAAGCTTTTGGCTCCTAGATGTGTGCCATGTATTGTCTGAAGTTCTGGTCTCCGAGATGTGTGTATATTTGGAAGCTCAGAGATGTGTGCTATGTATATTTGGAAGCTCAGAGAGGTGCTATGTATATTTGGAAGCTCAGAGAGGTGAGCTATGTATATTTGGAAGCTCTGAGAGGTGAGCTATGTATATTTGGAAGCTCTGAGAGGTGAGCTATGTATATTTGGAAGCTCTGAGAGGTGAGCTATGGATATTTGGAAGCTCTGAGAGGTGAGCTATGGATATTTGGAAGCTCTGAGAGGTGAGCTATGGATATTTGGAAGCTCTGAGAGGTGAGCTATGGATATTTGGAAGCTCAGAGATGTGTACTATGTATATTTGGAAGCTCAGAGGTGAGCCATGTATATTTGGAAGCTCAGAAAGGTGAGCTATGGATATTTGGAAGCTCAGAGAGGTGAGCTATGGATATTTGGAAGCTCTAAGAGGTGAGCTATGTATATTTGGAAGCTCTAAGAGGTGAGCTATGTATATTTGTGCAATATATCTTTATTGAATTTTATACAGACTTTTATATACAAAGAGACAGTAAAAAGCAGCGCAAGAATAATACAGAGCCATAGCGCCTTATGTATACCATGGATTAGACCAGGTCAAGCTGTGAAAAACCAAGACTGTTGAAAGCTTTACAACGATGGTAATAGATGTAGTTACAGATCAGAATCTTCAACACACAGACGATATAAAGATATGACATCGGTGACAGTAACGGTATAATATCAATAACCATCCCGCTAGGTTACCCCGCTCATTGGGCTCCTAATTTTACTAAGATGGGGGAGCCGGAGGGTACCTCCCCTGCAGTTATCTTGAGTTACAAAAAGGGGAGGGACCCCCCCGGGCCAGGCCTCGAGAGTGTCCGCCGGAACTAGGGGACTCAGATTCACGGGACAACCATCTACCCTTCCATCTATGACCTTGCAGGCTTCTCAGCTGACTGCTCTGTCCGCCCCGAGCGCAAACCCAGGGAAAGGCGGAATAGAGAACGAGAAGGTATAGCAATAAATATAGAAACACCAGGAATATAGATGACAGGAAAAGGAAGAAGAAGGAAGGAGAAAGAAAAAAGGGAAGAATGAATGAACATCCACATTACCCATTCCCCTCCAACAGGTTCCGGATCTCCGGAGAACTCTTAGAAACCTCCTAGATTGTCCACGTCCTGTAGTGTTTCTCAGCCCCACCCTCGACTCCGTCAAGTGCCAGTTCCTCCATCCTTTTAATATTTTCCAACTCCCCGTACCATTCCATCAGGGAGGGAATAGTGTTGGTACGCCAGTGTCTGGGTATTACAGACCTGGCCGCAGTAAGCATATGCCTCAGCAGGCCTCTCCCCCCCGCTGCCATCAACAAAAGGGCTACCTGAGGGGAGTTGGGGACATTCTCAAGCGTCGTATATTTAAACACCGTCAACACCCCCTCCCAGAAAGTTCTGATAGCAGGGCATTCCCACCACACGTGTGTCAGGGTCCCCCAGGCTCTGTTACATCTCCAACAATTGCCTGTCTCCGATCCCCCATACCTCACTAAGTCCGCAGGGCTCCTGTACCACCTGGTCAAGATTTTGTAGTTCCTTTCCTGGGCTCTGCACGCCATCGAGAATTTGTGCGTCAGAGCAAAAGATTTTTCCCACTCCTCCCTCTCAAACGTCTGTCCCAATTCCTCCTCTCATCTCTTGCAAAATTGTGGGAGCTCCTCCTCCATGCCCTCAGTCAGGTAGATCCTATATAGGGTTGAGATTGCTCGCGAGGGAGGGGTCTGGGCTTTGAGAATCATTTCAAACATCGTTAGGGGTCGGGACAAGGTAGTTACTGGAGCGAAAGATCCAATAAAGGCGCTCAACTGGGCATACAGGAACCAGGACAGTTTCCTCCCCTCCCCCCGCTCTCTCAACTCAGATAGTGATGGCAGGCCAGATCCATAGGTAACTTCTCCCAGTCTTGTGTTTTGAGTCGCATCCCACACAAGGAATGTCTTAGTATCCATCCCCGGGGTGAAAGCAGGGTTGTTGAAGAGCGGGGTGAGCGGGCCTGGCCTTTGCGACATGCCCCTCTGCTTCAGAGATCTATCCCATAGGGTCAGCAGAGGATTTACTAGGTATGGGAGTTCCCGCCTCCCTGGACGGTACTTGGGGTCCACCCAAGGCAAGGCAGTCAGACTAATCGGACAAATGTAATTTTCCAGTACAACCCATTGCTTACTCCCCTTGTGGTGAAACCAGTCCACAAGCCTCACAAAGACCGCAGCTGCGTGATACGACTTCATATCAGGGACCCCTAACCCCCCCGCGTTTTTAGGCCTACAAAGCGTCGTCCTATTCCCCCTGGGCTTCTTATTATCCCATACAAAATTGAAAAAAGCCGCCTGTAGCTGCTTAAAGAACCCCCGTTCCGGCAGTACCGGTAGAGTCTGGAAAACATAAGAACCGGGGCAGTACGTCCATTTTTAAGATATTTGTCTTTCCCAACCAGGAGCATTGCTTTTTAGCATACGTTTTCAGGCTCTCCATAGTGCTGTTGAGGAGTGGTACATAGTTCAGTTTATAGAGTTTCCCCAGGTCAGTGTGTATCTGCACCCCTATATATTTTATCGAATCTTTTTGCCACTTAAACGGGAAATTTGTCTGGATTAATTCCTGGGTCCGTTCGTCCAGGGAAATGTTCAAGATCTCAGTTTTGGCCATATTAACTTCAAAATTACTTAGCTTGCTAAACCAAACTCCCGAATAATAGAGGGCAGAGAGGTATGTGGGGAGGTAATGTAAAGAAGGAGGTCATCGGCAAAGGGAGAGCTTATATTCCCTCCCTCGGCACGGCACCCCTTTGATGGAGGGATTGGCTCTCCGTGCATTCGCCAGGTGCTCCATAACCAGAACATAGAGCAAGGGGGACAAAGGGCACCCCTGTCGTGTGCCGTTCCTAATATTGAAAGAACCAGAGAGGGTGCCATTAACTTTAACAGTGGGGTCGTGGTAAAGCGCCATGATTCTGTCCAACATAACTGGACCTACTCCCACCTGGGACAGTGCAGCTCTCAGACGCAGAGAAGGCATTCGATAGGGTGCACTGGGGGTTTCTATCGCCAAAAGGCATGCAGGGACTCCCCGCGTTTGGGTGTAGTGTACTAAAGACCGTTTTAATAACATTGTCTCTGGCCTCTCTTCCCAAGACAAAGCCGACTGGATCGTTGTGTATAAGCGAGGGCAGCAGGGTTTGGATCCTGTTCGCCATAATTTTGGCGAACAGTTTGATATCCACATTGATCAATGAGATCGGTCTGTAATTACCCGGAGAGGAACCACCCTTCCCAGGTTTCGGAAGGACCGTAATGTGGGCCTCCAGGCTTTGTCTTGGGAAGGGGCAGCGACTCGACACAGAGTTAAAAACCCTTGTCAGAAAAGGGGTGATCAGGGGTTCCATCGTTTTATAGAACCTGGGGGTAAACCCATCTGGCCCTGGACTCTTCCCTGCAGGGGTCCCCTTTATGGCCCGCGCAACCTCCTCTTGCCTTACCGGATCCTCTAACGCCTCGCTCTCTTCCGGGGGGATGGCCGGCAGGGCTGTCTGGGCTATATAATTGTCTAAGTCTCCCGCCAATCTCCCCTGCACTCCACGGACTGGAGTGTTAATGTTATATAGGCTCGAATAGTAGGATTGGAATTCGGACGCTATTTGGGGGGTCTTATACAACTCTATACCATCCGCCATTTTCAAATTGGGTAAATGTACAGCCTTGCCTTGGGTGGAGTGACCGAGCCAGCATTCTACCACACTTGTCTGAGTGCTCGTATAGGCGTGCCCTACACCTATCTCTGAATCTGAGGTAGCATTGATCGTAGAGCCCCTTTAACTTCTGCCTGGCCTCTATCAACTCTCATAGTCCCCCCGGAGATAAGAGGGTTTTGTGCGTTCTCTCCAACTCCTGTATGTGTGCCAACATTTCAGCAATCTGTCGAGCCCTCGCCCTCTTGAGCCTCGCACCATGTTTGATAAAGAACCCCCGCAGCATACACTTGAGCGCCTCCCACTGTATCGGCAGTGTAGGATCGTCATTGCTATGGTCAAGATGAAAATTGGTTATCACAGCCCTGATCTCAGTCATGCATAGCATATCTTTCAACAGATTGTCGTTTAGATGCCAAGTGTACCGCCTGGGGGTCGCGTCCAGTACCGGGAAGCTAAAAAAAAAAAAAAAACTGGGGCATGGTCTGACCAGAGCATCTGACCAATCGAGGACTCAGGGTCCATTGCAAGGGTGTGATGACTCAGGAGGAAATAATCTAGCCTACTATACATGTTATGAGTTTGGGAGAAGTACATATAGTCTCTCTCCCCCCCCATGGAGGACCCTCCAAACATCCACCACCCGCAGGGACTGGAAAGCTTTGCGGAGTCTATTAAGCTTAGAGTGGGGGATTGCGGATTTCCCCTGGGAAGAATCAATTCTTGGATCTAAGACTAGGTTGAGATCTCCCCCTTTGATCAGCGTACCTTCTCCAAAGGCTTCCAGCAAGCGTAGCATTCCCAATCCTGCCTCCACCTGTCCCTGGTTGGGCAGGTACAGATTGGCCAGAGTGTATCTCGCTCCACACAGGGTAAATTTGAGGAACAGGTATCTGCCCCCAGGGTCCACCTCAACCTGTACATTCTCTATAGGAACGTTTTTGAGTATTGCGATAGACAACCCTTTAGATTTGTTCACGGGATTAGGGCTGTGATACCACCTGTCATAGAACCTATTTTTGATTTCGGGGATTTTCCCTTGACAAAAATGCGTCTCTTGCAGAAGGGCCATGTCCACTCTCTTTATGAAGCAAGTACCAAATTTTAGCCCTTTACTCTGGGATGTTCAGCCCCTTGGCATTAAACGTGAACAGTTTAAGACTCATATGTGCAGCTAGGTTACAGGGGAAGGGCGCCTACCCGGCCAGATGATGTCACAGAGTCTAATTCACGTTACACTACCCAGGCCCTAGAGATCAGACCCGAGACCGCCCAGAGAGGAAGGCAAGCGGATGTTCAGAGAGAGAACAAGAGGACAGGAAGAGAAGAAAGGAGGAACAGAAGAAGAGAAACAGAACAGTGAGACTAACAAACAGGCCCTCATTAAAGAGGGGGGCAATTAGACACTACGAGGGCCGTAGCCCTCAACACGCAAATCCCTCCGGCTTACAGCCAATGGGACGGCGCGAAAACCTAGATGGGGAAGTAGCCTCGCCATACAGGAGTATGCTCCCGCCGACGCCCTTAGGGTCACGAGTAAAGGCACCTAACCCAACCCCCTCCTCCCAAACAGTAACAGTAATAACACATCAGGCGTCTGCGGCTGTATATAGGGAGCCAAAGGCATCCCTAACGCTCCAGGTTCCTTCTGGGCCCCCCCGCTCACGAACCCATCTGGGGCATCTAGGGGCCCTCTGCGGAAGTGGGGGGGGGGCGGGCCAAAGTCCAGGAAAGGCGCCAGGCCCAAAAAAAATCAAACATATTGGACAAGTCCGCCTTATGGAGAGCAAAAACAGAATTGTCCTTACGGATTATGATGTGGAAGGGGTGGCACCGCTTATACGAGGCCCCCATCTCCCGAAGCCTGTCGAGTAGAGGGCGGAGCACCCTTCTCATCTGTAAAGTACGACGCGGCACGTCCGGCAACATTGAGATCTGCGAGCCCCTCCACTCAAACCTGCCTCGGTCCCACGCTCGGCGCAAGATATCTTCCTTAACCGTGAAAAAGTGGATCCTGCACAGGACATCCCTAGGCGCCTGGGGGTCTCCAGCCGGGCGGCCCGCTATTCTGTGGATCTGGTCGATGTTTATCTCAGAGTCCAGGGGTCTCCCCAATAAGGAGTTAAACAGTTCCATGGCTGAGGCGCATAATGCATCCGCACGGACCGATTCAGGGATGCCACAGATTTTCAGGTTGTTTCGCCTGTTCCTGTCTTCCTGATCGTCCACTTGAAGCCTGAGCTCTGTCATCTGTTGTCAGTGTTGCGCTTGCATTCTTTCCAGGTTAACCAACCGGGTCTCATGGTCCGTTCGGGAGTCCTCGAGGGTAGCGACTTTAGTCTCTAGGGCGGAGGATTTCTGTTGTATGTCTTCGATTTCTCTGCGTAGCGCTCTTTCAATTCGGGTTGCCACTGCTTCTAGGTCCGCTTTAAACCGGACCTTCAGCGTGATTTAATGAAAAGCCCAAACTCTAAAAAACGGTTCCCCAGCATCTAAAATTAATATATTTTAAGTTTTTAGTCACTAACTTATTATTCTTTCCCCCACTGGGCTGCAACTCTGTTCAGGAATTTAGGATACGGGCGCCGCCATCTTGACTCAGAAGCATCACACTTACTGAGGAGAGGAGAGTGGGATAAGGTACAGGGGGGCGGGTTATAGCTGTGCTTTGCTCAGACAGAGCAGAGTTGGGGTCAGGTAACGGTCAGCAGTCCCAGAATGCAGAGCAGCACAGTCAGGAGGCACTTCCTGTTTGCAGGCTGCCTGATAAGATGGCGGCTTCCATAAGCCGCCATCTTGGATGTTTTAAGGCTCATAACATGCAGTAGATGCAGGTAGGATGATTTTTAATGTGGACAATCTGTATGTACAGGGTGTGGGAAACATATAAGATAGACTCTTATTCAGAGTGAAGGTCCACTTTAAGCTCTGCTTTAGTAGGTAAGTATTGCAGGATAGCCTGGAGGCTGGGATCGATAGCCGGAGCTGAACTTGAAGGTGGCCGTTCACTTGGGAGACACGGTGACCTCAAACGAGAATCAGCGAAGCAAGAATCCGGCTGCCAGGGGGAGCCTGCAGTAATAGATCCCAAGGGGCTGGGGTATACCCACCCAGGGGTTGCATCGCTGAGCGAGTCGACGCTGGACCCCGACAACCACTCCAGGACATCTGATTTGGAGGTGCTTTGTGGGCACTGTGGGTGGGTCGCGCCGCACACCCCCAAGCCCGCCGGTTCGGGATGGATATCAGCCCGCACCACTCTTGCTGCCTTTGATCTGATTAGGGGCGAGGGGGCAGACTCCTCCCCCAGGACTGCTATGTTGGGTTTGAATGGTAAAGCATGGGGCTCATTGGCCACAACGGGGATCTCCCCAGAGTCGAGGCCCACCGGGTATCCCGCCACCAGGAGTGCTGAGGTGGCCAGTCCGCCCCTGTCATGTGATCCTTTCACTTGTGACATGTCGGAGGGGAGTGCAGCGCCGCCCGTCCTCTCAGCTGGGGCGGCTGTCACAGCTCCCCCACCGCAGCCTCCCCTCTGCCCCCTCTCGCAGCTCTCTCGGCTCTCCTCAGAGCCGTCTTCGCTGACCGGCGCGTCTTCCTCCTCTTCGCCGCATCTGGCATTGTCAGCGGGCGGCCTCTCCTGTGAGCTCGTCGCCGGTCCCGGGGTGACAGCGGCCGGCATCTCGGCCCCAGCCCCGCTCACCTCGGCTGAAGTTAAGGTGGGTCCCGGCGCTTTTTTGGGTGGTGCTCCTTCATTATGCGCGCCCGCCCCAGCGCATCCGCTCCTCTGCTCCTTCTGTCCACTTCCTGCAGGCGCCATCTTGTCCTGCAGAAGCTTCGGCCCCGACTGGGCCTTGGGGTGGAAAAAAGCCCCCACATCAGTCTTAGGGGGGTTTTAACGATGCCCCCCGGCTTCTTCTTCCTATTGCCCCCCATAAAGCTGGCCAGGGGAGAAAAAATACCATTTTGTGAATACTCACCTGTAAAATGGGTATTATAAGTATGTCACACACCCCACTTCATTTATTAATTATTACACTTGGGTTATCTCACCGCTAGGTGGCGCACTTGCAGAGATCTCCAAAAAAGCAGCAAGCCCCTCCCGGTCTATAGACACCTGGTACCTCCCAACAATTCCCCAGTGTTAAAACAGCAGTAAGACAAGGTACCAGGAATAAACAATTGTAACCCTCAACTGTAAATAACAAAACCTCACCATATAAGGAACCCGGATACCAAAAAAGGGCGGGTGAAGTGGGGTGTGTGACATACTTATAATACCCATTTTACAGGTGAGTATTCACAAAATGGTATTATTCTAAGTATGTCACACACCCCACTTCATTTATTAATTATTACACTTGGGACATCCAACAGCAGTGTCCATAAAAGGGCGGGTATCCAAAACCAGGCAATAACGCAGATAAAACTCAAACCACTGCAGCCTGCAGAACCTTACGGCCAAACACAGCATCAGCTGAGGCCCGAACATCAACCTTGTAAAACTTAGAAAAGGTGTGAACCGAATACCAGGTAGCGGCCTTACAAACTTGTTCAACCGAAGCCTGGTGCTGAAAAGCCCAGGACGCACCAACCGCACGAATAGAATGAGCAGTAACGCGAAAAGGGGGATCCTACCCCTTGGCAGAATAGGCTCCAACAATCGCCTGACGAATCCATTTGCTAATGGAAGACTGAGCCGGAGCAAAGCCCTTCCTAGGCCCACAGGGCACCACGAAAAAGGCATCAGTCTTACGAAGGAAGATGTAGCACGCAAATAGTACCTAACACAACGTCCAAGCAGTGCAACGCACTCCCCTTGACATTCCTAGACTTAGGACACAAAGAAGGAAGAACAACGTCCTGATTAATATGAAAAGCAGAGAAAATCCGACTTGAAACGAAAGATCACTTTGTCCTGATGCTTCTCAAAACAAGGAGCCTGAATCGATAAAGCCGCCAACTCTGAAAAACGCTGAACCGAAGTGATGGCCACCAAAAAGGCAACCTTCTGAGTCAGAGTGGACAGAGCAATATCCTGCACAGGCTCCAAAGGAGGAACCTGTAACGCAGAAAACACCAAATTCAAATCCCAACTGGGAACAAAGGCTTCCTAGGAGGCCGCAGAAGCGAAACCCCCTGGAAAAAGGTCTTGACCAAAGAATGGCTTGCAAAAGACCTCTGGAAAAAAATTGACAAGGCAGAAACCTGCCCGTTCAATGTACTCAGCTGAAGACCAGAATCCAGCCCTGATTGAAGACACTCCAAAATCCGAGAAATAGCAAAAACCCGGCAGGGCAAAGATCTAGCCTCACACCAATCAATATAAGATCTCCAGACCCTATAATAGATGGAAGAGGAAGACCTCTTCCTAACACTAACGAGAGTCCGAAAGATCGAATCCAAAAGACCCTCCTCCCTCAAGATGGAGGTTTCAGCCGCCAAGCCGTCAAAGCCAGCGTCGGTAAACTGGGGTAACACAGTTGACCCTGAGTGATAAGATCTGGCCGAAGAGGCAGATCGAACCGAACCACTGCCAGACGAACGATGACTGCGAACCACACCCGCCTTGGCCACCTTGGAGCCACGAGAATGGCGGGAACTCCTACCTGAACTAGCTTTCGCAGCACCCAGCCTAACACGGGAATAGGAGGGAACAGATAAAGAAAAACCCCGGTCCCTCCTACCCAAGGGCAGCCCATGGCATCCGCCGCCAGAGGATCCCGAGAAAGCGACACTAATGTCAGAAGCTCGTAGTTGTGACGAGAGGCAAAACAGATCCACCAACGGCGTCCCCCACCGAAGACACATCGACCGAAACACCAGGGGATGGAGAGACCATTCCCCCCGGCGGGACGAGCACCGGCTCAGGAAGTCCGCCTCCGTGTTCACCACTCCTGGAATGAAACACTGCCGAAATGCAAGGGACATAAGTCTCCGCCCAAACTAGAATCAGAGACACATCTCTGAGGGCACCCAGACTGCGAGTCCCTCCTTGGTGATTGATATAAGCAACCGCCGTCTGATTGTCCGAGCGAACCTGAACCGGCAGACCCTGTAAATGATGCGTCAAGGGAGACAAAACCAACCTGATGGCTCGCAACTCCAGAACATTGATGGGCAAGTGGGCTTCCAGAGGGTCCCACTGCCCCTGAAACTGAAAATCCTTCCAGAAACCTCACCATCCTGACAAACTGGCGTCCGTGGTGACAGTTTCCCAAAGCAGGGTCAGAAAGACCTGCCCTTCAAGAGATTGTCCGGGACCAACCACCACAGTAGAGACTGCCGAACCTGGGGGGACATCCGGAAGGACCGATCCAACGACAGCGGTCGCCGATCCCAAGACGCCAAAAGATGAAGCTGAAGCGTCCTCGTGTGGAACTGTGCGAAGGGAACAGCCTCGAATGAGGCCACCATCAACCCCACCAGTCTCATCCCCGGCCGGATGGACGGGCGAGGATTGGAGAGAAGAAGCTGAACCAATTCCTGAATCAAAAGAACCTTGGCCTGAGGGAGAAACACTCTGTGCTGACAAGAGTCCAAGGACATCCCCAGAAAAGTCACCACCCTGGCCGGAACCAGAGAAGACTTGGGATAGTTGATCACCCAGCCGAACTTCTCCAGCGTAGACACCACCAAACTGGTGTCCCCCTCCACCTGACTGAGGGAAGGTGCCACGATGAGAAGATCGTCCAGATAAGGAACAATGCGAATCCCCTGAGCTCTGAGCAGGGCCATCACCCCTGCCAACACCTTGGTGAACACTCTCGGAGCCGAGGCGAGACCGAATGGGAGAGCTACAAACTGAAAATGCCGATCCTTCACCACGAAGCGAAGAAACCACTGATGTGCCGGAAAGATTGGAATATGAAGATACGCGTCCTTGATGTCTATGGACGTCATAAAGTCCCCCTGCCGAAGAAAACCGATCGCAGACCGCAGGGTTTCCATGCGGAACTTCCGGGGACGAATGAACCTGTTGAGAAACTTCAAATCCAGGATCGGGCGGAAGACCCGTCCTTTTAGAGAACAGTGAAGGGATTGGAATAAAACCCGCGCCCCACCTCCAACGGAGGGACCGGGCAAATGACTGCCAGCTCCAGAAGATTCTTTACCGCCGCCAGAAGCCCCTGTGCGGCTAAAGGATCCGACGGCACTCGAAGCCTGACAAACCTTGGAGGAGGACAGAACTCGAACTCCAGCTTGTAACCGGCCGACACCACCTCCCGGATCCACCTGTCGGAAACCTCCAGGTCCCACATCCGGGAGAATAGTCGCAACCGTCCCCCCACCCGTACGGGTGAGGGCGCCCCCTCATTGCTGAGCGGGCTTGGAAACTGGCTTGGGCTTGGCGCCCCAGACGTGCACGGGACGGCCACGGCCTCTACCCCTACTCCAGCTGGCGCCCCTGGAAGCCGAGAAGCCCGCACCTCTGCTGGCTCTGGCTCCCCGAAAGGACGGATTGTAGGAGACCGTTCCCCGAAAGGAACGGCGAAACCTTTTGCACTGAGGCAACCTGCCTCCCTTGGCAACAGAATCCAGCTATTCACCAAAAAGCCTCAAACCCAGAAAGGGAAGAGCCGTGAGTGATCATTAGAATTGAGGTCAGCCGTCCACTGTCTCGACCACACAGAGCGACAAATAGCCACCAACAGAGCAGAAGCTCTGCCACACATCAACATGGCATCATCCTGAGCGGCCAGAACAAATGACAAGAAAAAGTCACAACGCTTATGCAAGAAACTCATCACCAGAGGGATCAAGATCCACACATAAATCCCTGACCACAGACCTAACCGCCAAGGTCAACAGAGCCGAAGCACAAACAGGCCTCAAAACCGAACCCGCACAGACAAACCCATGGCGGGCCAACAGAACAATCCGGCGATCCTCGCCATCTTAGAGATAAGTAGTGTCAGGAAGATGAACAGCCGCAGTATTAGACAGTCCCAAAACCGGAGCATCCATCTCGGGAGGGACAGACCAACGTTTCAGCAAGTCCGCCGGAAAGGGATATTTCTTATCCCAGCCAGGCGGTACCCCAACGAGCCGTGTAGGATGCTCCCACTGCTAAAGGACAACGTCCTCGAAAAGCTGTTGACTGAGGAACTCCAGACTCTGCTTGGAGCCCCCAAAGAGCTGGCCCTTAGGCCGAAGAGCAACCTCGAGAGGGTCCAAATCCAAAACCTCAAACATTTGGGTCATAGAAGGCGTATCAGGGGCGGGACCATCCACCTGGTCCCCCTCAGCGCCCAGCACCCGCTGGCCCTCTGAATCATCCAATTCTTCCACGAGCTCACCCTCTGCGAGGCGACCATCCGACCAATCCAGGTCCTCAATCACTTCCTCCTCCGAGTCCAGCGGAGGCGGAGATAGGTATTTTCGCTTGGCCGCACCCTTCTGTGCGGACATGGTGGAAAACATTTTCTCGGGGGTGGCCAACCGGGCGCACACCTCCGATTGCGAATCCCCACCCGTGACCACGTCACACGGGGTCCGGAACAGGCGAGGAGGAGAGGGAGATGGCGCGGACGATGACGTACCAGGCACCAGGGTGCTGGACTGGCGCTCAATGCTCCGCTGCGCACATGGAATGCATACAATGACATCATCCCCCGGGAGCGGAGTCCCACAACCCCCACACAGCCTAGATTGTCCCGAAGGATCAGATCCGGAATCCTTGACAGCCTCCATATGGTGAAATTTATGGTATTCGCAGAACCCAGGGATTTACGCAGTAAGCGACCCGGGATGCCCTTTAATCTACTATATATGTAAATATAGATATATATATATATATATATATATATGTATACATATACACATGTGTATTCATGTAACCCTGACCCTGGGAATCTTAGCCGGAAAATATCCTAATTAAAGAATGAAATGCCACCAGCCCCCGACTAGCCCGGTATATAAGACCGGGAGAACCCTGTGGGATGGGGTCCCAGGGTCTGACAAGGACACAACAACACACAACCAATACAGGCACACCTACAAACAGCGCCTATAGCCGACCCCCCCTTTTAACCCCATGCCCCCAACACATGGAGGCGAACGGGCCAGGATGGGGGGGGGGGGGGGGGGGGGTGGGTTGGGGGCGGGAGAAGGAGGCTCAAACAGTGACCCCAGACTAGCAATAGGCCCCGACCTAAACAATCTGCGGAGCCTACCTTTTATGACTTGCGCGACGAGGAGAAAATGGCGGCCCCTGCCAGCAACGCAGACAACCGCACCGCCAAGGAGAGGGAAGGACGAGGGGCGTGCCCACAGAAACGCGGGAGCCACAGCAGCCCCGCTCCCTCCAACCGGCCAACCACGACGCGGGCCGCGCAGGACGCGGCCCCGCCCACTCCTACGCCGCCGAGCAGCGGGCGCCAGCGATGATGGCGCCCGCGTACCCCACCGCTCGGCCATCCTGAACAAAAACGGTCACCGCACTACACACACACACAAGACGGCAAGGCAGGGGGAAGGCCCCCAGTAAAACACACGCCGCGAGAACCTCGGCGCTTCCCGGCCAGGCGGGCCGCCGGCGCAGCGCGCCGCCCGGCCCCGCCCACTGCAATGCCTCACAGGGACCCCTGAGTACGGGCGCCAAAAACAGGGCGCCCACTGAGATAGCCCCTAAGCAACCCAAAAACGGCGGGCCGGCGAACACGCCCAACTCCGCCATAAGTGACCCAAAGCCGAGCACACCGCACAGCAAGCATCAGCCAGACAAAGACGGGCAGGCCAGTGCGGCCCAGCCCCCGTCCAAGCACACCCTCACACACCACACAAGCATAAGAAAGCCATACTGAATTGGGAGGGAAATAAAGCCTCTGTGCCTAATGTACCTTGCCTAGAGTAAGTGTAAGGGCATCCCACGTCCGGATCACCACTCCGGAATCCCGCTATGCCCCACAATATGGGGTCGAGCGGAGGAGCTAATCTCCTAGGCACCTAAGGTGCCAGCTACCCTTGCCCGACCTACAGCCTAAGCTGGGAGGCTGCCAGTTAACAGGGGGAATACAAAAAAACAGAGTCGGGCAGCAATAGACCATGGGGGGGGGGGGGCGGGGTGATACCCCGGCTACCTGCAAGCAGGAGACTTCTTTCTTCTGTCTTGTCGCCATCTTGCAGAGACCAACACTGGGGAATTGTTGGGAGGTACCAGGTGTCTATAGACCGGGAGGGGCTTGCTGCTTTTTTGGAGATCTCTGCAAGTGCGCCACCTAGCGGTGAGATAACCCAAGTGTAATAATTAATAAATGAAGTGGGGTGTGTGACATACTTAGAATAGGGGTGCTCAAATCAACTGGAAAGTCTCGGGCTAGACGGGAGCTTCTCTCCTTGCTTCCTGACTCCTGCATGCCGAAGCCACGCCCCGAGCTATGTATATTTGGAAGCTCTGAGAGGTGAGCTATGTATTGTTGGAAGCTCTGAGAGGCGAGCTATGTATTGTTGGAAGCTCTGAGAGGTGAGCTATGTATTGTTGGAAGCTCTGAGAGGCGAGCTATATATTGTTGGAAACTCAGAGGTGAGCTATGAATATATTTGGAAGCTCTTGGATCAGAGAGGTGTGCCATGTATTGTTGGAGTGGATCAGATTTGTAGTTTACATACACACAAGCACACAGACACAGCAGCTCTTTTCAAGCATCATGTATTTCCCCCCTGGAAATGCACATCTAGTTTTAAAAAGGGGCAGTCCAGCCAAGACTGGCCATTTTTTAAATTTCCCCTACCCTGCCACTGAAACAGGGTGGCAGGGGAATTTTTTTTTATAATATATATAAACATATATATAAAAAAGGCAAGTCTGGGCCTTAATCATGTAGATATGAGGCAACTACACCACTAAAATAGCAATTATATTGAATGCGACAAGACTGCTCTTAATACCTATGGGGCACCCCGAACATGGCCGTCTCATATTCAAAAATATTTATACCTAGTTTTTAGTTAGAAAGCTGAGCCGAAAATGTAACAGTTGAAAAGCCCACGTATACAGGAGTGGACATTTAATATTTCTTCAACACATTCCTACCCGCCCACCACAAGGTCCTAAAATAAAGCCTGGCGTCCTACGGGCTACTCAGGCATGTGCATTGCTGAGGGCTGGACAGAGAGATTCCCTAACTTGGCTGCTTCCATACAGACGTTGCACTACATTTTTCATACAGAAGAGTGAAAAAAAAATAGGCCTCCAGATGCAGGGAATCATTTGTAGCCATGGAAAAGTACACAATCTGCAGTAATTAGACAATTTTCAGGCAAATTACAAAAACAAAAAAAAAAACAAACAGAAAACAGAACACAATTCTGCGAGTACTCACCTGTAGAATTGCTTTTACTATGCATGGCACGGCCTGCTTCAAGAAGTCCTTACTTATGGGATATTCCGCCACAAGGTGGCGCAGTGCACTGCAGAAGAGTTGTGGCTCCTCCCGGTACCATATAAAAACAGGATCACCAATAGGCCAATCCAGCGTTGACAAGCAGTTATTCAAGAAACCAGGAGATAATAAAGGTAAAAACAGGTAACAAAACCCCAACTAACTCGGAACAATCATCCTAAAGAGGCAACCAAGAACAACGATAACAAGGGTGGGGTGAAGCAGGCCGTGCCATGCATAGTAAAAGCAATTCTACAGGTGAGTACTCACAGAATTGTACTTTTCCTATTGCATGGCACGGCCTGCTTCAAGAAGTCCTTACGTATGGGACGTCCAACAGCAGTATCCGTAAGGTAGGGTGGGATCCCCAAAGAGTAGCAGCAGGCAGTTCAAACCACCACCGCCTGAAGTACCTTGCGGCCAAAAGCAGCATCAGCTTAGGCCTTAACATCAACTTTGTAAAACTTGGAAAAAGTATGAACAGAAGACCAAGTAGCGGCCATACAAACTTGTTCAACAGAAGCTTGGTGCTGAAAGGCCCAAGACGCACCAATAGCACGAGTGGAATGAGCAGTAACCCTAAAAGGAGGAATCTTCCCTCTGGCAGAGTAGGCCTGCTCCACCGCCTGACGGATCCACTTGCTGATAGTGGATTTAGCCGGAGGCAAAACCCTTCCTAGGTCCAGCAGGAAGAACAAAAAGAGCATCAGATTTCCTGAAAGACTCAGTAGCTCCTTAGAATAAGCAGGGTTAGGACACATGGAAGGTAAAACAATGTCCTGATTGAGATGAAAAGCAGACAGGTGCAGCTTCTTGCCAGAGGCCTTTCGTGGAACAGGCCTGGCAAGCTGCCTTTCAATACTGGCCACACGCAGTGCCAGATCAGACTGACCCCCCTGCTAGTATCCCCCTCACTGGGGGCTAAATGCAGGCGCAGGGTAGGCGATGCCGAAGGGGGCGCAGAGCTGGGAAGCGAAGCGGGTAGCCCAGCCTGGGCCGCAAAGATACCCTGGGCACATGGCACGCACACTGCGGCACTGTTACTCAGAGGGGATGCCCCGCACATGGCTCACAGCCGGGATTGCCCCGAAGGACCCCCGAGCACGCTATCCCCAGAAGCCTCCATATGGTGATTAAGACAGGGGCAATAGGCCAGCACAGGGTAAGGGCTAATAAAAGCCACCCGGGATGCCCTCCCAAGGGATGCCCCCAGAAGCCAGAAAGGGGATATGAGGGAGGGTAAGGGGCAGGACCGGGAGAAACCACAACCCACAGTTGTTCCGCCTGAAAGACAATTAAAAACACATAAGCACCCCGCAGGCCATGCCCCAAGGAAACCAAAAAAACCCCAAAGGGGACTCACGGACCAAGCAGGCCAAAATCACCGAGCCGCCAGACCACAGGAGGAAGCGACACAGGCAGAGATCACCGCCGCAGCTCAGGGAGGTGCTCCCTTTTTTTTTTGTTAATTACTAAGAGCACATGGAGTCGGACACCACAGGGCCTGCGGTTAGGTTGCAAGCCTCTATCACCAGGCTTCTTACCTTTTGCCAGGGACTCGGGGCAAAATCGCCCTGTTAGCTGATCGAGGTTCCTGTCAGATGGAGGCTGTGAGGAATAGGTCAAATATTATATTGCACCTTATCGCTAATGTCGGCATTCCCCTTTAAGAAACCCCACATATCAGGAGCTAGAGATTCCCTTTATTATAAATGCACAAGTCCGTATCTCCCTTCAGGAAGGAATAATTAGCATGTATATGTGAACAGCTCAGCTCACAGACCGCCTGCTGGTCGTATCACACCTTGGGCTGCGAAGCTGCCGGGCGGTCTGGAAGCTCAGTGGACCTCCTGCTGTGAATTTGTCATAATCAGGATAAAACCGCAGACTCGCGGCACCGATAGAATTTGGATCATATCGCGCATCCATGTATCCTAGTGCCAAACCGGTTACAGAATCAGAACCGGCTCCCAAAACCGCATCAGGGCATAGTAAATTGCAGTCATAAAAACACAGCAAAAGCTTGCAAACGGAGAACTAAGGTTCTGGACAAAATAGAAACCCGATTCCAGGACTTATCGCGAACGTGGCGTCCAGCCCGACAGTTTGGTACCGCTGGCAAGGCCATGTGACCCCCCTGCTCCAAGTTATAACCTCTAAAGGGTTTTAGGGCAAAAACACACGCCAGAACCACAGGAGGTGATGGCCCCTCCCATAGAGGGGAGGGGGGCAGAGAGCCCTTGCAGCATAAATAGGGTGGTCTGGAACCAGGTAATTGTCACTCAACGGGAAGGGGGTTATGCAGCCGGCGTACCCAGGGGTGTCCATCACCATAACCATCATCATAAGCTCTTGACACACCCCCTTGTGGGAGCTTCCCTCATCACGACTGCATGCCAAGGTAACTTATGCTTATTGTTTCTGTGATGCCCAGCGGGACACCAGCCTTCTGTAAGCAGGCAACCCCCAATCTCCACCGCCGCTTCTGCCTATAGTCAAGCCCCCGCTTGCCGGGACGCTAGGCACGCCTCACCGGACACGGTTGCCCCCAGGTCTTAATAGGCGCAAAGGATGGCTGCTTACGGTGAAGGCCGATGAACCACGAGGGTATCCCGAAGCCGAGGTCGTTCACAGGTAGTCAATCCGGAGGGTGCGTCAGAGTACAGGGATGAGACAGGTGCGTAGTCAGGGGTAGCCAATGGGTCAAGCCAGGAGGTCAGAGATCGCAGGGCATCCAGAGAGGCAGGCAGGTTCGTGGTCAGACAAAGCAGAGGTCGGTACAGGCAGCAGACAGGGATGGTCGATCAAGCCGGGTCAGGATCAGATAACAGCTAACAGAATCACACCCTAATCACAAGAGACTATCACGGGCACTGAGTGCTGGGCTGACTCCATATTTATTTGGGAATCGACCGATGGCCACCCTGGGGGGGGGGGAGTGTATGTGCCGATTGGTGTAACTTACAACACTGAGTGATTGGACACACTATCCAGGGGCTGGTCAGTCTTGGCTGCAGGGCTGATCAGCCCCTGATTCCCATCAGGTGTGGAGCACTCAGCACTGCCTGCCACTCACAGCACAGCGCCTCCTAGTGGCAAAATGTACAGACTGCGGGACGCGCGCCTGCACAGCTAGAGAGGGGCAAGGGAGGCTGCCAGAGTGACGCGCCGCGCTCCCAGCAGCAGGAGTGCTGCGTCGCCCCGCGGACGCTCGCCGCCGGCCCCCTGGCAGAGGTAAATTCCTTACAGTTTCTCTGTGTAACTCACTCTGTTCTGTAACCATCTCAAGACTAGCATATTTTGTTTATCACCTGTAACATTTCATACTACTTCATAGTTAAATGCTTGTTAACTCTGCCTAGTGTGCTTATTAGCATTAAAAATTATATTTAATATGAGCAGTCTGCTTTGCCTTAATCCAAGAATTGGTGTGTCCGAAGGCTGTGAGCCTGGTATCCCTGATAGGAGAGGGATCGGACAAAGGGTTTTGGGAACGCGATCGGTGTGCACGGAGGTCCCTGGTTGTAGTCGGACCTCGTGACGCCCCGATTCCCTGACAGAGGCCTCCCTATTGGTCCAGTTCCACTTATGCTGGCGAACTACTCTATGTCCACACGACAGGAGCAGTTGTTCTGTGTCCTGGCAAAATTAGGGAATGAGCAGGAGGGCACACAGAGCTCCAAACATATGTCTTGACCCTTTGTAATAAAATTCCTTAAAAAAAATTTAAATGAATGGGAAGGAAAACAAAAATAAGGCAAACGGCTCGTGGCCTAAGGCCAACCAGAAAAGCACTACAATCTTCTGCTATGCCGGGGAATGAACTAGGGAGGAACAGGAAGTGGGAAGGGGATATCATTCCTGAAGAGAAGCAGACTTTGTATAGTCTCCAGCACACATCTCCTAGGTCCAGGATAAATCCAGGAGATAGTCACCCGGAGTGAAAGAAGATAAACACAGTATTTCTTTTGCAGATTTACCCAAAATAAAAAAAGGTGAAAAGAACCCGGCATTCATGTCATCAAGTTAATGGGAGGAAACAAGCCGGCCACTTCATTCTCCCGATCGCGTGATGGTGACAGAACGTAGTCTAAACAGTTAAGGGGTTAAAAGGGCGCTAAACACATCAAAAAGATGAAGCCTCTAATAGCTCATTACAATCGTAACCTTTCATTTTCAGATAAAAGTTGCTAAGGTCCAAATAGAATTCACATTAGCTGTACTTGAATTACGACGGCAGGCTGCAAACCAAGGGTGGATCGGACCCATTAACCGTTTTAGTTAACCCCTATTCTATTTGCCAAAAAACAATGAACAGCTTGTACATTTACCAAAACATTAACCTACCTCTGAAAATGGGTGGAGTAGAGCTGTGTGGGGATGCTGAGCAGGCGGCTGTAAATCGATGTGACACCACTTACGTTTCCCTGCTCAGTCTCATAGTTAATATACATCTCCCACAACTTGTCCGATCGGAAATCCAACCCTGCCGACATGATTGCGTGTTCTAATGTCCTGCAAGACAAAATGTTACAAGTTATATAGATGTGCGACATGCAGACTGCAACTTACTCAGCATCTAGTCTTCTGTATAAAGGGCTGTGGTCACCAAGTCATGGGTCGATTAACACATGCAGGACAATAAAAAAAAAAAAAAAAAAAAAAAGTATTATATATATATATATATATATATATATATATATATATATATATATATATATATATATATATATATATATATATATATATATATATATTTTTTTTTTTTTTTTTTTAATAGTTAAAAGGGACAGTGCAGCCTAATTGCTTGTGATTCATGGGAGCAGCCATGATGGGATTTACCTGAAGCTGCCGCCCTATTGTCTTCTGTATGGAACAAAGCACACCCTGCCAGTCCCTTTAAAGTGGACAAAAACTCACAACCCTGGAATCTTATAGATAACAGAAACAGCTAGATTCCTTTCTCACCGGGGATTTCAGAATCGGGATGCCCTGCTGTGTGAAACCCCCCCAGAATGCCTGTTATACTCAACTTCTATATATAGACGCACAGCGGTGTGCAATTCTCCGCAGGATGATTCAAGTAACTTCAATTTAATTCACCACGTGAATATCCAAAGCTTTCAAATCAATGTGTATCCGCCACGTACCATCTACGTACCAGAGTACGTATGTGGTGTGTCAGGTGGCGGATACACGTTGATTTGAAAGCTTTGGATATTCACGTGGTGAATTAAATTGAAGTTACTTGAATCATCCCGCGGAGAATTGCACATCGCTGTGCGTCTATATATATGTTATTGAGAGTCTATAGTGACAGACTCGGTTTATATTTTCTCCTGCGCTGAGGACTTTACTAATTTATTTGTTTCATAGAAAATATAGAGGTTATAATTAAGCGCGGTTCTACAATTATTTTGTTGTTTATACTCAATGTGACAGACTCTGCCATTGGATTTTAAAGGCACTGTTTTTGCATAGACCCATTACTTTCATTTTCTTGAGCATGTCCCAGACAGACTGCCATGGTGTTGTTGATTGTATTACAGACTGCTATTGTTATACTGATTGTGTTACAGACTGCTATTGTTCTACTGATTGTGTTACAGACTGCTATTGTACAGACTGCTATTGTTCTACTGATTGTGTTACAGACTGCTATTGTTCTACTGATTGTGTTACAGACTGCTATTGTTCTACTGATTGTGTTACCGGCAGAGTTAAGGGATTGTGTGCCCTGCTCCCATTGGTCCGTGTGTTTGTCATGCAGTTCTCCATCAGGTCCACGGGGGAGGTCCTCTTGCATGAAGCCTTGCATATAAGGCACAGTGTGGCACTAAAAGTTAAGTTCATCTTCACCCTCAATACTTTTGTTCTGTCTCTTATTGGGGGAAACGCTATATTACAATTCACTAGCCCTTGTAAGGGCTGTTCCTGGTTCCTCACGGATGACTCGAATTCCTGCAGCACCTCTCACCATTGGGAAAAGGACGTCTCTGGTGGGGAAGCCCTCTGGCGATAAAGGTTATCGCTACACTCAACTTCTCCCCGGGTCCAACAGCGCATCCACGAGCAGTGGCCACATACTCGCTATCCCTTTAGCTGGAGTATATGCACCAAGTAATTGCACCACCTAAACAAATAAAAATGTGTTCCACCCAATTAGCTAACGTAATTATAGGAGAGGGTGAAAACTATTCACCTACCCGTAGAAACCTTTCTAGGGGTAGGTGAGCTTTTTTCACCCTCTCCTATAAGCCCTTTAGCAGAATGTGTGCCCGCCAGGCATTGGTGGATGGCAGTCGTGGGCACACTCCGTTATGTGGTAGTGCGGATGCCGGCACGCTCGGTTGGACTCGGCTCGTTAGACGAGCTTGAGTCAGCTCAATCGAACAAGCCGATTGGACGGCCACGCATGTGATCTAGGACAGGTGAAAGGGCAACCTGGACCAAAAACTCGGGATAGTCAAAATCCTCTGTTTTGGTCAACTTCAACTCCTGACCATGACCGCATATATAGTGTGTTGGTCTTGTTATAAACAAAAATAATGGCACAGACAGAACACAACATACAGGGTCTCCCATATTCTCCCTTACCCTCTTATGGTATTGCAGGTCTCAGGATCGGAAGCGTCTAGCGTCTCCTTTAAAAACTGAATATAATGTATCCACAGATCGACGCTCAGCGTGATGGCCTGAATTCCTCTTCGGTAAACCTACAGAGCAAAAAATAATAAGAGACACCAAACGGATGTTGATATTTTGTGTGCCAACGTGTAAAAACGTATATTATCGGGTCACCTTACAAAAGTGCTAAAGATCTGGAATCTCATCCGCCATTACCATTGAAGTGGAGGTCGGATAGAACATGGCACATGTTCTGAGCTCCACTTGCCGAGTTCTTGATCTTCACTGCGCGGCTGTATTCTTAGCAGGAGCTGAGGGCAGGCTTTGGGGGTACAGACCATAGGGCACAGACCCATTAGAATTTTTTTTTATGGACAGTGTGTCTGAGCAAAAAAAATGTTTCAAAAAAGAACATATAGCAAAATACAGTTTGCGTGATTAACACTAAATCATCGCACGACTGACAGTAAAGCCCTGGCCTGCGTGTTAAGCTGCAGTGTAATACAGGGCTTGCACTGCACAGCTTGACATACTGTCCAGATTTAATTCACCTGTCAACAAAGAAAGGAGATATTAGCACAAATGTCACGTCGAGTGACAAATGTTGCAGCAATAATCCTGCCATGACCTTACGCAGGGCCTTGAAGCAGTCTCCGAGATGATTTAAGTCCGGTCTTCCAGAGCCGTGTAACGTGAACCCCCCAACATCAAATTACCTCATCGGCTTCCAGGATGTTGTTATTCCGCTTCTCCAGGTCGGCGTATTTCTTCCAGTAACCATAACAATAAGGGTAATGGGCGAGAAACAAGTCAAACACTCTCCGGGCAGCGTAGATGTGATTCTAGTAAAGATAACAAAAAAAAAAAAAAGTTAGGGATGCTCAAATAGAAAAAGGAAGAGTACTAACTTCTACCGTAAGGTTCTATTCTCTTCATCTTACCATAGGGTTAGAACATCATATGATCAGTAGGGTCAGACTAGACGACGTTAAAGTGGAGCAAACCCGGCCCTGGAGTGTATGAGACTCCAGGGTCAGCCGATTCACGCTCCCCGGGGCATCTCGGACTGTGATGCTCTGTTGTGCGAACCCTACCGTTCATCTGGAATTCTTAAACCGGCCCTTCAGCACGATTTAAACCGGACCAACAGCCTGGCACAGTTGGTAGAGGAAGCTCCAAAAATACCATTTTGTGAATACTCACCTGTAAAATGAGTATTATAAGTATGTCACGCACCCCGCTTCAGACATTAAATCATAAGACATGGGTTATACTCACCGCTAGGTGGCACTGTTGCAGAGAAGTCCAGAAAGCAACAAGCCCCTCCCGGTCTATACATACCTGGTACCTCCCAACAATTCCCCAGTATTCAAACAGCAGTAAAGACAAGGTACCAGGAAAAAATCAATGGTAACCCTCAACTGTAAAATAAAAAACTTCACCATATAAAGAACCAGGATACCAAAAAGGGCGGGTGAAGCGGGGTGTGTGACATACTTATAATACCCATTTTACAGGTGAGTATTCACAAAATGGTATTATTCTAAGTATGTCACACACCCCGCTTCAGATAGTAAATCATTAGTCATGGGACATCCAACAGCAGTGTCCAAAAAGGGCGGGTATCCAACCAGGCAATAATGCAGAAACAAACCACTGCAGCCTGCAGAACCTTGCGGCCAAAAACAGCATCCGCTGAGGCCCGCACATCAACCTTATAAAACTTAGAAAAAGTGTGAACCGAAGACCAAGTAGCAGCCTTACAAACTTGATTAACAGAAGCCTGGTGCTGAAAAGCCCAGGACGCTCCAACCGCACGAGTAGAATGAGCAGTAACACGAAAAGGGGGAATCCTTCCCTTTGGCAGAGTAGGCCCCAACAATCGCCTGACGAATCCATTTGCTAATGGAAGACTTAGCCGGAGCCAAGCCCTTCCTAGGCCCGCAGGGCACCACGAAAAAAGCATCAGTCTTACGAAAAGGAGATGTAGTACGCAAATAGCACTTAACACAGCGTACCACATCCAAACAATGCAAAGCGCACTCCTTGTCATTCCTAGGCTTAGGACACAAGGAAGGAAGAACAACGTCCTGGTTAAGATGAAAAGCCGAGACCACCTTAGGAAGAAAGTCTGGTTTGAAGCGAAAAACCACTTTCTCCTGATGTTTCTCAAAATAAGGAGCCTGCCAGGAGGCTGCCAACTCCGAAACACGCCGAACCGAAGTGATGGCCACCAGAAAAGCAACCTTCTGAGTCAGAGTAGACAGAGCAATATCCTGCAAAGGCTCAAAAGGAGGAGCCTGAAGAGCAGAGAGAACCAAATTCAAATCCCAAACAGGGAGCAAAGGCTTCCTAGGAGGCCGCAGATGCAAAACCCCCTGGAAAAAAGTCTTGACCAAAGGATGGAGTGCAAATGACCTCTAAAAAAAGATGGACAAAGCAGAAACCTGCCCCTTCAAAGTACTCAGCTGAAGACCAGAGTCCAGCCCTGATTGAAGAAATTCCAAAATCCTAGAAATAGAAAAGACCCGGCAGGGCAAAGATCTAGCCTCACACCAATCAATATAAGATCTCCAAGCCCTATAATAGATGGAAGAGGAGGATCTCTTCCTGGCACTGATAAGAGTCCGAATGACCGAATCCGAAATGCCTTCCTCCTTCAAGATGGAGGTTTCAGCAGCCAAGCCGTCAAAGCCAGCGTTGGTAAACTGGGGTAACACAGTTGACCCTGAGTGAGAAGATCCGGCCGAAGAGGCAGATCGAACTGATCCACTGCCAGACGAACGATGTCTGCGAACCACACCCGCCTTGGCCACCTTGGAGCCACGAGAATGGCGGGAACTTCTTCCAGAACCAACTTTCGCAGCACCCTGCCTAGCATGGGGATCGGAGGAAACAGATAAAGAAACCCCAGGTCCCTCCAGCTCAGGGCCATGGCATCCGCCGCCAGAGCCAACGGATCCTGAGAAAGCGACACGAATGTCGGAAGCTTGTGACGAGAGGCAAACAGATCCACCTCCGGCGTCCCCCACCGGAGACAAAGCGACAAACACCTGGGGGTGGAGAGACCATTCCCCCTGGCGGGACGAACACCGGCTCAGAAAGTCCGCCTCCGTGTTTTCCACTCCTGGAATGTACACTGCCGAGGTGCAAGGGACATGAGTCTCTGCCCAAACTAGGATCAGAGACACCTCCCTGAGGGCACCCAGACCGCGAGTCCCTCCTTGGTGATTGATGTAAGCAACCGCCGTCCGATTGTCCGATTGAACCTGAACCGGCAGGCCCTGTAAATGCTGCGTCAAGTGAGACAGAACCAACCTGATGGCTCTCAACTCCAGAACATTGATGGGCAAGTGGGCTTCCTGAGGGCCCCACCGTCCCCGGAACCGAAGATCCTTCCAGAAACCTCCCCATCCTGACAAACTGGCATCCGTGGTGACAGTTTCCCAAAGCGGGGTCAGAAATGACCTGCCCTTCAGAAGATTGTCCGAGACCATCCACCACAGAAGAGACTGCCGAACCCGGGGGGACATCCGGAAGGACCGATCCAACGACCGCGGTCGCCTGTCCCAAGACGCCAACAGATGAAGCTGAAGCGTCCACGTGTGAAACTGCGCGAAGGGAACTGCCTCGAAAGAAGCCACCATCAGCCCCACCAGTCTCATCCCTACCCGGATGGACGGGCGAGGATTGGAAAGAAGCAGCTGAACCAATTCCTGAATCAAAAGAACCTTGGCCTGAGGGAGAAAAACTCTGTTCCGGCAAGAGTCCAAGGACATCCCCAGAAAGGTCACCACCCTGGCCGGAACCAGCGAGGACTTGGAGTAGTTGATCACCCAGCTGAACCTCTCCAGCATGGACACCACCATGCTGGTGTCCCCTTCCGCTTGACTGAAGGAAGGCGCCATGATGAGATGATCGTCCAGGTAAGGCACAATGCGAATCCCCTGAGCTCTGAGCAGGGCCATCACGCCCGCCAACACCTTGGTGAACACTCTCGGAGCCGAGGCCGAATGGAAGAGCTACAAACTGGAAATGCCGATCCTCCACCACAAAGCGAAGAAACCTCTGGTGAGCCGGATAAATCGGAATGTGAAGGTATGCATCCTTGATGTCTATGGACGTCATAAAGTCCCCCTGCCGAAGCGAACTGATCGCAGACCGCAGAGTTTCCATGCGAAACTTCCGGGGACGAACAAACCGGTTGAGAAACTTCAAATCCAGGATGGGACGGAACGACCCATCCTTTTTGGGTACAGTGAAGAGATTGGAATAATACCAGCGCCCCACCTCCGAAGGAGGGACCGGGCAGATGACTGCCAATTCCAGAAGATTCCATACCGCCGCCAGGAGCCCCTGCGCGGCCAAAGGATCTGAAGGGACACGAGACCTGAAAAACCTTGGAGGAGGGCGGGACTCGAACTCCAGCTTGTAACCGGCCAACACCACCTCCCGGATCCACCTGTCCGAGACCTCCTGGTCCCATACCCGGGAGAAGAGCCGCAGCCGTCCCCCCACCCGTAAGGGTGAGGGCGCCCCCTCATTGCTGAGCGGGCTTGGCAGCTGGTTTGGGCTTTGCGCCCCAGACGTGAACGGGACGTCCACGGCCTTTACCCCTATTCCAGCTGGCACCCCTGGAAGCCGAGAAGCCCGCACCCCTGCCGGCTCCCCGAAAGGAAGGATTGAAGGGGGCCGCCCCCCGAAAGGAGCGACGAAATTTCTTGCGCTGAGGTAACTTACCTCCCCTGGCAACAGAATCTAGCTTCTCACCGAAAAGTCTCAAACCCAGAAAGGGAAGAGCCGTGAGCGATCTCTAAGAATTAAAATCAGCCGTCCACTGCCTCAACCACACTGAGCGGCGGATAGCTACCAACAGAGCCGTAGCCCTGCCACACATCAACATGGCATCATCCTGAGCGGCAAGAATAAATGACAAGAAGGATTCACAACGCTTAAGGGCAAGAAACTCATCACAAGTAGGATCAAGATCCACACAATCCCTGACAATAGACCTAACCGCCAACAATAAAAGTGCCGAAGCACAAACAGGCCTCAAAACCGAACCCGCACAGACAAAACCATGGCAGGCCAGCTGATCAATCCGGCGATCCTCGCCGTCCTTGAGAGAAGTCGTGTCAGGAGAATGCAAGACCGCCGTATTAGATAGTCCCAAGACCGGAGCATCAACCTCGGGAGGGACAGACCAACGCTTCACCAAGTCCGCCGGAAAGGGATACTTTCTATCCCAGCTAGGCGGCACCCCAACGAGACGCGTAGGTTGCTCCCATTCCTTAAGGACAACATCCTCGAAATGCTGTTGACTGGGAAACTCCAAGCGCGGCTTGGTCACCCCAAAAAGCTGACCCTTAGGCCGAGGAGCAGCTTCAGGAGGGTCCAAATCCAAAACCTCAAACATTTGGGCCAGAATGGAAGGCGTGTCGGGGACGGACCCCGTGGCCTGGTCACCCTCAACACCCAGCAGCTGCTGAACCTCAGGATCATCTAATTCCTCAATAAGCTCACCCTCTTCAAGGGGACGATCTGACCAATCCAGAGCCTCAACAACCTCATCATCTGAATCCGGCAGAGGCGGAGACAAGTGTTTCCGCTTAGCCGGAGCCTTCTGAGCGACCACAGCAGAAAACATTTTCTCGAGGCTGGCCAATCGGGCGCATACCTCAGATTGCGAATCACCCCCAATGACGTCACACGGGGTCCGTAACAGGCGAGGAGGGGAGGGAGATGGCGCGGCCGAGGAAGGACCAGGCACCGGGGTGCCGGACTGGCGCTCAATGTTCCGCTGTGCACATGGAATACATATAATGACATCATCCCCTGGGAGCGGAGTCCCACACCCCCCACACAACCTGGACTGCCCCGAAGGACCATTTCCAGTATCTGTGGTAGCCTCCATATGGTGAAATGATGGTATATGCAGTAACCCAGGGATTTACGCCGTAAGCGACCCGGGATGCCCCTCTAGTATTTATGTGACTATATAGAGCGAGCCCAAAAATGGGGAATTTAGCAAAAAACCCCAAAAATGAAGGTAACGGCCAACCCCAACTAGCCAGGTATCTAAGACCGGGAGAGCCCTGTAGCGTGGGATCCCGGGATCTGAAAAACAAGAGACAACAGTCAAACCAAGCACAACCATAAACACCTGGATAACACACATATAAAAAGTAATGAGACACAAGCGGATCAGGCAAGAACCCCAAAGGGGCAGCATAGCAAAGATTAAATAAATATATATATATATATATATATTTATTTTACAAAAGATGTGTGAGCCAGGGAAGCCAGTAGACTCCCAGCCAACTGGCCTACAGCCAGGCTAAAGGGACCCTGCCGCCACCCCTCAGCGAGGAAGGGGGCCAGAAGACAGAAGCCGCCCCCCCCCCAGCCCAGTAAAGAAGCGCCTAAAACGCCTACCTGAACCCCCGCAGCGTGAGATGGCGGCCAGCGCTAGGAGGGAAGAGAGAAGAGGGGCGGGCCCAGCAAAACGCGGGAGACGCTGTGGCCCTGCCCCTCCCCAAACAGCCAGACACGGCGCGGGCCGCGCAAGACGCGGCCCCGCCCACCCCTCCGAGTCAGAGCCAAACAGCGGGCGCCACACGCATGCCGCCCGGTCCCACCCGCCTCCAGTATGACAGCCAGCGGGCACCGAGAAGCGGTCCTCGGCGCCCCCACATCCAGGCGGGCCGGCGGCGCAGCGCGCCGCCCGGCCCCGCCCACCGCCAACCCTGGAGATCCAACCAAGAGGCGGGCGCCAGAACATGGCGCCTGCCCTCAGAAGAGAACCAGCGGCGGGCCGGCGGTACACGCGCCGCCCGACCCCAGCACCAAGTAAAAGTAGTCCCGGGGGCTCAAGGAGCCCCCCTAATCCAAAAAGTGACCAGGCAGACGGACGGGCCGGCCTCAAGCCACCCGTCCCTGCCACTCGCACCAAGCACACTTCACACACACACACATCACAATAAAAAAGTAAAACGCAGGGAGAAGGCCAAACGAGGGGGAACCTGAAGTGACCTAAGGGCTGGGGCATCCCACATCCGGATCACCAAAAACCGGATCACCGCATTGCCCCATAATATGGGGTCGAGCGGAGGAGCTAATCTCCTAGGCACCTTAAAGTGGACCAACACCCAGGATTTTGACTATCCTGGGTCTTAGTCCACTTCGGTGGGGCACCCCCGATCGGGGTGCCCCGCTGTGTGAAACCCCCCCCGATCACCCTAAAAACTCACCTCTCCCCGCGCCGACGGACAAGCGATTTGACAGCTGCTTGTCCGTGGCTCCTCCGCCGCCTCCCGCGGGCGCGCGCACGCCTAGAGGGGCGCGAGGGAGGCGGCGGCGGCCGGCGCCGAAGCTAAGGTAAGGGGGTTTGGGGGGGGTTTCACCCCGCGGGACATCCCGATCTCGGATGTCCCGCGGGGAGGGAGGTGATCGGCCCGGGAATCTTATAGATTCCTGGGCCGATCACCCGAGGGTGATGGTCCACTTTAAGTGCCGTCTACGCTTTGCCCGGCCGACAGCCTAAGCTGAGAGGCTACCACTTAAATCGGGGGATAACAACAAGAGGCACCGGGCAGAAATAGACCATAAGGGGGGGGGGGGGAAGGGGCGGGGTGACACCCCGGCTACCTGCAAGACTTTCTTCTGTCTTGTCGCCACCTTGCAGAGAAGAACACTGGGGAATTGTTAGGAGGTACCAGGTATGTATAGACCGGGAGGGGCTCGTTGCTTTCTGGACTTCTCTGCAACAGCGCCACCTAGCGGTGAGTATAACCCATGTCTAATGATTTAATATCTGAAGCGGGGTGTGTGACACTTAGAATATGGCCGCCACCTTTTCCAACTGTCATAACTGAAATGCACAGTAACAGGAAGCCCAGCAGCACTTCCTGTCTGCAGGTGGCCTGCAAGCCCATGAGATCTTGTTTTTAAAATTTATCCCAGTAGGCGTTAGAAAAAGGTAAATTATTTTTTATATGTGCAGCAATCTTAAATTCCCCTGGGGAGGGAGGCATAGGAGCCCTGTTTGGTGTGTTGGTCTGGTTTAAGACATTTTTGACTGTTGGACCACTTCCTTAAAAAAAAAAAAAAAAAAAACTATCCCCCAGCATCTAAAATTAATATATTTTAAGTTTTTGGTAACTTATTCTTTCCCCCACCAGGCTGCAACTTTGTTCAGGACTCTAGGATACGGGCGCCGCCATCTTGCCTCAGAAGCATCACATACTTAGGAGCGGAGAGCGGGATAAAGTGCAGGGGGTGGGGTTATAGCTGAGCTTTTCACAGACAGAGCAGAGCTGGGGTCAGGGAAAGGTCAGCAATCCCAGAATGCAGAGCAACACAGTCAGAAGACACTCGCCGTTTGCAGGCTGCCTGATGCTCCATGAGCCGCCTTCTTGGATGTTTAAAGGCTCATAACGTGCAGTAGATGCAGGTAGGATGATTTTTAATGTGAGCAATCTGTATGTACAGGGTGTGGCAAACATAAGATAGGCTCTTTTTCAGAGTGAAGGTCCGCTTTAACCTGTCCGACGAGCCCACAGCACAAGAGCGGCATCACTCGCATCCTCTTTCAGCTGTGCCCAGGCCACACCTGCTGCAGCCGAATGGCTGCGTGTGGCCGAGCTCAGCCGAAGAATGAGAGTGATGGAGCTTGCCACCGAAGTGTACGGTTGGGATGCCATTCAGCTTCTCTAGCGGCCGTACAATGCATATTTATGAGTAAGAAACACATTAAAGAGCCACTCCAGCCCATCCCAACACAGGGATAGTCAAAATCCTGGGTTTTGTTCTGCTTTAAATTATGTGAGAATTACATATAAATAAAAGTTTGCTTGACCTATGGTTAGCAGACACCCAGGTAGCTGTGCGGCTCATTTCGGGACGCAGGCAGTAACCCCACGTTGCTGCTTTACTTAAAGATGTCCTTCACTCTGAATAAGAGCCTGTCGTATATGTTTCCCACACCCTGTACATACAGACTGCCCACATTAATCCGGACCTTCACCCCGAATAAGAGCCTATCTTATATGTTTCCCACACCCTGTACATACAGATTGCTCACATTAATCCAGACCTTCACCCTGAATAAGAGCCTATCTTATATGTTTCCCACACCCTGTACATACAGATTGCTCACATTAATCCGGACCCTCACCCTGAATAAGAGTCTATCTTATATGTTTCCCACACCCTGTACATACAGATTGCTCACATTAATCCAGACCTTCACCCTGAATAAGAGTCTATCTTATATGTTTCCCCCCTGTACATACAGATTGCTCACATTAAAAATCATCCTACCTGCATCTACTGCATGTTATGAGCCTTTAAACATCCAAGATGGTGGCTCATGGAACAACGGGCAGCCTGCAAACAGGAAGTGTCTTCTGACTGTGCCGCTCTGCATTCTGGGATTGCTGACCTTCTCCTGACTCCAGCTCTGCTCTGTCTGAGCAAAGCACAGCTATAACCCCGCCCCTGTACTTTATCCCACTCTCCTTTCCTCAGCAAGTGTGATGCTTCTGAGTCAAGATGGCGGCGCCCAAATCCTAAACTCCTGAACAGAGTTGCAGCCCAGTGGGGGAAAGAATAATAAGCAAGTGACTAAATACTTAAAATATATTCACTTTAGACACTGGGTAAAGTGTTTGGGATTTTCAATAAATTATGGTGAAGGTCCGGTTCAAGAATCGATCCCAAGTAACTCAATTACTCGGCATGAGTTCCCCCATCATTATTTTTCCTGAATTCACCTCTTGCTCAATATAATGCAGCAGGTAAGTCCACGTATTAAAGTCCTCGGAATTGGCTTCCACGGCTTTCCAATACTTGTCGAATTCAGGCGGTAGCGGCGGCTCCACCACTTCTGGTTTCGGAGGGGGTTCTGCAGCCTCTTCTACTTCATTGACCGAATCCGGAGACTGCTCCATGGCCGTCACCTCTAGAATGTCCGCGTTATCCTTGTTCTCTTTTGGTGGCTCCGGTGGCGGCTGTGGTGTTGGCTGCGGCGTTGGCTGCGGTGATGCTTCATCCTCCGCCTCTTCACTGGTGGCACAGGTATCGGGGTTTGGATTCTGCATGCTCACAGCTCAAAACTAAAAGGAGAGAACAGAAAAAAAAAAGTGTCAAAACTCTGGCAATGCAGCGAGCCACACATCACAGGACTAGAGCTAAAGCAAGGCCTCAAGTCTGACTCCAATCCCCCCCCCCCTTACATCACCATCACACTATATCACCCACTAAACTCAATGCACCCCCTCACATCATCATCCACTATACCAGCGATACTCAACCGGTGGACAGAGTCCTAATGCGGACCTTGGCGCCAGATTTCCGGAGCCCTGCACTCAGTTGCTTCTGTGTTGCCGTGATCAGAGCTGCCCCCTTGCTCAGCGATGTAGTGCTTAGTCTCCTTGCCAGCGTCATGGCGCCCCGGCACCCAGCGCCATGGCGCCCCGGCACCCAGCGCCATGGCGCCCCGGCACCCAGCGCCATGGCGCCCCGGCACCCAGCGCCATGGCGCCCCGGCACCCAGCGCCATGGCGCCCCGGCACCCAGCATTGCAATATGAAGTACTGCATGGACGGGAAGTGGCATTGCATGGTACAAGTAGCCATTTTTAGTTTTGCTTGCGGAATTGTTAGCCCCTCCTCCAGTGTGCTGAATTATACCTATCCACCCCCCCATGACAGCCCTCCGCCCGGACCTTCACCTCTAACCACATGCCTTTAAATGGACCTTTACAAGAAGTGGTTGAGTACGCCCTGCCCTATACCGCCCTCTCTATTCCCCCACCTTACATCACCACCTCACCCCCATCTATAAGATTTCCGGGGCCGATCGCTTCCCTCCCCCGGGGCAACGCATGCACCGTTAGACCAGGAAGCAAGGTAATTGTTTGGGGCGACCTGAGGGGTTTTACACAGCGGGGCAAAACCCAGGAAAGTCAAAATCCTGGGTTTTGGTCCACTTTAATCAGCACACGCCGATCTGCTCACGCCCCCTTCATCTAAGGGAGCAGACCAGAGTGCGCCCGGTGGCCGCATCCCCCCGCTACCCTCTAGCAGGGAGCACAAATGCCTGGCGCGGGTTCGTGTATGGCTAAAGGGATACTAGAGAGTAGGTGCTGTTTGCACCGTTGGAACGGGGGGTGAATATATCAGGTGACCTGGAAGGTTTCACAGTGGGGCTTCCCAATTCTGTAAGACCCCAAGGGAATGGAATTAAGCAGCCCTGGAATCTATAGGGGCCATGGCCCACTTGAAAGTGGACCAACACCCAGGATTTTGACTATCCTGGGTATTGGTCCACTTCCGCGGGGCACCCCGATCGTGGGTGCCCCCCGTGTGAAAGCCCTGAAAACTCACCTGACCCCGCTCCCACGTGACTCGCTTGTCCAATCGCCGCCGACGGACAAGCTGACAAACAGCTGGCGCGAGTGCGCGCCCTGCTAGGGGTGCCCCGCAGTCAGGGAGCTGATTGGTCCGGGAATCTTATAGATTCCCGGGCCGATCAGGGGAGGGTGTTGGCCCACTTTAACACAGTTAATCGCTCGGGGATTTCACAGTGGGGCATCCCAGATTTGGACCAGGCAAGAAGCCGTGGCGCATGCGCCATGGGACCAGGAAAGAGGCGAAATCGTATGAGGAACCTGAGGGCGGGATCACACAGATATGGGATGCCCCTGGGACAAGTATCAACCACCAAGAAAATGGAAATACAGGCAACTGGTCCACTTTAATGCAGCGATGGCCGGGGGGGGGGGGGCATCTCAAATCGTGAGAGGGAACCAGAAAGGCAAAGATGGCTTGGAGCTCTAACAGGGAGCATGACGGCACCGGCCATTCACAAATGCCTGGCACAGATGCGCCCTGCTAGAGGGATAGCGAGGATGCGGCCGAGGGCCGGAAAAGTAGGTAAGTGTATAGGGCGACCTGGGGGGCGATTTGGGATGCCCCGGGAGGCAGGGAATTGATGAGATTCCCAGGCCAATCACGCTGGGTTTTGGTCCACTTCAATGCAGTGATGGCCGGGATGTTCACACAGCAGGGGGGTGGGGGCATCCCAAATCGGGCGAGGGAATCAAAAAGGCAGAGATGGGTTTAAGCCCAATTTAAAGGCGGGGATGCATTCCTTAAAGCGGACCTTCACTCTGAATATGAGTCTATCTTATATGTTTCCCACACCCTGTACATACAGATTGCCCACATTAAAAATCATCCTACCTGCATCTACTTCATGTTATGAGCCTTTAAACATCCAAGATGGCGGCTTATGGAAGCCGCCATCTTATCAGGCAGCCTGCAAACAGGAAGTGCCTCCTGACTGTGCTGCTCTGCATTCTGGGACTGCTGACCGTTACCTGACCCCAGCTCTGCTCTGTCTGAGCAAAGCACAGCTATAACCCGCCCCCCTGTACCTTATCCCACTCTCCTCTCCTCAGTAAGTGTGATGCTTCTGAGTCAAGATGGCGGCGCCCGTATCCTAAAGTCCTGAACAGAGTTGCAGCCCAGTGGGGGAAAGAATAATAACTTAGTGACTAAAAACGTAAAATATATTAATTTTAGATGCTGGGGAACCGTTTTTTAAGCGGTTGGGCTTTTCATTAAATCATGGTGAAGGTCCGGTTTAAGCCAGCAGCCGGCCCTGGAACCAATCATGCACACCCTAGTGTGAGCTTAAAGCGGACCTTCAGCATCATTTAATGAAAAGCCCAAACCCTTTACAAACTATTCCCCAGCATCTAAAATGTATATATTTAACGTTTTAACTCATTTCCCTTTTTATTATTTCCCTTACTGGGCTGCAACTCTGTTCAGCACTCTAGTATACGGGCACCGCCATCTTGGCTCAGTAGTAGCACATACTGAGGAGAGGGGGTCACAAGTGCAGGGGACCGGGGATATAACTGTGCTTTGCACAGACAGAGCAGAGCTGGGGTCAGGAAAAGGTCAGCAATCCCAGAATGCAGAGCGACAGTCAGAAGGCACTTCCTGTTTGCAGGCAGCCTGCACCTCCATGGGCCGCCATCTTGGACGTTTTAAACAAAATGCAATAGATGCAGGTAGGATGATTTTTTTCATGTGACCAATCAGTATTTACAGCGTAGGGGAAACATACAAGATAGGCTCTTATTTAGGGTGAAGGACCGCTTTAAACCGGACCTTCAGCATGATTTAATGAAAAGGCTAAACCCAGTTTTTAGTAATTTATTATTCTTTCCCCAGCCGGGCGGCAACTCTGTTCAGGACTCTCAGACCCGGGCGCAGCCATCTTGGTTTAGAAGCATCACATACAGAGACGAGGAGAGTGGGATAAAGTGCAGGGATATAGCTGTGCTTTGCCCAGACACAGCAGAGCTAGAGTCAGGGAAAGGACAGCAATCCTAGAATGCAGAGCGGCACATTCAGAAGACACTTCCTGTTTGCAGGTTGCCTGATGCTCCATTGGCCGCCATCTTGCATGTTTAAAGGCTCATAACATGCAGTAGATGCAGGTAGGATGATTTTTAATGTGAGCAATCTGTATGTACAGGGAGGGGAAACCTATAAGATAGGCTCTTATTCAGGGTGAGGGTCCGGATTAATGTGGGCAATCTGTATGTACAGGGTGTGGGAAACCTATAAGATAGGCTCTTATTCAGGGTGAGGGCCCGGATTAATGTGGGCAATCTGTATGTACAGGGTGTGGGAAACCTATAAGATAGGCTCTTATTCAGGGTGAGGGTCCGGATTAATGTGGGCAATCTGTATGTACAGGGTGTGGAAAACCTATAAGATAGGCTCTTATTCAGGGTGAAGGACTGCTTTAAAAACGTTCTATTTACCTCACCCTCAGCTATTAAACGATTGCGGCCCGCGCGCACACACATTTCCCAGCAGGCCCCGCGGCGTTATATATAACGGCCCCTCCTCCCCCGCACACACCCGCCAGGCTCGGGGCCCGTCACATACCGGCAGCAAGTCCCGCTTCTCCTCTCGGTGGTCTCCGTGGTGTAATTTGGCGCGGATAGATCTTTTTTACCGCAGTTCAGTCAGCACGCGCCGGTACAATCAGCCAACGTGCCCGTGCCTCACGCACGAAACATCTGACGTCACCGCGTCGAGGAGAGGGGGCGGTCAGAAGCGCGCACGCGCGCGCCCAGCGTGTTGACGTCATCTTTGTTTATGTCAGCTGGCGGCGCTCGGGTGGATGTCGGAGCTGGCCGGAGCCGCCCCCCGGGGCCCCTCGGATGTTCCCCGGGGCTGAGCGCCCTCCTGCGGCGGGTGAGATGCTCAATGTTAACCCGTGTCACTTTAAAGCTGACCTTAACCTTGCAGCACAAGACCATGAGCCCGTAAAGTTGCCCCAAACCTTTAGGCACTTTTATGTGGACCTAAACCTTGCAGCACAAGCGTATGTGCCCCCTTCAAAGTTGCCCCAAACATTTAGGCACTTTAACGTGGACCTAAACCTTGCGGCACAAGTGCCTGTGCCCCCTTCAAAGTTGCCCCAAACCTTTAGGTACCTTAATGTGGACCTAAACCTTGCAGCACAGGTGCCTGTGTAGCTTTACAGTGGCCCTAAACCTTGCAGCACAGGTAACTGTACCCCATTCAAAGTTGCCCCAAACCCTTTGGCTTTTTAATGTGGACCTAAACCTTGCAGCGCAGGTGCCTGTGCCCCTTTACAGTGGCCCTAAACTTTGCAGCACAAGTCCCTGTGCCCCCTTCAAAGTTGCCCCAAACCATTAGGTAGCTTAATGTGGACCTAAACCTTGCAGCCCAGGTGCCTGTGTCTGTTTAGAGTGGCCCTAAACCTTGCAGCACAAGCGTCTGTGCCCCCTTCAAAGTTGCCCAAAACCTTTCTACACTTTAATGTGGCCCTAAACCTTGCAGCACAGGTGCCTGTGCCCCCTTCAAAGTTGCCCCAAACCTTTAGGCACTTAAACCGGACCTTCAGCATGATTTATTGAAAAACCCAAACCCTTAAAAACTATTTCCCAGCATCTAAAAATTAATATATTAATATAATATATGATAATATTAATATATTAAATCAGGCCTTCACCGTGATTTAATAAAAAGCCCAAACCCTTATAAAACGATTCCCCAGCATCTAAGATTAATATAATTAAAGTTTTTAATCACTTATTATTCTTTCTGTCACTGGGCTGCAACTCTGTTCAGGACTTTAGGATACGGGCGCCACCATCTTGCCTCAGAAGCATCACACTTACTGAGGAGAGGAGAGTGGGATAAAGTACAGGGGGCGGGGTTATAGCTGTGCTTTGCTCAGACAGAGCAGAGCTGGGGTCAGGAAAAGGTCAGCAATCCCAGAATGCAGAGCAGCACAGTCAGAAGGCACTTCCTGTTTGCAGGTTGCCTGATGTTCCATGAGCCGCCATCTTAGATGTTTAAAGGCTCATAATATGCAGTAGTTGCAGGTAGGAGGATTTTTTAATTTGAGCAATCTGTATGTACGGGGGGGAAACATATAAGATAGGCTCTTATTCAGGGTGAAGGTCCGGATTAATGTGGGCAATCTGTATGTACAGGGTGTGGGAAATATATAAGATAGGCTCTTATTCAGATCGAGGGTCCGGATTAATGTGGGCAATCTGTATGTACAGGGTGTGAGAAACATATAAGATAGGCTCTTATTCAGAGTGAAGGTCCGGATTAATGTGAGCAATCTGTATGTACAAGGTGTGGGAAACATAAAAGATAGACTCTTATTCAGGGTGAAGGTCCGGATTAATGTGAGCAATCTGTATGTACAAGGTGTGGGAAACATAAAAGATAGGCTCTTATTCAGGGTGAAGGTCCGAATTAATGTGAGCAATCTGTATGTACAGGGTGTGGGAAACATACAAGATAGGCTCTTATTCAGGGTGAGGGTCCAGATTAATGTGGGCAATCTGTATGTACAAGGTGTGGGAAACATATAAGATAGGCTCTTATTCAGGGTGAAGGACCGGATTAATGTGAGCAATCTGTATGTACAGGGTGTGGGGAAACATATAAGATAGGCTCTTATTTAGTGAAGGACTGCTTTAAATGTGGACCTAAATCTTGCAGCACATGTGCCTGTCTCTCTTCAAAGTTACCCCAAACCTTTCAGCACTTTAATGTGGACCTAAAGATTGGAGCCCAGGTGCCTGTGTCCCTTTACATTGGCCCTAAACCTTGCAGCACAGGTGCCTGTGCCCCTTCAAAGTTGCCCCAAACGCCCTTGGCTTTTTAATGTGGACCTAAACCTTGCAGCACAGTTTCCTGTTCCCCTTTACAGTATTTATAAAGTACTAAACATGTGCAAATCCTGCCTATGATCCGGATCACTATAAAATCTATATATTTATAAAGTACTAAACATGTGCAAATCCTGCCTATGATCCGGATCACTATAAAATCTATATATTTATAAAGTACTAAACATGTGCAAATCCTGCCTATGATCCGGATCACTATAAAATCTATATATTTATAAAGTACTAAACATGTGCAAATCCTGCCTATGATCCGGATCACTATAAAATCTATATATTTATAAAGTACTAAACATGTGCAAATCCTGCCTATGATCCGGATCACTATAAAATCTATATATTTATAAAGTACTAAACATGTGCAAATCCTGCCTATGATCCGGATCACTATAAAATCTATATATTTATAAAGTACTAAACATGTGCAAATCCTGCCTATGATCCGGATCACTATAAAATCTATATATTTATAAAGTACTAAACATGTGCAAATCCTGCCTATGATCCGGATCACTATAAAATCTATATATTTATAAAGTACTAAACATGTGCAAATCCTGCCTATGATCCGGATCACTATAAAATCTATATATTTATAAAGTGCTAAACATGTGCAAATCCTGCCTATGATCCGGATCACTATAAAATCTATATATTTATAAAGTACTAAACATGTGCAAATCCTGCCTATGATCCGGATCACTATAAAATCTATATATTTATAAAGTACTAAACATGTGCAAATCCTGCCTATGATCCGGATCACTATAAAATCTATATATTTATAAAGTACTAAACATGTGTAAATCCTGCCTATGATCCGGATCACTATAAAATCTCTATATTTATAAAGTACTAAACATGTGTAAATCCTGCCTATGATCCGGATCACTATAAAATCTATATATTTATAAAGTACTAAACATGTGCAAATCCTGCCTATGATCCGGATCACTATAAAATCTATATATTTATAAAGTACTAAACATGTGTAAATCCTGCCTATGATCCGGATCACTATAAAATCTATATATTTATAAAGTACTAAACATGTGCAAATCCTGCCTATGATCCGGATCACTATAAAATCTATTTTTTCCCAGTGTCCTGTTCAGGTCGCTCCATTACTGACATGTGGGTAATCCGCCACAAGGTGGCGCAGTGACGGCAAGATGAAAATCGAAGCTCCTCCCGGCCCATATAAGGCAGCTGTCTCCCAAAATCCCCTAGAATTCTTCTTGCAGTCTGACTGCGCAGATCATGCTATTACTCTCTCTGGATATCGCAGGCGAGCGGGGCATCCCAAGCCTGTCGGCCCCTGCAGCTCTATTCCCACCTTCTTCCGGGGACCCTTACTGCCTCCCTGCCTCGGCTACGGATCAGTTGACGGTAGGGGAACGCCAAAGGTCAGGCGTTCGGCAGAGCTAAGCTCTGGGCCGCAGACCCTCCATAAAGGGTAGCCGGCCATAGGCGATGGTGAGCCTATTGGGGGGAGGGACCACCTAGGGATCCCTTATTCCCACTTGTCACCCACAAGCTTTATTTATGTTTTGTGTGTGTTTTTGTACTGTACTTTCACTGTCTTTCTGCTTGTACTCACCTCTTTCCTCCTTCGCTTCTCCCCTCCTCCCGTCCATGCTGCGGGGGGCGCGGGCCCGGAGGGTGGGCCGTTGTGCCTTGGGCCGTCGGGCAGCATCCTGTGCGGATGCCGGCCTTGCGCGCTGCATGAGACATTGCTGCGGGGGGAGGGGCGGGCCTCCCCTGCCTGTCCTTCCTCTGTTGTCCGGGCCATTTTGCCTTCCCTGGCGCCCGGAGTTCGTGCCAGAATGCCTCCCTGACGCGCTCCTTCATTGCTGGCTGCGCTTTTCCCGGATCGGTCGCTGCACCCGGCCCGCCTATCCGAGCTGTGGTCCGTGAGTCTTTTACTTGTCTGCTATTGTGCATGCTCTGTGGGATGCTCAGGCCCATTTTACTCAGAATTGTGGTTCCTCTCGGTCACATTCACCCCCCCCCCCCCCCCCGCTCCCTACAGTCTCTTGTTAAAGGGAGTTATTAGAGGGATGTATTGGGGATTGTCCGGGTTTGGGCCGTCAGTGCCTTGTAACCCGGTTATTTTGCTACTAATCACCATAATGGAGGCTTTTGGGGATAGCGAGCTTGGGGCCCTCTCGGGGCGGGTTAAGCTCTGCCTCATGTGTGGTACATGCCCTCTGAGCGGTCTCAGCGCAGTTTGTGTACCTTGCGCCCAAAGCGTTCTTTTGAAACAGGCTGGGGCGAGCGCTGCTGTTCCTAGCCCTATTTTACCGCCAACACCCCCGTGCCTGCATTTAGCTCCCAGCGAGGGGGAAGCCAGCAGGGGGTCTCAGACGGATTTGGCGCTCCGAGTGGCCAGCATAGAGAGGCAATTAACGCGCTCGGTTGCCAGCAAGGCCACGAGTAAGAGGCGGCATATTGAGCCGGGTTATTCGCTTTTTGCTGATGATGATGATTATGAGGTTTTTGGTGGTCGGGAATCCATGGAGGAGGGTGAGTTGTTTCAAGACTCCGACTTCTCAGGGGATCGACCGGGTGGCTTTGACAGCGACCCTGGGTCTTCCTCGGGCGAGGATTTGTGGCTCCCTGATGACACGGAGAAGTTGTTATCTGCGGTCTTTGAGACCTTGCACATCGTACCCCCGAATGCGGCCAAAAAGAAGCAGGGGGACTTATTTCGGCCGGAGAGACAGCGGTTTGTTTTTCCTGAACAGGGCCACTTCTCCAAAATGGTTTTTAAGGAATGGGAAAGGCCTAATAAATTGCCGTCAGTGCCCAAGGGCCTGGACAGATGGTATCCTTTCTCTGAGGAGTTGATTCGCCTCTGGTCTCGTCCCCCGGAGGTGGATGCTCCTGTTCTGGGGGCTTGGCAATACCACGGTTATGCCGTCACCCGATACTGCTTCCTTGCGCGACCCTGCTGACCGGCGCATGGATAAGCTTGCTTGCCACGCCTTCACCTTTGTGGGTGCTGGCCTTCGCCCGGTTTGTGCCGCAGCAATTGTTTTTTTTCCTAGCCATCAAGAAGAAGGTGAAACATCTTGTTGATATCGCCAGATCGCGCAAGCGGGCGGAGGAGTATAAGGATCTCCTAGCCTGCGCTGACTTTATTGCTTTTATAGCCTTGGCCAAGGATGATAGCGTCCAGCTTGGTGGCAGGGCTTCGGCTCAGCTGGTTGCACTCCGTCGCTCTATCTGGCTGCGGCAGTGGGCAACCGACGCCGCGGCCAAGAAATCCCTAACTGGTATCCCCTTTTTGGGGCTCCGGTTATTCGGGGAGCGTCTGGATCTCCTGACTAAGGATGGGAGACTCCCTCAGGGACCGAAGCCGGTGCGGCCCTTTCGGGGCTCGTCTACTTTTCGCTCCTTTCGAGCAGGAAGAGGCTCTTCCTTTTCAGGTGGCCGCAGAGATTCCTGGGGACGAGGTAGGTCCCGTGGCCGACCCAATCCCCCTTGGGGATCCAAGTCCAAGCCCCCTGCCAAGACCCCTCAGGCATGAGGAGGCACCCTCACCCATTCGGGTGGGGGGACGGCTTCTGCTATTTGCTCACGTCTGGAGACTGCACGTCTCAGATTGGTGGATTCAGCAGGTGGTGTCCTCCGGTTACAATATAGAGCTGGCAGCTTGGCCGCCCCAAAAATTTCTTCAGAACCCATTGATGGTGCAGGGTCTAAGAATGGCTGTTCGACGCCTTCTGCTGTCCGGGGTGATTTGTCCTGTACCGCACCCAGAGCGAGGTTGAGGGTTCTATTCCAATCTTTCCACGGTACCCAAGAAGGACGGTATTCTAAAGCCTATCCTGGACCTGAAGGGTCTCAACAAGTTTGTCAGAGGTTTGTCGCGAGGTTCCTGAGGTTCGTGCTGGAGGATCAGCACTACCAGTTTGTGGCGTTGCCATTTGGGATTTCCTCACCCCTCCGGGTGTTCACCAAGGTTCTGGCGGGCGTTATGGCCCTTCTGAGGAGTCAGGACATCCGTGTTCTGCCTTACCTGGACGACTTGCTGATTGCTGCTCAATCTCTTCAACAGGCCGAGAGCGACACCCAGACGGTGTTGTCCACTCTCAAGGATTTCGGCTGGGTGATCAATTATCCCAAGTCTTTGATCACTCCCTCATTGGTGAGGTCCTTCCTGGGCATGACCTTGGACACCTCTCAGGTCAAGGTTTTCCTCCCCCATCAGAAGGTGGAGAGTCTTCAGACGCAGACACGGAACTTACTGTCGTGCCAGCGACCATCCATCCGTCTGGAGATGAAGCTGGTGGGTCTCATGGTGTCATGCTTCGAGGCTGTGCCCTTCGCTCAGTTCCACATGAGGCCTCTTCAATTGAATCTTTTGACCTTTTGGGATCGGACACAGGAGTCCCTGGAGCGAGAATTCCCTCTGTATCCTCTGGCCAGGCGGTCCCTTGCGTGGTGGTTAGACTCCGGAAATCTTCTTGTGGGCAGGTACTTTCTGACTCCTTGTTGGGAGATTGTCACCACGGATGCCAGTCTGACCGGCTGGGGAGGTTTTTGGCTGAAGTTCCAGGGCCAGTGGGGCCCGCAGGAGGCTCACGTGCCTATCAATCTCCTAGAGCTGAGAGCGATCCGGTTGGTCCTGTTTCATTTGACCCCCCAGGTCCGCTCGGACAATCAGACGGCGGTCGCCTACATCAATCACCAGGGCGGGACTCGGAGCAAGCGATCCCTCAAGGAGGTGACCCAGATCCTGACTTGGGCAGAGGACAATGTTCCCTGCATCTTGGAGGTTTACATTCCCGGGGTGGAGAACCAGGAGGCAGACTCCCTGAGCAGGGGGGTCTCTCGTCTGGGGGAATGGTCTCTCGGCAACAAGATCTTTCACGCTCCATGTCGCCGCTGAGGTCAGCCGGACGTGGACCTGTTTGCGTCCCGACACAATCACAAGCTTCCAAGGTCCGTCTCCCTGTCAAGAGATCCTCTGGCCTTCTCCACGGACGCTCTGGCAATTCCTTGGACGGAGTTTCGTCTCCTTTACGCCTTTCCTCCATTTCCACTCCTGGGTCGAGTGCTGCGCAGGATAGCCCCGGAGGGGGTGGCAACCATTCTGGTGGCCCCTCATTGGCCGAGGCGGTGTTGGTTCGTGGACATTGTTTAGATGTCAGTGGATCGCTACGTCGCTGTCTGCCCCGGTCGTGCGTACCATGATTCATGCTCGGAAGAAATATGACACGCTTACATTGCCTGTTGTGAGTCCAGGAGTCTTCCCTGTCGCACATTCTCCTTTTCTAGGATTTTGGAGTTCTTACAACATGGATTGGATTCGGGTCTTCAGCTGAGTACACTCAAAGGTCAGGTTTCGGCCTTGGCTATTTTTTTCCAAAGATTTTTCGCCAATCATAGACTTATCAAGACTTTTATCACAAAAAACATCACCAGAAATAAAGCCAAGGTATCGTGAAAATAACATGTGTGAAGTCTCCCCACCGCCTACTGCACCAGGAGCCACGCGTTCCGTGGCCGCATCACCCACTTTATCAGGCGGGTTATCTGGCATTAGAGTGAAACGGGAGCGCTAAAAATAGGCAAAATATACTATTCGTGGGGGTAGCAATTCTGTTTTTGGTCCGCTTTAACACGAAGCCGCCGCAGTTGTAATAGGGACGCACAGAGTTTTTCTGCCCGCTTTAGATGCAGCACCAGCTGTAGAAGTGTTTTTTTTTTACTTTTTTTTTCTCTCTTTTTCCAGGATGAAGACATTGTTTCAGGAAATCCGAGCTTCTATAAAGAACAACTCAGAGCACGAGCGTTCGTTCTGGAGGCCGGTGCTCCCTTGGGGGGGCGTGTTCACCATCAAGGCGGGCCGCAAAGCCGTTTCTTGCCTGCCCCTCTATGTGGAGATCACCTTGAAGAACACGTGCACCATCGATGGCTTCCTGATGCTCCTGTACGTCATCCTCCGGGAGAACCACGCCTTCCCCCGGGAGCTCTCCCACTACCTGGGCCGCGAGTTTGTGGACTGTTTCCTGCACCTGATGGACACCGGCAGCTTCACCTCCGTCAAGCTGCTCTGGATCTGGGACAAGATGGAGAAGCGACAGTACAAGTGCGGTGTGCGCAGGGCCTGCCTCGAGATCGACCTCTTCGGCAACGAGCATGAGAACTTCACCAGGAACCTGGAGGACCTTATGGCCACCATCCAGGAGAGCTATTGCTCCAATCCCCGCTGCCCCTTGCGCTTCCAGGAGCGCCACATGCAGACTATCCTCATCAAGTAAGTGCGCGGCCCTTTCATGTCTAGACCTGCCAGCCCTCAGGCTTAATCCCTGCAGGCTGCTGTCCCTGTCTTCACACTTATGTATGCACTTGCCATCTCTATTCCTGTTGCAGTATCCAGGTGGGCGTGAAAGAGGAACAAAACCCGAGTTCGACCCTGGAATCTAAAAGACTTTTGGGCCAACCTCTGACCTTCCCCTGGGCCAAGAGGTCGACCCTAAAACTTTTTATTGAAGCAAAAGAGGAGCCCCATGCACTCCCCAAACCTTTCCCAAATAGAGACCAGTGGCACTACTTTCTAGGTTCAAATTGTATACAGTTTTATTGAATAATAAATCTCCAAACACGTACACTTTACAAATTAAAAACAGTCTAAAACACATAGAACATAGACAGACCTGGGGGGGGGGGGGGGGGCATAACTGCTGTTAGCGGGCCACCGATTTTTTAAGCAATGATATTTAGAATGATAATCGAATTTGAGTCCTCTTTAACCCTGCTGGGACAAATACTGTGCTTACTATCTAAAAATGTAAAAAAAAATCATAATCCATATTACATACATACATACATACATATTAAAAAAAAATGTCTGGTGACCCAGCAGTTCAACCCCCCACTCGCCGCCAATGCGTTGTGTGACGTCAGCGCGTCACTTCCTCAGGACGGATAGGCATAGTGGTCTCTATTTGGGATATGTTTGGGGAGTGCGTGGGACTCCTCTTTTGCTTCGGTAGTTACTATATGTATACCTATCCCCTTGTGTGCACACTTTTCTGATTTGTATAGCTGGTGCGGTTTCACATCTGCTTTAACCTAAAACCTTTTAGATTCCAGGGCCCTGTTGTATGAAAACCCCCCCAGGACACTGGTATTCCCTTCCCTTTCCTGGGTCCTGCGCAGGCTCTTTTGCCGAACATTACATCTGCCGAATTGCCGAACATTACTTATGCACAGCAAATCACAATTAGATCCACTTTAAAGGGACCTGGGCACCTCCCTGACACGGCATTGCACAACAGGGGCTCCCCCAGGGCATCCCAGTTCGGGTCTAGAGGTAAGCCTTGAAACATTTTAGCTTCCACGGCTGGCCCTGTTGTGTGAAGCCACCCAGGAAGCCGGTATTCCCTCACCTTTCCTGGGTCCAATGGCACATGAGCGGGCTCTCGTCCAATGAGAGCTGTTTACAGGGATGATGTCATTTGGCAAACTGCTCTCATGGGTTTCAATTCTCCTTCATCCAGCCGTTCATCCCACTCCTCGGGATGCAGCCGCTTGCCACAAACGTAGCCGTTTGCCGAACATTACATATGCACAGCACATCACTTTCTTCCACTTTAGAGCTTTAAAGGAAGGTTTAGATCTACTTCAAAGGGACATAGGCACCTCCCTGATACGCCATTGCGTAGGGAGGTTTAGGTCCCTTTTAAAAGGACATGGGCACCTCCCTGATACGCCATTGTGTAGGAAGTTTTAGGTCCCCTTTAAAAGGAGCTAGGCACCTGGGCCACGTCCAATGAATGAAAGCCATTTTCCGAGATGATGAAATCTCCCTCGCCCAGCTGTTCGGATAGGCTGGGGGTGGGAGCGCGCTGCTGCTGGGGATGCAGTAGTTTGCCATAAACGTAGCCCTTTGCCGAACATTACATATGCTTGGCACATCACTTTCTTCCACTTTAAAGCTTTAAAAGAAGGTTGAGATCCACTTTAAAGGGACATAGACCCCCCCCGATACAGCTTTGCAAAGGAGGTAGACACCAGGGTCACAAAGGTTTAGGGACGCTTTAAATGGACACAGGCACCAGGGCTGCAAAGTTTTGGCCCACTTTAAAGGGACACAGGCACCTGGGATGAGTCCCGCAGGCTGCAGTCCTCCAGCTTGACCCTGCATTCACCCCTATGTAGGCACTTGCCGTCTCTGCTTCTGTTCCAGTTACAGTATCCAGACAGGTGTGAAAGCGGAACAAAACCCAACAGAGCCAGGCCTGGAATCTAAAAGATTTCAGGACTGACCCCTGACCCCCCCTCCGCTTGGGTCATCTCAATTCAGGCCAGACACCGGCCCTGAAACCTTTTAGATTCCAGGGCTAGCCGTTTGCTGAACATTACTTATGCAAGGCAAATCACTTTCTTCCATTCTAAAGCTTTAAAGGAAGGTTTAGATCTACTTCAAAAGGGACATAGCCGCCTCCCTGACACGGCATTGCAAAGGAAGGTTTAGGTCCCCTTTAAAAGAAGGTAGGCACGTGGGCCGCTTTAAAGGGGCACAGGCACCAAGGCTGCAAGGTTTAGGGCCACTTTAGGGCCAAGGTTTAGATCCAGCTCAAAGGTACAGGGGCACCTCCCTGACACGGCATTGCAAAGGATTGGAGGTTTAGGTCCCCCCCAAAAAAGGAGGTTTATTCCACTTTAAAGGAAGGTTTAGATCCACTTTGAAGGGACATGGGCACCTCCCTGACACGGCATTGCAAAGGAAGGTTTAGGTCCCCTTTAAAAGAAGGTAGGCACGTGGGTCGCTTTAAAGGGGCACAGGCACCAAGGCTGCAAGGTTTAGGGCCAAGGTTTAGATCCAGTTTAAAGGTACAGGGGCATCTCCCTGACACGGCATTGCGAAGGATTGGAGGTTTAGGTCCCCTTTAAAAGGAGGTTTCTTCCACTTTAAAGGAAGGCTTAGATCCACTTCGAAGGGACATGGGCACCTCCCTGACACGGCATTGCAAAGGAAGGCTAGGTCCTCTTTAAAAGGAGGTAGGCACTTGGGCCGCTTTAAAGCGACACAGGCACCAGGGCTGGTTTAGGGACACTTTAGACTTCAGGACCCCCGAATTTCCTCTTTAAATTTAGCCTGGTACTGAGTAAAGCTGGGGGACAGGCACTTACATGTTAGGCCACAGGCTAAATCCCACGTCCAGGTGATAAGGAAGTGGGCAGACCCCTCTTGCTCTCTACGGTTCAGAGAGATTTCTCTGGTGTCTTCCAAAATAATCTAAGGGAGTGAAATATACGCGTAACGAAGGACACAGACATAACATTATGCGCTCGATGCTACACGGGAAAGCGCTCTCCGCTCCGCCCAGTGACGCTTTATATTTAAATCGAAGTAAAAGAACACAGCACACGTCATCTATTGGACACCATCATATAAGGAAAAATCTAAATACTGGCTCAATGATTGGTCATCACAGCCAAAACTGATATTCTTAAGAATGTTAGGGGGCCGGACATAATAAGGTGTTGTCCAGCTCCTCAGCGCCATCTTGCTCACAGTAATGTATTAATAGCAGCGCGCTTCATTAACTTTATTGCTCTAATTCAGTACAAGCAAAGGAAAGAATCGGCGTAGAGATAAGTGGCTTACTGAGGGTTTATTCCACCTTTATTAGCCACTAAAGCTTACAATGCAAAGATAGGAATCTATTTTAATGGAGAGGGGAAGTTCAAATATACATTCATTTTATTGATTCTGACCTCCATCCATCACAAGGGTCTGCATCTCCAGCATTCCTCTAGCTAGGCACGCCCCAGGCCCCCACGGATGGTCGGTGCAGGCGCGCCCACGTCTAGAGGAGGGATGCGTCCGGCAGCTCTCGCTCCATTCAGATTTCCTACCCGAACTGAGGCCAGTGCAGCAAAAGAGATCTTAAAGTGGACCAACACCCAGGATTTTCACTATCCTGAGTTTTGGTCCACGCGAGCACTCGTCCAATCAGAGCGCTCAGAGCCGGTGTGGTATGTACGGACAAGCGACGGACAACCACAGCGGCTCTGAGCGTGCCGGAGGCCGCGTTTCGCGCTTCCTTCTAACAGGGAGCGCGCCCGCGCCGGACATTCACAAACGGCCCCTGCTAGAGGGAAGCGCGAGATGCAGCCGCGGCCCGCGCGTGCACCGTTGGAATGGGGATAAGGTAAGGTTTCTGGGCTTCCTGGGGGGTTCTCCCGGGCCAATCCCCCCCCCCCCCCGGGTGTTGGTCCACTTTACACTGGATTACAGGCGAGGTAAGTGTTTATTTTTTATTTAACCGACCCGCCCCCAGGGTGGGGGGTGCTTTCAAATTGGGCATTCTGGCTCGACTGGCCCTTTAAAGCGGACCTTCACCCTGAATAAGAGCCTATCTTGTATGTTTCCCCCCCTGTACATACAGATTGCCCTTATTAATCCGGACCTTCACTCTGAATAAGAGCCTTTCTTATATGTTTCCCCCCCGTACATACAGATTGCTCACATTAATCCGGACCTTCACCCCGAATAAGAGTCTATCTTATATGTTTCCCCCCCCCCCCGTACATACAGATTGCCCACATTAATCCGGACCTTCACCCTGAATAAGAGCCTATCTTATATGTTTCCCACACCCTGAACATACAGATTGCCCACATTAATCCGGACCTTCACCCTGAATAAGAGCCTATCTTATATGTTTCCCCCACCCTGTACATACAGATTGCTCACATTAATCAGGACCTTCACCCTTAATAGCCTATCTTGTATGTTTTCCCCCCCCTGTACATACAGATTGCCCACATTAATCCGGACCTTCACCCTGAATAAGAGTCTATCTTATATGTTTCCCACACCCTGTACATACAGATTGCCCACATTAATCCGGACCTTCACCCTGAATAAGAGCCTATCTTATATGTTTCCCACACCCTGAACATACAGATTGCCCACATTAATCCGGACCTTCACCCTGAATAAGAGCCTATCTTATATGTTTCCCCCACCCTGTACATACAGATTGCTCACATTAATCAGGACCTTCACCCTTAATAGCCTATCTTGTATGTTTTCCCCCCCTGTACATACAGATTGCCCACATTAATCCGGACCTTCACCCTGAATAAGAGCCTATCTTATATGTTTCCCACACCCTGTACATACAGATTGCCCACATTAAAAATCATCGTACCTGCATCTACTGCATGTTATGAGCCTTTAAACAGCCAAGATGGTGGCTCATTGAGCATCAGGCAGCCTGCAAACAGGAAGTGCCTTCTGACTGTGTCGCTTTGCATTCTGGGATTGCTGTCCTTTCCCTGACCGCAGCTCTGCTCTGTCTGAGCAATGCTATAACCCCAACCCTGTACTTTATCCGGCTCTCCTCTCCCCAGTATGTGTGAGGCTTCTGAGGCAAGATGGCGGTGCCCATATCCTAGAGTCCTGAACAGAGTTGCAGCCGGGTGGGGGAAAGAATAATAAGTAAGTGACTAAAAACTAGTAGACACCCCAGCGAAGTGGTGGAGGACCACGCAGCGCGTCGGCGAGGTAAGTGGGGAGGACACGGGGCTTGGCCGGGGATTTGATTACATTGATCTTATATGAGCTCATTGCATGATCTCTATATGGGGAATGTATGGATGGCGCTTATTTGATCTGATGCAGGCACTACATAGGCTATTATCAGAGTAGATGCACGATCTCTGTTTTGCACTTGGCACTTTATCTTAGAGTTTTGGCATGCATGATTTGCACGATTTTTTATTTGATTGTTTGATTGTTTATTTATTTTTGATAACTGCGAGTTCTTAGCAGTATCTTTGCACTTTGGATAGGATACACTCTCAGAATAGGCACTAGGCACTTTTGCACCTTGCACTCTTATAAGCGCCATTTGCACATTGCTGCTAATTATATTGGACTAATAATTGAATATGTATTGGATTGAATTATTTGCTGGCTAAATGTATAGCCCCAAGCTCCTCCCCACTTGTTGGGTTTTATTATATGTTTTTTAACTGTGTATATGTAGTATTGTCTGTATGTAGGATTACTTGTATGTACTCTATTTTTCTAATAAAATTGTATTAATGAATATAGGAGTGTGCAACTAATATTGTGGATCTATAGGTGGGCTAGCCCTGGAGTCCCACCAGGTACAAAGGGTAAGTGACTAAAAACTTGAGATGCTGGGGAATAGTTTTTTAAGGGTTTGGGCTTTTCATGAAATCATGCTGATTGGCTGAGCAACTCGCACATGCGCAAAGGGGGAGAAAGGGAAGATGGATGCTAGCGCCGGCCACGCACGTGCCCTAGGCTTGGGAAGAGATGAGTTTACTGGGGGGTTTCACACACCAAACTTGGGATACCTTGGGGATAGGGCGTAAGCCTGCCCTGGAGTCTCATAGACTCCAGGGTGGGTTTTGGTCCACTTTAATAGAGCCGGCAGGAGGGGGTATTGGTGTGACCGTAAGGTAGGCCTTTGCTGTAGGGCCGGGCATCCCAAATAGGGTGTAGTTCTGATTTAAAGTGAACCAAAACCCAGGATTTTGACTATCCTGGGTTTTGGTTCTTGTCCCCTGGGACACCCCGATCGGGGATGCCCCGCTGTGTAAACCCCTCCAGGTCGCTCACTCATGTCAGCTCGTCTAAGCCGAACTGATCCAAGCACGCTGAAGGCGCCCCCGCTACCCTCTAATTGTGAATGCCTGGCGCGGGCATGTGCCCTGCTAGAGGGATAACGGGGATGCGGCCGCAGCTCTCGCATGCGCCGTTGGCCCGGGAAACAAGGTAAGTGTATGGGGCAACCTGGGGAGTTTCACACAGCAGGGCATCCCAATTTTGGATAGCCCGGGGAATCTACTTGGGTTTTGGTCCACTTGAAAGCAGAAGGGGGACTGGGGATCATCTAATCCCAATGAGCTTTGACCACAGCTGTGCTCTTTGTATTTCAGCCCTCCCCATGACCTGCCACACGGAGACCTCATTCAGATAGCTGTGGATGAACTCTTCTGTTCTAGGATCGAAGTGTGCGAGGAGAAGGGGTAAGTGGCCCAATACTTACCTGTCCCTCACAGGTTTCTAGCTCCGAGCTCCCTGTTAAGACAACCCATGGTGGCCGACCCTGAAGCCCCGAGGGTCACCTTGTGTCCTCATTAACTCACCTCAATCCAGTATCCCACAGCACGTGTGCGACTCGTCCCGGACATCTCCCACAATTGGGATGCCCAGCTGTGTGACACCCACCGGGGATGGCCATGGAACTTAAAGTGCCCGCACTTCCATGGACCACTGCTGCACCCCCCAGCATCTCTGGGCTGAGGCGCACTCCGGTGCCCCACCATAGGGGAATGAGGCCACTACATCTCTTCTGTTCTAGGATCGAAGTGTGCAAACAGAAGGGGTAAGTAGCCCAATACTTACCTGTCCGGCACAGATTTCTAGCTCCCTGGTGGCCGAACCTGAAGCCACCAGGGCCACCTTGTGTCCCCATTAAAGTGGACCAACACCCAGGATTTTCACTATCCTGGGTGTTGGTCCACTTCCGCGGGGCACCCCGATCGGGGTGACCCCGCTCCCACGTGACTCGCTCCACCAATCACCGCCGACGGACAAGCGAGGTCCGTCGACGGACAAGGTGAGAGCGCCCGCCGCCGCCTCTCGCGCGTCCCTCTTACAGGGAGCGCGCCCGCGCCGGCCATTCACAAACGCTAGAGGGATGCACGAGAGTCAGCGGCCGGCGCATGCGCCGTTGGAACGAGGAACAGGTAGGATTTGCGGGCGTCCTGGGGGGGTTTCACACAGCGGGGCAACCCCGATCGGGGTTCCCCACAGGCAGGAAGCTGATTGGCCCGGGAATCTTATAGATTCCCGGGCCGATCAGCGGTTGGTGTTGGTCCACTTTAACTCGCCTCAATACAGGATCCCACGGCACATGTGCAGCTCGGCCCGGGCATCTCCCGCAATGCCATACTGTGTGAAGCCCACCTGGGATGGCAGTGGAACTTAAATTGCTGCCACTACTGTGGGCCACTGCCGCATCCCCGGCATCTCTGGGCTGAGGCACGCTCCGGTGCCCCACCATAGTGGAATTGGGCCAGTGGGGACCCCTACATCACCCGGATAATTTGGGATCAACCCACCAATGGTCTCAAGTTTTCCAGGGCAAAGAAGACCAATTAAAGAGGACCAGTCACCGAAGATGCCATCCCTGGAGTCTAAAAGACTTCAGGCCCCGCTTTGTGAACCCCCCAATCGTCGTGAGAATTCACTTACCTTTCACTTACCTTTCAGGGGCACCCCCCCCGACATCTCCGTGAATGAGGAGCCATTCAAATAGGCTGGGTGTGGGAGCTCACCACAAGCCGCAGGGAAACCGGGGATGCAGCCGCTCCCTGTGCCCGAGCTCTGGCACAATCTGCGCTGTCGTGCTGTGCATTAAAATGCAATGCATACAGCGCTCATTGGACAAGAGCCTGCGCATGCACCCTGGGACCACAGGAAGGGGAAGTGGGCAACCTGGGGGGTGGTTCACACAGCGGGGCTTCAATTATCGGGATGCACCTAGGTAAACAGACCACCAGGATGGTGAAAATTCTGGTGACACTTTAAAGCAGATGGAAGCCCATTTTTGGGTCCTCCACTCTTTCTCCCCGGCCCGAGCAGCTTGGGCAATGCTGCCGGCTCGGCTGTGGTCCAGTTTAAAAAAAAAAAAAAAAGTTTTCCACTGCTGAGACCACTCCCACCAGGCCCCTTTTGAGATCACCGATTGGCTGATCTCAAATGGGCCGGGTGACATGCAAATGCCAGCTGGCTCTCAAGCTGGGCGCACGAGCCATTCAGAAAGGCTGGCTGCAGGAAGCGTGCACAGCCACAGGGAAGCCGGGATGCAGCGCTGGCGATCACTGCATCGTGGGAGCCCACCAGTTAAAGGTAAGTTTTACCGGCTACCCCGGGGGTTCACACAGTGGAGTTGTCCCGGAGCCATCGCGGCATCTCTGCGCCGCGGCTGCATCCCAGTTCACTTTTCTGAATGGGCGGCACGGGCACGTGACGGCTAGGAGATAAGCGGGGCATGCGGCTGGCGGCACATTCGTCTCCCTTCAGTGCCACCCGGCTGCTTAGCCGGCAGCGGCGCCGAAGGAAGCCAATTGAAAGCGAGCGTGCTGGTTGGTTGAGCTGGCCGATCAGCCAATCGGTGTGCTTTTTCTCGCCTCTGGATCTGCACCGTGGGAACGACAGGAAGGTGAATGGAGCGACCTGGGGGATACACACGGCTGGGCATCCCAATTCAGGATGCCCCCACTAAATTGAACAACACCCTGAAATGTGAAAATCAGGTGTGTTGTTCCTCTTTAAAGGGGACCAAAGCCCAGGGCGATCGGCCCGGGAATCTATAAGTTTCCCAGGCCGATCAATTCCCTGGGGCCTCCAAAATCGGGATGCCCTGCTGTGTGAGACCCCCAGGTTGCCCCATACACTTACCTTCTTTTCCGGTGCAACGACGCTTGTGCGAGCCGTGCCTGCATCCCTGCTATCCCTCTAGCAGGGCGCGTGCCCGTTATTTGTGAATGGTCGGCGCGGACACGCTGCCTGTTAGAGAGTAGCGGGAGATACCGCCATCAGCGGATGGACGAGTGGCCGCGCATGTACCATAGGACCGGGAAGAGGTGAGTTTGTTTTGGTGACCTGGGAGGTTTCACACAGCGGGGCATCCCCGATTCAGGTACCCTGGGGCAAGGACAAAATCTTGGGTTTTGGTCCACTTTAAAGTGGAGCAATACCCCCTTCTCGAGTCTATAAAACTCCTAGGTGGGTTGCTCTACCTCTTTATGGAGCCTCCCCAATTGGGATGCCCGCTGTGTAAAAGCCCCAGATAAAGGCGGGGATGCATCTGTCGGGCACACGCTTCATTCAGCTTTGGCTCAATGTGGCAAAGGAAATCTGAATGGAACGAGCGCCGCTTTAAAGGGAACCAACCAACCAAGGATGGCGGCCCTGGAGTCGAAAAGGCCCTGTAGCGTGCCACAAACCGCAGGGAGACCAGCGATGCGGCCGCTCCCCTTTCCCGATGCCGAAACTCTGGCACAAACACGGCTGTTGGGAACATGGGGGAGGTTACATTTTGTGGCCTACCTGGGGGGCGGCTTGACACTTCCCAAATTCGGTTTTGGTCCACGTTAAAGAAAGTAAAGTAACCAGTACAAGCAAATTCAGGCATAAAGAAAGTAAAGTAACCAGTACAAGCTAATTCAGGCATAGAGATGCCCTCCCCACTTTTTTCTTTCTTTTCTCATCATTCCTGCAATGTTTGGTTGACCATCTATGACCCCCCTGATCCCGTCCTCTTGCGTCTCTAGGTGCGGCTGCTTGCGAGAATTCTCCCAGCGGGTTTTCTGCCATGGAGCTCCTCCCTTTGTTATACTGAACATGGAGCAGTGGAGGTCCGAGGATTTGGCTTACGTCCCCTATTACCTGGATTTGTCGGATCACAAGTGAGTACAAAAAGAACTGTCCAAAAAAATATATATTATTAAAGTGGACCAAATCCCAGGATTTCGACTATCCTGGGTTTTGGTCCTGCACGCCTCGCACATGTGTGAGCAGCAGGCACATCCCCGCTATCCCTCTAGCAGGGTGCGTGCCTGCTCCAGGCATTTGTGAATGGCCAGCAGGGGTACGCTCCCTGTTAGATGGTAGCGGGGGATGCAGCCGTCAGCGCGCTCTGATCCACTCGTATTAGACGAGCTCCTGGACGAAGGGGCGAGTGTGCATCCGAGTGTGCTCATTGGACGAGAGGGCTGCACATGCACAGTAGGACCAGGAAGAGGCGAGTTTGTGCAGGCAACCTGGGGGGTTTCACGCAGCGACGGCATCCCCAATTGGGGTGCCCGTGGGCAAGGACCAAAACCCAGGATAGTCAAAATCCTGGGTTTTGGTCCACTTGAAACTCCACGACATTTTTAGAAACTCAACTAGCCTGTGAACGTTCAAGTCACATCCCCATTGTACTTCTAATCTGAGGAACATGCCCGCGTCAGGCTTTTCTCATTGGCAGGAGTGGGGGTGTGGCCAGGGTCAGGGAAGGAGGTAGGTGAGAAAGAACAGCAATTATTTACATAGCAGATAAGGTCCATAAAAGTAAACTGCCCATATATCCCACTTTCGGCGGGACAGTCCCAGTGAGGTCCACTGTCCCTCCGAATCCCTCCAACTTTTATGGACCAAATATTCCTAGAACATGTGACCCGTAATGAAGCCACACGCTAAACCACACCCCCTACCACGCCCATCACCCACTTACTGGTAAACTGTCCCACTTTGAGGATCCCAAAAAATGGTCAGGTTAGGTTACATAAGACAGGCAAAAAGTAATGAGATTAGCAAAACAAATCTACGGTATATAAAAAGCCTTATAAGATACCCAGAATTATCTTTCACTTTTTGTTGTCTTCAGTTTGTCTTGTAGTGTCTGCCTCAGGGTAACACATATTTCTGAACAAGCTGAGGACAAAAGACAAACACATTTATTTTCTACATCTCTAATACTTTTACTAATAACAGGGTCTGTTTGAAAACAGATTGAAGTTTGGGACAGTGCAAAGTGTAGCCCAAACCAATGGGACAACAATTGGGCACTCGCCTTTAGTGCAACTTTAAAGAGTAACAACACGCAGGAATTTCAGTTTCCCGTGTGTTGTTCCTCTGTGCAGTGGCATCCTGGATTGGGATGCCCCACTGTGTGAATCCCCCCCTCCAGGTTGCCCCATTTCAGTCACCTTCCTTCCGCTCACTGACACTCGGCTCCCTTTGGCGCTGCTGGACTGCTGAGCGGCGCCACAAGCCGCATCCCCCACCCACCTTGCAGCCATAGCAAGTCCAGGGGGGGTTTACACAGCGGGGGCATCCCAATAACATTTCTTTGTACTTTTTGGCAGAAGAACGCCTGCAGACAACTTTCTGTTTCCGGCTGTGTGCGAGGGGGATGAGCTCCCAGGGGGCTTCCTCATGTGTCACACAGCTTGCTTCCTTACCCGTTAGCATCTAGCTGTAAATGAGCAGTTGCATTTAGAAGTGCAAAGTGGGATAAATGTAATATAGATTAATGACATCTGTACAGCAGTGACATCACATCTGATCAGACGTCTCTTCACGGCCAGATGCATGCAGTAAGCTGGATATTATTTTAAAGGGCCTAGAGGGAATATGATATAATGTGTCACAGGCCCTTGGGGCCTGGCGGCATCTGCACTGTGCACTGGCCTCCAGCTTTAAATAGGAGCCGCATCAGAGCTTTTCTTTCTCCGTTGTCTTCATTTTTATTCCATGTCTGTCGTGTGTTTCGCTCTCAGATACCTGTTAGAAGGCGCCACCCTCTTCAACAAGGAGGAGCACCATTACTCGGCCGCTTTCCAGATAGACGGCTATTGGATGCACTACGACGGCCTGAGGAACATCAACCTCATCCTGCTGAACAAGCCCCCCGACCTGCTGCTGCTCTCCTCTCTGGTGTACGTGCGGGCCGCCGAAAAATGACACAGGAAATGGACGGTTTCCACATTGCACGGCCCTGTCTTATGTAAATTATAATCACTAGGTGCTGGCAAAATGAATGCAAAAAAAAACCTTTGCACAATGTTGGTGCCTCCGGGGATGGGATGTGTGCGGAAATGGTTTAATACCAAAAAGTTCCAGGTAGGAGTCTATGAGCAACTTATTTGTGCTGGTCGGGGCTTTATTATGTAGAGGGGGGTCTGTTCAAAGCCTGAAGGGGGTGAGGAGTCGGAAGCCCGAGAAGCCTGGGAGTGGCCTCTTCTAAGGGCCATAGGGACAGTCCAGGAGATGGCAATAAAAAGGTGCCCGCCCCCCCTCCATTTCATGTTGGTTTACATATTTTGGCCCCTCCTTTCCAATACAAACAGTGTCTAAATTGCCGCCCCTGTCCCGCGCATTGCAAGGCTGCTGGGTGATTGTTTCTCTCACACGGGGCGTACTGTTTAGTAAAGCAGACCAAAACCCATGCAAAGAATCAAAAAAAACGCAGCCGAGCATTTAGGTTAAGCCCGCCCTCTCCTGCGGCATCTATGGTCATTTGGTCATTTGCTACTTGCCGGCAGCATAGCGGACAGACAGCCACCCTCCCGCATCATTTACAATGACCAAACCCCTCTATTTACCAGTTTAGTAAAGCAGACCAAAACCCAAGCAAAGAATGAAAAACGCAGCCGAGCATTTAGGTTATGCCCACTCTTTCCTTTTTTTTTCACTGCTTTGGGACGTTCCTAATGTTGTAAGGACCTGGTCTCGACGGCCATTGCTGCGGCATCCGTGGTCATTTAGCTGCTTGTCGGCAGCATAGGGGACAGACAGCCACCCTCCCGCATCATTTACAATGACCAAACCCCTCTATTCATCCGTTTAGTAAAGCAGACCAAAACCCAAGCAAAGAATTAAAAAAACGCAGCCGAGCATTTAGGTTAAGCCCGCCCTCTCCTTTTTTTTCACTGCTTTGGGATGTTCCTAATATAGGGACCAGGTCCTAATGGCCAGTCCTGCTGCATCCGTGGTCATTTGCTGCTTGCCGGCAGCTTAGGGGACAGACAGCCACCCTCCCTCATCAGTCACAATGACCAAACCCCTCTATTCACCCGTCTAGTAAAGCAGACCAAAACCTAAGCAAAGAATAAAAAACGCAGCCGAGTATTTAGGTTAAGCCCACCCTTTCCTTTTTTTCACTGCTTTGGGACGTCCCTAATGTAAGAATCTGGTCCCAACGACCAGTCCTGCGGCATCCATGGTCATTAGCTGCTTGCCGGCAGCTTAGGGGACAGACAGCCACCCTCCCGCATTCACAATGACCAAACCCCTCTATTCACCCGTTTTGTAAAGCAGACCAAAACCCAAGCAAAGAATTAAAAAAACGCAGCTGAGCATTTACATTAAAGCAGACCTTCACTCTGAATAAGGGTCATCAGGCTCATGGGTCATCAGGCAGCCTGCAAACAGGAAGTGCCTTCTTTCTGTGTCGCTCTGCATTCTAGGATTGCTGTCCTTTCCCTGACCCTGGCTCTGCTCTGTCTGTGCAAAACACAGCTATAACCCCACCCCCTGCACTTTATCCCGCTCTCCTCTCCTCAGTATGTGTTATGCTTCTGAGTCAAGATGGCGGCGCCCGTATCCTAGAGTCCTGGACAGAGTTGCAGCCCGGTGGGGGAAAGTATAATATGTAAGTGACTAAAAACTTAAAATATATTAATTTTAGATACTGGGGAATAGTTTTTTAAGGGTTTGGGCTTTTCATTAAATCATGCTGAAGGTCCGGTTTAAGCCCGTCCTTTCCTTTTTTTTCACTGCTTTGGGACGTCCCTAATGTTGTAAGGACCTGGTCCCGACGGCCACTCCTGCAGCATCCATAGTCATTTAGCTGCTTGCCGGCAGCATAGCGGACAGACAGCCACCCTCTTGCATCAGTCACAATGACCAAACCCCTTTATTCAACCGTTTAGTAAAGTAGACCAAAACCCAAGCAAAGAATAAAAACGCAGACGAGCATTTAGGTTAAGCCCGCCCTCTCCTTTTTTTCACTGCTTTGGGACGTCCCTAATGTTGTAAGGACCTGGTCGCGACGGCCAATCCTGCAGCATCCATGGTCATTTAGCTGCTTGCCGGCAGCATAGCGGACAGACGGCCACCCTCCTGCATCATTCACAATTACCAAACCCCCTCTATTCACCCCTTTAGTAAAGCAGACCAAAACCCAATCAAAGAATTTAAAAAACGCAGCCGAGCATTTAGGTTAAACCCACCCTTTCCTTTTTTTTCACTGCTTTGGGATGTTCCTACTGTAAGGACCTGATCCCGATGCCCAGTCCTGTGGCATCCGTGGTCAATTGCTGCTTTCTGGCAGCATAGAGGACAGACAGCCACCCTCAAGCAAAGAATAAAAAACGCAGACGAGCATTTAGGTTAAGCCCACTCTCTCCTTTTTTTTCACTGCTTTGGGACGTTCCTAATGTAAGGATCTGGTCCCAACGGCCACTCCTGCGGCATCCGTGGTCATTTGCTGCTTGCCGGCAGCTTCCCGTTCTTAATTTTTTTTCTTTTTTTTTTTTTTGTTTCACTGCTTTGGGATGTCCCAGGTTGGTGTAAACTTCCCCCCCAGATCGCCCTAAAAATATATATATTTCCCCCATTACCTGGGAGCATGCACTGGCTCTCGTCCAATCAGCGCCATGCACTGCGCATAATAATGCCCAACCTCACGCGCTGTTTGCAAGAGAGCCCGTTATAGAGAAGTGGGAGCGACCACATCCCTGGTGTCTCTTTGGTCTGCTGCACGTTCCCACCCCCAGCCTATCTGAATGGCTGGGGGTCGGAGCCCCGGATAGGTGAGTGAATGATGGCGTTTGCAGGGGGCATCACGGAGTGTTACTTTATTGGTCGGCCCTGGAGTCCTTTAGAGTCCAGAGCAGGCACAATAGGTAGTGGGTCCACTTTAAAGTGGAACAAAACCCAGTGGGCCGGGTCCCTGGACTTCCTGACCCCCCCCCCCCCGGGTATCCCAAATTGGGATGTTCCAGGGCCGGTTGCTGGCCTTCCCAAATTGGGATGTTCCAGGGCATCGCAAAACTCACTGTCTTTGCTGAACATTTACTATGCACAGCAAATGTATCTAATTGGACGAGAGCCCGCGTATTCACCATACCATGAGTTTTACTGGACAATCTGGGGGGTTTTACACAGTGAAATGGGGATGCTCAGGGGGTAAGGAACAAAACCTGGAATAGCCAAAATCCCTGGTTTTGTTCCGCTTTAAAGAAACACTATAGTCAAGTCATCATTTCCTCATTCACTTGTATAGGGCAACCAATCATGTGACCACTAGCAACCATTCAGGCTTGATATGCAATATATATATATATATATATATATATATATCTCCCGATTGGTTACCCGCAGTCACATGATTGGCAGCCATAGACTGTATGAGGAAGTCAGCTGACTTGACTGTAGCGCTACTTTAACATGCTCCGCATACAGCGCCCGTGCATGTGCTGTGGGAGCGCTGGAAAGTCAAATTTTGATGGAGACTGGGGATGCGGCTTCTCCCCCTTCTCTATGCTGGAGCTCTGGTGCATTAAAGTGGACCGAAACCAGGGATTTTGACCATCTTGGGTTTTGGGTAAACTCCTGGGGCATCCCAATTTAGAGTTTCACATAGCGGGGACATCCCAAAACGAATATGAACCCAGGGTGGTCAAAATCCCAGGTTATGGTCTACTTTAAAAAGGAACAGCACGCCCGATTTTCAATTTTCGGGGGTGATGTTCCTCTCAGTGGGGGCATCCCGAATTATGTGTGTAGGCCCCCAGGTTACTCAACTTCCTGTCGCTCCCACGACGCAGACTCAAGCGAGCGCACTGATTGGCTGAGAGGCCCGTTTATCCTGCTTGCTTTCACTCGGCTCTGCTGAGGCTGCCGATGCCCGTATCCCCCCCCCCTCTCACCTTCTATCCGCCGGGTGCCCGCGTCCGGCCTTTCTGATTGGGCGACGCGGGCACGCGGCGGCTAAAAGGTGAGTACTCCAGGGTGAAATGGGGCTTCTGGGTGGCTTTACACAGCGGGGTGTCCCAATTAGTGATGCCCCAAAGAGTGGACCGTGGATGGCCTTCCCACAGCACCTGCACGTGCGCTGTATACGGCGCATGTTAAAGTTGCAATAGTACTACAGTCAAGTCAGCCAACTTTCTCATATATTCTATGCTAATCACATGACTGCGGGCAACCAATTGGATTGCACATTAAACCTGAATGGTTGCTTTGGTCACATGATTGGCTGCCATACAAGTGAATGAGGAAGTGATGACTTGACTATAGTGTTTCCTTTAGACTCCATGTTCCTCTTTAAACAAGTATCTCTATCGAAGGGAAAAATAACGATGCCGATATCTCCAGCACATGCTCCTCCTCGGGGCATCCCTCGCTTTATGACTCCATGGAGCTTCTTTCGCTGGTGCGGCGTCCCCGCCCGGGCGCGGTAAGGACTCGCTGCTTGTTAACACTTGGCATCCAAGAGCAATGTTTGGACTATGATAGTTCTGTGTTATAAACCTATAGGAATAAATGTTTCCTGGCGCGAAAAAAAATCTATGCAAAAAAAAAATACTTTGTAAAACTTTGTACACTTTATATTACTAAATAAATTCATAATAAAATCATTTTTATTGCCTAGTTGTGCGTTTTTATCTGTATGCGAATCAACCCGCTTCTGGGTCCCCGATACCCTCTTTTTCAGGTCGGGGGGGGGAACCTAAGGAAAAGAAGAGATGACCCTAAACCTAGTGTAAAAAAAAAAAATTTATTAAAGCCGACCAAAGTTGCCGATCCAGCCATTTCCCCCGACATTTAAGAAAACCATAGAAAAATATTTATATAATAATTTGGAACACACGGTATCTATTATCTTTTAAACTGGGTTTTGGTCCTCTTTAAGAGTCATTTCGTCGCAGAGACAAGGAGAGGGCTTCAGGACAAAGTGAGTAAAATTCAGGATGCCCCAAAGAATGGCTCTACCACAGCACCTGCACGGGCGCTGTTTGCGGCGCATGTTAAAGCTGCAATAGTACAACAGGCAAGTCAGCCAACTTCCTCATATATTCTATGGCTGCCAGTCACATGACTGTGGGTAACCAATTGGGATTGAACATCAAACCTGAATGGTTGCTAGTGGTCACATGATTGGCTGCCATACAAGCGAATGAGGAATTGATGACTTGACTATAGTGTTTCTTTTAGACTCCATGTTCCTCTTTAAACAAGTATCTCTATCGAAGGGAAAAATAACGATGCCGATATCTCCAGCACATGCTCCTCGGTTTATCCCTGGCTTTATGACTCCACGGCCCTTCTTTCGCTGGAGCGGCATCCCTGCCCGGGCGCGGTAAGGACTCGCTGCTTGTTAACACTTGGCATCCAAGAGCAATGTTTGGACTATGATAGTTCTGTGTACCTATAGGAATAAATGTTCCTGGCACGAAAAATAATCTATGCAAAAAAAAATACTTTGTAAAACTTTATACTACGAAATAAATTCATAATAAAATAGTTTTTCTCGACTTGTTGTGTGTTTTCATCTACGTGCAAATTAACCCGCTTACGGGTCCCTGGTACCCTCTTTTCAGGTCGAGGGACACCTAAGGAAAAGGCGAGATGACCTAAACCGAAGTGTATAAAGAATTAATGGGAAAAAAAATTATTAAAGTGGACCAAAGTTGCTGGAGAGCAGGGGTCCCTCAATGTTTCGGAACACAGGAGTCACGTTTTCCCCAATAAAAACAGCAACAGGAAGTGGTCCCCAGCGCTCCTGCCAGCATATCTGAATGGCTTCACAATCCGAAGAGTATTTAGGAAAAATTGTTTTTTTTAAAGAAGACCAAAACCCAGTTTAAAAGATATTAGATACACTGTGTTCCAAATTATAATGTAAATATTAAATATTTTTCTATGGTTTTCCTAAATGCCGGAGGAAACGCGTGGATTGTTTTTCAAGTCATTAGCCGTTAGAGCAGGTGTCTCCTCCCCCCCCAATGTTTCGGAACATGGGAGTCACATTACCCCTATAAAAACAGCAACAGGAAATTAAGTGCAGAGGAAAACTGTTCCTTCAGCACGTGTTGGCCTCTGATGGCACCCCCCAACCACCCCTATTAAAGTGGAGGGGAGGTTAGTTTAGTGTCCACCCAGGAGAAAAGCTTTGACTCAAAAATTCCCAAATTGGGATGATCTTGAGGATCTTGATCCACATTCCGTCCGGAATTGGGAAACCCTTGTGTGTCAAAACCCCACCTCCATCCATGCACCCAAGACGCATGCACAGGCTCTCATCCAATCGGAGCTCATTGCTATGACTGTTCATGTCGGGCAATGACTTAGGGATGCCCCCAGGGCTGTATTTACCATTAGGCAACCCTAGGCACGTGCCTAGGGTGGCAACCTGGAAGGGGGAGGACAGTGCCCTTACTACTGTAGTAAAGGAAAGAAATTAAAAATCATATAGCCAGAACATGAATGCCTCCTAACAACCCCCCAGACACAGAAGGATGCAGAGTATATTTGTGAGGGCAATGGGTTGAACACTGGCCAGAGCATCTCCCCTCCACTGGTGTGGTCATGTGACTCCTGTATGTCAGAATGCAGTAAAAGATGGAGCATGCTTCCCTGCTTCTCTGCATTTCCCCCTTTGTGCCCTCCACACACATTCTCTGCAATTAGCCCATTGCACCCTTTCCCCCTACACACTTTTTTTTATGGACCGTGACCTAACTTAAAAAAAGGGGGCGCAAGCACTTAAAGTGCCTAGGGCAACATGAACACTAAATACGGCCCTGGATGCCCCACTGTGTGAAACCCCCCAGTTTCCCCCAAAAAACTCACTTTTCCAGGAATCAATGAATGTGATACGTCAGGCAGTCAGCTCTCATTGTTTGCCCCCATCCCCAGCAATGCGCACGCTCCTGCCCCAGCCATTCAGATAGCTTGGGACGGGAGTGTGCATTCCCCATTCAAGTCAATGAGAGACACCTGCCAAATGACACAGTCACAGCAGGCATCTCTCATTGGACTAGAGCCCGCGCATGCAACGTTAGAGCATGAAAAGGTGAGTTTTTATGGGCAAACTGGGTTTTCACAGCTAAACACATTGGGGATATGGAACAAAACCCAGGAAAGTCGAATTTCCAGGTTTTGTTCCGCTTTAAAGTGGACGAAAACCTTGTTGGGTCTCCAGGACCGGCTGATTTCATTCTCTCCTGTGGTTCAAGGCAAAAGGAGTGGTTGAAGCACACCTCTATGGTCTTACCAAGTGATCCAAGAGTTACAAATGTATATCTAACAGGCTGATTCATTAATAGCGCCAGGTAGCGACAGATGAGCGACAGTAGCGTGATTTTCACAGCGCCCGCTAGTATTCGCTGTGCTTGCCCGTTGTTCGGCTGTTGACAGCGACTCAGTCGGTGTGTGGTAATGTTGAATACGGGGTTATGAGTCGCTGTTTGACAGGTTCCGCGCTGTATGGGAGCGCATTACAGCAAACGGCCATAGCGAACGGCTCCCAGCATATTCATTAACAAATCACGCTCAAAAAATTCTCGCGCTGTGAAATGCTTGTTTAAACCCCAGAGCGCTGGCGGCGATGGGTTAAAAGTAGTTTTTTAACCCCCAAACGTTAGCTCCATTGAAATGCATTGGAGAGCGCCAGGTAGCCAGAGGTCATACCTGTCGCTGTTCAAGGTCGCTCGCTGGCACTGTGGGGTGAGGCTGGAATAATGATGAATGATTCGCTATCTGGCGCTCTGTCAGTCGCTGAGCAGGATTGGCTTGATAAATGTGTGATTGCGGAGGGGAGCCGGCGTTCTCGTGGCGGTGAGCGTCATTACCGTTCGCTCACCATTCGCTACCTGGCGCTATCCCTTGTTAAATAAGGGCCTAAGTTAGTGTTCAGCCTGTTCCAAAATCTCTGTTCCAGCTTCCAGAGATATGATGCATACAGGAAATGAGGAAAGGAGAGGCCAACTACTATATTCGATATGCAAGTAAAACACTGAAATTTAATAAGGGGTTGGTGAACATGAATGCTGTGATATATACAGAGAAGAATACAATACATCTAATAAAAATTGGTGAAATACCCTAGATGGTGCTGAAGTACAGCAAACAGTATTTAACATCACACTATATAGGGGAACAGTTATAAATTGAGAGTTTACACAAAATCTTGTGAAACAATCAGATTGTACAGTAGCATTGTTGGGAGTGTGGAGCCACCCATAAATCACAATGCCAAACATGCATATAGTGCAATACAAAAGATCAAAGCGTAGAAACAAGATATAATATTACAGGCAGGCAGCACCAAGAAGTAACCCTCGACGTTTCGGTTTTTCAACCTTCTTCAGGGGGTCGCTCCCCCCCAGCAATGCTACTGTACAATCTGATTGTTTCACAAGATTTTGTAGTCGCAAGCCAGTATGTGGAGAGACCCAAGTTAGGCTTAATATAGGGGGGGGGGCTAAAGAGACCAAAAAACCCTCTACTTAGGTCAAGGAAAAGAGTGGCTTTCCTAGAACGGAAAGTATTTTCACAGTACCCAGTCCAAAGACAGATAGCATTACCCATCTACCCTTGCAGTAGGCAGAGTTATGCAAATCATCTCTTTATGTCTCTGTGCCATCCAAGGCCCTTAGAAACGCTAAGGGTGCAATACCAAGGATTAGCTTTACATCTACACAGGCAAACACATCCAACTAGCTTTAGGCTCTCATCAGCACTAGGCCGGATGCCTCTGGCTGTATGGAGGGGGTGAGACTTGGTGAGTACCAAAACATAGTCGCAAGCCAGTATCTGGAGAGACCCATGTTAGGCTTAATATAGGGGGGCTAAAGAGACCAAAAGATGATTTGCATAGCTCCGCCTACTGCAAGGGTAGATGGGTAATGCTATCTGTCCTTGGACTGGGTACTGTGCAAATACTTTCCGATCTAGGAAAGCTCCTCTACTTTAAAAAATTTTGAACAGAAGACCAAGTAGCGGCCTTGCAAACTTGTTCAACAGAAGCCTGGTGCTGAAAAGCCCAAGAAGCACCAATAGCACGAGTAGAATGAGCAGTAAGGCGGAAGGGAGGATTCTTCCCCTTAGTAGAATAGGTTTGATCTTGTATAAAATCTCAATTTATAACTGTTCCCCTATATCAGTGGTTCTCAACCTTTCTAATGCTGTGACCCCGCAATACAGTTCCTCACGTTGCCGTGACCCCGTAATACAGTTCCTCATGTTGCCGTGACCCCGTAATACAGTTCCTCATGTTGCCGTGACCCCGTAATACAGTTCCTCATGTTGCCGTGACCCCGTAATACAGTTCCTCATGTTACCGTGACCCCGTAATACAGTTCCTCATGTTGCCGTGACCCCGTAATACAGTTCCTCATGTTGCCGTGACCCCGTAATACAGTTCCTCATGTTGCCGTGACCCCGTAATACAGTTCCTCATGTTGCCGTGACCCCGTAATACAGTTCCTCATGTTGCCGTGACCCCGTGATACAGTTCCTCATGTTGCCGTGACCCCAAACCAAAAAATAGTTTTCGTGGCTACTTCAAAACTGTAATTTTGCAACAGTTATGATTGGGAATGTAAATACCTGATATGCATTATGTATTCTACAAATCAAACATAATTTAAACATAGTGATTAATCACAAAAACAATATTTAATTATATGTTGAGAAATATTTATTACTAATTCCAATAAATAACATTTCACAATGACATAGCATGTGCCGGAAACTGACATATTCTAAGTATGTCACACACCCCGCTTCAAGACATTCATTATATGTGGGTATACTGACCTGTAGAGGGCGATCTTGCAGAGATGTCAATAAAAAAAGGTAAGACCCTCCCGGCCCATAAATACCTGGGACCTCCCACTCATTCCCAGTCTTTCATCTCTGCAGACGGCGAGCAAGTCAGAAGATGGATGTCTCCTCCTTGCAGGTAGTCGGGATGACTCCCGGCCCTCTATTGTTCTATTCCTGCCCGGATTCTTTTATTTATATTTATTTATATTACTTGCCTCCCAGCCTAGGCTGCTGGTCCGGGCAAAGGTACCCCTTGTTATGGGGCCGTGAGACCCCATAACAAGGGGTAGGCGGCTAACCGGGTTGGTGACCCCGGTTTGGGATGCCCCATCCCTTGGCTCCCACCCTAGCATGGATTCCCCCTCTCCCGGATACCCTTAGATGGGGGGGGGGCGGGTCCCTTATGGATTAATCTTTAATTTATAATGTGTGTGTGGTGCTTTACAGTGCATTGCGTTACTCAGACCGGCGCCGGCGGTCCTGCCGCGGGGAGCTGTTTAAGGACCGGCCTCTGGCGTTTATCATGGCGGCTCTCTCAGGCGCCCAAGAGGAGCTTCTTCCCCTCAGGGCGGGGGGCGGGGCCGCCCCCGTGCTGCAGGCGACGCGTTTCAGGTCCCGGCCGGGAGCGACGGGGGAGGGGCGGGGCCGGGCGTGACGCGCGAAACGCGCCGGCCCGCCCTCCCTCTTCCTCTGTCTACGTGCCTTTTCCTTCCTACTGCCAGGCGCGCGGGACTCCGGAGGTAGTGACGGTTGGTGAGTGGCCTGTGGCCCCATTAGTTTTGATCATGCCCCTCCCTGGGGCTGCTTGGCAACGCTTCTGTTATTAACTCCTTTGGACATTTGCTATGTTGGTCTGATTGTGTGTTTGTTTGTGTGTTCCAGGTGGACCATCGTTCCTATTAAAGGGGGGTTCTCCCGGTTCTAGGTCCCTGGTTAAATTTAGTTGTCTGAAAATTCCTCCCACGCGGGACTTAAAGGGGCATCCCGGGTTGCATTACTGCGTAATTCCCTCGGGCACTGTGCAAATATATATATAAAAAATCACCATATGGAGGCTTCCCCGGATACTGGGCTTGTGCCCCCCTCAAGGCAATCCAGGCTGTGTTTGGGGTGTGGGGTATCCCTTTTGGGGGATGATGTATTTCTTTGTGTACCCTGTGCACAACGGTCTATTACCCGGCAGTCCGGATCTCAGGCGTCTGGTTCTGCTCCGCCAGTCTCCTCTCAGTCTCCCCCTCGCTTGACATGTACATGTGATGTGGTCATTGGCGGGGAGTCGCAATATGAGGTGTGTGCCAGATTGGCCAATCTTGAAAAATAGTTTTCCAGTGCTGTTGCCAAAAAGGCCACGGCAAAGCGAAAACATTTGTATACAGCCACGCAGGTCTTTGATATGGAGGAGTTTGACTCCCTGGATTGGTCTGATTGTTCTCCGCTTGAGGAAGGGGAGCTGTTTGAGGAGTCTGAGGGCTCCGATGCCCAGCAGTTTGTGGGTGCTGATACCGAGCAGGGCCAGGGGGATTCCTTGGATACCTCTAGGGTCCTGGCTCATAGGTTTGAGGTCCTGGCTATTTCTCCCCCAGAGGCGGCTCCTCCACTGAAGGGGGAGTTCTTTGAGGTGACCAAGCCGCGCTTGGAGTTTCCTTATCAAGAGCATTTTGATGGTATCATTCTTAAGGAATGGGAGAGGCCGACTCGGCTTCCGGGTGTCCTTCCGGGTTGGTACAAAAAATATCCCTTTCCGGCGGACGCGGTGAAGCACTGGTCGTCTCCCCGCGAGGTGGATGCTCCTGTTTTGGGGTTGTCCAGCTCCTCAGTCCTCCATTCTCCGGAGTGCACTACTCTCAAGGATGGTGATGGTAAACGCATTGACCAGATGGCTTGTCATGGTTTTGCCAGTGTTGGGTAGGCCTTGCGGCCGGTTTTTGCTTCGGCGCTTTTATTGGTAGCTGCCAGTTCGGTGGTTAGAGGATTGTTGACCTCTTCCGGGCTTGACCCGGCTAGTGAGGAGTTTGCCGCCCTTAAGCGATGTGAGTTATTTTTGTCCTTTGTGCTGACCGCCTTGGATGACACATTGGTGATGTGTAGCAGAGCTACGGCTCTGCTTGTGGCTATCCGGCGGTCGGTTTGGTTACGCCAGTGGGCGGCTGATTTTGTGTCCAAAAAATTGCTTACGGCCCTTCCCTTTGTGGGGTTGCGGCTCTTTGGAGAGAAATTGGATTCGGTGGCGAAGGGAGGTAGGTTACCTCAGCGTCAGAAGCAGCGTCGCCCCTTTCGGGGGGCGGCTTCCTTCGCTCAGCCCTTTCGTGGGGCTAGAGTTGGCAGGGGTTCGGCTTTCCCCTCGTCCAGAGGTGATTCCTGGTCCAGGGGCAGGGGCCGGGCCCGTCCAGGACGCAGTTGGGGCTCTAAGCCTAAAGCCGCTGCCAAGCCGGCTCAGCAATGAGGGGGCGCCCTCACCCTTGCGGGTGGGGGGGCGGCTGCAGCTCTTCTCCCGGGTCTGGGTCCAAGCGGTCTTGAACAGGTGGATTCAGGAAGTGGTGTCTTCCGGTTACAAGCTGGAGTTCGAGTTCCGGCCCCTTCCAGATTCCTCCCAGATTCCAAACTCTGCGCTCAGCCATCCACTCAGTTCGTCAGGGGGACTTCATGTCGTCCATAGACATCAAGGATGCTTACCTGCATATTCCAATATTTCCGGCACACCAGAGATTTCTCAGGTTCGTCGTGGAAAATCGACATTTTCAGTTTGTGGCTCTTCCGTTTGGCCTTACCTCGGCTCCAAGGGTTTTTACCAAGGTGTTGGCAGGAGTGATGGCCATCCTCAGAGCCAGGGGTATCCGCATCGTGCCTTATCTGGACGATCTTCTCATCATGGCGTCTTCCCTCAGTCAGGTGCAGCTGGATACCAGGAATGTGGTGTCCACTCTGGAGAGTTTCGGTTGGGTGATCAACTATCCGAAGTCCTGCCTCTCTCCCTCTAGGGTGGTGGAGTTCCTGGGAATGTCTCTGGATACTTCTCAGGCCAGGGTGTTCCTCCCCCGAGCCAAGGTTCTTCTGATTCAGGAATTGACTCAGCGTCTCCTATCTCTATCTCCCGCCCGTCCATCCGGCTGGGGATGCGACTGGTGGGATTGATGGTGGCATCGTTCCAGGCGGTTCCCTTTGCCCAGTTTCACACAAGGACGCTCCAGCTCCATCTCTTGGCGGCCTGGGACGGGTCCCCGCTGTCATTGGATCAGTCCTTTCTGATGTCCCCCCGGGTACGTGGCTGAAACCAAGCAATCTGATGAGGGGCAGGTCATTTCTGACCCCTCGTTGGGAGACGGTCACCACGGATGCCAGCCTGTCTGGTTGGGGGGGATTTTGGAAGGATCTTCAGTTTCAGGGACTGTGGGGGCCTCAGGAGGCCCACGATCCCATCAATGTTCTGGAGTTGAGAGCCATCAGGTTGGTTCTGGCGCACTTGACTCATCAGTTGCGGGGACTACCGGTTCAAGTTCGGTCGGACAATCGGACAGCGGTCACCTACATCAATCACCAGGGAGGGACTCGCAGCAGGCGTGGCCTAAGGGAAGTGTCTTTGATCCTGGATTGAGCAGAGGGCAATATCCCATGCATCTCGGCAGTGTACATTCCGGGAGTGGAGAACATGGAGGCGGACTCCCTGAGCAGAGGGTCATCTCGCCGGGGGGAATGGTCGCTCAGCCCCAAGGTGTTTCGGTCGCTTTGCCACCGGTGGGGGACTCCGGAGGTGGACCTCTTTGCCTCTCGTCACAATCACAAGCTTCCGGCATTTGTGTCTCTCTCGCAGGATCCGGTGGCTGTGGCAGCGGATGCCATGTCTCTGAACTGGAGGGATCTGGAGTTTCTGTACCTGTTCCCTCCGTTTTCCATGGTGGGCAAAGTGGTGCGCAAGCTGGCCCTAGAGGGCGCGTCAGCAATCCTGGCGGCTCCAAGGTGGCCTAGGCAGGTTTGGTTCGCAGACGTGGTAAGGTGGGCAGAGGATCAGTTAGATCTGCCCCTTCTGCCGGATCTGCTCACTCAGGGTCCACTGCTCTACCCCAATTTACCAACGCTGGCTTTGACGGCGTGGTTGCTGAAACCTCCATCTTGAGGGAGGAAGGTCTCTCTGATGCTGTCATTCAGACTCTGGTTAGGGCTAGAAAGAAGTCTTCCTCTGCCATTTACTATAGGATTTGGAGGTCTTATATTGATTGGTGTGAGGTCCGGGCCTTGCCTTGCAGGGTGTTTTCTATCCCTAGGGTTTTGGAATTTCTGCAACATGGTCTGGACCTAGGTTTGCAGCTTAGTACGCTGAAAGGCCATGTTTCTGCCCTGGTGTTTTTTTTCAAAAGTCTTTTGCTCTTCATCCTCTGGTTAAGACTTTTTTCCAGGGGTTACGCATGTGCGGCCTCCTAGGAAGCCTTTGCTCCCAGTTTGGGATTTGAATTTGGTTCTTTCGGCCTTGCAGGGTCCTCCTTTTGAACCTTTGCAGGATATTGCACTTTCTACGCTTACTCAGAAGGTTGTTTTTCTGGTTGCCATCACTTCCGTTCGGCGTGTATCGGAGTTGGCGGCTTTGTCCATTAAGGCCCCGTACTTTGAGAGGCATCAGGACAAGGTTGTTTTCCGCATCAAGCCAGATTTCCTTCCTAAGGTGGTCTCTGCTTTTCATCTTAATCAGGACATTGTTCTACCCTCCTTGTGTCCTAAGCCCAGCAATGGCAAGGAGAGGGTTTTGCATTCTTTGGATGTGGTTCGCTGTGCGAAGTACTATTTGGTGGCTACTTCCTCTTTTCGTAGGACTGACGCCCTTTTTGTGGTGCCCTCCGGGCCCAGGAAAGGTTTGGCTCCTGCCAAGTCTTCCATTAGTAAATGGATTCGCCAGGCCATTGTTGGGGCCTATTCTGCTAAGGGGAAAAGTCCCCCTTTTTGTGTTACTGCTCATTCTACTCGTGCTGTTGGGACGTCCTGGGCTTTCCAGCACCAGGCCTCTGTTGAGCAAGTTTGTAAGGCTGTTACTTGGTCCTCGGTTCACACTTTTTCCAAGTTTTACAAGGTTGATGTGCGGGCCTCAGTGGATGCTGTTTTTGGCCGCAAAGTTCTGTAGGCTGCAGTGGTTTAAGTTTGTGCCTTGTTGCCTTGTTTTTTGGATCCCCGCCCTTTATGGACACTGCTATTGGATGTCCTACATGTAATGAATGTCTTGAAGCAGGGTGTGTGACATACTTAGAATAATACCATTTTGTGAATACTCACCTGTAAAATGGGTATTATAAGTATGTCACACACCCCGCTTCACCCTGCCCTTTGGTATTCTGGATCCTTTATATGGTGAACTTTTGTTAGTTTTAATTGGCTTTCCTGGTCCCTTTACCTTACTGCTATCTTTATACTGGGGAATGAATGGGAGGTCCCAGGTATTTATGGACTGGGAGGGTCTTACTTTTTTTATTGACATCTCTGCAAGATCGCCATCTACAGGTCAGTATACCCACATGTAATGAATGTCTTGAAGTGGGGTGTGTGACATACTTATAATACCCATTTTACAGGTGAGTATTCACAAAATGGTATTTTTCTCCGCCTCTTATTGAAATTAATAGGAGGCTGCGGCGGATTGTGTGGTAACTCGAGATTCTCAGGAGCTCTCTTCCACAAAATCCACCGCACTCACAATGAAATCAATAGGAGGCGGATACAATGCCGGAAAGCGCTGATTTCAGCAGTTTCCTCATTCATAATATGGGAAAATAGTGGGAGATATAGGAGATAATTATACATTGGGGAACAGTGTGAACTACATCTTATAGTGTCTCTTATAGTATAAGACACTGTGTAAATGTTTGGTGCTTTGTGTAAGCTGCTTTGTGTACTGTGTAATGATTACACACAAAGCACCTTACACTTACACAGTATTGTGTGTATGGTGTGTGCACTGTTATTTCACCAGCAGGCGTCTCGCAGGCTCTCTTGGCTTCTGTCCTCCGGCGCTTGCTGCGTCCGCCCACTGACGACGTCAGCAAGCGCCGGACACACGTAATGCGCTGCTATGGTCTGTGGAGCATTCCCCCCGCTTCCCCCACCCCTTAGGCCCCGGACGGATGACGCAATCACGTTTGCGCATGCGCGCAGGCATTCAGTTTGGAACGCGCATCCATAACGGCGTGCGTTCCAGCTGAATAGCGCTGCTGCAGACGGTAGCGCCACTTCTCAGCGGCTAAAGCCATGGGAAATATGATTTTCCGATGGCTTTAGGCAACCCGACCCACAGGTTGAGAGCCGCTGCCCTATATAGTGTGATGTTAAACACTGTTTGCTGTACTTCATCTAGCGGTCAGTTTGGGTATTTCCCCCATTTTTATTATGTGTATTGTATTCTTCTCTGTATATATCACAGCATTCATGTTCACCAAGCCCTCATTAAATTTCAGTGTTTTACTTGCATATCAAATATAGTAGTTCACCTCTCCTTTCCTCATTTCCTCCCTGCAAAAACTTACCGACCCCACAGCGGCATCTCTCTTCCCATCTGAATGGCTGGCGTGGGCATGAGCTGCCAGAGGATGCCCCTGCAGGCCCAGTACCATTTCTGGGACCCCCCACATTGTGACACATATACACATCATGCCACCGGACAAGGTAAGTTTGCCACCACTGCTACAGGGAATAGAGCACACGTGTCCCAAGGGGGCAAATTTGGCCTGCGAGCTCTGTCCCGCCCCTTCCCACGCTGTTATCTATGAGTGACAGGGCTGGGGCAGCAGCGGGCATTACCTTTAAACTAGGAGCACAGCTGTAACCGAGAGGCTAGTTAACATGCCGTGGGGAGGGGCTCTGATGTAAAACCCCGCCCCTAGGATGATGTAGTACAGTAAGTACTTCCCCCAGTGGTTGGCAAATGCAACTGCCAACCAGACTGCCAGGTCACGTCTGGAATCATAGATAACAGGGCCGTCGGGTTTTGCTCCACTTTAAAGAGGATCATCCGCAGATTAGGCTGGACCTAAGACTTTTCTAGTCTTTGCATGGCCCCACCCACCATCTAAAACTTTGCATGGCCTCCACCCACCACCCAAGACTTTGCATGGCCCCCACCCAAGACTTTGCATGGCCCCACACCCACCGTCCAAGACTTTGCATGGCCCCCACCCAAGACTTTGCATGGCCCCACACCCACCGACCAAGACTTTGCACCGCACCCCCACCAACCCTCCAAGACTTTGCATGGCCCCACCCACCGTCCAAGTCTTTGCATGGCCCCACCCACCGTCCAAGACTTTGCATGGCCTCACCCACCATCCAAGACTTTGCATGGCCCCCACCCACTATCCAAGTCTTTGCATGGCCCCACCCACCGTCTAAGACTTTGCATGGCCCCACCCACCGTCCAAGACTTTGCATGGCCCCACCCACCGTCCAAGACTTTGCATGGCCCCACCCACCGTCCAAGACTTTGCATGGCACCCACCCACCGTCCAAGACTTTGCATGGCCCTCACCCACCCCCAAGACATTTCATACCCCCCCACCCACCGTCCAAGACTTTGCATGGCTCCGCCCACGACTTTGCATGGCCCTCACCCACCGCCCAAGACTTTGCATGGCCCCCACCCACCGTCCAAGACTTTGCATGGCCCTGCCCACAGCCCAAGACTTTGCAGGGCCCCCACCCACCAACCAAGACTTTGCATGGCCCCCACCCACCGTCCAAGACTTTGCATGGCCCCGCCCACCGTCCAAGACTTTGCATGGCCCCGCCCACCATCCAAGACTTTTCATGGCCCCACCCACAGCCCAAGACTTTGCATGGCCCCCACCCACCGTCCAAGACTTTGCGTGGCCCCACCCACCATCCAAGACTTTGCATGGCCCCACCCACTGTCCAAGGCTGATGGGTAACTGCGCTCCACCTGGGCATTAGTGGTGTCTCTGATCATGTAACCACGCGAGTCAGTCTCATGCATTCATGTCTTTATTTATCATCATCGGTGAAGGTACCATGAAAGCACTTGGAGGTGAATTATCTGGAAGGAAGACTCTAGAAGGGGGCTCCCCGGTCAAAATTAAAACATCTGATAGAGCAGGCACCTTATTTTTATTAATTTTTCCCAGAATTCTTCAATGCCTCGCGTGAGAAATGGTTATGACCCGACGCATAGCGCATGACGTCCTACTTCATCATCATTAGCACGTTATATCATCTCCAAATCTATGGAGCAGCTGCCTGAAACGGGTTCGGGTAGCAGAAGGCATTTTATTCCCACTTGAAGTCCGCTTTAGTAGACTACAGACCTCAGATCAGGTCTGATGGAGGGTGGCATGAGCCCCCCAACTTGCCTTCACCTGGTCCCTTATTGGCAATTGCACCCTTTCTCCCAGCCTGGTATCTGAGCCGGGTGCACCGGAGGCATCCATAAGGAATAATGGGTTCCTTGTACACCACACACTTACCTGCACCCGCCTCCACAGTAGATATTGCTTTCCCTCTCTCAGCCTTGGTATGTGAAGCTGGGTGCCTCACTCTCCTCATACACCACACATGTCCCGACTACTAACCTACACCCAATCCCTCCCCCGGTGGCATTCGCTCCCACACACAGCCCAGTATCTGAACTTCTAGGCCATGGCTGGTCGGTGGTATACAAAGGGTTGTCAGGGGGTCTATAGTGACTAATGGGCTCCTCGGGCACCACACACTCCCCAACCTACTTACCTTCACTGACCCTCGGATCAGGGCTGCCAGAAGGTGGCATAAGCCCCCCCCAACTTGCTAACACCTGGTCCTGTAGTGGCAACTGCACTCCTTCTACTAGCCCCGGTACCTGAAGCTGGGTGCACCAGAGGTGTCCACGGAGGCATCCATAAGGAATAATGGGCTCCTCGTACACCACTTACACCCCAACCTACTTACCTTCACTGACCCTCAGATCAGGGCTGGCAGAGGGTGGCATGAGCCCCCCAACTTGCTAACACCTGGTCCTGTAGTGGCAACTGCACCCCTTCTACTAGCCCCGGTACCTGAAGCTGGGTGCACCAGAGGTGTCCACGGAGGCATCCATAAGGAATAATGGGCTCCTCGTACACCACTTACACCCCAACCTACTTACCTTCACTGACCCTCGGATCAGGGCTGCCAGAAGGTGGCATGAGCCCCCCAACTTGCTATCACCTGGTCCTGTAGTGGCAACTGCACCCCTTCTACTAGCCCCGGTACCTGAAGCTGGGTGCACCAGAGGTGTCCACGGAGGCATCCATAAGGAATAATGGGCTCCTCGTAAACCACAACCTACTTACCTTTACTGACCCTCAGATCAGGGCTGCCAGAGGGTGGCATGAGCCCCAAACTTGCTACCACCTGGTCCCTTAGTGGTAACTGCACCCTCCTAGCCCCAGTATCCAAAGCTGGGTGTGCCTGGGGTGTCCACAGAGATATCCATAAGAAATAATGGGCTCCTCATACACCACTCACACACCGACCTACTTACCTGCACCCAACCCCACAGTAGAGATCACATTCTCTCTCCAAGTCTCGATCAGGCTCGCTCTCTCCCCCAGCCCCAGTACCTGAAGCCGGGTGCACCAGAGGTGTCCACGGAGGCATCCATAAAGAATAATGGGCTCCTTATACACCACACACTTACCTGCACCCAACCCAACAGTAGATATTGCATTCTCTGTCTCAGCCTTGGTATCTGAAGCTGGGTGCCTCACTCTCCTCATACACCACACGTCTCAACTACTAACCTACACCCGCTCCCGCAGCAGCATTTGCTCTCTCACACACAGCCAGGCCAAGGCTGGTCAGAGGTGTACAAAGGGTTGACCAGGGGTCTATAGTGACTTATGGGCTCCTTATGCACCACACACTCCCTAGTGTACTTACCTTCATTGACCCTCAGATCAGGGCTGGAATTAGTCCCCCAACTTGCCATCACCTGGTCCTGTAGTGGTAATCGCACCCTTTCTTCCAGCCCTGGTATCTGGAGCTGGGTGCATCAGAGGTGTCCACGGAGGCATCCATAAGGAATAATGGGCTCCTCATTCACCACACACTTACCTGCACTCGACCTCATGGTAGATATTGCATTCTCTGTCTCAGCCTTGGTACCTGAAGCTGGGTGCCTCACTCTCCTCATCATACACCACACATGTCCCAACTACTAACCTAAACCCGGTCCTGCAGCAACATACGCTCTCACACACACACAGCCCGGTATCTGAAGCCGGGTGCTCAACTTCCAAGGCTACTTGTCAGAGGTGCACAAAGGGCAGCCTGGACATCTATAGTGACTAATAGGCTCCTGGTGTGCCACATCCCTCCAACTTACTTACCTTCATTGACCCAACCAGAGGGTGGTACGAGCCCCCTAACTTGCTATCACCTGGTCCCATAGTGGCAATCGCACTCTTTCTCCCAGCCCTGGTATCTGAAGCTGGGGGCACTGGAGGCATCCATAAGGAATAATGGGCTCCTCATACACCACACACTTACCTGCACCCGACCTCACAGTAGATATTGCATTCTCTCTCTCAGCCATGGTATCTGAGGCTGGGTGCCTCACTCTCCACATACTAACCTAGACCTGGTCCCAAAGCGGCATTCGCTCTCACACACAGCCCGGTATCTGAAGCCGGGTGCTGAACTTCCATGTTCCAGCTGGTCGGAGGTGTACAAAGGGCAGTCTAGGGGTCTATAGTGACCAATAGGTTGGGAAGTGTGTGGAGCCCACTTACCTTCACTGACCCTCAGATCAGGGCTGCCAGAGGGTGGCACGAGCCCCCCAACTTGCTATCACCTGGTCCCATAGTGGCAATTGCACCCTTTCTCCCAGCCCTGCAGCTGGGTGCCTTACTCTTCTCATACACCACATTTCCCAACTACTAACCTACACCCGCTTTCGCAGCAGGATTCGCTCTCTCGCCCAGCCGAAGCCGGGTGCTGAACTTCCAGGTTACAGCTGGTCGGAGGTGTACGAAGGGCAACCCAGACGTCTATAGTGACTAATGGACTCCTTGTGCAGCACACACTCCCCAACCTTCTTAACTTCACTGACCCTCAGATCAGGGTTGCCAGAGGGTGGCACGAGCCCACCCAACTTGCCATCACCTGGTCCTGAAGTACCAATCTCACCCTTTCTCCTGGCCCTGGTATCTGAAGCTGGGTGTGCCGGAGTTGTCCGGAATAATGGGCTCCTCGTACACCACTCACACCCCGACCTACTTACCTTCACTGACCCTCAGACCAGGGATGACAGAGGGTGGCATGAGCCGCCAACTTGCTATCACCTGGCGCTGTAGTGCCCATCGCACCCTTCTCCCAGCCTTGGTATCTGAAGCTGGGTGCCTCACTCCCCTCATACACCACACGTTCCAACTACTAACCTACACCCGGTCCCCGGAGCGGCATTTGCTCTCTCTCTCACACACACAGCCTGATATCTGAAGCTGGGTGCTGAACTACCAGCTTATGCCTGGTCAGAGGTGTACAAAGCGCTGTCCAGGAGTATAGTAACTAATGGGCTCCTTGTGCACCACACACTCCCCAACCTACTTACCTTCACTGACCCTCAGATCAGGGCTGCCACAGGGTGGTACGAGTCCCCCAACTTGCTATCACCTGGTCCTGTAATGGCAATTGCACGCTATCTCCCAGCCCTGGTACCTAAAGCTGGGGTGTCCGCAGAGGCATCCATAAGAAATAATGAGCTCCTCGTACACCACTCAAACCCCGACCTACTTACCTGCACCCAACCTCACAGTAGAGATGACATTCTCTCTCCAAGTCCCGATCTGACTCGCTCTCGCTCCCATCCCTGGTATCTGAAGCTGGGTGCACCGGAGTTATCCATAAAATAATGGGCTCCTCATACACCACACACTTACCTGCACCCGACCCCACAGTAGATATTGCATTCTCCGTCTCAGCCTTGGTATCTGAAGCTGGGCGCCTCACTCGCCTCATACACCACACATGTCCCAACTACTAACCTACACCCGGTCCCGCAGCAGCATTCGCTCTCTCGCCCAGCCAAAGCCGGGTGCTGAACATCCAGGTTATGGCTGGTCGGAGGTGTATGAAGTGAAGCCCAGATGTCTATAGTAAATAATGGGCTCCTGGTGCAGCACACACTCCCAAACCGACCTACCTACCTTCACTGGCCCCAAAGTCCCGATCAGGCTCGCTTTCTCTCTCTTTCAGCCCCTGTATCTGAAGCTGTGCACCACACTTTCAGGTTGCGGATGGCCGGAGGGGGTCTATAGAGAATAACGGGCACTTTAAACACTGTACATGCCCCACCTACTTACCTTTACCCAGTCCTGCAGAAGCAATCAAGCTAACCCCCAGCCACAGGTGATGCAGTTCCAGCTTCCATCCTGTAGGTGGGGATGTTTGGTGTGCGAGGCCAGAACCAGGCGCCCATTATTCTCTATGAGTGCCTTGGCTGAGCTTGGTACACCTTCGACAAGCTGGAGCCCGGCTTCTGTAGGGTGATTGCCGCCCAGGTGAAGGTAAGCCGGGGAACCTCACGCCCACTCTGGCCTGGCATCTGTAGATCAGGACCGGGTGAAGGTAAGCCGGAGAACCTCACGCCCACTCTGGCCTGGCATCTGTAGATCAGGACCGGGTGAAGGTAAGCCGGAGAACCTCACGCCCACTCTGGCCTGGCAGCACTGATCAGGCATCTGTACATCAGAACCGGGGGAAGGTAAGCCGGGGAACCTCACGCCCACTCTGGCCTGGCAGCTGTAGATCAGGACCGGGGGAAGGTAAGTCAGGGAACCCCATAACCACTCTGGCCTGGCATCTGTAGATCAGGACCGGGTGAAGGTAAGCCGGGGAACCTCATGGCCACTCTGGCCTGGCATCTGTAGATCAGGACCGGGGGAAGGTAAGTCGGGAACCTCACGCCCACTCTGGCCTGGCATCTGTAGATCAGGACCGGGTGAAGGTAAGCCGGGGAACCTCATGGCCACTCTGGCCTGGCATCTGTAGATCAGGACCGGGGGAAGGTAAGTCAGGGAACCTCATGCCCACTCTGGCCTGGCATCTGTAGATCAGGACCGGGGGAAGGTAAGCTGGGGAACCTCACGCCCACTCTGGCCTGGCATCTATAGATCAGGACCGGGGGAAGGTAAGTCAGGGAACCCCATAACCACTCTGGCCTGGCATCTGTAGATCAGGACCAGGGGAAGGTAAGCCAGGGAACCTCACGCCCACTCTGGCCTGGCATCTGTAGATCAGGACCGGGTGAAGGTAAGTCAGGGAACCCCATAACCACTCTGGCCTGGCATCTGTAGATCAGGACCGGGGGAAGGTAAGTCAGGGAACCTCACGGCCACTCTGGCCTGGCATCTGTAGATCAGGACCGGATAAAGGTAAGTCAGGGAACCCCATAACCACTCTGGCCTGGCATCTGTAGATCAGGACCGGAGGAAGGTAAGTCAGGGAACCTCACGGCCACTCTGGCCTGGCATCTGTAGATCAGGACCGGGGGAAGGTAAGCCGGGGAACCTCACGCCCACTCTGGCCTGGCATCTATAGATCAGGACCGGGGGAAGGTAAGCCGGGGAACCTCATGGCCACTCTGGCCTGGCATCTGTAGATCAGGACCGGGGGAAGGTAAGCCGGGGAACCTCATGCCCACTCTGGCCTGGCATCTGTAGATCAGGACCGGGGGAAGGTAAGCCAAGGAACCTCATGGCCACTCTGGCCTGGCATCTGTAGATCAGGACCGGGGGAAGGTAAGCCGGGAAACCTCAACCTCACCCCCACTCTGGCCTGGCATCTGTAGATCAGGACCGGGGGAAGGTAAGTCAGGGAACCTCACCCCCACTCTGGCCTGGCATCTATAGATCAGGACCGGGGGAAGGTAAGTCAGGGAACCTCACCCCCACTCTGGCCTGGCATCTGTAGATCAGGACCGGGTGAAGGTAAGTCAGGGAACCTCATGCCCACTCTGGCCTGGCATCTGTAGATCAGGACCGGGGGAAGGTAAGTCAGGGAACCTCATGCCCACTCTGGCCTGGCATCTGTAGATCAGGACCGGGGGAAGGTAAGCTGGGGAACCTCACGCCCACTCTGGCCTGGCATCTGTAGATCAGGACCGGGTGAAGGTAAGTCAGGGAACCTCACGCCCACTCTGGCCTGGCATCTGTAGATCAGGACCGGGGGAAGGTAAGCTGGGGAACCTCACGCCCACTCTGGCCTGGCATCTGTAGATCAGGACCGGGTGAAGGTAAGCCAGGGAACCTCACGCCCACTCTGGCCTGGCATCTGTAGATCAGGACCGGGTGAAGGTAAGTCAGGGAACCTCACGCCCACTCTGGCCTGGCATCTGTAGATCAGGACCGGGGGAAGGTAAGCTGGGGAACCTCACGCCCACTCTGGCCTGGCATCTATAGATCAGGACCGGGGGAAGGTAAGTCAGGGAACCCCATAACCACTCTGACCTGGCATCTGTAGATCAGGACCGGGGGAAGGTAAGCCGGGGAACCTCACGCCCACTCTGGCCTGGCATCTGTAGATCAGGACCGGGTGAAGGTAAGTCAGGGAACCTCATGCCCACTCTGGCCTGGCATCTGTAGATCAGGACCGGGTGAAGGTAAGTCAGGGAACCTCATGCCCACTCTGGCCTGGCATCTGTAGATCAGGACCGGGGGAAGGTAAGCCGGGGAACCTCACGGCCACTCTGGCCTGGCAGCTGTAGATCAGGACCGGGGGAAGGTAAGTCAGGGAACCTCACCCCCACTCTGGCCTGGCATCTGTAGATCAGGACCGGGGGAAGGTAAGCTGGGGAACCTCACGGCCACTCTGGCCTGGCATCTGTAGATCAGGACCGGGGGAAGGTAAGCCGGGGAACCTCATGCCCACTCTGGCCTGGCATCTGTAGATCAGGACCGGGGGAAGGTAAGCCGGGGAACCTCACGGCCACTCTGGCCTGGCAGCTGTAGATCAGGACCGGGGGAAGGTAAGTCAGGGAACCTCACCCCCACTCTGGCCTGGCATCTGTAGATCAGGACCGGGGGAAGGTAAGTCGGGGAACCTCACGCCCACTCTGGCCTGGCATCTGTAGATCAGGACCGGGGGAAGGTAAGCCGGGGAACCTCATGCCCACTCTGGCCTGGCATCTGTAGATCAGGACCGGGGGAAGGTAAGCTGGGGAACCTCATGCCCACTCTGGCCTGGCATCTGTAGATCAGGACCGGGGGAAGGTAAGCTGGGGAACCTCACCCCCACTCTGGCCTGGCATCTGTAGATCAGGACCGGAGGAAGGTAAGCCGGGGAACCTCACGGCCACTCTGGCAGCACCGATCAGGCATCTGTAGAGATATCCCACGTCTTTTCCTTTGATATAGAAATCCTTAATGATATAGAAAGTTCAGTTTCCCTTTAACATCCATCAGTTGGACAGGGGTGGGCACAAAGGTGTGATACTCACCTTGCCCCAAGGACAGCTTCTGCAGACACAGGGCTTGGTCGGTCTGTTCTATTGGCTAGCGAGAGAACATGTGACAAAGACGCGGGAGGCTGGCTGCTGGAAGGGAGAGATCGCTGGTCGGCTGCGCTGGTGTAAGGTGAGTATAGCAGCTCGGTTAGGTTTACTCACACACAGCCTATCAGTACACACGAGCTGTGTCACTATTACATTAAAGGGACAGTCCAGGCAAATTGGCCTGATCACATGATGCTGAATGTTGGGGGGGCCAGGTCTCTCATTCGCCAGCGCCCAAAAAGGTGAGCATTAGTTTTTTTTTTCCTTTTTCTTTCTGGACTGGCCTTTTAACCACAATGGAGGGGGTGTGGCTAGTGTGGTGATGTCACTGCTGGTCGATGGGTGACATCATACTTAAACCGGACCTTCACCATGATTTAATGAAAAGCCCAAACCCTTAAAATATATTACATTTTAAATGCCGGGGAATCGTTTTATACGTTTTTAGTCACTTACTTATTATTCTTTCCCCCACTGGGCTGCAACTCTGTTCAGGACCTTAGGATACGGGCGCCGCCATCTTGCCTCAGAAACATCACATACTGAGGAGAGTGGGATAATGTACAGGGGGCGGGGTTATAGCTGTCCTTTGCTCAGACAGAGCAGAGCTGGGGTCAGGAAAAGGTCAGCAATCCCAGAATGCAGAGCAGCACAGTCAGAAGGCACTTCCTGTTTGCAGCCTGCCTGATGCTCCATGAGCCGCCATCTTGGATGTTCAAAGGCTCATAACATGCAGTAGATGCAGGTAGGATGATTTTTAATGTGAGCAATCTGTATGTACAGGGTGTGGGAAACATATAAGATAGGCTCTTATTCAGGGCGAAGGTTCGGATTAATGTGGGCAATCTGTATGTACAGGGTGGGGGAACCATACAAGATAGGCTCTAATTCAGGGTGAGGGTCCGGATTAATGTGGGCAATCTGTATGTACAGGGTGTGGGAAACATATAAGATAGGCTCTTATTCAGGGCGAAGGTTCGGATTAATGTGGGCAATCTGTATGTACAGGGTGGGGGAAACATACAAGATAGGCTCTAAATCAGGGTGAGGGTCCAGATTAATGTGAGCAAACTGTATGGACAGGGTGTGGGAAACATACAAGATAGGCTCTTATTCAGAGTGAAGGTCCGCTTTAAAAGTGGCCCAATACCTATATTACACGATACGCGTAGGGCGGCAACCCGATCGCTGATGCATATACCACCGCCGCCGCCAGGCCCGAGACCCAGTGTGCGCCCCCGCTGGAATGTGGTCCCCGCGATCAAGAAGACGTGCCAGGCAGGTAACAAAAAAAAAAATTGCAACCTGGGTATATGCCTGGGGAGGCATCAGCGATCGGGCCGAGGCCCCTGCGCGTGGGCTGTTGCTCCACTTTATTCTCAGGAGAACAAAAGGTGAGTAATGGTGTTTGTTTTTTTTGTGTCTGGACTGTCCCTTTAAGGCTAGTACCTTAGTAATGGCAGTGATGTCTACAACCATGTGTATTGCTAAAGTCCAATCAAGAGATAAACAGTAATGACTTGAAATAAGAATATAAATGATTAAACAACAGTTAAGGTAATGATTAGGCAATTAAAGAAGACCAAAACCCATCTTTTTAGCTAACTTCAACCCCCACCCAAAGCATCATGACCCGGAACTCCCGGGATTTGAACACGCGAGTCTGCTTTCATTATGTCAGACAATTTCCAAGTCCCAGATTGTCGGGGGTTTGAGTGGCAGGACCAGCAATTGCCGGATTGCATCATGACCTGGCACTCCTGGGATTTGAACATGCCATTGTCGGGTCTGCTTTCATTATGCCCCCCTCGTTCTGCACGTTCATAATAAGGAATAATTATTCGCATTAATAATAAGGAATTGCGCAATATTTACAAAACCAAGCCCTCGCTGAAAGCGACAAAATCCACTCTTGCCTTTTTAAAGAGGACCAAAAACCACTGAACTTGTGAAATACATTTGGCCAAAGCACCTGCCAATAATTCCTTATCAGCATGTAGAACCAGAAATTAATATTTTTACTTTTCGAATAGTCCTGGAACACTGATTTTTTTGTTGATGTCAGGTGATCAGTCATTACATCAGTGTGGCTATGACATCATCGCCACACACAACAATGGTAATCAATGGAGGAGGAGGCGGAGCTTTACAGCTAAAGCAGGCGCCATTATCTGGGATTAGAGTGAAGCGGAAGCAGTAAAAATAGGCAAAAGTTACTATTCGTGAGGGGAGCAATTCAGGGAATGCTAGTTAAAAATGCAGGTTTTGGTCTGCTTTAAGTATGATCCCTAGGGTTTAATCATTTATATATCCTTACTTTGAGTGTTAGGTGCTTTATCATCTCTGTGACTGGATTTAGCAACACGCGGTAGCGCCGCAGACGCGACATGGCGCCCAGACAGGGCGGGTACAGCTACGATACAAATTCATCCCCCCCCAAAGTGCAAATCATCATCATATAGAATATTATAGCGCAGTTTCGGGTTACAACCTAGATTACTACAGCGGCAGTTTGTGGCATGGCAGCCGGAGTTCACCTGTAAACCTCCGCTCCCCCCTAAGTGCTCGGAAAAGGGGGTCACGAAAGTGGGGGCGTGCCCCCTAGCAATGGCCGCTGGGCACAGGAGGGAGGAGTTCAGACGCAAATCGTTATCAGGGAGCCGTCGCTTCCATCTGCTTTACCCAGGAAGGTCGGCAAACGGCGAGAGCACCAACCACCACCGGCGCAATTCCCGACGCTACCGCCTGTTCTGTAAAAATCTTCTTTGATGAGCTACCACTGAGAAAACAGTCAGTCCGGCGACAGGAGAGCGCGTCATGAAGCTGCCGGAGGCATTCCGAGCCCCCTTCGGAGCGCTGCGCCTCGACGGGTTTTCCAGGAAACGAGGCCTGGGACGTCCACTCATGCAGGGGGGTTATATCGGTACACGAAACGCGCTCGGCGTTCGTCATAGCGCTGTCAGGCCAAAGTTACAGCGAGAGTACGCCATGCCGGCCGAGTCCAGCCACGTGTCCGAGATGGGGTCGTATTTCTGAACGGTGTTGAGATAAGATGATCCTGAGTGACCACCGACCACGTAGAGGTAGTTGTCGATCACCGCCGCGCCCACGCCTTTGTGAGAGAGAGAAAGAAGAGGTTAAATCAATACTGCAGGCAAACGCATAAGTGTATTTTGTTTTACATGGATGTTAAAATGTGTTAAAGTGGACCAACACCCAGGATTTTGACTATCCTGGGTCTTGGTCCACTTCGGTGGGGCACCCCCGATCGGGGTGCCCCGCTGTGTGAAACCCCCCCGAACCCCCCGAACAACTCACCTCTCCCCGCGCCGACGGACAAGCCGCGGACAAGCGGCTCCTCCGCCTCCGCCTCCCGCGCGTCCCTCTTGATGCGCGCGTGCCCGCGCCGGCCATTCACAGGCGGCCGGCGCGGGCGCGCGCGCACGTCTAGAGGGGCGCGAGGGAGGCGGCGGCGGCCGGCCGCCGCCGAAGATAAGGTAAGGAGTTTGGGGTGTTTGGGGGGGTTTCACCCCGCGGGACATCCCGATCTCGGATGTCCCGCGGGGAGGGAGGTGATCGGCCCGGGAATCTTATAGATTCCCGGGCCGATCACCCGTGGGTGTTGGTCCACTTTAAAGGGGAACATCATACCTTTTCTGATGTTCCTCTCTAAACAACCCACGATTGGCCGCTGGGAGGTCACGTGGGCCATGGTCGCACGTGAGGCAACCTCAAGTGGTTAAAGATTTAATGCAACCAGAAACCGTTTTGACATCTTCCTATAGCCTTGTCCTGCTTTGTGGGCCTCAACCATTTTCATAGTGTTAAGACAGCTGCATTGTGGGACTGGGTTAGAGGAGAGTGAGGATTTATAAAGCTTTGAGGCAACCTGATCTGGCTTTGCCATTTTCCTATAGCCTTCTCCTGCTTTGTAGGCCTCAACAATTGTCACAGTGTTAGGCAGCTGCTTAGAAGAAGCCATGGCTGCTGTGTTGTGGGACGGGGTTAGAGGAGAGTGAGGATTTATAAAGCTTTGAGGCAACTTGAACTGGCTTTGCCATCTTCCTATAGCCTTCTCCTGCTTTGTAGGCCTCAACCATTTTCATTTTCAAAGTGTTAAGACAGCTGCATTGTGGGACAAGGTTAGAGGAGTCTGTGGATTAATAAAGCTTTGAGGCAGCCAGAAACCGATTTGCAATCCTCCTATAGCCTTCTACTGCTCTGTGGGGGCCACAACCATTTTCAGAGTGTTAGGTGGCTGCTTAGAAGAAGCAATGGTTGCTGTGTTGTGGGACAAGGTTAGAGGAGTCTGAGGATTTATAAAGCTTTGAGGCAACTGAAAATCGCTTTGCCATCTTCCTATAGCCTTCTCATGCTTTGTGGGCCTCAACCATTTTCATTTTCACAGTGTTAAGACAGCTGCATTGTTGGATAAGGTTAGAGGAATCTGGGGATTTAGAAAGCTTTGAGGCAAACTGAAACTGCTTTGCCATCTTCCTATAGCCTTCTCCTGCTTTGTGGGCCTCGACCATTTTTATAGTGTTAGGTGGCTGCTTAGAAGAAGCCATGGCTGCTGTGTTGTGGGACAGGGTTAGAGGAGTCTGGGGATGAATAAAGTTTTGAGACAGCCAGGAACCGCTTTGCCATCTTTCTATAGCCTTCTCCTGATTTGTGGGCCTCAACCATTTTTATAGCGTTAGGCAGCTGCTTAGAAGAAGCCATGGCTGCTGTGTTGTGGGACAAAGTTAGAGGAGTCTGGGGATTAATAAAGTTTTGAGGCAAACAAAAGGCTTTCTCATCTTCCTATAGCCTTCTCCTGCTTTGTAGGCCTCAACCATTTTCAGAGCGTTAGGCAGCTGCTCAGAAGAAACCATGGCTGCTGTGTTGTGGGGCAAGGTTAGGAAAGTCTGGGGATTTATAAAGCTTTGAGGCAAACAAACAGCTTTGCCATCTTCCTATAGCCTTCTACTGCTTTGTGGGTTTCAAGCATTTTCATAGTGTTAAGACAGCTGCGTTGTGGGACAGGGTTAGAGGAGAGTGAGGGTTTATAAAGCTTTGAGGCAGCCAGAAACCGATTTGCCATCCTCCTATAGCCTTCTCCTGCTTTGTGGGCCTCAACCATATTTATAGCGTTAGGCAGCTGCTTAGAAGAAGCCATGGCTGCTGTGTTGTGGGACAAGGTTAGAGGAGAGTGAGGATTTAGAAAGCTTTCAGGCAAACTGAAACCGCTTTGTCATCTTCTTTATAGCATTCTACTGCTTTTTGGGCCTCAACCATTTTCAGTGTTAAGACAGCTGCATTGTGGGACAAGGTTAGAGGAGTCTGGGGATTTATAAAGCTTTGAGGCAACCTGAAATGGCTTTGTCATCTTCTTATAGGTTTCTACTGCTTTGTGGACCTCAACAATTGTAACAGTGTTAGGCAGCTGCTTAGAAGAAGCCGAGGCTGCTGTGTTGTGGGACAAAGTTAGAGGAGTCTGGGGATTAATAAAGTTTTGAGGCAAACAAAAGGCTTTGTCATCTTCCTATAGCCTTCTCCTGCTTTGTAGGCCTCAACCATTTTCAGAGTGTTAGGCAGCTGCTCAGAAGAAACCATGGCTGCTGTGTTGTGGGACAAGGTTAGGAAAGTCTGGGGATTTATAAAGCTTTGAGGCAAACAAACAGCTTTGCCATCTTCCTATAGCCTTCTACTGCTTTGTGGGTTTCAAGCATTTTCATAGTGTTAAGACAGCTGCGTTGTGGGACAGGGTTAGAGGAGAGTGAGGATTTATAAAGCTTTGAGGCAGCCAGAAACCGATTTACCATCCTCCTATAGCCTTCTCCTGCTTTGTGGGCCCCAACCATGTTCAAAGTGTTAGGCAGCTGCTCAGAAGAAGTCATGGCTGCTGTGTTGTGGGACAAGTTTAGAAGAGTGTGAGGATTTAGAAAGCTTTGAGGCAAACTGACACTGCTTTGTCATATTCCTATAGCCTTCTCCAGCTTTGTGGGCCTCAACCATTTTCAGAGTGTTAGGTGGCTGCTCAGAAGAAGCCATGGCTGCTGTGTTGTGGGACAAGGTTAGAGGAGAGTGAGGATTTATAAAGCTTTGAGGCAACCTGAAACGGCTTTGCAATCTTCCTATAGCCTTCTCCTGCTTTGTGGGCCTTAACCATTTTCAGAGTGTTAGGTGGCTGTATAGAAGAAGCCATGGCTGCTGTGTTGTGGGACAAGGTTAGAGTAGAGTGAGGATTTATAAAGCTTTCATAGTTTTAAGCAGCTGCTCAGAAGAAGCCATGGCTGCTATGTTGTGGGACAAGGTTAGAGGTGTGAGGATTTAGAAAGCTTTCAGTCAACCTGAAAAGGCTTTGCCATCTTCCTATAGCCTTCTTCTGCTTTGTGGTCCCCAGAGTGTTAGGCAGCTGTTTAGAAGAAGCCATGGCTGCTGTATTTTAGGACATGCTTAGGGGATTTATAAAGCTTTGACATTTCACCCGGCCTTTCGCAACGACAATTGCAAACAAGGTCCTCATTTCCTTTTCGGCACTCGAAACTGAACTAAAATACATGGCTAGAAATGAGGGGAAGTGTGTGTCTCCTGGAGATCATTTAATCTTCATCTTGCTTTTGTCATCTGGTTACGTTTTTTTTTTTAAAGGAAGTTGCGGCTAAAGACACCGGTTCAGTGGAGCAGTGCGTTGGCGGGCTGAAAGCCAGCAGTAATAATATCTCTCTGGTGTAACAATTCTATATCCCCCATAGGAGTTGAAGCAAGCAGCGGCTTTGCACAAACAAGTCAATTATTTATAAAGCCAGCTAATGAGACACCCGAAGCAGCGGCAGGGAGAGGGCGGGATCATGAATTATTAAAAACGGACGGCATTCGTCCCTATAGCTCACCCGTTCTGGGCTCCGTCATTGGCCTACACACAGTCCACTGGTTCTGGTGGGGGTCGTATCGCTCTATGCTGGACAAGTGAGATGCGCCGTTGTGTCCGCCAACCACAAAGATGAATCCCAGCATGACGCTCACTCCGAAATTAATCCTCTTGTCCGTCATCGGCGCCACCATTTCCCAGGAGTCTTTAGCGGGATCGTAGCGTTCCGCGCTGGATGAAAGAAATAGAAAAAATATGTCAAAACAGAGATGAGTGATGGTGCTAGAAGTCTAAGCGAGCCATTAGATATGGAAAACAATAGTTGATAAGAGTCATGATTTTTTTCAAATTGAGAGTTCTTGCCCCATCCAGGTTTTGGATTAACATTTATGGGTTAAGCAGGGCAGATCACAGACTCCCTGCTGATTCTCTCACACCTCCAGCCTGAAAAGGCTCGAGTGAGTCTGAAGATGGTAGGACCCCTGGCTGCGAGTCCCGTCACATGAAAGATGAGAGCCGCAGACCAGTGGCACCAACACAAATCGGACCATAGCTGGGCCACTATGTGCCCCCGTACCAAGCCAAGTACAGAACCAGAAGCGGCTCACTAAACCACACGCAGAGGTAGTTTTCTCTGGGCCCTGCGACATAGGAAACCTAGAAACATGGAGATCTAACGTTCTGACCCATTTAGGGACCCCATTTTTGGAGTCAGCCGATGCCCGACATCCAGCCCAATCTTTTGGTGCTGTATCCAAAGCCATATGACCCCCTAGTCAAAGTTATAACCCCTAAAGGGTTTTAGGGGCTAAAACAAGCTCCAGAATAGTGGGAGGTGACAATCCGTCCTACAGAAGGGAGGGAGTGAAAGGGTCTCGCCGCATAAAAGGGGCACTTACCTCTTGTGAGAGCTCTTTAATCACCACTATGCAACTGCACACTAGGGTAACTTACCATTGTCTCTCTGTGTAACTCACTGTAACCACTACCAATACAACAGCATTTGTATTCATTCATATTCCATCATAGCCAAATGCTTGTTATGACTGCCTAGTGTGCGCTCATTGTTATCACTGTCTAGTGTGCTCATTGCATTAAAACCTATTTAACTTGAGCGATCTTTTTGCCTTCGCTAAGAATCTGTGTCCACAGGCTTTGGGCCTATTAGCCAAACGGACAGGGTTTGCGGAAAGCGGTCTGTGTGTCTGGAGGTCCCTGGTTTAGAGTTGGATCACGTGGCCCGTGGTTCCCTGACATATTAATTTGCTGGGGAATAATACAATTCTGTGAAACTCACCTGTAGAATTGTTTTTGAATATATCCAGTCCAGGTCGTCCCAGAAGTGATGACAAATGGGTATTCCACCGCTAGGTGGCGCTCGACTGCAAGATCAAAAGCTGTCGCTCCTCCCGGCCCCCTATAAAAGCAGGTTCCCAGTGGTTAAACAGCAGTAAGAAGAGACAGGCCGGGATCCAGGATATCCTGAATGGCAGAGCCACAAACTGGAAATGCTGGTCCTCCAGAGCAAATCTCAGGAACCTCTGATGTCCCTGGAATATCGGGATGTGCAAATAGGCATCCCTGATGTCCACCGTGGTCATAAAGTCGCCGGGCTGAAGCGAGCTCATCGCTGACCGTAAGGTTTCCATGCGGAAATGCCTGACTCTTACAAACCTGTTGAGACCCTTCAGGTCCAGGATAGGTCTTAACGTTCCGTCCTTCTTGGGAACCGTGAACAGGTTGGAGTAAAAACCCTGACCCTGCTTCCGAAGAGGTACAGAGCAAATCACCCCTAACTGCAGGAGGTGCTGCATGGCCATTCTGAGGCCCTATGCCTTTACTGGGTTCTGGGATATGAAAAACTGAAGAAATCTTGAGGGCAGACTGCCAGCTCTATTTTGTAATCGGAGGACACCACCTCCTGAATCCACCGATCCGAGACGCGCCGTCTCCAGATATGAGCAAACAGAAGCCGTCCCCCCACCCGGATGGGTGAGGGCGCCTCCTCATGCCTGAGGAGCCTTGGCAGGGGGCTTGGACCTGGATCCCCAGGAGGGATTGGGTCGGCCGCGGGACCTACCTCGTTCCCAGGAATCTCTGCAGCCACCTGAAAATGGAGAGCCTCTTCCTCCACGAAAGAAGCGATAGACAGAAGAACCCCGAAAGGGCCGCGCAGACTTCCGTTGCTGAGGGAGTCTACCATCCTTAATCAGGAGGCCCAGACGCTCCGCGAACAACCTGTGCCCCACGAAGGGGATACTAGTGAGCGACTTCTTGGCCGCTGCGTCACCCGACCACTGCCGCAACCAGAGCGAGCGACGAAGCGCAACAAGCAGGGCCGAAACCCTGGCACTGAGCCGGACACCATCATCCATGGCAGAGAAAACAAAGGCAATAAAATCCACACAAGCTTTGAGGTCTTTATACGCCGCTTGCGAGACTTAGCCATCAGAAAGAAGGTGAGACGTCTTGTGGATATTGCTAAGGAGACAATAGCCGCAGCACACACAGGGCGAAACCAAGCACCAGCAAAGGTGACGGCATGACAAACTAACTGATCCATGCGCCCGTCAGCTGGATCACGCAAGGAAGCAGTATCAGGTGACGGCATAACTGCAGTGTTGGATAACCCCGACACAGGGGAATCCACTTCGGGTGGACGGGACCTTAGGTGGACCAGCTCCTCAGGGAAGGGATACCGCCTGTCCAGGCCCTTAGGCACCGACGGTAGCTTGTTAGGCCTTGCCCACTCCTTGAAGATCATATTCGAAAAATGGGCCTGCTCAGGAAAGACAAGTCTATGTCTCTCAGGCCGAAATAAATCACCCTGCTTCCTCTTAGCCTCTTTAGGTGGGACAATATGCAACGTCTCAAAAACTGAAGCCAGCAACTTCTTCGTAACATCAGGGAGCCACATATCCTGGCCCGAGGAAGAGCCAGGCTCGCTGTTATAGCCAGCAGAATAATTCACTGAGGAAATGGAGTTCTCATGCAACTCGCCTTCCTCCATGGAGCCCAGACCTCCAAAAAGATCAAAAGCATCATTATCTGAGTAAACGTGCTCCATGTGCCGCTTCTTACTCGTGGCCTTCTTGGGAGCCGTGCGAGAGATCTGTCTCTCAAGGCTGGCCACCCGGTATGCCAAATCAACCTGGGACCCCTTGCTGTCTTCCCCCTCGCTGGGGGCTGAGTGCAGTAGGGGGGGTTCTGGAAAAACCGCAGGCAATAACGGGCTAGGGGCAGATACGCCCGCCCGATCATGCTCCAAAATGACGCTCCTGGCGCAAGTGACACAAACAGTGCTAAGTCCGGTGATTACCGGAGGGGTCCCACACAGCAAGCCGAAGAGCAGCAAGGCAGAAGAAGCAGCAAGATAGCGCCCGCAGCCAGCTCCGCGCGTTCCTCGAGGGGCGGGCCGCACTGGCAGTGACGCAAAAAGCCTCGCCTCCCCCCCGACGGCGCGAACACAGCGCCCGCCTCCTGCCTCCTCACAGCAATCAGACAAGATGGAGGCCGACCTCCAAGCAGCCATGCCGCAGGACAGCCCAGGGAGGGGCCCCCGCACAGCGCTCCGCGCGCGCGCACACCCCGCACCGGGGACAAGGCCTGCGGCCTCAGGAGAGGCCGCCAAGCAGCGTCGCCCCCCCCTCACAGCGTAATGTCAAGATGGAGGGGAGAGGGAGCAGGAAGAGAACAACTCAAGTGAGTGAGGGAGGTAAATATGGCCAGCGCAGAAGTGCTAATCACACACAAACACATCTAAATAATAAAGCTTGTGGGACAGAGGGAAAAACAAGGGCATAAGTGGTTCCTCCCCCCCCTATAGGCTCACCATCAGCCTATGGCCGGCTACCCTTTAGACAGGGCCTGCGGCCCAGAGCCTAGCTCTGTAAGGCGCCTGACCCCGGCGTTCTCCCTACAGTCACAGCCATGGCTGGGAGGCAGTAGTGGGTCCACGGGATCAGTGGGAATAAGGTCGCAGCGGCCAACGGGCTCGGAGTCCCCGCTCAGCTGCAATATCCAAGAGAGAGTATCCAACGATCTTCAGCAGCCAGACTGCAAGATGAACACTGGGAAATCATAGGGAGACACCGGCTTTTACAGGGGGCCGGGAGGAGCGACAGCTTTTGATCTTGCAGTCGAGCGCCACCTAGCGGTGGAATACCCACATGTTATCACTTCTGGGACGACCTGGACTGGATATAGGGAAAAGATTTTTTTTTACGGGTTTGGGTTTTCATTAAATGATTATGTTTAAAATCCTGGGTTTTGGTCCGTTTTAAAGTTCGATCACATAAATGTAATAAATCAATCATCGGTAAATTATTAATTACGTGGTGTAACAGAGAGGGAGGCGCCCGCGGTTGCCGCTGCGTTCTCACAGGCCAGAGACGTTCCCGTAACAACGGCGGTATTTATAGCGACCGTGAGATAATGAGATCCCTCCTGACGGCTATTACCAGGAGAAGGGATGCCCAGGAGGCCACAGAGCACAACCTACCTGTCCATGTGAGCTGGCCCGTAACCGCCAATAGCGTAGATCATGCTGCCCAGCACAGCACCCGAGAAGCAGCTCCTGGTCTTGGTCATGGAATGTGTCCTCTCCCCCTCCTTTACAGCCCTGATGTGTCCTCTCCCCCTCCTTTACAGCCCTGATGTGTCCTCTCCCCCCCCTTTACAGCCGTCATGCGTCCTCCCCCCTCCTCCTCTACAGCCGTCATGCGTCCCCCCCCTTTACAGCCATGATGTGTCCCCCCCTCCTTTACAGCCATGATGTGTCCTCCCCCCCTCCTTTACAGCCATGATGTGTCCTCCCCCCCCCTCCTTTACAGCCATGATGTGTCCTCCCCCCCCTCCTTTGAAGCCATGATGTGTCCCCCCCCCTCCTTTGAAGCCATGATGTGTCCCCCCCCTTTACAGCCGTGATGTGTCCCCCCCCCCCTTTACAGCCGTGATGTGTTCTCCCCCCTTCCTTCATAGCCGTGATGTGTCCTCTCCCCCCCTCCTTTACAGCCGTGAAGTGTGGCCTCGCCCTCTCCTTTACAGCCATGATGTGGCCTCCCCCCCCTTTACAGCCGTGACGTGTGGCCTCCCCCCCCCCCTTTACAGCCGTGATGTGTGGCCTCGCCCCCTCCTTTACAGCTGTGATGTGGCCTCGCCCCTCCTTTACAGCCGTGATGTGGCCTCCCCCCCTCCTTTACAGCCGTGATGTGTGCTCCCCCCCCTTTACAGCCGTGATGTGTCCCCCCCCTCCTTTACAGCCGTGATGTGTCCTCCCCCCCTTTACAGCCGAGATGCGCCCTCGCCCCTCCTTAACAGCCGAGATGCGCCCTCGCCCCCTCCTTTACAGCCGAGATGCGCCCTCGCCCCCTCCTTTACAGCCGAGATGCGCCCTCGCCCCCTCCTTTACAGCCGAGATGCGCCCTCGCCCCCTCCTTTACAGCCGAGATGCGCCCTCGCCCCCTCCTTTACAGCCGAGATGCGCCCTCGCCCCTCCTTTACAGCTGAGATGCGCCCTCGCCCCTCCTTTACAGCTGTTACGTGTCCTCACCCTCTTTTACAGCTTTTACGTGTCCTTCCGCCTTTTTTAAAGCTGTGACGTGTCACGTCACCCTCCATTACAGCCGTGATGCGTCCTCACCCTCCTTTACAGCCCTGACGTGTCCTCACCCTCCTTTACAGCCCTGACGTGTCCTCACCCTCCTTTACAGCCCTGACGTGTCCTCACCCTCCTTTACAGCCCTGACGTGTCCTTGCCCTCCTTTACAGCCCTGACATGTCCTTGCCCTCCTTTACAGCTGTGATATGACCTCCCCCCTCCTTTACAGCTGTGATATAACCCCCCTCCTTTACAGCCATGATGGGTCCTCACCCTCCTTTACAGCTATGATGTGCCCCCCCCCTCCTTTACAGCCATGATGCGTCCTCCCCTTCCTTTACAGAGCAGAACCTACCTGTTCATGTGGGCCGGCCCGTAGCCGCCAATAGCGTAGATCATTCCGTCCAGCACGGCGGCGGCGAAGCAGCTCCTGGTCTTGATCATGGGCGCCACCGGCTGCCACTCTTTGGCTTTGGGGATGTATTTCTCCACCGACTGCAGGCACGACTGCCCGTTGTAGCCGCCCAGAGCGTAAAGCTCCCCGGCCAGGACCACCGCCCCCAGGGTGCTGCGGAACTCGTTCATCCTCTCCACCGAGGTCCACGCGTTGGTGACGGGGTCCCAGCGCTCCACCGAGTTCTCGTGCTTGCGGTAGTTGATGCCCTGGCGCATGTAAGTGGCGATGCCCCCGACCACGTACACCTTCTGGTCCAGGGTGCAGAGGCCGAACTCGCAGCGCGACGACGAGAGGGGCGCCAGGCCGATCCAGGAGTCGTCCTGGGGGAAGTACATCTCCATGCTGCAAGAGAAAACGGGAGACCGTCGGACAACTCCTCGCATGTCACACGAGTCCCCATTATATTTGGGTAAGGGAAATGGGGACAAGGGAAATAGGTGGCACCAACAACAATATGCCGGGCCGGCCCCAGGGTTTTGTGGGCCCTTGGTTGACAGTGTTTCAGTGGGCCCCCTTTGTCACATCACTTTAATGCTCTGTTTGTAGATCTGGCATACAGAACCGCATACCTTGTTAACTGATGTGCTCCCGCATCCAGCTTAAACATCTGGGAAGTGGATCTAAAAGGTTTAAGGACCACTCGTTTCTCCCTGGGGCATCCCAAACCAGGATGCCCTGCTGTGTGAAACCCCCCAGAGAGCCGCTATTCACTCACCTCTTCCTTTGTTCTAGACCACTCGTTTCTCCCCGGGGCATCCCAAACCAGGATGCCCTGCTGTGTGAAACCCCCCAGGGAGTCGCTATTCACTCACCTCTTCCTTGTTCTAGACCACTCGTTTCTCCCTGGGGCATCCCAAACCAGGATGCCCTTCTGTGTGAAACCCCCCAGAGAGTCGCTATTCACTCACCTCTTCCTTGTTCTAGACCACTCGTTTCTCCCCGGGGCATCCCAAACCAGGATGCCCTTCTGTGTGAAACCCCCCAGGGAGCCGCTATTCACTCACCTCTTCCTTGTTCTAGACCACTCGTTTCTCCCCGGGGCATCCCAAACCAGGATGCCCTGCTGTGTGAAACCCCCCAGGGAGCCGCTATTCACTCACCTCTTCCTTGTTCTAATGGCACATGTGTCGGTTTCCGTCCATTGAGAGCCATCTGCCGTGATTATGTAATTCGTCAAATGGCGTCATCATAGGCTACAATGGGGAGTGTACGCTGCCGCATCACCCGCGTGCCCAGGAGCAATGAGAGCGGCCCGCTGAATGTCACAGTCACATGTGCCTTTGTGGAGAAGATGATTAAAGTGGACCAAAACCAGACTTATTCCCTCTCCCCAGGGCATCCCGAACAGGTATGTGTGAAAGTGTAACAAGTCCGGCCCTAAGAAATTCCAGGGCTTGCTGCTGGCTGTGTGAAACCCCCCAGAACACTGCTATTCACTCACCTCTTCCGTGTTCCAATGGCGCATGTATGGGCTCTCATCAAATAAGACTATGTGACTATGCTGTGCTGTGACTAGGTCATTCGGCAGGTGGCGCTCTCTCATTGGACAAGAGCCCATGCGCGTGCCACTGGAATGAGGAAGAGGTGGGTGGAAAAGCCACTTTCTGGAGCGGGGCATCCCAATTCCGGAAGCTTCAAGGGAATGTCAGCAGTTAGCCCTGCAATCTCTTAGAGCCAGACCGTATGGGTTTTATTACGCTTTCACATATCCCTGTTCGGGATGCCCACCGGGGAGAGAGAATAAGTCTGGTTTTGGTCCACTTTAATCATCTTATCTAACTTAGGAAACTGGCCAGGGCCGATGTACAGCACAGGCAGCCTTTTTTATAGGCTGTGCTGCCTCAGTAGGCCTCGGCAGATGCCCGACCTTGACGGGTGCTGGCGCCGGCCCCTGACAATATGTACTAATGTGGTGGGACCCTACCCACAAATCATAGAAATCCTTTCCAGGGGTTACCCTCTAACTACCCCCTATATCTGGGCCCACAGAGACTGACAATTGCACTCACCAAATCACTAAGGTCAAAAGGAATGTTATTGTAGCCATTTAAAACCAATTAAAACCAAAATGCCATGGCATTAGCGTCATTGGCCTCCAGGGGGTGCTGTCTCTCTAATATAACGCATACAATGCAGATACCATATCATTAAAAAAATCGTATAACTCCGTGCAAATCATTAAACAAACACCTTGCCTTGAAAAAGAGACCTGGAGGTCTCGAAACGCGTAGGCTTTGCCAGCACCTTATGGATAGGTCTCTTTTTCAAGATTTTTTTTCCAGGATATTGACTATCCTAGGTTTTGAGCCTTTCCACTATGGGGGATGCCTCACCGTGTGAAACCCCCCAGGTCGCCCGATCTGACTCACCTTTCCCCAGTCCTACAGCGCATGCGCAGCCTCTCATCCAATCGTGCTGACGGCCGCATCCCCCGCTACCCATTTACGGGCAGCGTGCCTGCGCCGATCATGTGCAAATGCCTGACGCGGGCACGTGCCCTGCGTTACCCGTTTACGGGCTCGCTCAAGCGCCGTTGGACCGGGGAAGAGGGCGAGTCTTGGTCCACTTTAAAGCGGGTCAAATCTATCTAGAAGGTTCCACGGCCGGCTCGCTAGCCTACCCCCCCCCCCCCAATAGAGGTATAGGTGGCATGAGGCTGTGGCACTGATGCAGCGGGCTAGAGGAAGAAGGGTGACCCCAAGGGTTTCACCTAGATTGGGATGCCCTATAAGGAGGGAGATCACCGCCCCAAGACTCTTCTAGACTGGAGGGGGGGGTGTTTGTTCCCCTTTTCACAAAACAGATGAGATTCCTACTGCAGGGGGGCATCCCGAATTCCTGCGCATTAACCTTATTAAAGCTTACCTTTCTCCTCAGCCCCCCGGCAGAAACGGTGGCCACTGCAGTCATGTGGTCCGCACGCCTCTTCTGAGAATCCGGCTGCCGGAAACCATATGACCGCAGCGCCCAATCACAGCGCTCCTCTCCGCTGCCGCCGGAAACCACATGACTGCAGCACCCAATCACAGCGCTCCTCTCCGCCGGAAACCACATGACTGCAGCACCCAATCACAGCGCTCCTCTCTGCGGCCGCCGGCAACCACATGACCGCAGCACCCAATCACAGCGCTCCTCTCCGCTGCCGCCGGAAACCACATGACCGCAGCACCCAAACACAGCGCTCCTCTCCGCGGCCGCCGGGAACCACATGACCGCAGCGCCCAATCACAGCGCTCCTCTCCGTGGCCTCCGGCAACCACATGACCGCAGCGCCCAATCACAGTGCTCCTCTCCGCGGCCGCCGGCAACCACATGACCGCAGCGCCCAATCACAGCGCTCCTCTCCGCGGCCGCCGGCAACCACATGACCGCAGCGCCCAATCACAGCGCTCCTCTCCGCGGCAACCACATGACCGCAGCGCCCAATCACACCGCTCCTCTCCGTGGCCGCCAGCAACCACATGACCGCAGCGCCCAATCACAGTACTCCTTTCCGCAGGGGGACCAAGGAGAAAGGTAAGACTGCCCCTGTTTAAAGTTGACCAAGACCCAGCCGATCCGATCCCTCCCCGCGGGGCATCCAAAATCGGGATGCCCCGCTGTGTGAAACCCCCCCAGGTCGCCTAATCAAACCTAGCGTCAAGTTTCTGCTGTTAAAGTGGACCAAAACCGGACTGAGCGTCGACAAGATTCCCCAGGGGGTGGGCATTTAACCGGATCTAGAATCTTGTTGGTCCGGTTTGGTCCATTTTAGTAGCAGTAAAGACATGTCTGGAAGCAGTCAGAGCCTCTATGGTTGGGTACAAGAACAGAATCCAGAAGGGCTAAAGCGGACCAAAACCTTTTGTGGGCAAGCATTGGGGTCTAAAGGACTCCAGGGCTGGCCAATTCCCTATCTCAAAATCAGGATGCCCTGCTGTGTGAAACCAGCCTGGGATCGCCTGCAAAAGGGGCCATGGGGGGGGGGGGGGGGGGGGGCAGTATTAATCAAAGGGTCACTTTAAAACCCGGGGAGAGGGAATCAGCCGACCCTGGAACCTCAGATTTGGTTTGGGATGCCCCACCCCTCGATTCGCCTGATAAGCTTACCTCTCTGACGAGGCTGTGTGGGGGCGCGCACAGCCGAAGGATGCGAGTGATGCCGTGCGCTGCTGGTGCATGCAGCTGGGGATCTCATTCAGCTTCTCCATCCGCACATTAACCTGCGCGGCTGGAGAAGCTGATTGGAGGAGAGGCTATGCCTGCGCCATGGGCTCGTGGAAAGGCAAGACGGGAGAACTGCGGGGTGTCGCACAGCCGGGCATCCCAAATCAGGATGCCCCAAGAGGGAAGGCGGGGAGCAAAAATTGGCTTAAAAAAACTGGGTTTTGGTCCACTTTAAAGTGGACCAACACCCAGGGGGGATCAGCTCGGGAATCTATAAGATTCCCGGGCCGATCAGATCCCTTCCCACGGGGCATCCGAAATCGGGATGTCCCGCAGGGTGAAACCCCCCAGGACACCCACAAACCTTACCTTAACCTCTTTCCAACGGCGCGTCTCGCACTTCCCTCTAGCAGGGCGGCCGTTTGTGAATGGCCGGCGCGGGCACGCTCCCTGTTAGAGGGAAGCGCGAGACGCGGCCTCCAGCGCTCAGAGCCGCTGTGGTTGGACGGCGCTTGTACGTGCATACCACAGCGGCTCTGAGCTCTCTGATTGGACGAGCGCCCGCGTAAGAGCGTGGGGAGGTGAGTGTTTACGGGCGTTCTGGGGGCTTTCACACAGCGGGGCACCCCCGATCGGGGTGCCCCACCGAAGTGGACCAAAACTCAGGATAGTCAAAATCCTGGGTGTTGGTCCACTTTAATGTGAATGGCAGCTGCTCGTTGGCGTGTTTTCTTCCTCAGAGGATGTGCGACAAGAGCCGACACGTCCCGGCGTCGCGTGGCGCCAAGCGCTGTTCTGGGCCCCTTCAACTCTGGTATGACGACTTGCCGGAGAGTCTCCTCGCTTCAGTGTTTAGAGAAGCGTGCTACCGCCTGAAACCAAACACTTAATGCACGCCCGCATCCTTTCCCCACTGCAACCCTTCCCTGTGATCTAGCAGCATGAAGGCTGGCGCCCCTGCCATCGGCCTCTCGCCAGTACCACTCCTCTTCCGCTCCCTCCACTGGCTGCAGAATAACAGAATTATGTTCCACTCCTTGGGGCATCCCGAATTGGGATGTGGCCACTCCCCCCCCTTCCCCGTTGTGTGAAACCCTCCAGGACGCCCGCTACACTTACCTTACTTCCCGGTCCAATGACGCATGCGCAGGCCGCATCCCCGCTACCCACATTTGTGAATGGCCGGCGTGGGCCTGCTCCCTGTTAGAGGGAAGCGTGTGATGCGGCTGCCAGCGTGCTCGGAGCGCGCAGACGTGCATAGATCTAGCGGCTCCAAACGCGCTGATTGGACGAGTGGCCACGGTGAGGCGCGTTGATGTGGGAGATCTGGGGGGGTTTCACATAGCGGGGCACCCACGATCGGGGGGGGGGGGGGGCTGGGAGGACCAAAACCCAGGATAGTCAAAAATACCATTTTGTGAATACTCACCTTGTAAAATGGGTATTATGAGTATGTCACACACCCCGCTTCAAGAATCCATAACATGTGGGTAATATCGTCCTGAAGAGGGCGTTCCTGCAGAGATGATAGCAAAAGAAAGCCCCTCCCTGATCCATAAATACCTGGGACCTCCCACTCACTACCCAGTATACAGAAGCAGTAAGGTAAGGGACCAGGAAGAGGCAAATATAAACACGACCACGCAAAGTTCGCAATAAAGAGGATCCTAAATACAAAAGGGCGGGTTGAAGCGGGGTGTGTGACATACTCATAATACCCATTTTACAAGGTGAGTATTCACAAAATGGTATTATTCTTAGTATGTCACACACCCCGCTTCAAGAATCCATAACATGTGGGACATCCAACAGCAGTGTCCATAACAAGGGCGGGGATCCAAAACTAGGCAACAATGCACAACCCTAAACCACAACAGCTTGCAAAACTTTGCAGCCAAAAACAGCATCCGCTGAAGCCCGAACATCAACCTTGTAAAACTTGGAAAAGGTGTGAACAGAAGACCAGGTAGCGGCCTTACAAACTTGCTCAACAGAAGCCTGGTGCTGAAAAGCCCAGGACGCACCAACTGCACGAGTAGAATGAGCAGTAACACGGAAAGGGGGACTCCTCCCCTTGGCAGAATAGGCCACAATGATGGCCTGACGAATCCATTTCCTAATGGAAGATTTGGCAGGAGCCAAACCTTTCCTAGGCCCGCAGGGCACCACAAAGAAAGCATCAGTCTTATGAAAGGAAGACGTAACCTCCAGATAATGTTCCACAACACGAACTACATCCAAGGAATGCAAAGCCCTTTCCCTATCGTCACTGGGATTTGGGCATAGAGAAGGCAAAACAATGTCCTGATTCAGATGAAACTCCGAGACCACTTTAGGAAGAAAATCCTGCTTGAAACGAAAGACAACCTTGTCCTGATGTTTCTCGAAGTACGGAGCTTTAATGGATAAAGCTGCCAACTCAGAAACACGCCTAACCGAAGTGATCGCCACCAAAAAGGCCACCTTTTGCGTAAGAGAAGACAAATCTACCTCATTCAAGGGCTCAAACGGAGGGCCCTGGAGAGCAGAAAGAACCAGGTTCAAATCCCAAACTGGAACAAAAGGCTTCCTAGGAGGCCGAACATGCGTAACACCCTGGAAAAAGGTCTTGACTAAGGGATGAAGTGCAAAGGACCTTTGGAAGAACACCGCCAGGGCAGAAACCTGCCCTTTCAATGTACTAAGCTGGAGCCCCAGATCTAGACCATGTTGAAGAAACTCCAAAATTCTAGGTATGGAGAACTCTCGACAAGAGAAAGACCTACTTTCACACCAATCAATATAGGCCCTCCAAGTCCTGTAGTAAATAGAAGAGGAAGAGCGCTTTCTGGCACAGATAAGAGTCTGAATCACCGCGTCAGAAAGACCTTCTTCCTTCAAGATGGCGGTTTCAGCAGCCATGCCGTCAAAGCCAGCGATGGTAAATTGGGATAGCGTAGCTGACCCTGGGTGAGCAGGTCCGGCAGCAGAGGCAGGGCAAACTGATCCTCTGCCAGTCTTACAAGGTCTGCGAACCAAACTCGCCTTGGCCACCTTGGGGCCACCAGAATTGCTGACGCGCCGTCCAAGGCCAGTTTGCGCACCACTCTGGCTAGCATTGGGAACGGAGGAAACAGGTAAAGGAACCCCAGATCCCTCCAGTTCAGAGACATGGCATCCACTGCCAGAGCCAGAGGATCCTGCGAGAGAGACACAAAGACTGGGAGCTTGTGATTGTGACGAGAAGCAAAGAGGTCCACCGCTGGGACCCCCCACCTGAGACATATTGAACGAAACACCTTGGGACTGAGAGACCACTCCCCCTGACGAGAGGAGGCCCTGCTCAGCAAGTCCGCTTCCGTGTTCTCCACCCCCGGAATGTAGACTGCTGAGATACACGGGACGTGGGTCTCTGCCCAGTCCAGAATCAAAGACACTTCCCTGAGGGCACTCCTGCTGCGAGTCCCTCCTTGGTGATTGATGTAAGCCACCGCCGTCCTGTTGTCCGACCGGACCTGCACTGGCAGGCCTCTCAACTGATGAGTCAAGTGAAACAGAACCAGCCTGATGGCTCTCAACTCCAGAACATTGATGGGTTCGTGAGCCTCCTGCAGGCCCCACAGACCCTGAAACTGGAGGTCCTTCCAAACACCCCCCCAACCTGACAGACTGGCATCCGTGGTGACTGTTTCCCAACACGGAGCCAGAAAAGATCTGCCCTTCAACAGATTGACCGACCCCAGCCACCACTGCAGGGATCGACGAACTCGGGGAGTCATCAGGAAGGACTGATCCAACGAAAGAGGAGACTTGTCCCAAGCCTTCAACAGATGAAGCTGAAGCGTCCTTGTGTGAAACTGCGCAAAGGGGACTGCCTCGAATGAGGCCACCATTAACCCCACCAGCCTCATCCCTAGCCGGATGGTCGGATGAAGGGTTGACAAGAGAAGCCGAACTAACTCCTGAATCAAAAGAATCTTGGCCTGGGGCAGAAAAACCCTGGCCTGTGAAGTGTCCAGAGACATTCCCAGAAAGGTGAGAATTCTGGACGGAGATAGAGAAGACTTGGGGTGATTGATCACCCAACCGAACCTCTCCAGAGTAGACACCACCGCTCTGGTGTCCAACTCCGCTTGGTTGAAGGAAGAGGCCATGATCAGTAGATCGTCCAAATAGGGCACGATGCGGATACCTTGAACCCTTAGCAGAGCCATCACTCCCGCTAGCACCTTGGTGAACACCCGAGGAGCTGAGGTGAGACCGAAAGGAAGTGCCACAAACTGAAAGTGCCGATCCTCCACCACGAACCTGAGAAACCTCTGGTGAGCTGGAAAAACCGGAACGTGTAAATAAGCATCCTTGATGTCTATGGACGTCAGAAAATCTCCCTGACGAAGAGAATGAATGGCCGAACGCCGCGTTTCCATGCGGAATTTCCTCGGCCGGATGAACCCGTTGAGGAACTTCAGATCCAAGATGGGTCGGACCAGCCCGTCCTTCTTGGGTACCGTGAACAGATTGGAATAAAAGCCCCTGCCCCGATCTGAAGGGGGCACTGGGCAAATGACAGCCATGTCCAGAAGATTCTCCACTGCCAACAGGAGCCCCTGCGCTGCCAGAGGCTCCGGCGGCATCCGAGACCTGACAAACCTGGAAGGGGGGTGGAGCTCGAACTCCAGCTTGTAACCGGAAGACACCACTTCCCGGATCCATCTGTCCGAGACCTCTTGATCCCAGATCTGAGAGAAGTGCTGCAGCCGTCCCCCCACCCGCATGGGTGAGGGCGCCCCCTCATTGCTGTGCCGGCTTAGCCGCCGGTTTGGGCTTAGAGCCCCAACTGTATCCAGCACGGGCACGTCCTCTACCCCTGCTTCCAGAATCTCCTCTGGAAGAGGGAAATGCAGAACCCCTGCCAGATCTGGCTCCCCGAAAGGAGGGGGTAAAGGCAGGCGCCCCCCGAAAGGAGCGGCGTTGTTTCTTACGTTGAGGTAACCTACCACCCTTGGTGACAGAGTCCAATGTCTCTCCAAAGAGCCGTAGACCCACAAAGGGTAAGGCCGTCAGTGACTTTTTGGACATGAAATCGGCCGCCCACTGGCGCAGCCACACCGACCGCCGGATAGCCACAAGCAGAGCCGACGTCCTACCACACATCATCAAGGTGTCATCTAAGGCAGTCAACACAAAGGATAAAAACAACTCACATCGTTTAAGGCTAAGGAACTCGTTACTACCAGGACGAAGCCCAGAAGAAGACAACAGGTCCCTGACCACAGACCTGGCAGCCAAAACCATTAGTTCCGAAGCACACACAGGCCGGATGGCCGACCCAATACTGGTAAAGCCATGACAAGCCATCTGATCAATACGTTTATCCTCTCCATCTTTGAGAATGGAGCAATCAGGTCTGTTCAAAACCGAGGAGTTGGATAACCCCAAAACTGGAGCATCTACCTCGGGGGGAGACGCCCAGCGCTTGACCGCCTCAGGAGGAAAGGGATATTTCCTATCCCACCCCTGAGGGATGCCAGGGAGCCGAGCCGGCCTATCCCATTCCTTGTCAATGATTCTATCAAAATGCCGCTGCGTAGGAAACTCCAGGCGCGGCCTGGATTCCTCAAACAATTCACCTTTCTGGTGTGACACCTCCTCTGGAGGGGAAATGTTCAGAACTTCCAGCATCAGAGACAGAGCGTGAGGAGAGTCCAAGGATCTCCCTAAGTCAGAAAGCTCGGCAACAGTGCCAGCAGACTGCTCATCGTCCCGAAGGGGTCCCAGTCCCAGTATCAGGGGATGCCTCCATAAGGTGAACTTTGAATAGTCGCTAAGACCCAGGGAATTACGCCAATTAGACAACCCGGGATGCCCCTTTAATGTCCCGAGTGGGAGGATTTGTGAACATATAAAATGAACCCAGGGATGAGGACCGGGAAAGAACCTCTAATACTATAGAAGATCAGAATTACAAGCCTCCGTTCTGAAAGAAGAAAGAAAGAACTATGAGAAAAAGTAGCAACAAGAAGCAAAGTAAAAAAGAGAAAGGCCACAGGCCACTCACAGCACCGCCGGGACGTCACACGGCCACCCGATCGTGAGGAGAAATCATTTCTGACAGAAAGAAGAGGAGGAGGGGGCGTGGCCAGCGCGGGACGCGCGCGTTGTTAAGGTCACGCCCCCCCCTCCTATGCCTAGCAACAGTCAACCGCAACTCAGTCAAGCCACAACTCAGCGGCGCTGGGAAGGTAGTGGGCGGGCCGCGATTGCGCGCCGCAAGTCCGGCCCCGCCCCCATAAGAATCGTGAGGGGAAAAAATCCCCTCATGAAAAGAGCGCCAAACCGGCCGGCGCCGCAGCTAATGTACTGCTGCGGTGCTTGGCCAGTGTTAACTACAGCAATAAAAGAAGGCCGGGAGGAACGGACCTCGGCCTCGCGCCGAAGGTCCGGCCCCGCCCCCTCCTATACCTTACAAAGAGAGACCCTGAGGTAAAATACCTCCATTTTGAGCAGGGGACCGCAGCACAGCACGGAGGCCCATAATATAGACGGCCGCGGTGCAGATAAAATTAAAGAAACACACACATAACAAAAAGTTAAAAGACAGTGCAGGAAGTAAGAGTGTAATAAAAAGGAGAACCCACTCCCCCCATCCCCATAGTGGAACAAAGGGGATCCTGGGAGGGCCATTCCCATATTAAGGCTAAGGGACAGGGCATCCCAAACCGGGGTCACCAACCCGGTAAAGCCGCCTACCCTCTCGTATAGGGTCTCACGGCGGAGCGTTGCTCCTAAGCACCAGAGGTGCCAATATACCCTCGCCTGGACCTGCAGCCACGGCTGGGAGGCATATATATTAAGGGGAAAAAGAGGTCCAAACAAAAAAAAAATACACAACGGGCCGGGAAACATCCCGGCTACCTTAAATCCCCCTGTGCAAGGAGGAGCCATCATCTTCTGACTTGCTCGCCGTCTGCAGAGATGGAAAGCTGGGTAGTGAGTGGGAGGTCCCAGGTATTTATGGATCAGGGAGGGGCTTTCTTTTGCTATCATCTCTGCAGGAACGCCTCTTCAGGACGATATTACCCACATGTTATGGATTCTTGAAGCGGGGTGTGTGACATACTAAGAATATCCTGGGTTTTGGTCCACTTCGGTGGGGCACCCCGATCGGGGTGTGAAACTCCCCAGAACGCCCAGAAACACTCACCTCACTACGCTCCTACGCGGGCGCTCGTCCAATCAGAGCCGCTGTGGTATGCACGTACATTCACAAACGGCCGGCGCAGGTGCGCGCCCTGCTAGAGGGAAGCGCGAGACGCGGACGCGGCCCGCACATGCGCCGTTGGAACGGGTAAGGTTTCTGGTCTTCCTGAGGGGTTTCACCCCGCGGGACATCGCAATTTCGGATGCCCCACGGGGAGGGATCTGATTGGCCTGGGAATCTTATAGATTCCCTGGCCGATCCCCCCTGGGTGTTGGTCCACTTTAAAGGGAGGTAGCCCTTAAATAGCTCTGGAGATGCCATCAGGCAGACCCATCAGGAACCTACCTCTCCAAACAGGCAAAGAGCCCCGCCTTCCCGCCTACGGCGCAGAGCACCTTGGGAGCGCAGCGCGGCTGAGTCTTTAGCACCGTCTGATGGGAGAGCCGGTGTTCAGGCATGAAGTGGTATTTCAGGGCTTCGTTGAGCAGGTGTTTGCAGGTGTGGTCATCGCGTATCAGGTGATTGGCTTCATAGAGCCGGGTGAGGAACTTGACGCTGAGCAGCGGCAGGCGGACGCAGTGTAGCAGCGGCGACAGGAACTTCTGGCGCTCCCGGACGTCGTACTTGATCCAGGCCTCCAGGGCGTAGAAGACGCTCTCCTCGCTGACCACGTTCAGGCAGTCGTTGGAGACGATCTCGTGCAGCTCGGAGTGCGTCAGCTCGAAGAACTCCTCCGTCTGGCAGACGTCCTCGAAGTTCTGGCAGATGAACTTGTTGGCGGCCAGGTAGAGCTCGCGGCAGCCGTAGGTCTCGGCGAAGCGGGAGATGCCGATGCAGTTGCCCACGTCGAGCTGGCTCTCCAGGAAGGCGCAGCACTCTTTTAGCACCAGTTTGATCTGGAGAAGGTTGGCGGCGGGGAGTAGGGACTCCACCGTCTCCTGGGAGATGAAGACCGTCCCGGTGTAGGCGTACTCGATGATGGCCTGCAGGGCCGCCTCGTCCACGCACTGGAACTCCACCTGCGAGTGCTCTTTCTCCGAGAGGTTTCCCGTAAACATGGCTTTGAAGTAGGGGCTGATGCTGGCCAGCACCACTTTGTGGGCGTGGATCTTGACATCGCCCACCTGCAGGACGATGTCGCAGAGCTCGTGGTGCTGGCGGAGGAGGTTCAGGCCCTGCAGGAGCTGTTCCGAGTGCAGATGGGTTATGTTGGCAAGCATGTAGGACTGAGAGGACTGGTCCATCTGGAGAGACAAAACAAAGGTCTTCAGGACACACAAGTCTTCAAGATGTCAGAGCGGAGTCCAAGTAATTCGTCAAACAACCGGTTTCCTTCGCCTACCAAAGCCCAAGCCTTATTTGCTGACCCGTCTCGCTTTACTGCCCGTGATAGTGATACCTATCCAATGACCCATCAACAGTCAACCCATGTCACATCAATCCTGAACCTTAACCACCACCCTCAAATGACAGTCATCAAGATATCAGAGCGGAGTCCTAGAAACTCAACGAATGACTGGTTTCAACTAATAACCTATTTCCTCCACCTACCAAAGCCCAAGCCTTATTTGTGGACCCACCTCGCTTTACTGCCCTTGATACCTATCCACTGACCCATCAACAGTCAACCCATGTCACATCAATCCTGAACCTTAACCACCACCCTCAAATGACAGTCATCAAGATATCAGAGCGGAGTCCTAGAAACTCAACGAATGATGGTTTCAACTAATAACCTAATATACCTATACACTGACCCATCAACAGTCAACCCACCTCACATCAATCCTTAAAGTGGACCAACACCCAGGATTTTCACTATCCTGGGTGTTGGTCCACTTCTGCGGGAAACCCCCCAGAAAGCCCCAAAAAACTTGCCTCACCGCCGACGGACAAGCTGAGGCCGCCGCCGCCGCCGCCGCCTCTCGCGCGTCCCTCTTACAGGGAGCGCGCCGGCCATTCACAAACGGCCGTCGCGGGTGCGCGCCCTGCTAGAGGGACGCACGGCAGTGGCCCGTGCATGTGCCGTTTGAACGGGAGAAGGTAATGTTTGGGGGGGCGTCCTGGGGGGGGTTTCACACAGCGGGGCATCCCGATTTCGGATGCCCCGCGGGGAGGGAGCTGATCGGCCCGGGAATCAGCCATGGGTGTTGGTCCACCACCCTCATCAAAGGAAAACAGTCATCAAGATGTCAGAGTGGAGTCCTAGTAATTCGTCAAACAACCGGTTTCCTTCACCTACCAAAGCCCAAGCCTTATTTGCCGACCCGTCTCGCTTTACTGCCCGTGATACCTATCCACTGACCCATCAACAGTCAACCCATGTCACATCAATCCTGAACCTTAACCACCACCCTCAAATGACAGTCATCAAGATATCAGAGCGGAGTCCTAGAAACTCAACGAATGACTGGTTTCAACTAATAACCTATTTCCTCCACCTACCAAAGCCCAAGCCTTATTTGTGGACCCACCTCGCTTTACTGCCCTTGACACCTATCCACTGACCCGTAAACCCACCTCACATCAATGCTCCACCTCAACACCCACATCAAAGGAAAACAGTCATCAAGATGTCTGAGTTAGAGTCCTAGTAATTCAATGAATGACTAGTTTCCTTCGCCCATTAAAGCCCAAACCTTATTTGTGGACCCAGCTCGCTTTACTGCCCTTGATACCTATCCACTGACTCATCAACAGTCACCCCACCTCACATCAATGCTCCACCTCAACACCCACATCAAAGGAAAGCAAGTGTTCGAGATGTCAGAGACGAGTCCTAGTAATTCAACTAATAACCGATTTCCCTCTTCTACCAAAGCCCAAGCCTTATTTGTTGACTCTTCTCGCTTTACTGCCCTTGATGCCTATCCACTGACCCATCAACAGTCAACCAACATCACATCAATCCTTAACACCCACCACCCTCATCAAAGGAGTGGAGTCCTAGTAATTCAACGAAAAAAAAAAGTCATCAAGATGTCAGAGTGGAGTCCTAGTAATTCAACTAATAACGGATTTCCTTCCCCACGCCTTATTTGTGGACTCGTCTCGCTTTACTGCCCTTGAAACCTATCCACTGACCTATCAACAGTCAACCCACCTCCTGTCCATCCTCCACCCTCACCAAACCCATTGTCGTAATTCGCCTTGTATCCCCCATGTGACACTCATCTGTCCTGGAACCACCCCCTTTACCACTTAGGCAGTAGCACAGGGTATGATGGGTACAAAGGGCCCTTCTGGCTGCCCACGTGGCCTACTACCCCTCTGATCTCTGACACCTTCCCATCCACCAACTCTCTGACACGTCTTCCCCATTCACCTGTGTCACTGGTCAGGGCTCTATAACCTACTGTCTACCTGTGTCACCCCTGCCACCTACTGTGCAACAACTACCTTCTGTCTCACCCCTGCCACCTACTGTGCAACACCTACCTTCTGTCTCACCTCTGCCACCTACTGTGCAACACCTACCTTCTGTCTCACCCCTGCCACCTACTGCCCAGCACCTACCTTCTGTCTCACCCCTGCCACCTACTGCCCAGCACCTACCTTCTGTCTCACCTCTGCCACCTACTGCCCAGCACCTACCGTCTGTCTCACCCCTGCCACCTACTGCCCAGCACCTACCGTCTGTCTCACCTCTGCCACCTACTGTGCCACACCTACCTTCTGTCTCACCTCTGCCACCTACTGTGCAACACCTACCTTCTGTCTCACCTCTGCCACCTACTGTGCAACAACTACCTTCTGTCTCACCTCTGCCACCTACTGTGCAACACCTACCTTCTGTCTCACCTCTGCCACCTACTGTGCAACAACTACCTTCTGTCTCACCCCTGCCACCTACTGTGCAACACCTACCTTCTGTCTCACCTCTGCCACCTACTGTGCAACAACTACCTTCTGTCTCACCCCTGCCACCTACTGTGCAACACCTACCTTCTGTCTCACCTCTGCCACCTACTGTGCAACACCTACCTTCTGTCTCACCCCTGCCACCTACTGTGCAACAACTACCTTCTGTCTCACCCCTGCCACCTACTGCCCAGCATCTACCGCCTGTCTCACCCCTGCCACCTACTGCCCAGCACCTACCTTCTGTCTCACCTCTGCCACCTACTGTGCAACAACTACCTTCTGTCTCACCCCTGCCACCTACTGTGCAACAACTACCTTCTGTCTCACCCCTGCCACCTACTGCCCAGCATCTACCGCCTGTCTCACCCCTGCCACCTACTGCCCAGCACCTACCTTCTGTCTCACCTCTGCCACCTACTGTGCAACAACTACCTTCTGTCTCACCCCTGCCACCTACTGTGCAACACCTACCTTCTGTCTCACCCCTGCCACCTACTGTGCAACACCTACCTTCTGTCTCACCCCTGCCACCTACTGCCCAGCACCTACCGTCTGTGTCACCCCTGCCACCTACTGCCCAGCACCTACCGTCTGTCTCACCCCTGCCACCTACTGCCCAGCACCTACCGTCTGGCTCACCCCTGCCACCTACTGCCCAGCACCTACCGTCTGTCTCACCCCTGCCACCTACTGCCCAGCACCTACCCTCTGTCTCACCCCTGCCACCTACTGCCCAGCACCTACCGTCTGGCTCACCCCTGCCACCTACTGCCCAGCACCTACCGTCTGTCTCACCCCTGCCACCTACTGCCCAGCACCTACCGTCTGTCTCACCCCTGCCACCTACTGCCCAGCACCTACCGTCTGTCTCATCCCTGCCACCTACTGCCCAGCACCTAACATCTGTCTCACCTCTGCCACCTACTGCCCAGCACCTATCGTCTGTCTCACCTCTGCCACCTACTGCCCAGCACCTACCTTCTGTCTCACCTCTGCCACCTACTGTGCAACACCTACCTTCTGTCTCACCCCTGCCACCTACTGCCCAGCACCTACCTTCTGTCTCACCCCTGCCACCTACTGCCCAGCACCTACCTTCTGTCTCACCCCTGCCACCTACTGCCCAGCACCTACCTTCTGTCTCACCTCTGCCACCTACTGTGCCACACCTACCTTCTGTCTCACCTCTGCCACCTACTGTGCAACACCTACCTTCTGTCTCACCTCTGCCACCTACTGTGCAACACCTACCTTCTGTCTCACCCCTGCCACCTACTGCCCAGCACCTACCTTCTGTCTCACCTCTGCCACCTACTGTGCAACAACTACCTTCTGTCTCACCTCTGCCACCTACTGTGCAACACCTACCGTCTGTCTCACCCCTGCCACCTACTGCCCAGCACCTACCTTCTGTCTCACCTCTGCCACCTACTGTGCAACAACTACCTTCTGTCTCACCCCTGCCACCTACTGTGCAACACCTACCTTCTGTCTCACCTCTGCCACCTACTGTGCAACAACTACCTTCTGTCTCACCCCTGCCACCTACTGTGCAACACCTACCTTCTGTCTCACCTCTGCCACCTACTGTGCAACACCTACCTTCTGTCTCACCCCTGCCACCTACTGTGCAACAACTACCTTCTGTCTCACCCCTGCCACCTACTGCCCAGCATCTACCGCCTGTCTCACCCCTGCCACCTACTGCCCAGCACCTACCTTCTGTCTCACCTCTGCCACCTACTGTGCAACAACTACCTTCTGTCTCACCCCTGCCACCTACTGTGCAACAACTACCTTCTGTCTCACCCCTGCCACCTACTGCCCAGCATCTACCGCCTGTCTCACCCCTGCCACCTACTGCCCAGCACCTACCGTCTGTCTCACCCCTGCCACCTACTGCCCAGCACCTACCTTCTGTCTCACCTCTGCCACCTACTGTGCAACAACTACCTTCTGTCTCACCCCTGCCACCTACTGTGCAACACCTACCTTCTGTCTCACCCCTGCCACCTACTGCCCAGCACCTACCTTCTGTCTAACCCCTGCCACCTACTGCCCAGCACCTACCTTCTGTCTCACCCCTGCCACCTACTGCCCAGCACCTACCGTCTGTCTCACCCCTGCCACCTACTGCCCAGCACCTACCTTCTGTCTCACCTCTGCCACCTACTGTGCAACAACTACCTTCTGTCTCACCCCTGCCACCTACTGCCCAGCATCTACCGTCTGTCTCACCCCTGCCACCTACTGCCCAGCACCTACCTTCTGTCTCACCCCTGCCACCTACTGCCCAGCACCTACCTTCTGTCTCACCCCTGCCACCTACTGCCCAGCACCTACCGCCTGTCTCACCCCTGCCACCTACTGTGCAACACCTACCTTCTGTCTCACCCCTGCCACCTACTGCCCAGCATCTACCGTCTGTCTCACCCCTGCCACCTACTGCCCAGCACCTACCGTCTGTCTCACCCCTGCCACCTACTGCCCAGCACCTACCGTCTGTCTCACCCCTGCCACCTACTGCCCAGCACCTACCTTCTGTCTCACCCCTGCCACCTACTGCCCAGCACCTACCGTCTGTCTCACCTCTGCCACCTACTGCCCAGCACCTACCCTCTGTCTCACCCCTGCCACCTACTGCCCAGCACCTACCTTCTGTCTCACCCCTGCCACCTACTGCCCAGCACCTACCTTCTGTCTCACCCCTGCCACCTACTGCCCAGCACCTACCGTCTGTCTCACCCCTGCCACCTACTGCCCAGCACCTACCTTCTGTCTCACCTCTGCCACCTACTGCCCAGCACCTACCGTCTGTCTCACCCCTGCCACCTACTGCCCAGCACCTACCTTCTGTCTCACCCCTGCCACCTACTGCCCAGCACCTACCGTCTGTCTCACCCCTGCCACCTACTGCCCAGCACCTACCTTCTGTCTCACCCCTGCCACCTACTGCCCAGCACCTACCTTCTGTCTCACCCCTGCCACCTACTGCCCAGCACCTACCGTCTGTCTCACCCCTGCCACCTACTGCCCAGCACCTACCTTCTGTCTCACCCCTGCCACCTACTGCCCAGCACCTACCGTCTGTCTCACCCCTGCCACCTACTGCCCAGCACCTACCGTCTGTCTCACCCCTGCCACCTACTGCCCAGCACCTACCTTCTGTCTCACCTCTGCCACCTACTGTGCAACAACTACCTTCTGTCTCACCCCTGCCACCTACTGTGCAACACCTACCTTCTGTCTCACCCCTGCCACCTACTGTGCAACACCTACCTTCTGTCTCACCCCTGCCACCTACTGCCCAGCACCTACCGTCTGTGTCACCCCTGCCACCTACTGCCCAGCACCTACCGTCTGGCTCACCCCTGCCACCTACTGCCCAGCACCTACCGTCTGTCTCACCCCTGCCACCTACTGCCCAGCACCTACCGTCTGGCTCACCCCTGCCACCTACTGCCCAGCACCTACTGTCTGTCTCACCCCTGCCACCTACTGCCCAGCACCTACCGTCTGTCTCATCCCTGCCACCTACTGCCCAGCACCTAACATCTGTCTCACCTCTGCCACCTACTGCCCAGCACCTATCGTCTGTCTCACCTCTGCCACCTACTGCCCAGCACCTACCTTCTGTCTCACCTCTGCCACCTACTGTGCCACACCTACCTTCTGTCTCACCCCTGCCACCTACTGCCCAGCACCTACCCTCTGTCTCACCCCTGCCACCTACTGCCCAGCACCTACCGTCTGTCTCACCTCTGCCACCTACTGCCCAGCACCTACCGTCTGCCTCACCCCTGCCACCTACTGTGCAACACCTACCTTCTGTCTCACCCCTGCCACCTACTGCCCAGCACCTACCTTCTGTCTAACCCCTGCCACCTACTGCCCAGCACCTACCTTCTGTCTCACCCCTGCCACCTACTGTGCAACACCTACCTTCTGTCTCACCCCTGCCACCTACTGCCCAGCATCTACCGTCTGTCTCACCCCTGCCACCTACTGCCCAGCACCTACCGTCTGTCTCACCCCTGCCACCTACTGCCCAGCACCTACCGTCTGTCTCACCCCTGCCACCTACTGCCCAGCACCTACCTTCTGTCTCACCCCTGCCACCTACTGCCCAGCACCTACCTTCTGTCTCACCCCTGCCACCTACTGCCCAGCACCTACCGTCTGTCTCACCCCTGCCACCTACTGCCCAGCACCTACCTTCTGTCTCACCTCTGCCACCTACTGCCCAGCACCTACCGTCTGTCTCACCCCTGCCACCTACTGCCCAGCACCTACCTTCTGTCTCACCCCTGCCACCTACTGCCCAGCACCTACCGTCTGTCTCACCCCTGCCACCTACTGCCCAGCACCTACCTTCTGTCTCACCCCTGCCACCTACTGCCCAGCACCTACCTTCTGTCTCACCCCTGCCACCTACTGCCCAGCACCTACCGTCTGTCTCACCCCTGCCACCTACTGCCCAGCACCTACCTTCTGTCTCACCCCTGCCACCTACTGCCCAGCACCTACCTTCTGTCTCACCCCTGCCACCTACTGCCCAGCACCTACCGTCTGTCTCACCCCTGCCACCTACTGCCCAGCACCTACCCTCTGTCTCACCCCTGCCACCTACTGCCCAGCACCTACCCTCTGTCTCACCCCTGCCACCTACTGCCCAGCACCTACCTTCTGTCTCACCCCTGCCACCTACTGCCCAGCACCTACCTTCTGTCTCACCCCTGCCACCTACTGCCCAGCACCTACCGTCTGTCTCACCCCTGCCACCTACTGCCCAGCACCTACCCTCTGTCTCACCCCTGCCACCTACTGCCCAGCACCTACCTTCTGTCTCACCCCTGCCACCTACTGCCCAGCACCTACCCTCTGTCTCACCCCTGCCACCTACTGCCCAGCACCTACCTTCTGTCTCACCCCTGCCACCTACTGCCCAGCACCTACCCTCTGTCTCACCCCTGCCACCTACTGCCCAGCACCTACCTTCTGTCTCACCCCTGCCACCTACTGCCCAGCACCTACCTTCTGTCTCACCCCTGCCACCTACTGCCCAGCACCTACCTTCTGTCTCACCCCTGCCACCTACTGCCCAGCACCTACCGTCTGTCTCACCCCTGCCACCTACTGCCCAGCACCTACCTTCTGTATCACCCCTGCCACCTACTGCCCAGCACCTACCCTCTGTCTCACCCCTGCCACCTACTGCCCAGCACCTACCTTCTGTCTCACCCCTGCCACCTACTGCCCAGCACCTACCCTCTGTCTCACCCCTGCCACCTACTGCCCAGCACCTACCCTCTGTCTCACCCCTGCCACCTACTGCCCAGCACCTACCTTCTGTCTCACCCCTGCCACCTACTGCCCAGCACCTACCTTCTGTCTCACCCCTGCCACCTACTGCCCAGCACCTACCGTCTGTCTCACCCCTGCCACCTACTGCCCAGCACCTACCTTCTGTATCACCCCTGCCACCTACTGCCCAGCACCTACCTTCTGTCTCACCCCTGCCACCTACTGCCCAGAACCTACCTTCTGTCTCACCCCTGCCACCTACTGCCCAGCACCTACCCTCTGTCTCACCCCTGCCACCTACTGCCCAGCACCTACCTTCTGTCTCACCCCTGCCACCTACTGCCCAGCACCTACCCTCTGTCTCACCCCTGCCACCTACTGCCCAGCACCTACCCTCTGTCTCACCCCTGCCACCTACTGCCCAGCACCTACCGTCTGGCTCACCCCTGCCACCTACTGCCCAGCACCTACCCTCTGTCTCACCCCTGCCACCTACTGCCCAGCACCTACCGTCTGTCTCACCCCTGCCACCTACTGCCCAGCACCTACCGTCTGGCTCACCCCTGCCACCTACTGCCCAGCACCTACCGTCTGTCTCACCCCTGCCACCTACTGCCCAGCACCTACCGTCTGTCTCATCCCTGCCACCTACTGCCCAGCACCTAACATCTGTCTCACCTCTGCCACCTACTGCCCAGCACCTATCGTCTGTCTCACCTCTGCCACCTACTGCCCAGCACCTACCTTCTGTCTCACCTCTGCCACCTACTGTGCCACACCTACCTTCTGTCTCACCCCTGCCACCTACTGCCCAGCACCTACCGTCTGTCTCACCTCTGCCACCTACTGCCCAGCACCTACCGTCTGCCTCACCCCTGCCACCTACTGTGCAACACCTACCTTCTGTCTCACCCCTGCCACCTACTGCCCAGCACCTACCTTCTGTCTAACCCCTGCCACCTACTGCCCAGCACCTACCTTCTGTCTCACCCCTGCCACCTACTGTGCAACACCTACCTTCTGTCTCACCCCTGCCACCTACTGCCCAGCATCTACCGTCTGTCTCACCCCTGCCACCTACTGCCCAGCACCTACCGTCTGTCTCACCCCTGCCACCTACTGCCCAGCACCTACCTTCTGTCTCACCCCTGCCACCTACTGCCCAGCACCTACCGTCTGTCTCACCCCTGCCACCTACTGCCCAGCACCTACCTTCTGTCTCACCTCTGCCACCTACTGCCCAGCACCTACCGTCTGTCTCACCCCTGCCACCTACTGCCCAGCACCTACCTTCTGTCTCACCTCTGCCACCTACTGCCCAGCACCTACCGTCTGTCTCACCCCTGCCACCTACTGCCCAGCACCTACCGTCTCTCACCCCTGCCACCTACTGCCCAGCACCTACCTTCTGTCTCACCCCTGCCACCTACTGCCCAGCACCTACCCTCTGTCTCACCCCTGCCACCTACTGCCCAGCACCTACCCTCTGTCTCACCCCTGCCACCTACTGCCCAGCACCTACCCTCTGTCTCACCCCTGCCACCTACTGCCCAGCACCTACCCTCTGTCTCACCCCTGCCACCTACTGCCCAGCACCTACCTTCTGTCTCACCCCTGCCACCTACTGCCCAGCACCTACCTTCTGTCTCACCCCTGCCACCTACTGCCCAGCACCTACCGCCTGTCTCACCCCTGCCACCTACTGCCCAGCACCTACCTTCTGTCTCACCCCTGCCACCTACTGCCCAGCACCTACCGCCTGTCTCACCCCTGCCACCTACTGCCCAGCACCTACCGTCTGTCTCACCCCTGCCACCTACTGCCCAGCACCTACCGTCTGTCTCACCCCTGCCACCTACTGCCCAGCACCTACCCTCTGTCTCACCCCTGCCACCTACTGCCCAGCACCTACCTTCTGTCTCACCCCTGCCACCTACTGCCCAGCACCTACCTTCTGTCTCACCCCTGCCACCTACTGCCCAGCACCTACCTTCTGTCTCACCCCTGCCACCTACTGCCCAGCACCTACCCTCTGTCTCACCCCTGCCACCTACTGCCCAGCACCTACCCTCTGTCTCACCCCTGCCACCTACTGCCCAGCACCTACCTTCTGTCTCACCCCTGCCACCTACTGCCCAGCACCTACCCTCTGTCTCACCCCTGCCACCTACTGCCCAGCACCTACCTTCTGTCTCACCCCTGCCACCTACTGCCCAGCACCTACCTTCTGTCTCACCCCTGCCACCTACTGCCCAGCACCTACCTTCTGTCTCACCCCTGCCACCTACTGCCCAGCACCTACCGTCTGTCTCACCCCTGCCACCTACTGCCCAGAACCTACCCTCTGTCTCACCCCTGCCACCTACTGCCCAGCACCTACCTTCTGTCTCACCCCTGCCACCTACTGCCCAGCACCTACCGTCTGTCTCACCCCTGCCACCTACTGCCCAGCACCTACCCTCTGTCTCACCCCTGCCACCTACTGCCCAGCACCTACCCTCTGTCTCACCCCTGCCACCTACTGCCCAGCACCTACCCTCTGTCTCACCCCTGCCACCTACTGCCCAGCACCTACCCTCTGTCTCACCCCTGCCACCTACTGCCCAGCACCTACCTTCTGTCTCACCCCTGCCACCTACTGCCCAGCACCTACCTTCTGTCTCACCCCTGCCACCTACTGCCCAGCACCTACCTTCTGTCTCACCCCTGCCACCTACTGCCCAGCACCTACCGTCTGTCTCACCCCTGCCACCTACTGCCCAGCACCTACCCTCTGTCTCACCCCTGCCACCTACTGCCCAGCACCTACCTTCTGTCTCACCCCTGCCACCTACTGCCCAGCACCTACCTTCTGTCTCACCCCTGCCACCTACTGCCCAGCACCTACCTTCTGTCTCACCCCTGCCACCTACTGCCCAGCACCTACCCTCTGTCTCACCCCTGCCACCTACTGCCCAGCACCTACCCTCTGTCTCACCCCTGCCACCTACTGCCCAGCACCTACCTTCTGTCTCACCCCTGCCACCTACTGCCCAGCACCTACCCTCTGTCTCACCCCTGCCACCTACTGCCCAGCACCTACCTTCTGTCTCACCCCTGCCACCTACTGCCCAGCACCTACCTTCTGTCTCACCCCTGCCACCTACTGCCCAGCACCTACCTTCTGTCTCACCCCTGCCACCTACTGCCCAGCACCTACCGTCTGTCTCACCCCTGCCACCTACTGCCCAGAACCTACCCTCTGTCTCACCCCTGCCACCTACTGCCCAGCACCTACCTTCTGTCTCACCCCTGCCACCTACTGCCCAGCACCTACCTTCTGTATCACCCCTGCCACCTACTGCCCAGCACCTACCTTCTGTCTCACCCCTGCCACCTACTGCCCAGCACCTACCGTCTGCCTCACCCCTGCCACCTACTGTGCAACACCTACCTTCTGTCTCACCCCTGCCACCTACTGCCCAGCACCTACCTTCTGTCTAACCCCTGCCACCTACTGCCCAGCACCTACCTTCTGTCTCACCCCTGCCACCTACTGTGCAACACCTACCTTCTGTCTCACCCCTGCCACCTACTGCCCAGCATCTACCGTCTGTCTCACCCCTGCCACCTACTGCCCAGCACCTACCGTCTGTCTCACCCCTGCCACCTACTGCCCAGCACCTACCGTCTGTCTCACCCCTGCCACCTACTGCCCAGCACCTACCTTCTGTCTCACCCCTGCCACCTACTGCCCAGCACCTACCGTCTGTCTCACCTCTGCCACCTACTGCCCAGCACCTACCCTCTGTCTCACCCCTGCCACCTACTGCCCAGCACCTACCTTCTGTCTCACCCCTGCCACCTACTGCCCAGCACCTACCTTCTGTCTCACCCCTGCCACCTACTGCCCAGCACCTACCTTCTGTCTCACCCCTGCCACCTACTGCCCAGCACCTACCTTCTGTCTCACCCCTGCCACCTACTGCCCAGCACCTACCTTCTGTCTCACCCCTGCCACCTACTGCCCAGCACCTACCTTCTGTCTCACCCCTGCCACCTACTGTGCAGCACCTACCTTCTGTCTCACCCCTGCCACCTACTGCCCAGCACCTACCGTCTGTCTCACCCCTGCCACCTACTGCCCAGCACCTACCTTCTGTCTCACCCCTGCCACCTACTGCCCAGCACCTACCTTCTGTCTCACCCCTGCCACCTACTGCCCAGCACCTACCGTCTGTCTCACCCCTGCCACCTACTGCCCAGCACCTACCCTCTGTCTCACCCCTGCCACCTACTGCCCAGCACCTACCCTCTGTCTCACCCCTGCCACCTACTGCCCAGCACCTACCCTCTGTCTCACCCCTGCCACCTACTGCCCAGCACCTACCCTCTGTCTCACCCCTGCCACCTACTGCCCAGCACCTACCTTCTGTCTCACCCCTGCCACCTACTGCCCAGCACCTACCTTCTGTCTCACCCCTGCCACCTACTGCCCAGCACCTACCGTCTGTCTCACCCCTGCCACCTACTGCCCAGCACATACCCTCTGTCTCACCCCTGCCACCTACTGCCCAGCACCTACCTTCTGTCTCACCCCTGCCACCTACTGCCCAGCACCTACCTTCTGTCTCACCCCTGCCACCTACTGCCCAGCACCTACCTTCTGTCTCACCCCTGCCACCTACTGCCCAGCACCTACCCTCTGTCTCACCCCTGCCACCTACTGCCCAGCACCTACCCTCTGTCTCACCCCTGCCACCTACTGCCCAGCACCTACCTTCTGTCTCACCCCTGCCACCTACTGCCCAGCACCTACCCTCTGTCTCACCCCTGCCACCTACTGCCCAGCACCTACCTTCTGTCTCACCCCTGCCACCTACTGCCCAGCACCTACCTTCTGTCTCACCCCTGCCACCTACTGCCCAGCACCTACCTTCTGTCTCACCCCTGCCACCTACTGCCCAGCACCTACCGTCTGTCTCACCCCTGCCACCTACTGCCCAGCACCTACCTTCTGTATCACCCCTGCCACCTACTGCCCAGCACCTACCCTCTGTCTCACCCCTGCCACCTACTGCCCAGCACCTACCTTCTGTCTCACCCCTGCCACCTACTGCCCAGCACCTACCCTCTGTCTCACCCCTGCCACCTACTGCCCAGCACCTACCCTCTGTCTCACCCCTGCCACCTACTGCCCAGCACCTACCTTCTGTCTCACCCCTGCCACCTACTGCCCAGCACCTACCTTCTGTCTCACCCCTGCCACCTACTGCCCAGCACCTACCGTCTGTCTCACCCCTGCCACCTACTGCCCAGCACCTACCTTCTGTATCACCCCTGCCACCTACTGCCCAGCACCTACCCTCTGTCTCACCCCTGCCACCTACTGCCCAGCACCTACCTTCTGTCTCACCCCTGCCACCTACTGCCCAGCACCTACCCTCTGTCTCACCCCTGCCACCTACTGCCCAGCACCTACCCTCTGTCTCACCCCTGCCACCTACTGCCCAGCACCTACCGTCTGGCTCACCCCTGCCACCTACTGCCCAGCACCTACCGTCTGTCTCACCCCTGCCACCTACTGCCCAGCACCTACCGTCTGTCTCACCCCTGCCACCTACTGCCCAGCACCTACCGTCTGGCTCACCCCTGCCACCTACTGCCCAGCACCTACCGTCTGTCTCACCCCTGCCACCTACTGCCCAGCACCTACCGTCTGTCTCATCCCTGCCACCTACTGCCCAGCACCTAACATCTGTCTCACCTCTGCCACCTACTGCCCAGCACCTATCGTCTGTCTCACCTCTGCCACCTACTGCCCAGCACCTACCTTCTGTCTCACCTCTGCCACCTACTGTGCCACACCTACCTTCTGTCTCACCCCTGCCACCTACTGCCCAGCACCTACCGTCTGTCTCACCTCTGCCACCTACTGCCCAGCACCTACCTTCTGTCTCACCCCTGCCACCTACTGTGCAACACCTACCTTCTGTCTCACCCCTGCCACCTACTGCCCAGCACCTACCTTCTGTCTAACCCCTGCCACCTACTGCCCAGCACCTACCTTCTGTCTCACCCCTGCCACCTACTGTGCAACACCTACCTTCTGTCTCACCCCTGCCACCTACTGCCCAGCACCTACCTTCTGTCTCACCCCTGCCACCTACTGCCCAGCACCTACCTTCTGTCTAACCCCTGCCACCTACTGCCCAGCACCTACCTTCTGTCTCACCCCTGCCACCTACTGTGCAACACCTACCTTCTGTCTCACCCCTGCCACCTACTGCCCAGCACCTACCTTCTGTCTCACCCCTGCCACCTACTGCCCAGCATCTACCGTCTGTCTCACCTCTGCCACCTACTGCCCAGCACCTACCGTCTGTCTCACCCCTGCCACCTACTGCCCAGCACCTACCTTCTGTCTCACCCCTGCCACCTACTGCCCAGCACCTACCTTCTGTCTCACCCCTGCCACCTACTGCCCAGCACCTACCTTCTGTCTCACCCCTGCCACCTACTGCCCAGCACCTACCTTCTGTCTCACCCCTGCCACCTACTGCCCAGCACCTACCTTCTGTCTCACCCCTGCCACCTACTGCCCAGCACCTACCTTCTGTCTCACCCCTGCCACCTACTGCCCAGCACCTACCTTCTGTCTCACCCCTGCCACCTACTGCCCAGCACCTACCTTCTGTCTCACCCCTGCCACCTACTGTGCAACACCTACCTTCTGTCTCACCCCTGCCACCTACTGCCCAGCACCTACCTTCTGCCTCACCCCTGCCACCTACTGCCCAGCACCTACCCTCTGTCTCACCCCTGCCACCTACTGCCCAGCACCTACCCTCTGTCTCACCCCTGCCACCTACTGCACAACACCTACCGCCTGTCTCACCCCTGCCACCTACTGCCCAGCACCTACCGCCTGTCTCACCTCTGCCACCTACTGCCCAGCACCTACCGTCTGTCTCACCTCTGCCACCTACTGCCCAGCACCTACCTTCTGTCTGACCCCTGCCACCTACTGCCCAGCATCTACCGTCTGTCTCACCCCTGCCACCTACTGCCCAGCACCTACCTTCTGTCTGACCCCTGCCACCTACTGCTCAGCACCTACCATCTGTCTCACCCCTGCCACCTACTGCCCAGCACCTACCTTCTGTCTCACCCCTGCCACCTACTGCACAACACCTACCGTCTGTCTCACCCCTGCCACCTACTGCCCAGCACCTACCGTCTGTCTCACCCCTGCCACCTACTGCCCAGCACCTACCGTCTGTCTCACCCCTGCCACCTACTGCTCAGCACCTACCGTCTGTCTCACCCCTGCCACCTACTGCCCAGCACCTACCCTCTGTCTCACCCCTGCCACCTACTGCCCAGCACCTACCCCCTGTCTCACCCCTGCCACCTACTGCTCAGCACCTACCGTCTGTCTCACCCCTGCCACCTACTGCCCAGCACCTACCGTCTGTCTCACCCCTGCCACCTACTGCCCAGCACCTACCGTCTGTCTCACCCCTGCCACCTACTGCCCAGCACCTACCTTCTGTCTGACCCCTGCCACCTACTGCACAACACCTACCGTCTGTCTCACCCCTGCCACCTACTGCCCAGCACCTACCGTCTGTCTCACCCCTGCCACCTACTGCCCAGCACCTACCTTCTGTCTGACCCCTGCCACCTACTGCACAACACCTACCGTCTGTCTCACCCCTGCCACCTACTGCACAACACCTACCGTCTGTCTCACCCCTGCCACCTACTGCCCAGCACCTACCGTCTGTCTCACCCCTGCCACCTACTGCCCAGCACCTACCGTCTGTCTCACCCCTGCCACCTACTGTGCAACACCTACCGTCTGTCTCACCCCTGCCACCTACTGCACAACACCTACCGTCTGTCTCACCCCTGCCACCTACTGCCCAGCACCTACCGTCTGTCTCACCCCTGCCACCTACTGCCCAGCACCTACCGTCTGTCTCACCCCTGCCACCTACTGCCCAGCACCTACCGCCTGTCTCACCCCTGCCACCTACTGCCCAGCACCTACCTTCTGTCTCACCCCTGCCACCTACTGCACAACACCTACCGTCTGTCTCACCCCTGCCACCTACTGCACAACACCTACCACCTGTCTCACCCCTGCCACCTACTGCCCAGCACCTACCGTCTGTCTCACCCCTGCCACCTACTGCCCAGCACCTACCATCTGTCTCACCCCTGCCACCTACTGCCCAGCACCTACCTTCTGTCTCACCCCTGCCACCTACTGCACAACACCTACCGTCTGTCTCACCCCTGCCACCTACTGCCCAGCACCTACCGTCTGTCTCACCCCTGCCACCTACTGCCCAGCACCTACCGCCTGTCTCACCCCTGCCACCTACTGCCCAGCACCTACCTTCTGTCTCACCCCTGCCACCTACTGCCCAGCACCTACCTTCTGTCTCACCCCTGCCACCTACTGCCCAGCACCTACCTTCTGTCTCACCCCTGCCACCTACTGCCCAGCACCTACCGTCTGTCTCACCCCTGCCACCTACTGCCCAACACCTACCTTCTGTCTCACCTCTGCCACCTACTGCCCAGCACCTACCTTCTGTCTCACCCCTGCCACCTACTGCCCAGCACCTACCGTCTGTCTCACCCCTGCCACCTACTGCCCAGCACCTACCTTCTGTCTCACCACTGCCACCTACTGCCCAGCACCTACCGTCTGTCTCACCTCTGCCACCTACTGCCCAGCACCTACCGTCTGTCTCACCTCTGCCACCTACTGCCCAGCACCTACCTTCTGTCTCACCCCTGCCACCTACTGCCCAGCACCTACCGTCTGTCTCACCCCTGCCACCTACTGCCCAGCACCTACCTTCTGTCTCACCCCTGCCACCTACTGCCCAGCATCTACCGTCTGTCTCACCCCTGCCACCTACTGCCCAGCACCTACCGTCTGTCTCACCTCTGCCACCTACTGCCCAGCACCTACCTTCTGTCTCACCCCTGCCACCTACTGCCCAGCACCTACCGTCTGTCTCACCCCTGCCACCTACTGCCCAGCACCTACCGTCTGTCTCACCCCTGCCACCTACTGCCCAGCACCTACCGTCTGTCTCACCCCTGCCACCTACTGCCCAGCACCTACCGTCTGTCTCACCCCTGCCACCTACTGCCCAGCACCTACCGTCTGTCTCACCCCTGCCACCTACTGCCCAGCACCTACCGTCTGTCTCACCCCTGCCACCTACTGCCCAGCACCTACCGTCTGTCTCACCCCTGCCACCTACTGCCCAGCACCTACCATCTGTCTCACCCCTGCCACCTACTGCCCAGAACCTACCGTCTGTCTCACCCCTGCCACCTACTGCCCAGCACCTACCGCCTGTCTCACCCCTGCCACCTACTGCCCAGCACCTACCGCCTGTCTCACCCCTGCCACCTACTGCCCAGCACCTACCGTCTGTCTCACCCCTGCCACCTACTGCCCAGCACCTACCCTCTGTCTCACCCCTGCCACCTACTGCCCAGCACCTACCTTCTGTCTCACCCCTGCCACCTACTGCCCAGCACCTACCGTCTGTCTCACCTCTGCCACCTACTGCCCAGCACCTACCATCTGTCTCACCCCTGCCACCTACTGCCCAGCACCTACCATCTGTCTCACCCCTGCCACCTACTGCCCAGCACCTACCATCTGTCTCACCCCTGCCACCTACTGCCCAGAACCTACCTTCTGTCTCACCCCTGCCACCTACTGCCCAGCACCTACCGTCTGTCTCACCCCTGCCACCTACTGCCCAGCACCTACCGTCTGTCTCACCCCTGCCACCTACTGCCCAGCACCTACCGTCTGTCTCACCTCTGCCACCTACTGCCCAGCACCTACCTTCTGTCTCACCCCTGCCACCTACTGCCCAGCACCTACCGTCTGTCTCACCCCTGCCACCTACTGCCCAGCACCTACCTTCTGTCTCACCCCTGCCACCTACTGCCCAGCACCTACCTTCTGTCTCACCCCTGCCACCTACTGCCCAGCACCTACCGTCTGTCTCACCCCTGCCACCTACTGCCCAGCACCTACCCTCTGTCTCACCCCTGCCACCTACTGCCCAGCACCTACCGTCTGTCTCACCCCTGCCACCTACTGCCCAGCACCTACCCTCTGTCTCACCCCTGCCACCTACTGCCCAGCACCTACCATCTGTCTCACCCCTGCCACCTACTGCCCAGCACCTACCATCTGTCTCACCCCTGCCACCTACTGCCCAGCACCTACCATCTGTCTCACCCCTGCCACCTACTGCCCAGCACCTACCATCTGTCTCACCCCTGCCACCTACTGCCCAGAACCTACCGTCTGTCTCACCTCTGCCACCTACTGCCCAGCACCTACCTTCTGTCTCACCCCTGCCACCTACTGCCCAGCACCTACCGCCTGTCTCACCCCTGCCACCTACTGCCCAGCACCTACCGCCTGTCTCACCCCTGCCACCTACTGCCCAGCACCTACCGTCTGTCTCACCCCTGCCACCTACTGCCCAGCACCTACCCTCTGTCTCACCCCTGCCACCTACTGCCCAGCACCTACCATCTGTCTCACCCCTGCCACCTACTGCCCAGCACCTACCATCTGTCTCACCCCTGCCACCTACTGCCCAGAACCTACCGTCTGTCTCACCTCTGCCACCTACTGCCCAGCACCTACCTTCTGTCTCACCCCTGCCACCTACTGCCCAGCACCTACCGCCTGTCTCACCCCTGCCACCTACTGCCCAGCACCTACCGCCTGTCTCACCCCTGCCACCTACTGCCCAGCACCTACCGTCTGTCTCACCTCTGCCACCTACTGCCCAGCACCTACCTTCTGTCTCACCCCTGCCACCTACTGCCCAGCACCTACCCTCTGTCTCACCCCTGCCACCTACTGCCCAGCACCTACCGCCTGTCTCACCCCTGCCACCTACTGCCCAGCACCTACCGCCTGTCTCACCCCTGCCACCTACTGCCCAGCACCTACCGTCTGTCTCACCCCTGCCACCTACTGCCCAGCACCTACCCTCTGTCTCACCCCTGCCACCTACTGCACAACACCTACCGCCTGTCTCACCCCTGCCACCTACTACCCAGCACCTACCTTCTGTCTCACCTCTGCCACCTACTGCACAACACCTACCGCCTGTCTCACCCCTGCCACCTACTGCCCAGCACCTACCGCCTGTCTCACCCCTGCCACCTACTGCCCAGCACCTACCGTCTGTCTCACCTCTGCCACCTACTGCCCAGCACCTACCATCTGTCTCACCCCTGCCACCTACTGCCCAGCACCTACCCTCTGTCTCACCCCTGCCACCTACTGCCCAGCACCTACCATCTGTCTCACCCCTGCCACCTACTGCCCAGCACCTACCGTCTGTCTCACCCCTGCCACCTACTGCCCAGCATCTACCTTCTGTCTCACCCCTGCCACCTACTGCCCAGCATCTACCGTCTGTCTCACCCCTGCCACCTACTGCCCAGCACCTACCATCTGTCTCACCCCTGCCACCTACTGCCCAGAACCTACCGTCTGTCTCACCTCTGCCACCTACTGCCCAGCACCTACCTTCTGTCTGACCCCTGCCACCTACTGCCCAGCACCTACCTTCTGTCTCACCCCTGCCACCTACTGCCCAGCACCTACCTTCTGTCTCACCTCTGCCACCTACTGCCCAGCACCTACCGTCTGTCTCACCCCTGCCACCTACTGCCCAGCACCTACCGCCTGTCTCACCCCTGCCACCTACTGCCCAGCACCTACCTTCTGTCTCACCCCTGCCACCTACTGCCCAGCACCTACCGCCTGTCTCACCCCTGCCACCTACTGCCCAGCACCTACCGCCTGTCTCACCCCTGCCACCTACTGCCCAGCACCTACCCTCTGTCTCGCCCCTGCCACCTACTGCCCAGCACCTACCGTCTGTCTCGCCCCTGCCACCTACTACCCAGCACCTACCTTCTGTCTCACCTCTGCCACCTACTGCACAACACCTACCGCCTGTCTCACCCCTGCCACCTACTGCACAACACCTACCGCCTGTCTCACCCCTGCCACCTACTGCACAACACCTACCCTCTGTCTCACCCCTGCCACCTACTGCCCAGCACCTACCTTCTGTCTCACCCCTGCCACCTACTGCACAACACCTACCGTCTGGCTCACCCCTGCCACCTACTGCCCAGCACCTACCGTCTGTCTCACCTCTGCCACCTACTGCCCAGCACCTACCGTCTGGCTCACCCCTGCCACCTACTGCCCAGCACCTACCGTCTGTCTCACCCCTGCCACCTACTGCACAACACCTACCGCCTGTCTCACCCCTGCCACCTACTGCCCAGCACCTACCGTCTGTCTCACCTCTGCCACCTACTGCCCAGCACCTACCATCTGTCTCACCCCTGCCACCTACTGCCCAGCACCTACCCTCTGTCTCACCCCTGCCACCTACTGCCCAGCACCTACCATCTGTCTCACCCCTGCCACCTACTGCCCAGCACCTACCGTCTGTCTCACCCCTGCCACCTACTGCCCAGCATCTACCTTCTGTCTCACCCCTGCCACCTACTGCCCAGCATCTACCGTCTGTCTCACCCCTGCCACCTACTGCCCAGCACCTACCATCTGTCTCACCCCTGCCACCTACTGCCCAGAACCTACCGTCTGTCTCACCTCTGCCACCTACTGCCCAGCACCTACCTTCTGTCTGACCCCTGCCACCTACTGCCCAGCACCTACCGTCTGTCTCACCCCTGCCACCTACTGCCCAGCACCTACCGCCTGTCTCACCCCTGCCACCTACTGCCCAGCACCTACCTTCTGTCTCACCCCTGCCACCTACTGCCCAGCACCTACCGCCTGTCTCACCCCTGCCACCTACTGCCCAGCACCTACCGCCTGTCTCACCCCTGCCACCTACTGCCCAGCACCTACCCTCTGTCTCGCCCCTGCCACCTACTGCCCAGCACCTACCGTCTGTCTCGCCCCTGCCACCTACTACCCAGCACCTACCTTCTGTCTCACCTCTGCCACCTACTGCACAACACCTACCGCCTGTCTCACCCCTGCCACCTACTGCACAACACCTACCGCCTGTCTCACCCCTGCCACCTACTGCACAACACCTACCCTCTGTCTCACCCCTGCCACCTACTGCCCAGCACCTACCTTCTGTCTCACCCCTGCCACCTACTGCACAACACCTACCGTCTGGCTCACCCCTGCCACCTACTGCCCAGCACCTACCGTCTGTCTCACCTCTGCCACCTACTGCCCAGCACCTACCGTCTGGCTCACCCCTGCCACCTACTGCCCAGCACCTACCGTCTGTCTCACCCCTGCCACCTACTGCACAACACCTACCGCCTGTCTCACCCCTGCCACCTACTGCCCAGCACCTACCGTCTGTCTCACCCCTGCCACCTACTGCCCAGCACCTACCTTCTGTCTCACCCCTGCCACCTACTGCACAACACCTACCGTCTGGCTCACCCCTGCCACCTACTGCCCAGCACCTACCGTCTGGCTCACCCCTGCCACCTACTGCCCAGCACCTACCGTCTGTCTCACCCCTGCCACCTACTGCACAACACCTACCCTCTGTCTCACCCCTGCCACCTACTGCCCAGCACCTACCGTCTGTCTCACCCCTGCCACCTACTGCCCAGCACCTACCGTCTGTCTCACCCCTGCCACCTACTGCCCAGCACCTACCCTCTGTCTCACCCCTGCCACCTACTGCCCAGCACCTACCTTCTGTCTGACCCCTGCCACTTACTGCCCAGCACCTACCGCCAGCACCTACCGTCTGGCTCACCCCTGCCACCTACTGCCCAGCACCTACCGTCTGTCTCACCCCTGCCACCTACTGCCCAGCACCTACCGTCTGGCTCACCCCTGCCACCTACTGCCCAGCACCTACCGTCTGTCTCACCCCTGCCACCTACTGCCCAGCACCTACCGTCTGGCTCACCCCTGCCACCTACTGCCCAGCACCTACCGTCTGGCTCACCCCTGCCACCTACTGCCCAGCACCTACCGTCTGGCTCACCCCTGCCACCTACTGCCCAGCACCTACCGTCTGTCTCACCCCTGCCACCTACTGCACAACACCTACCGCCTGTCTCACCCCTGCCACCTACTGCCCAGCACCTACCGTCTGTCTCACCCCTGCCACCTACTGCCCAGCACCTACCTTCTGTCTCACCCCTGCCACCTACTGCACAACACCTACCGTCTGGCTCACCCCTGCCACCTACTGCCCAGCACCTACCGTCTGGCTCACCCCTGCCACCTACTGCCCAGCACCTACCGTCTGTCTCACCCCTGCCACCTACTGCACAACACCTACCCTCTGTCTCACCCCTGCCACCTACTGCCCAGCACCTACCGTCTGTCTCACCCCTGCCACCTACTGCCCAGCACCTACCCTCTGTCTCACCCCTGCCACCTACTGCCCAGCACCTACCTTCTGTCTGACCCCTGCCACTTACTGCCCAGCACCTACCGCCTGTCTCACCCCTGCCACCTACTGCCCAGCACCTACCGTCTGTCTCACCCCTGCCACCTACTGCACAACACCTACCTTCTGTCTCACCTCTGCCACCTACTGCCCAGCACCTACCGCCTGTCTCACCCCTGCCACCTACTGCCCAGCACCTACCTTCTGTCTGACCCCTGCCACCTACTGCCCAGCACCTACCGTCTGTCTCACCCCTGCCACCTACTGCACAACACCTACCTTCTGTCTCACCTCTGCCACCTACTGCCCAGCACCTACCGCCTGTCTCACCCCTGCCACCTACTGCCCAGCACCTACCTTCTGTCTGACCCCTGCCACTTACTGCCCAGCACCTACCGTCTGTCTCACCTCTGCCACCTACTGCCCAGCACCTACCGCCTGTCTCACCCCTGCCACCTACTGCCCAGCACCTACCATCTGTCTCACCCCTGCCACTTACTGCCCAGCACCTACCGCCTGTCTCACCCCTGCCACCTACTGCCCAGCACCTACCGTCTGTCTCACCCCTGCCACCTACTGCCCAGCACCTACCCTCTGTCTCACCCCTGCCACCTACTGCCCAGCACCTACCATCTGTCTCACCCCTGCCACCTACTGCCCAGCACCTACCTTCTGTCTGACCCCTGCCACTTACTGCCCAGCACCTACCGTCTGTCTCACCCCTGCCACCTACTGCACAACACCTACCTTCTGTCTCACCTCTGCCACCTACTGCCCAGCACCTACCGCCTGTCTCACCCCTGCCACCTACTGCCCAGCACCTACCGTCTGTCTCACCCCTGCCACCTACTGCACAACACCTACCTTCTGTCTCACCTCTGCCACCTACTGCCCAGCACCTACCGCCTGTCTCACCCCTGCCACCTACTGCCCAGCACCTACCTTCTGTCTGACCCCTGCCACTTACTGCCCAGCACCTACCGTCTGTCTCACCTCTGCCACCTACTGCCCAGCACCTACCGCCTGTCTCACCCCTGCCACCTACTGCCCAGCACCTACCGTCTGTCTCACCCCTGCCACCTACTGCCCAGCACCTACCCTCTGTCTCACCCCTGCCACCTACTGCCCAGCACCTACCATCTGTCTCACCCCTGCCACCTACTGCCCAGCACCTACCTTCTGTCTGACCCCTGCCACTTACTGCCCAGCACCTACCGTCTGTCTCACCCCTGCCACCTACTGCACAACACCTACCTTCTGTCTCACCTCTGCCACCTACTGCCCAGCACCTACCGCCTGTCTCACCCCTGCCACCTACTGCCCAGCACCTACCGCCTGTCTCACCCCTGCCACCTACTGCCCAGCACCTACCTTCTGTCTGACCCCTGCCACCTACTGCCCAGCACCTACCGCCTGTCTCACCCCTGCCACCTACTGCCCAGCACCTACCATCTGTCTCACCCCTGCCACCTACTGCCCAGCACCTACTGTCTGTCTCACCCCTGCCACCTACTGCCCAGCACCTACCTTCTGTCTCACCCCTGCCACCTACTGCCCAGCACCTACCTTCTGTCTCACCCCTGCCACCTACTGCCCAGCACCTACCGTCTGTCTCACCCCTGCCACCTACTGCCCAGCACCTACCTTCTGTCTCACCCCTGCCACCTACTGCCCAGCACCTACCGTCTGTCTCACCCCTGCCACCTACTGCCCAGCACCTACCGCCTGGCTCACCCCTGCCACCTACTGCCCA
>CM051244.1:11715853-11723353 GCA_027917425.1 Gastrophryne carolinensis | reverse complement strand
CTCCCAGACTCTCCTGGCTCGGCTCAGCTGACCTGTGACGCCATCATTCTACGGAAGCCGCCTGCAGACCAAACCTCTGCCGGAAGCGAACGCTCCGCGGTTTCCTAGACGACGGGCATATGGACAAGGCTTGGCCTGACGAGGGGTGGGCGTGGCTAAAACGCGAGATAAAACGCCCCGCCCCTAGACAGACAGCCTACCGCTTTGGCTGGCGCAGCCTGGCCCAAAGGCGGGCGTGGCTAATACGTGAGTAAGGCGCCCCGCCCCTAGACAGACAGCCTACCGCTTTGGCTGGCGCAGCTTGGCCCAAAGGTGGGCGTGGCTAATACGTGAGGTAAGGCGCCCCGCCCCTAGACAGAAAGCCTACCGCTTTGGCTGGCGCGGACTGGCCAAAACGTGGGCGTGGCTAATACGCTCCGCCCCTTATACAGACAGCCTACCGCTTTGGCTTGCGCGGACTGGCCCACGTGGCTATCAGGAATCACCCGGTGGATTCTATAGCTTTGGGGCATCCTAAGTACATACCTTCCAACTTTTCAGGGTGAGAAAAAGGAACATTTGTAAAAATAAGCCACGCCCTTGTTAAGGAATGATTAAGCCGCGCCCCCTCGTTGATGGATGTAGTCACGTCTCCTCATTGGGGAGTGTATGAAGCCACGCCCCCTCAATGAGGAGTGAATGAAACCACGCCCCCTCATTGAAGAGTGTATGAAGTCACGCCTCCTCATTGAGGTATGGATGAAGTCACGCCTCCTTATTGAGGGATAAATGAAGCCACGCCCCCTCATTGAGGGATGGATGAAGTCACGCCTCCTTAGAGGAGTGGATAGGAGATACATTGTAATAGTTACAACAATAGAAACACTTTGAATAGGCAAATGAATCATTTATTGCTGCAGATCTGCATGTTACACCTCAAAGAGGGACGATATGTAAATGAAGCCACGCCCTCCTTTGAGGGATAGATGAAGCCACGCCCCTCATTGAGGGGTGGATGAAGCCACGCCCCCTCATTGAGGGATGGATAGGAGATACATTGTAACATTTACAACAATAGAAACACTTTGAATAGGCAAATGAATCATTTATTGCTGCAGATCTGCATGTTACACCTCAAAGAGGGACGATATGTAAATGAGCCACGCCCTCCATTGAGGGATGGCTGAAGCCACACCCCCTCAGTGAGGGATGGATAGGAGATACATTGTAACAGTTACAACAATAGAAACACTTTGAATAGGCAAATGAATCATTTATTGCTGCAGATCTGCATGTTACACCTCAAAGAGGGACGATATGTAAATGAAGCCACGCCCTCCTTTGAGGGATAGATGAAGCCACGCCCCCTCATTGAGGGATAGATGAAGCCACGCCCCCTCATTGAGGGATGGATGAAGGCACGCCCCCTCATTGAGGGATAGATAGGAGATACATTGTAACAGTTACAACAATAGAAACACTTTGAATAGGCAAATTAATCATTTATTGCTGCAGATCTGCATGTCACTTGCTGTCTATTGTGATGTCACAGCGGCTTGCAGAGCGTGCTGATTGGCTGCGCGGGCCGCGCCTGCGATCTGTTGGGATACACACAGCGGGGCATCCCAAACTGGCACATGAGAGGGACAACACCCAGGAGAGTGAAAATCCCTGTTGTAGTCACTCATTAAAGTGGACCAAAACACTGGATTTTGACTATCCTGGGTTTTGGTCCACCCTGATCAGGGCGCCCCGCTGTGTGACCCCCCCCCCCACGTCGCCGGAACAAACTCAACTCTTTCCGGTCCTACGGCGCGTGCGCGGCCTCTCGTTCAATCAGCGCGCCCGGATCCGCTCCCGCCCCTTCTTGCAGGAACTCGTGTCATAGACTCCAGGATGGGTTTTATCCCTCTTTAAAGTGGAACAAAACTTTCATGATCCAGTGTTATGTTCCTTGTCCCCCGGGAATCCCAATTTCTTGATGAAGGGATCACACAGCACAGCATCCTGATCTGGGACGCCCCGGGGAAAGGCCAGAGGGACACATCTGGAGCAGGGCCATGATTGGTCCACTTTAAAGCGGAACAAAACATGGTGCAACCAGCCCTGGAATATAACATTTAGAAGCCCGTGGGGTAAGGTACAAAACTAGGAATGGTCCAAATTTAAAGTGGACCAAGACCCAGCTCGATAGATTCCAGGGCCGATCAATCCCTTGGTACTAGGCATGTGGTACTAGGAATGGTCCAAATTTAAAGTGGACCTAGACCCAGCTCGATAGATTCCAGGGCCGATCGATTCCTTGGTACTAGGTATGTGGTACTAGGAATGGTCCGGATTTAAAGTGGACCTAGACCCAGCTCGATAGATTCCAGGGCTGATCAATCCCTTGGTACTAGGTATGTGGTACTAGGAATGGTCCAAATTTAAAGTGGACCTAGACCCAGCTCGATAGATTCCAGGGCTGATCGATTCCTTGGTACTAGGTATGTGGTACTAGGAATGGTCCAAATTTAAAGTGGACCTAGACCCAGCTCGATAGATTCCAGGGCTGATCGATTCCTTGGTACTAGGTATGTGATACTAGGAATTGTATAAATTTAAAGTGGACCTAGACCCAGCTCAATAGATTCCAGGGCCGATCGATTCCTTGGTACTAGGTATGTGATACTAGGAATTGTATAAATTTAAAGTGGACCTAGACCCAGCTCGATAGATTCCAGGGCTGATCGATTCCTTGGTACTAGGTATGTGATACTAGGAATTGTATAAATTTAAAGTGGAGCAAGACCCAGCTCGATAGATTCCAGGGCCGATCCCTTGGTACTAGGTATGTGGTACTAGGAATGGTCCAAATTTAAAGTGGACCTAGACCCAGCTCGATAGATTCCAGGGCTGATCGATTCCTTGGTACTAGGTATGTGGTACTAGGAATGGTCCAAATTTAAAGTGGACCTAGACCCAGCTCGATAGATTCCAGGGCTGATCAATCCCTTGGTACTAGATATGTGATACTAGGAATGGTCCAAATTTAAAGTGGACCTAGACCCAGCTCCATAGATTCCAGGGCTGATCAATCCCTTGGTACTAGGTATGTGGTACTAGGAATGGTCCAGATTTAAAGTGGACCTAGACCCAGCTCGATAGATTCCAGGGCTGATCAATCCCTTGGTACTAGATATGTGATACTAGGAATGGTCCATATTTAAAGTGGACCTAGACCCAGCTCGATAGATTCCAGGGCCGATCGATTCCTTGGTACTAGGTATGTGGTACTAGGAATGGTCCATATTTAAAGTGGACCTAGACTCAGCTCAATAGATTCCAGGGCCGATCGATTCCTTGGTACTAGGTATGTGGTACTAGGAATTGTATAAATTTAAAGTGGACCCAGACCCAGCTCGATAGATTCTAGGGCTGATCGATCCCTTGGTACTAGGTATGTGGTACTAGGAATGGTCCAAATTTAAAGTGGACCTAGACCCAGCTGGATAGATTCCAGGGCTGATCGATTCTTTGGTACTAGGTATGTGGTACTAGGAATGGTCCAAATTTAAAGTGGACCTAGACCCAGCTCGATAGATTCCAGGGCTGATCAATCCCTTGGTACTAGATATGTGATACTAGGAATGGTCCAAATTTAAAGTGGACCTAGACCCAGCTCCATAGATTCCAGGGCTGATCAATCCCTTGGTACTAGGTATGTGCTACTAGGAATGGTCCAGATTTAAAGTGGACCTAGACCCAGCTCGATAGATTCCAGGGCCGATCGATTCCTTGGTACTAGGTATGTGGTACTAGGAATGGTCCAGATTTAAAGTGGACCTAGACCCAGCTCGATAGATTCCAGGGCCGATCGATTCCTTGGTACTAGGTATGTGGTACTAGGAATGGTCCAAATTTAAAGTGGACCCAGACCCAGCTCGATAGATTCCAGGGCCGATCGATCCCTTGGTACTAGGTATGTGGTACTAGGAATGGTCCAGACTTAATGCGGACCTAGACCCAGCTCGATAGATTCCAGGGCTGATCGATTCCTTGGTACTAGGTATGTGCTACTAGGAATGGTCCAAATTTAAAGTGGACCCAGACCCAGCTCGATAGATTCCAGGGCCGATCGATTCCTTGGTACTAGGTATGTGGTACTAGGAATGGTCCAAATTTAAAGTGGACCTAGACCCAGCTCGATAGATTCCAGGGCTAATCGATCCCTTGGTACTAGGTATGTGGTACTAGGAATGGTCCAAATTTAAAGTGGACCCAGACCCAGTGGACCAAGAACCTCTCCATTGATCCGGTATTTATTGTCATGCAAATCATTTTCCAGCAATGAATAAGCCTTTGCCGCGGGTCATATTCGGATGCTCCTGGGAAGTTATTTCACCTGGCCCTAGACTCTAAGGGGGTTTATTCATGAAGGTATAGCGCCAGGTAGCGCCTCCTAGCGGCAGGCAGCGTCTGGTGAACGCCGGGTGCTGTACGCAAAACCACATGTATGAAAGCGAATCTGGTGAGCGTCTCTAACAGCGCCATGTAGCGTCCGATTCATCATTACAGGCGGCTCAGTGTATAGCGCCGGCGCTCTGGCTTCCAGAGCCAGGTATTACCTGTCGCTACCTGTCGCTCTCCCATACATTTCAATGGACGTTACTTTTCTTCTGATTAAACTTTTTTTGTTATTAATTCTTTTTTGCTCTCCAATCATTGTGTGACCTCTCCCGGCCTAGAAAGAGTCATTTTTGAAAACTTTTTGGACTTTTTATATTTTTATGCAGAATTGTCATTACATGTCTGGTATTAAATTATTAATGTCACAGTGTTATAACAATGTCATTCCATGTGTTTTCGCTTTGTTACTGGTGGATACATGTTCAGAAACAGACTTTAATCCCACAGCGTCTGGTGCTCTATGCTACAGCGCCCAGATCCAGAGCTCCGACGCCGTGTGTGTTTTTGTTGAATATGGTTTGAGTCGCGGGCAAGCTGATTCATTACTAGCGCCAGCTATCGGCAGATGAGCGTCTGTATAGCGGCGCTTAGAGCGACCGCTAGTAGAAGCTGTGATCGGCTATCGGGCGCTGTAACAGAGCGCCTCAGGTGCTGTAGTAACCTGGCCGGCATTGATGAATGAGATGTATGTTGGGCGCTCTAACACCAGTACAGTGTTGCAGGCAGCGAGAGGTAGCGCCAGCTCCTTGCGACCGACTCTCGGCGACTCACACCATATTCAACAAAAAAACACACACAGCGTGGGCGCTCTGGATCTGGGCGCTGTAGCATAGAGCGCCAGACGCTGTGTGATTAAAGTCTGTTTTTGATCACATATCCACCAGTAACAAAGCAAAAACACATGGAATTACATTGTTATAACACTGTGACATTAACATTTTAATGCCAGACCTGTAATGACAATTCTGCATAAATATATAAAGTTTTCAAAAATGACTCTTTCTAGGCCAAGAGACGTCACACAATTATTGGAGAGGAAAAAAAACTAAATTAAAAACAAAAAAACGCTGTTTAAACAGAAGAAAAGGAACGTCCATTGAAATGTATGGGAGAGCGACAGGTAGCGACAGGTAATACCTGGCTCTGGAAGCTAGAGCGTCGACGCTTTACACTGAGCCGCCTGTAATAATACATGTGACGCTACATGGCGCTGTTAGAGGCGCTATACACTGACCTGCCTGTAATAATACATGTGACGCTACATGGCGCTGTTAGAGGCGCTATACACTGACCTGCCTGTAATAATACATGTGACGCTACATGGCGCTGTTAGAGGCGCTATGCACTGACCTGCCTGTAATAATACATGTGACGCTACATGGCGCTGTTATATGTAATAATACATGTGACGCTACATGGCGCTGTTATATGTAATAATACATGTGACGCTACATGGCGCTGTTATATGTAATAATACATGTGACGCTACATGGCGCTGTTATATGTAATAATACATGTGACGCTACATGGCGCTGTTATATGTAATAATACATGTGACGCTACATGGCGCTGTTATATGTAATAATACATGTGACGCTACATGGCGCTGTTATATGTAATAATACATGTGACGCTACATGGCGCTGTTATATGTAATAATACATGTGACGCTACATGGCGCTGTTATATGTAATAATACATGTGACGCTACATGGCGCTGTTAGAGGCGCTATGCACTGACCTGCCTGTAATAATACATGTGACGCTACATGGCACTGTTATATGTAATAATACATGTGACGCTACATGGCACTGTTATATGTAATAATACATGTGACGCTACATGGCGTTCGTTATATGTAATAATACATGTGACGCTACATGGCACTGTTATATGTAATAATACATGTGACGCTACATGGCGCTGTTATATGTAATAATACATGTGATGCTACATGGCGCTGTTATATGTAATAATACATGTGACGCTACATGGTGCTGTTATATGTAACAATACATGTGACGCTACATGGCGCTGTTATATGTAATAATACATGTGACGCTACATGGCGCTGTTATATGTAATAATACATGTGACGCTACATGGTGCCGTTAAATGTAATAATACATGTGACGCTACATGGCGCTGTTATATGTAATAATACATGTGACGCTACATGGCGCTGTTATATGTAATAATACATGTGATGCTACATGGCGCTGTTATATGTAATAATACATGTGACGCTACATGGCACTGTTATATGTAATAATACATGTGACGCTACATGGCGCTGTTATATGTAATAATACATGTGACGCTACATGGCGCTGTTATATGTAATAATACATGTGATGCTACATGGCGCTGTTATATGTAATAATACATGTGACGCTACATGGCACTGTTATATGTAATAATACATGTGACGCTACATGGCGCTGTTATATGTAATAATACATGTGACGCTACATGGCGCTGTTATATGTAATAATACATGTGACGCTACATGGCGCTGTTATATGTAATAATACATGTGACGCTACATGGTGCTGTTATATGTAACAATACATGTGACGCTACATGGCGCTGTTATATGTAATAATACATGTGACGCTACATGGCGCTGTTATATGTAATAATACATGTGACGCTACATGGTGCCGTTAAATGTAATAATACATGTGACGCTACATGGCGCTGTTATATGTAATAATACATGTGACGCTACATGGCGCTGTTATATGTAATAATACATGTGATGCTACATGGCGCTGTTATATGTAATAATACATGTGACGCTACATGGTGCTGTTATATGTAACAATACATGTGACGCTACATGGCGCTGTTATATGTAATAATACATGTGACGCTACATGGTGCTGTTATATGTAACAATACATGTGACGCTACATGGCGCTGTTATATGTAATAATACATGTGACGCTACATGGCGCTGTTATATGTAATAATACATGTGACGCTACATGGCGCTGTTAGCGTCGCTCACCAAATTCGCCTTCATAAATGTGATTTGCATACAGCGCCCGGCATTTTCCAGGCGCTGC
>CM051244.1:11675218-11707718 GCA_027917425.1 Gastrophryne carolinensis | reverse complement strand
CAGTGAGGTTTATTAGGGTGGGTGTCAGTGAGGTTTATTAGGGAGGGTGTCAGTGAGGTTTATTAGGGAGGGTGTCAGTGAGGTTTATTAGGGTGGGTGTCAGTGAGGGTTATTAGGGAGGGTGTCAGTGAGGTTTATTAGGGTGGGTGTCAGTGAGGTTTATTAGGGTGAGTGTCAGTGAGGTTTAGTAGGGTGGGTGTCAGTGGGGTTTATTAGGGTGGGTGTCAGTGAGGTTTATTAGGGAGGGTGTCGGTGAGGTTTATTAGGGAGGGTGTCGGTGGGGTTTATTAGGGAGGGTGTCGGTGAGGTTTATTAGGGTGGGTGTCGGTGAGGTTTATTAGGGTGGGTGTCGGTGAGGTTTATTAGGGTGGGTGTCAGTTGGGTTTATTAGGGTGGGTGTCAGTGAGGTTTATTAGGGAGGGTGTCAGTGGGGGTTATTAGGGTGGGTGTCAGTGGGGGTTATTAGGGAGGGTGTCAGTGGGGGTTATTAGGGTGGGTGTCAGTGAGGTTTATTAGGGTGGGTGTCAGTTGGGTTTATTAGGGTGGGTGTCAGTGAGGTTTATTAGGGAGGGTGTCAGTGGGGGTTATTAGGGAGAGTGTCAGTGGGGGTTATTAGGGTGGGTGTCAGTGAGGTTTAGTAGGGTGGGTGTCAGTGAGGTTTATTAGGGTGGGTGTCAGTGAGGTTTATTAGGGTGGATGTCAGTGAGGTTTAGTAGGGTGGGTGTCAGTGGGGTTTATTAGGGAGGGTGTCAGTGAGGTTTATTAGGGTGGGTGTCAGTGAGGTTTATTAGGGTGGGTGTCAGTGAGGTTTAGTAGGGTGGGTGTCAGTGAGGTTTATTAGGGTGGGTGTCAGTGAGGTTTAGTAGGGTGGGTGTCAGTGGGGTTTATTAGGGTGGGTGTCAGTTGGGTTTATTAGGGTGGGTGTCAGTGAGGTTTATTAGGGAGGGTGTCAGTGAGGTTTATTAGGGTGGGTGTCAGTTGGGTATATTAGGGTGGGTGTCAGTGAGGTTTATTAGGGTGGGTGTCAGTGAGGTTTATTAGGGAGGGTGTCAGTGAGGTTTATTAGGGAGGGTGTCAGTGAGGTTTATTAGGGAGGGTGTCAGTGAGGTTTATTAGGGTGGGTGTCAGTGAGGTTTATTAGGGAGGGTGTCAGTAAGGTTTATTAGGGAGGGTGTCAGTGAGGTTTATTAGGGTGGGTGTCAGTGAGGTTTATTAAGGTGGGTGTCAGTGAGGTTTATTAGGGTGGGTGTCAGTGAGGTTTATTAGGGTGGGTGTCAGTGAGGTTTATTAGGGAGGGTGTCAGTGAGGTTTATTAGGGTGGGTGTCAGTGAGGTTTATTAGGGTGAGTGTCAGTGAGGTTTAGTAGGGTGGGTGTCAGTGGGGTTTATTAGGGTGGGTGTCAGTGGGGTTTATTAGGGAGGGTGTCAGTGAGGTTTATTAGGGAGGGTGTCAGTGAGGTTTATTAGGGAGGGTGTCGGTGGGGTTTATTAGGGAGGGTGTCGGTGAGGTTTATTAGGGTGGGTGTCAGTGAGGTTTATTAGGGTGGGTTTCGGTGGGGTTTATTAGGGAGGGTGTCGGTGGGGTTTATTAGGGAGGGTGTCGGTGAGGTTTATTAGGGAGGGTGTCGGTGAGGTTTATTAGGGAGGGTGTCGGTGAGGTTTATTAGGGAGGGTGTCAGTGAGGTTTATTAGGGAGGGTGTCAGTGAGGTTTATTAGGGTGGGTGTCAGTTGGGTTTATTAGGGAGGGTGTCGGTGGGGTTTATTAGGGAGGGTGTCGGTGGGGTTTATTAGGGAGGGTGTCAGTGGGGTTTATTAGGGTGGGTGTCAGTGAGGTTTATTAGGGAGGGTGTCAGTGAGGTTTATTAGGGTGGGTGTCAGTGGGGTTTATTAGGGAGGGTGTCAGTGGGGTTTATTAGGGAGGGTGTCAGTGAGGTTTATTAGGGAGGGTGTCAGTGGGGTTTATTTGGGTGGGTGTCAGTGAGGTTTATTAGGGTGGGTGTCAGTGAGGTTTATTAGGGTGGGTGTCAGTGAGGTTTATTTGGGTGGGTGTAAGTGAGGTTTATTTGGGTGGGTGTCAGTGAGGTTTATTAGGTTGGGTGTCAGTGAGGTTTATTAGGGAGGGTGTCAGTGAGGTTTATTAGGGTGGGTGTCAGTTGGGTTTATTAGGGAGGGTGTCGGTGGGGTTTATTAGGGAGGGTGTCGGTGGGGTTTATTAGGGTGGGTGTCAGTGAGGTTTATTAGGGTGGGTGTCAGTGAGGTTTATTAGGGAGGGTGTCAGTGAGGTTTATTAGGGTGGGTGTCAGTGGGGTTTATTAGGGAGGGTGTCAGTGAGGTTTATTAGGGAGGGTGTCAGTGGGGTTTATTTGGGTGGGTGTCAGTGAGGTTTATTAGGGTGGGTGTCAGTGAGGTTTATTAGGGTGGGTGTCAGTGAGGTTTATTTGGGTGGGTGTAAGTGAGGTTTATTTGGGTGGGTGTCAGTGAGGTTTATTAGGTTGGGTGTCAGTGAGGTTTATTAGGGAGGGTGTCAGTGGGGTTTATTAGGGTGGGTGTCAGTGAGGTTTATTAGGGAGGGTGTCAGTGGGGTTTATTAGGGAGGGTGTCAGTGAGGTTTATTAGGGAGGGTGTCAGTGGGGTTTATTAGGGAGGGTGTCAGTGGGGTTTATTAGGGAGGGTGTCAGTGAGGTTTATTAGGGAGGGTGTCAGTGAGGTTTATTAGGGAGGGTGTCAGTGAGGTTTATTAGGGAGGGTGTCAGTGAGGTTTATTAGGGTGGGTGTCAGTGGGGTTTATTAGGGAGGGTGTCAGTGAGGTTTATTAGGGAGGGTGTCAGTGGGGTTTATTAGGGTGGGTGTCAGTGAGGTTTATTAGGGAGGGTGTCAGTGGGGTTTATTAGGGAGGGTGTCAGTGGGGTCTATTAGGGAGGGTGTCAGTGAGGTTTATTAGGGTGGGTGTCAGTGAGGTTTATTAGGGTGGATGCCAGTGAGGTTTATTAGGGTGGGTGCCAGTGAGGTTTAGTAGGGTGGGTGTCAGTGAGGTTTAGTAGGGTGGGTGTCAGTAAGGTTTATTAGGGTGGGTGTCAGTGAGGTTTATTAGGGAGGGTGTCAGTGAGGTTTATTAGGGAGGGTGTCAGTGAGGTTTATTAGGGAGGGTGTCAGTGAGGTTTATTAGGGTGGGTGTCAGTGAGGTTTAGTAGGGTGAGTGTCAGTGAGGTTTAGTAGGGTGAGTGTCAGTGAGGTTTAGTAGGGTGAGTGTCAGTGAGGTTTAGTAGGGTGGGTGTCAGTGAGGTTTAGTAGGGTGGGTGTCAGTGAGGTTTATTCGGGTGGGTGTCAGTGAGGTTTATTCGGGTGGGTGTCAGTGAGGTTTAGTAGGGTGGGTGTCAGTGAGGTTTATTAGGGTGGGTGTCAGTGAGGTTTATTAGGGTGGGTGTCGGTGAGGGTTATTAGGGTGGGTGTCAGTGAGGTTTAGTAGGGTGGGTGTCAGTGAGGTTTAGTAGGGTGGGTGTCAGTGAGGTTTATTAGGGAGGGTGTCAGTGAGGTTTATTAGTGTGGGTGTCAGTGAGGTTTAGTAGGGTGGGTGTCAGTGAGGTTTACTAGGGTGGGTGCCAGGTGGGATTATTAGGGTGGGTGTCTGAGGTTTATTAGGGTGGGTGTCAGTGAGGTTTATTAAGGTGGGTGTCAGTGGGGTTTATTAGGGTGGGTGTCAGTCGGGTTTATTAAGGTGGGTGTCAGTGAGGTGTTTGTACATTTCCCTCATGTGAGGCCTTTGCTGTGTGACGTCACAGCACCGCCATCACCGCTCACACTGTTTCTGCAGTCTCCTAGGAGACCGCTACACAACGCTCAGGGCGGAAGTTTGTCCGTAACCGGCTTCCGTAGAGCGATGACATCACAGGTCAGCTGATGCCAGTCGGGGCGGGGCTCAGTGGGGCGATCTCAAGCCGGCAATCGATCGCCATGGAAATTTGAGGTTTGTGGCCCGAAACGGCGACCACAGGGATCGGCCGATACTGGTAGGTCGCTTTTATGTTGCCCTAAAGTGGACCGAAACCCAGGATTTGCACTCGCCTGTCTTTTGGTCAGCTTTACAGATTTTGGGATGTCCATCAGGAGCCCTAAAGCGCACCCAAACCCAGTATTTGTACTCGCCTGGCTTTTGGTAAGCTTTACAGATTTTGGGATGCCCATCAGGAATTCTAAAGCGGACCGAAACCCTGGATTTGTACTCGCCTGGCTTTCGGTCAGCTTGTTTAATCGGTGCTTATTCATGTCCAGCCAGCAATTCTGATTGGAACAGGTCTTGGTCCGCTTTAAAGGGGCTTCCCGATTTGTGTGAAACCGCCAGTGATTTCCTGTTTACCTCAACACACGCTCCCACAGTGCATGCGCAGGCTCTCATCCAGTCATAGCTAGCAATGAGTTTTGTATAGAAAAGATCTAGGTCAGCTTTAAAGGGGCATCCCGATTAATGATCCACCTGTTTCCTCCCCCCAGCAGTGCAAAGTCCTTCCCAACAATGACTTTGGAACAGACTGGGTCTTGGTCTGCTTTAAAGGGGCGTCCCGATTTATGTGAGCCACTGGGGATCCCTTGTTTGCACACCACCGTCCACGGCACATGTGCGGGCTCTCAGCCAATCAGTGAATAGTTATGCCCAGCAATGAGTTCTGATTGGATCTGGTCTCGGTCCACTTTACAGTGTGAAACTGCCGGGGTGGCCTGTTTGCTTACCTGTGCCCCCGCAGCGCATGCACAGGCTCTCATTCAATCTGTGCATTTTCATGCCCGGTGAGAAGTCTTGGTCCACTTTACAGGGGCATCACAATTTGCTCACCTCAATTCACGCTCCCGCGGTGCATGCACTGGCTCTTGGCCAATCGGTGCATAGTCCTGCCTGGCATTAAGTTCTTAAAGTGGACCAAAACCCATGCCGTTCGGCCTGGGAATCTATAAGATCGATTCCCTCTCCCCGGGGCATCTAAAATCGGGATGCCCCGCTGTGTGAAACGCCCCAGGTGGCCCCATACACTTACCTTGTTTCCCAGTGTAACGGCGCATGTGCGAGCCGCATCCCCGCTTCCCTCTAGCAGGGCCCGTGCCAGGCATTAGTGAATGGCCGGCGCGTGCACGCTCCTTGTTAGAGGGAAGCGGGGGATCGGCCGCCAGCGCACACGGATCCGCTGGGCTTAAACGAAGGCTTAGACAGTGTGATGTCAGCGGCTCTGAGCACACTGATTGGACGAGCAGCCGCACATGCGCCGCAGGACTGGAAAGAGGCGATCTGGGGGGGGGTTTCCGGTCCGATCGGGGTGTCCCAGGGGCAAGGACCAAAACCCAGGATAGTCAAAGTCATGGGTTTTGGTCCACTTTAAAAGGGCCAGTAATCCCTCAGCCTTCCCCATTCCAACGGCGCCTAGCGCAAGCTCTCGTCCAATCGGAGCCGTCCGCTGAACTGACTGACGTTAGTAGGCTCAGATTGTTGTGAATGAGGCGCATCCCCTGCATCCTCGGGCTGTGTGCGCGCTCCCGTCCTGGCCATTCAGATAGGCTGGGGCCCAAGCGGAGGCACGTGGCCGTTCTCGCTCTCCTGTGGCACCAATCGAAGCTGCTCGCCAAATTGCGACACTTCAGCGGGCTGCTCTGATTGGACGAGAGCCCGCGCGGGAGAGGCGAGTCTGCATACGCCTATCTTGGGGGTATCACACGGCGGGGCATCCCGATTTTTGGATGCCCCCGGGGGGAGGGAAACGATCGGCCCGAGAATCTTATACATTTCTGGGCCGATCTGTGTGGGTTTTGCTCCACTTTAATGGAACGGGTCTTAGTCTGCTTGACAGGGGCATCCCTGATTGTGTGAACCCCTCGGTAGGGGCATCCCTAATTGTGTGAACCCCTCGGTAGGGGTATCCCTAATTGTGTGAACCCCTCGGTAGGGGCATCCCTAATTGTGTGAACCCCTCGGTAGGGGCATCCCTAATTGTGTGAACCCCTCGGTATTCACCTGTTTATTCACTTTGATCCACGGCGCCTGTAGAGGCCCTAAAGCAGATCAAAACTCAGGATTTTCACTCACCTGTGTTTCGGTTGGCTTTACTGATTTTGGGATGCCCCTCGGGATGGCCTGACGCTCCCACGCCTCATGTACAGGCTCTTATCCAATCAGTGCTTAGTCTGCTTTTATAGGGGCATCCCAGTTTGCTTACCTTGATCTATGCTCCCATGGTGCATGCGCGGGCTCTCGTCCAATCCGTGCATAGACACAAAACCTTCTCAATGTAATGGGTATTGGTCTGCTTTATAGGGGCATCCCGGTTTCTGTGAACCCTGGGATTGCTTGTTTGCCTCGATCCATGGTGCATGCGCGGGCTCTCGTCCAATCGGTGCATAGTTATGCCTGGCAAGAAGCTCCGAATGGAACAGGTCTTAGCGGGGATGCGGCGCTGCTCGCACATGAGCTATTGCACCGGGAGGCAAGGTGAGTATATCGGGCGACCTGCGGGGTTTCACACTGCGGGGCATCCCAATTCTGGATGCCCCAGGGGGTTAGGAATCAAGCGGGTTGAATACCGTGAGTTTTGGTCTTTAAAGTGGACCAAAACCCAGAATTTTGACTATCTCTGGTTTTGGCCCTTGACCCTGTGGCTCCCCGATCGGGGACCCGGAATAAGAGCCTACATTAATCCGGACCTTTACCCTGAATAAGAGCCTACATTAATCCGGACCTTTACCCTGAATAAGAGCCTACATTAATCCGGACCTTTACCCTGAATAAGAGCCTACATTAATCCGGACCTTTACCCTGAATAAGAGCCTACATTAATCCGGACCTTTACCCTGAATAAGAGCCTACATTAATCCAGACCTTTACCCTGAATAAGAGCCTACATTAATCCGGACCTTTACCCTGAATAAGAGCCTACATTAATCCAGACCTTTACCCTGAATAAGAGCCTACATTAATCCGGACCTTTACCCTGAATAAGAGCCTACATTAATCCGGACCTTTACCCTGAATAAGAGCCTACATTAATCCGGACCTTCACCCTGAATAAGAGCCTAGCTTGTATGTTTCTCCCTGTACATACAGATTGCTCACATTAATCCGGACCTTCACCCTGAATAAGAGCCTATCTTATATGTTTCCCACACCCTGTACATACAGATTGCCCACATTAATCCGGTCCTTCACCCTGAATAAGAGCCTACATTAATCCGGACCTTTACCCTGAATAAGAGCCTACATTAATCCAGACCTTTACCCTGAATAAGAGCCTACATTAATCCGGACCTTTACCCTGAATAAGAGCCTACATTAATCCGGACCTTTACCCTGAATAAGAGCCTACATTAATCCGGACCTTCACCCTGAATAAGAGCCTAGCTTGTATGTTTCTCCCTGTACATACAGATTGCTCACATTAATCCGGACCTTCACCCTGAATAAGAGCCTATCTTATATGTTTCCCACACCCTGTACATACAGATTGCTCACATTAATCCGGACCTTTACCCTGAATAAGAGCCTACATTAATCCGGACCTTTACCCTGAATAAGTGCCTACATTAATCCGGACCTTTACCCTGAATAAGAGCCTACATTAATCCGGACCTTTACCCTGAATAAGAGCCTACATTAATCCGGACCTTTACCCTGAATAAGAGCCTACATTAATCCGGACCTTTACCCTGAATAAGAGCCTACATTAATCCGGACCTTTACCCTGAATAAGAGCCTACATTAATCCGGACCTTTACCCTGAATAAGAGCCTACATTAATCCGGACCTTTAACCTGAATAAGAGCCTACATTAATCCGGACCTTTACCCTGAATAAGAGCCTACATTAATCCGGACCTTTACCCTGAATAAGAGCCTACATTAATCCGGACCTTTACCCTGAATAAGAGCCTATCTTGCATGTCCCCCCCCCCCCGTACATACAGATTTCCCGCATTAATCCAGACCCTCACCCTGAATAAGAGCCTATCTTGTATGTTCCTCCCCATACATACAGATTGCCCACATTAATCCAGACCCTATCTTATATGTTTCCCCCCTGTACATACAGATTGCCCACATTAATCCGGTCCTTCACCCTGAATAAGAGCCTATCTTATATGTTTCCCACACCCTGTACATACAGCTCACATTAAAAATCATCCTACCTGCATCTACTGCATGTTATGAGCCTTTAAACATCCAAGATGGCGGCTCATGGAGCATCAGGCAGCCTGCAAACAGGAAGCGTTTCCTGACTGTGCTGCTCTGCATTCTGGGATTGCTGTCCTTTTCCCTGACCCCCAGCTCTGCTCCGTCTGTGCAAAGCACAGCTATAACCCCACCCCCTGTACTTTATCCCGCTCTCCTCTCCTCAGTATGTGATGCTTCTGAGGCAAGATGGCGGCGCCCATATCCTAGAGTCCTGAACAGAGTTGCAGCCCAGTGGTGGGAAAGAATAATAAGTGACTAAAAACTTAAAATATATTCATTGTAGAAGCTGGGAAATCGTTTTTTTAGGGGTTTGGACTTTTCATTAAATCATGGTGAAGGTCCGGTTTAAGTGGACCAAAACCCACGGCGATCGGCCCGGGATTCTTATAGATAGCAGGGACGTGGCGCTGCTGGCGCATGTGCTATTGGACTGGGAAAGAAGGTGAGTATACCGGGTGATCTGGGGGGTTTCACACAGCGCGGCCTTGAGTTTTGTTCCACTTTAAGTCAGCGCGTTGTATTAACCCTTTGTTTTTTGTCTCTCAGGACAGACAAACGCCCGATGGACGCCCGCTCGGACTTACGGACACATAACCCTCGCTATGGCCGGGGCGGTAATTAACTGCTGTGTGACCACATGAGGTCGCCCTCAAGGCCACCCGAAGCCCCACCGACATGTGACCCGCCACGCCTCCTGAAGCCGTCCACGTCTGATTCGTTACCGCGTCGACCATGGAGGTCCACGTCACCCGTGTCGCCCCTTTCTCCGAGCTCCCCGGGTCAGCGCGAACACGCTCCCACACCCTAGAAAGCTCCTACGGCGATCCGCCCCCCGGCGACCTCCTGGCGCGGCCCCGCTCCCACAAGAACCTCCCCGCGGGCCAGAACCGGGACTGGCTGGGCGACGACCTCCGCTGGGGCCTCATCCCTCCGGAGCTTCAGTCGCGGCTCCTGGACCCGACGGACTACAAGTCCCGGACCCGAGCCATCGAGGAGCTGAAACGCCTGGTCCGGGAGCGGGACTTCGGCGCCGCGCCGCGCCAGGACATGCTCGGCCTCATCGGCTTCCTGTGCGCGCTGCTCGACGACGGCAACTTCACCGTGGTCCTGGTCACGTTGGACGTCCTCAACTCCTTAGTGGCCAACCTTGGCGGGGGCGTGCGGGACTACCTGAGGCCCCTGGTGGCCTCCACCGTCAAGCTCCTCGGCGACGGCAAGGCGACGGTCAAGCAGGAGTACATGAAGATCTACATGGGGCTGATGAAGGGGGCGGGGCCTTCCCGGGTGCTGTCCGCGCTCCTGCAGAACCTCGGGCACAAGAACTCGCGGGTTCGGGAAGAGGTGGTGAACGTCTGCATCGCGGCGCTACTCACCTACCCCAGCGAGGACTTCGACCTGCCGCTCCTGGCCAGCGAGATCGCGCCGTGCCTGGTCGACGGCAAGAGGCGGGTCCGCCACGCCGCCCTGGAGGCCTTCGCCGTGCTGGCCGCCTCCATTGGACCCGGCAAGGGCGCGCTCCTCAAAGCCGTGGACAAGGCGGAGCTTCAGGAAAACGGCGAGGGCGTCATGAACGCCGTCCAGGCCCGGCTGGCGCGTAAGACCCTCCCCAGGATTTCTCCGCAGGGGTTGGTGGAGTACGCGCTCCCGTTCCCGTCCTCGGCCGGTCAGGTTCGGGGGGCGCATCACTTGCCCGGGGCCGACACGGATTGGTTGTTGACCGGAGGAGGCGGGGTTCGGAACGGCGATCACAGGAGCGTGGTGACGCTCACCGATCCCGTCGCGCGGAGGATGCTGAGCGCCGGGAAGGGGAAGAACAAGTTTCCGTGGGAGGAGGCAGAGCCGGGAGACCTGGAGAGCGTCCGCGGAGGTCACTCCTCCGATCAGGTGAGGCTGTTCTTTCTCCCATCATGCTTCAGTACGACTCGCAGAGAGGGAATTAAGGGGGCGGGCTAAAGAATTCATAGAAAATACTGGTACGTCGTTTTTTTTCCCTATAGTCCTTCAGCAAGACCCTACGGAGAGGGAATTAAGGGTGCGGGCTGAAGGATTCATAGAAAATACTGGTACGTCTAAAGGGGATTTCTCCCATCATCCTTCAGTACGACCCTACGGAGAGGGAATTAAAGGGGCGGGCTGAAGGATTCATAGAAAATACTGGTACGTCTAAAGGGGATTTCTCCCATCATCCTTCAGTACGACCCTACGGAGAGGGAATTAAAGGGGCGGGCTGAAGGATTCATAGAAAATACTGGTACGTCATTTTTTTTCCCCATAGTCCTTCAGCAAGACCCTACGGAGAGGCAATTAAAGGGATTCATGGGAAATACCGGTACGTCAAAAGGGGATTTTCTCCCATCATCCTTCAGTACGACCCTACGGAGAGGGAATTAAAGGGAATCATGGGAAATACCGGTACGTCAAAAGGGGATTTTCTCCCATCATCCTTCAGTACGACCCTACGGAGAGGGAATTAAAGGGAATCATGGGAAATACCGGTACGTCTAAAGGGGATTTTCTCCCATCATCCTTCAGTACGACCCTACGGAGAGGGAATTAAAGGGATTCATGGGAATTATCAGTATGTCTAACGGTGGGCTTTCTCCCATCAACCCTTCAGCACGACCCTACGGAGAGGCAATTAAAGGGGCGGGCTGAAGGATTCATGGTAAATACTGGTAGGTCTAATGGGGATTTACTCCCATCATCCTTCAGTACAACCCACAGAGAGGGAATTAAAGGGATTAATGGGAAGTACTGGTACATCTAAAGATTTTCTCCCATAATCCTTCATCATGACCCTACGGAGAGGCAATTAAAGGGATTAATGGAAAATACTGGTATGTCTAAAAGGAATCTTCTCCCATCATCCTTCAGCACGATCCTACGGAGAGGGAATAAAAGGGATTTATGGGAAATACCGGTACGTCTAAAGGGTATTTTCTCCCATCATCCTTCAGCTTGACCCTACAGAGAGGCAATTAAAGGGGGGGCTGAAGGATTCATGGAAAACACTGGTACGTCTAAAGGGTATTTTCTCCCATCATCCTTCAGTATGACCCACAGAGAGAGAATTAAAGGGATTCATGGGAAATACTGGTATTCTCCCATAATCCTTCAGCACGACCCTACGGAGAGGCAATTAAAGGGATTTTTGGGAAATGCCAGTATGTCTAAAGGGGATTTTCTCCCATCATCCTTCAGCATGACCCTACGGAGAGGCAATTAAAGGGGGCGGGCTGAAGGATTAATGGGAAATACCGGTACATCTAAAGCTTTTCTCCCATAATCCTGCAGCACAACCCTACGGAGAGGCAATTAAGGGGGCGGGCTAAAGGATTCATAGAAGATACTGGTATGTTGTTTTTTTCCCATCATCCTTCAGCACGACCCTACGTAGAGGGCAATTAAAGGGATTCATGGAAAATACCGGTACGTCTAAATGGGATTTTCTCCCATCATCCTTCAGTACGACCCACATAGAGGGAATTAAAGGGATTCATGGGAAATATCAGTAAGTCTAACAGGGATTTTCTCCCATCATCCTTCAGTGCGACCCTACGGAGAGGCAATTAAAGGGATTCATGGGAAATATCAGTAAGTCTAACAGGGATTTTCTTCCGTCATCTTTCAGCACGACCCCTTACAGTTGATTAAGACCCACAGTGATCTATAAGATTCCCGGGCCGGTCGATTCTCTTCCCCCCCCCCCCCCGGGGCATCCAAAATCGTGATGCCCCGCTGTGTGATACCCCCCAGGTCGCCCCATTCACTCACCTTGTTTCCCAGTCGCATGTGCGAGCCGCATCCCCGCTATCCCTCCAGCAGTGTGCGTGCCTACGCCAGGCATTTGTGATTGGCCGGCGCGGGCATGCTCCCTGTTAGAGGGAAGCGGGGGATGCGGCCGCCACCTTGCTCGGAGCCACTGGCCTTAGATGCTGTGATGTCAGCGGCTCCGAGCGCGCTGATTGGACGAGAGGCAGCGCATACGCCTTAGGACCGGGAAGAGGTAAGTTTTTTTTTTTTTTTTTTTTTTTTAGCCAATCTGGGTGTAAGGACCAAAACCCAGGATAGTCAAAATCCCAGGTTTTGGTCCACTTTAATTCCCTCTCTGTGGGTCGTGCTGAAGAATTCATAGAAAACCGTTACCGGTAAGTCTAACGGGAATTTTTTTTAAAATAAATGCTGATTGAAACCGGTCTGGGTCCACTTTACAGGGGCGTCCCGATTTGGGTGAACCCCTGGGGATCACCTGTTTGACGACCTCAATCCATGGTGCAATATATATATATATATATATATATATATATATATATATATATATATATATATATATATATATATATTCCATACTATTATATTCTATATTATTATATTATATATATTCCATACTAATATATTCTATATTATTATATTATATATATTCCATACTATTATATTCTATATTATTATATTATATATATTACATACTAATATATTATATATTATTATATTATATATATTCCATACTAATATATTATATATTATTTTATAATTATAGTCTTATTCTATATCTTATTGTCCAATATATATATATATATATATATATATATATATATATATATATATATATATATATATATATATATATATATATATATATATTCTCACTTCTTATATATTCTATATCTTATTCTATATTATTATATTATATTGTAGTATATTGAAAATCCTGGTGATTGGTCCACTTTAAAGTAAACCCAACCAGACCACTCCTGGAATCTAAGACAATCTAAGGCCTGGTCGCTGGCCTTCCCCCTGGGGCATCCCAAATGCAAAAATCCTGGTGATTGGTCTATTTAGTGTGGACCCAACCAAGATTCCAGAGGCGGCCTGCTTGGGTCCACTTTAAAGTGGACCGATCAACAGAATATTGGAAATCCTGCTGCACCTGTTGCACTTTAAAGTAAACCCAAGCAGACTGCTCCTGGAATCTAATATATTCCAAGGCCAGGCCACTGGCCTCCCCCCCCCCCCCCTTGGGGCATCCCAAATGTGAAAATGATGGTGATTGGTCCACTTTAAAATTGACCCAACCAACATTCCAGGGGTGGCCTGCTTGGGTCCACTTTAAAGTGGACCTATCGCCAGGATATTGAAAATCCTGCACATTGTTGCACTTTAAAGCGGACGCAACCAGACCGCCCCTGGAATCTAAAACATTCCTCTGGGGCATCCCAAATGTGAGAATCCTGGTGATTGGTCATTGCCTCCACCAGGGGGAAAACTGGGATGCCCCACAGATTGTCCCATCCTCCCACCTTCCTGCCATTCGGCATAGGGAGCATCCTCGGTTTCCCTGCGGAGTGTACGCGCCCGGCCTATCCGGATGGCTGGATGCAGGGATGCCATGCGGCCTGCGATTGTGGTAAGGGGGGGTCGCAGGCGATCTGGGGGGGGGTGGATCCACACGGGCCCTTAGCCAGCCAGGGTAGTGATAGGTCCACTCTGTAACCCTCTGCACACTCTACTATTGATAAACCCAGCTAAGAACATGGACTGTTAGTTACCATAGATTGCAATGAATGTAAATGCGAGGCGGCCACTTCCAGGCCGTCCAATTTGTACCCCCGTCCCTAAAATTACTAAGGACCTTATTCGTGCAGCTCTAGCGCCAGGTAGCGCCTTGTAAGCGCCAGGTAGCGACAGGTGAACGCCGGACACGGCAGCAATTACACATTTACAAAGCCGAATCTGGTGAGCGACTGGAACAGCGCCACGTAGCGTCCGATTCATCATTATCCCAGGCTCAGCGTACAGCGCCGACGTCCAGCCTTGCAGAGCGCCACGTCTTACCTGTCGCTACCTGGCGCTCTGCCATACATTTCTATGGACGACCCCTAAATCCCTTTCCTGATCCCAATTTTTATTTTAATAAAACATCAAATCTTTCAGACATGTTCTGGGCAAGAAAATGACATTTCTGAAAACTTTTTGTATTAATAATAATTATATGCAGAATTGTCCTCACATGTCTGGTATTAAAGTGTCACAGTGTTATAACAATGTCATTCCATGTGTTTTTGCTTTGTTACTGGTGGATACATGTTCAGAAACAGACTTTAATCGCACAGCGTCCGGCGCTATGGGCTACAACTACATGATTTTGAGCGCTTGTGCTGTGTGAGGCTTTTTTGTTTTTTGATGAATATGGTGTGAGTCGGTCGCACTGAGCTGGCGCTACTGTTCGCACCCATACAGCGCTGTACTGCGACTCGCACATCATATTCATCAATGCCGGCCAGCGAATGAGGCGCTCTGAAACGGCGAACCACGGCCGAGCACGGCGACTACTAGCGGTCGCTCTCAAGGCCTCGCTACAGATGCTCATCTGTCGCTACCTGGCGTTAGTAATGAATCAGCCTGTACGTATAAATGTTTGTACAGACACAAGCAATGCAATGCATGGATCAGCCTATAGAATATAGACAGTGCAATAACCTACACCGGACCTTCACCAGGATTCAATGAAAAGCCCAAACCCCTTATATAACCATTCCCCAGCATCTAACATTAATGTATTTTACGTTTGTAGTCACTTATTATTATTTCCCCCACTGGGCTGCAACTCTGTTCAGGACTCTAGGATACGGGCGCCACCATCTTGACTCAGAAGCATCACACTTACTGAGGAGAGGAGAGCGGGATAAAGTACAGGGGGCGGGGTTATAGCTGTGCTTTGCTCAGACAGAGCAGAGCTGGGGTCAGGAAAAGGACAGCAATCCCACAATGCAGAGCAGCACAGTCAGAAGACACTTCCTGTTTGCAGGCTGCCTGCTGCTCCATGAGCCGCCATCTTGGATGTTTAAAGGCTCATAACATGCAGTAGATGCAGGTAGGATGATTTATAATGTGGGCAATCTGTATGTACAGGGTGTGGGAAACATATAAGATAGACTCTTATTCAGGGTGAAGGTCCGGATTAATGTGGGCAATCTGTATGTACAGGGTGTGGGAAACATATAAGAAAGGCTCTTATTCAGAGTGAGGGTCCGGATTAATGTGGGCAATCTGTATGTACAGGGTGTGGGAAACATATAAGAAAGGCTCTTATTCAGAGTGAGGGTCCGGATTAATGTGGGCAATCTGTATGTACAGGGGGGAAACATATAAGATAGGCTCTTATTTAGGGTGAGGGTCCGGATTAATGTGGGCAATCTGTATGTACAGGGGGAAACCTATAAGATAGGCTCTTATTCAGGGTGAAGGTCCGGATTAATGTGAGCAAACTGTATGTACAGGGTGTGGGAAACATATAAGATAGGCTCTTATTCAGGGTGAAGGTCCGGATTAATGTGGGCAATCTGTATGTACAGGGGGAAGCATATAAGATAGGCTCTTATTCAGAGTGAAGGTCCGGATTAATGTGAGCAATCTGTATGTACAGGGGGGGAAACATATAAGATAGGCTCTTATTTAGGGTGAGGGTCCGGATTAATGTGGGCAATCTGTATGTACAGGGTGTGGGAAACGTATAAGATAGGCTCTTATTCAGGGTGAAGGTCCGGATTAATGTGGGCAATCTGTATGTACAGGGGGAAACATATAAGATAGGCTCTTATTTAGGGTGAGGGTCCGGATTAATGTGGGCAATCTGTATGTACAGGGTGGGGGAAACGTATAAGATAGGCTCTTATTCAGGGTGAACGTCCGGATTAATGTGGGCAATCTGTATGTACAGGGGGGGAAACATACAAGAATATGAAACCATGTGCAAAACCTGCCTATGATCCGGATCATATATATATATGTGCTGTAAAGTGCAATCAATCAAAAAATAAAATTGATTCCAATCTGAAATTAGTGATCAGAACCGATCCCATCAAGATAATATAAAAAGACTAAACACAATTCATTGCCTATATAAAACAATCACAAATAACAATAAATCCATCTTCACCATATTCATCATCATATTCATCACCATATTCATCATTCATCATCCCTATGATAGGTATAGGTCACAAAATACAACCAAAATAAAGTTCTCCCCACTGCCAACCCCCCTAAGAGCCACGCGTTCCGTGGACACGCTTCCCACTTCCTCAGGCTAAACAAAAGGAAGAAACAAGTTCCCGTGGGAGGAGCCGGGAGACCTGGAGAGCTTTCGCGGAGTTCCGTCCTCCAATCAGATGAGGCTGTTTGTTTGTATTAATGCAGGTGATGTTTTGATGACACGTTCTCCCCTGTGGGTTTCATTCACGCAGAGCGCGGCACGCAACCATTGTCGCGTGAGACGTGTGACCGATTTAGCGCTCGGTAATGACTCTCCGTCTCCTGCAATCCTCTGGTGCGATGGCTTCTAGGATGATTGTTAAAGCGGACCAAAACCTCACTCTAAAGGACTCTAGGGTTAGAGGTTGCGTTATGGCGTATTTATGCGGAATATATGGTGTTATTTGCTCCATAACATAAGAAACACAAATATTCTGTGCTAAAATATCCCCCAAGAATCTAAGAAGACGTGGCAACATCCGTATTTCCCCCAGTATTTCCCCTATAAGAGGCAGTGTGACAGAATCCCCCCATAACACAGTATTTCCCCTATAAGAGGCAGTGTGACAGAATCCCCCCATAACACAGTATTTCCCCTATAAGAGGCAGTGTGACAGAATCCCCCCATAACACAGTATTTCCCCTATAAGAGGCAGTGTGACAGAATCCCCCCATAACACAGTATTTCCCCTATAAGAGGCAGTGTGACAGAATCCCCCCATAACACAGTATTTCCCCTATAAGAGGCAGTGTGGCAGAATCCCCCCATAACACAGTATTTCCCCTATAAGAAGCAGTGTGACAGAATCCCCCCATAACACAGTATTTCCCCTATAAGAAGCAGTGTGACAGAATCCCCCCATAACAGACAGTATTTCCCCTATAAGAAGCAGTGTGGCAGAATCCCCCCATAACACAGTATTTCCCCTATAAGAAGCAGTGTGACAGAATCCCCCCATAACACAGTATTTCCCCTATAAGAGGCAGTGTGACAGAATCCCCCCATAACACAGTATTTCCCCTATAAGAAGCAGTGTGACAGAATCCCCCCCATAACACAGTATTTCCCCTATAAGAAGCAGTGTGACAGAATCCCCCCCATAACAGACAGTATTTCCCCTATAAGAAGCAGTGTGACAGAATCCCCCCCATAACACAGTATTTCCCCTATAAGAAGCAGTGTGACAGAATCCCCCCATAACACAGTATTTCCCCTATAAGAAGCAGTGTGACAGAATCCCCCCCATAACACAGTATTTCCCCTATAAGAAGCAGTGTGACAGAATCCCCCCATAACACAGTATTTCCCCTATAAGAGGCAGTGTGACAGAATCCCCCCATAACACAGTATTTCCCCTATAAGAGGCAGTGTGACAGAATCCCCCCCATAACACAGTATTTCCCCTATAAGAAGCAGTGTGACAGAATCCCCCCATAACACAGTATTTCCCCTATAAGAGGCAGTGTGGCAGAATCCCCCCATAACACAGTATTTCCCCTATAAGAGGCAGTGTGGCAGAATCCCCCCATAACAGACGGTATTTCCCCTATAAGAGGCAGTGTGACAGAATCCCCCCATAACACAGTATTTCCCCTATAAGAGGCAGTGTGACAGAATCCCCCCCATAACACAGTATTTCCCCTATAAGAAGCAGTGTGACAGAATCCCCCCATAACACAGTATTTCCCCTATAAGAGGCAGTGTGGCAGAATCCCCCCATAACACAGTATTTCCCCTATAAGAGGCAGTGTGGCAGAATCCCCCCATAACACAGTATTTCCCCTATAAGAGGCAGTGTGGCAGAATCCCCCCATAACAGACGGTATTTCCCCTATAAGAGGCAGTGTGACAGAATCCCCCCATAACACAGTATTTCCCCTATAAGAGGCAGTGTGGCAGAATCCCCCCATAACACAGTATTTCCCCTATAAGAAGCAGTGTGACATAATCCCCCCATAACACAGTATTTCCCCTATAAGAGGCAGTGTGGCAGAATCCCCCCATAACACAGTATTTCCCCTATAAGAGGCAGTGTGGCAGAATCCCCCCATAACACAGTATTTCCCCTATAAGAGGCAGTGTGACAGAATCCCCCCATAACACAGTATTTCCCCTATAAGAGGCAGTGTGACAGAATCCCCCCATAACACAGTATTTCCCCTATAAGAGGCAGTGTGGCAGAATCCCCCCATAACACAGTATTTCCCCTATAAGAGGCAGTGTGACAGAATCCCCCCATAACACAGTATTTCCCCTATAAGAAGCAGTGTGACAGAATCCCCCCATAACAGACAGTATTTCCCCTATAAGAGGCAGTGTGACAGAATCCCCCCCATAACACAGTATTTCCCCTATAAGAAGCAGTGTGACAGAATCCCCCCCATAACAGACAGTATTTCCCCTATAAGAAGCAGTGTGACAGAATCCCCCCCATAACACAGTATTTCCCCTATAAGAAGCAGTGTGACAGAATCCCCCCCATAACACAGTATTTCCCCTATAAGAAGCAGTGTGACAGAATCCCCCCCATAACACAGTATTTCCCCTATAAGAAGCAGTGTGACAGAATCCCCCCCATAACACAGTATTTCCCCTATAAGAAGCAGTGTGACAGAATCCCCCCATAACACAGTATTTCCCCTATAAGAAGCAGTGTGACAGAATCCCCCCCATAACACAGTATTTCCCCTATAAGAGGCAGTGTGGCAGAATCCCCCCATAACACAGTATTTCCCCTATAAGAAGCAGTGTGACAGAATCCCCCCATAACACAGTATTTCCCCTATAAGAGGCAGTGTGGCAGAATCCCCCCATAACACAGTATTTCCCCTATAAGAAGCAGTGTGACAGAATCCCCCCATAACACAGTATTTCCCCTATAAGAGGCAGTGTGACAGAATCCCCCCATAACACAGTATTTCCCCTATAAGAAGCAGTGTGACAGAATCCCCCCATAACACAGTATTTCCCCTATAAGAGGCAGTGTGACAGAATCCCCCCATAACACAGTATTTCCCCTATAAGAGGCAGTGTGACAGAATCCCCCCATAACAGACAGTATTTCCCCCATAAGAAGCAGTGTGACAGAATCCCCCCATAACACAGTATTTCCCCTATAAGAGGCAGTGTGGCAGAATCCCCCCATAACACAGTATTTCCCCTATAAGAAGCAGTGTGACAGAATCCCCCCATAACACAGTATTTCCCCTATAAGAAGCAGTGTGACAGAATCCCCCCATAACACAGTATTTCCCCTATAAGAAGCAGTGTGACAGAATCCCCCCATAACACAGTATTTCCCCTATAAGAGGCAGTGTGACAGAATCCCCCCATAACAGACGGTATTTCCCCTATAAGAGGCAGTGTGACAGAATCCCCCCATAACACAGTATTTCCCCTATAAGAGGCAGTGTGGCAGAATCCCCCCATAACACAGTATTTCCCCTATAAGAAGCAGTGTGACAGAATCCCCCCCATAACACAGTATTTCCCCTATAAGAAGCAGTGTGACAGAATCCCCCCATAACACAGTATTTCCCCTATAAGAGGCAGTGTGGCAGAATCCCCCCATAACACAGTATTTCCCCTATAAGAGGCAGTGTGGCAGAATCCCCCCATAACAGACGGTATTTCCCCTATAAGAAGCAGTGTGACAGAATCCCCCCATAACACAGTATTTCCCCTATAAGAAGCAGTGTGACAGAATCCCCCCATAACAGACGGTATTTCCCCTATAAGAAGCAGTGTGGCAGAATCCCCCCCATAACACAGTATTTCCCCTATAAGAGGCAGTGTGACAGAATCCCCCCATAACACAGTATTTCCCCTATAAGAAGCAGTGTGGCAGAATCCCCCCCATAACACAGTATTTCCCCTATAAGAAGCAGTGTGACAGAATCCCCCCATAACACAGTATTTCCCCTATAAGAAGCAGTGTGACAGAATCCCCCCATAACACAGTATTTCCCCTATAAGAGGCAGTGTGGCAGAATCCCCCCATAACACAGTATTTCCCCTATAAGAAGCAGTGTGACAGAATCCCCCCATAAGACAGTATTTCCCCTATAAGAAGCAGTGTGACAGAATCCCCCCATAAGACAGTATTTCCCCTATAAGAAGCAGTGTGACAGAATCCCCCCATAACACAGTATTTCCCCTATAAGAGGCAGTGTGACAGAATCCCCCCATAACACAGTATTTCCCCTATAAGAAGCAGTGTGACAGAATCCCCCCATAACACAGTATTTCCCCTATAAGAGGCAGTGTGGCAGAATCCCCCCATAACACAGTATTTCCCCTATAAGAGGCAGTGTGGCAGAATCCCCCCATAACACAGTATTTCCCCTATAAGAAGCAGTGTGACAGGATCCCCCCATAACAGACAGTATTTCCCCTATAAGAAGCAGTGTGACAGAATCCCCCCATAACACAGTATTTCCTCTATAAGAGGCAGTGTGGCAGAGTCCCCCCATAACACAGTATTTCCTCTATAAGAGGCAGTGTGGCAGAATCCCCCCATAACAGACGGTATTTCCCCTATAAGAGGCAGTGTGACAGAATCCCCCCATAACACAGTATTTCCCCTATAAGAGGCAGTGTGACAGAATCCCCCCATAACACAGTATTTCCCCTATAAGAAGCAGTGTGACAGAATCCCCCCATAACACAGTATTTCCCCTATAAGAGGCAGTGTGGCAGAATCCCCCCATAACACAGTATTTCCCCTATAAGAGGCAGTGTGACAGAATCCCCCCATAACACAGTATTTCCCCTATAAGAGGCAGTGTGACAGAATCCCCCCCATAACACAGTATTTCCCCTATAAGAGGCAGTGTGACAGAATCCCCCCATAACACAGTATTTCCCCTATAAGAGGCAGTGTGACAGAATCCCCCCATAACACAGTATTTCCCCTATAAGAAGCAGTGTGACAGAATCCCCCCATAACACAGTATTTCCCCTATAAGAAGCAGTGTGGCAGAATCCCCCCCATAACACAGTATTTCCCCTATAAGAAGCAGTGTGACAGAATCCCCCCCATAACAGACAGTATTTCCCCTATAAGAGGCAGTGTGACAGAATCCCCCCCATAACACAGTATTTCCCCTATAAGAAGCAGTGTGACAGAATCCCCCCCATAACAGACAGTATTTCCCCTATAAGAAGCAGTGTGACAGAATCCCCCCCATAACACAGTATTTCCCCTATAAGAAGCAGTGTGACAGAATCCCCCCCATAACACAGTATTTCCCCTATAAGAGGCAGTGTGACAGAATCCCCCCATAACACAGTATTTCCCCTATAAGAAGCAGTGTGGCAGAATCCCCCCCATAACACAGTATTTCCCCTATAAGAGGCAGTGTGACAGAATCCCCCCATAACACAGTATTTCCCCTATAAGAAGCAGTGTGACAGAATCCCCCCATAACACAGTATTTCCCCTATAAGAGGCAGTGTGGCAGAATCCCCCCATAACAGACGGTATTTCCCCTATAAGAGGCAGTGTGACAGAATCCCCCCATAACACAGTATTTCCCCTATAAGAGGCAGTGTGACAGAATCCCCCCATAACACAGTATTTCCCCTATAAGAAGCAGTGTGACAGGATCCCCCCATAACACAGTATTTCCCCTATAAGAGGCAGTGTGGCAGAATCCCCCCATAACAGACGGTATTTCCCCTATAAGAGGCAGTGTGACAGAATCCCCCCATAACACAGTATTTCCCCTATAAGAGGCAGTGTGACAGAATCCCCCCATAACACAGTATTTCCCCTATAAGAAGCAGTGTGACAGAATCCCCCCATAACACAGTATTTCCCCTATAAGAGGCAGTGTGGCAGAATCCCCCCATAACACAGTATTTCCCCTATAAGAGGCAGTGTGACAGAATCCCCCCATAACACAGTATTTCCCCTATAAGAGGCAGTGTGACAGAATCCCCCCATAACACAGTATTTCCCCTATAAGAGGCAGTGTGACAGAATCCCCCCATAACACAGTATTTCCCCTATAAGAGGCAGTGTGACAGAATCCCCCCATAACACAGTATTTCCCCTATAAGAGGCAGTGTGACAGAATCCCCCCATAACACAGTATTTCCCCTATAAGAGGCAGTGTGACAGAATCCCCCCCATAACACAGTATTTCCCCTATAAGAGGCAGTGTGACAGAATCCCCCCATAACACAGTATTTCCCCTATAAGAGGCAGTGTGGCAGAATCCCCCCCATAACACAGTATTTCCCCTATAAGAAGCAGTGTGACAGAATCCCCCCCATAACAGACAGTATTTCCCCTATAAGAGGCAGTGTGACAGAATCCCCCCCATAACACAGTATTTCCCCTATAAGAAGCAGTGTGACAGAATCCCCCCCATAACAGACAGTATTTCCCCTATAAGAAGCAGTGTGACAGAATCCCCCCATAACACAGTATTTCCCCTATAAGAAGCAGTGTGACAGAATCCCCCCCATAACAGACAGTATTTCCCCTATAAGAAGCAGTGTGACAGAATCCCCCCCATAACACAGTATTTCCCCTATAAGAAGCAGTGTGACAGAATCCCCCCCATAACAGACAGTATTTCCCCTATAAGAAGCAGTGTGACAGAATCCCCCCCATAACACAGTATTTCCCCTATAAGAAGCAGTGTGACAGAATCCCCCCCATAACACAGTATTTCCCCTATAAGAAGCAGTGTGACAGAATCCCCCCCAGAACACAGTATTTCCCCTATAAGAAGCAGTGTGACAGAATCCCCCCATAACACAGTATTTCCCCTATAAGAAGCAGTGTGACAGAATCCCCCCATAACACAGTATTTCCCCTATAAGAGGCAGTGTGACAGAATCCCCCCATAACAGACGGTATTTCCCCTATAAGAGGCAGTGTGGCAGAATCCCCCCATAACACAGTATTTCCCCTATAAGAGGCAGTGTGGCAGTATCCCCCCATAACAGACGGTATTTCCCCTATAAGAAGCAGTGTGACAGAATCCCCCCATAACACAGTATTTCCCCTATAAGAAGCAGTGTGACAGAATCCCCCCATAACAGACGGTATTTCCCCTATAAGAAGCAGTGTGGCAGAATCCCCCCCATAACACAGTATTTCCCCTATAAGAAGCAGTGTGACAGAATCCCCCCATAACAGACAGTATTTCCCCTATAAGAAGCAGTGTGACAGAATCCCCCCCATAACACAGTATTTCCCCTATAAGAAGCAGTGTGACAGAATCCCCCCCATAACACAGTATTTCCCCTATAAGAGGCAGTGTGACAGAATCCCCCCATAACACAGTATTTCCCCTATAAGAAGCAGTGTGGCAGAATCCCCCCATAACACAGTATTTCCCCTATAAGAAGGCAGTGTGACAGAATCCCCCCATAACACAGTATTTCCCCTATAAGAAGCAGTGTGACAGAATCCCCCCATAACACAGTATTTCCCCTATAAGAGGCAGTGTGCAGAATCCCCCCATAACAGACGGTATTTCCCCTATAAGAGGCAGTGTGACAGAATCCCCCCATAACACAGTATTTCCCCTATTAGAGGCAGTGTGACAGAATCCCCCCATAACACAGTATTTCCCCTATAAGAAGCAGTGTGACAGAATCCCCCCATAACACAGTATTTCCCCTATAAGAAGCAGTGTGACAGAATCCCCCCATAACACAGTATTTCCCCTATAAGAGGCAGTGTGGCAGAATCCCCCCATAACACAGTATTTCCCCTATAAGAAGCAGTGTGACAGAATCCCCCCCATAACACAGTATTTCCCCTATAAGAGGCAGTGTGACAGAATCCCCCCATAACACAGTATTTCCCCTATAAGAAGCAGTGTGACAGAATCCCCCCATAACACATTATTTCCCCTATAAGAGGCAGTGTGGCAGAATCCCCCCATAACACAGTATTTCCCCTATAAGAAGCAGTGTGGCAGAATCCCCCCATAACAGACAGTATTTCCCCTATAAGAGGCAGTGTGACAGAATCCCCCCATAACACAGTATTTCCCCTATAAGAGGCAGTGTGACAGAATCCCCCCATAACACAGTATTTCCCCTATAAGAGGCAGTGTGACAGAATCCCCCCATAACACAGTATTTCCCCTATAAGAGGCAGTGTGACAGAATCCCCCCATAACACAGTATTTCCCCTATAAGAAGCAGTGTGACAGAATCCCCCCATAACACAGTATTTCCCCTATAAGAGCAGTGTGACAGAATCCCCCCATAACAGACAGTATTTCCCCTATAAGAAGCAGTGTGACAGAATCCCCCCATAACACAGTATTTCCCCTATAAGAGGCAGTGTGACAGAATCCCCCCATAACAGACAGTATTTCCCCTATAAGAAGCAGTGTGACAGAATCCCCCCCATAACACAGTATTTCCCCTATAAGAAGCAGTGTGACATAATCCCCCCCATAACACAGTATTTCCCCTATAAGAAGCAGTGTGACAGAATCCCCCCCATAACACAGTATTTCCCCTATAAGAGGCAGTGTGACAGAATCCCCCCATAACACAGTATTTCCCCTATAAGAGGCAGTGTGACAGAATCCCCCCATAACACAGTATTTCCCCTATAAGAGGCAGTGTGACAGAATCCCCCCATAACACAGTATTTCCCCTATAAGAGGCAGTGTGACAGAATCCCCCCATAACACAGTATTTCCCCTATAAGAGGCAGTGTGACAGAATCCCCCCATAACACAGTATTTCCCCTATAAGAGGCAGTGTGACAGAATCCCCCCATAACACAGTATTTCCCCTATAAGAGGCAGTGTGACAGAATCCCCCCATAACACAGTATTTCCCCTATAAGAAGCAGTGTGACAGAATCCCCCCCATAACACAGTATTTCCCCTATAAGAGGCAGTGTGGCAGAATCCCCCCATAACACAGTATTTCCCCTATAAGAGGCAGTGTGGCAGAATCCGCCCATAACACAGTATTTCCCCTATAAGAGGCAGTGTGGCAGAATCCCCCCATAACACAGTATTTCCCCTATAAGAGGCAGTGTGACAGAATCCCCCCATAACACAGTATTTCCCCTATAAGAGGCAGTGTGACAGAATCCCCCCATAACACAGTATTTCCCCTATAAGAGGCAGTGTGACAGAATCCCCCCATAACACAGTATTTCCCCTATAAGAGGCAGTGTGACAGAATCCCCCCATAACACAGTATTTCCCCTATAAGAGGCAGTGTGACAGAATCCCCCCATAACACAGTATTTCCCCTATAAGAGGCAGTGTGACAGAATCCCCCCATAACACAGTATTTCCCCTATAAGAGGCAGTGTGACAGAATCCCCCCATAACACAGTATTTCCCCTATAAGAGGCAGTGTGGCAGAATCCCCCCATAACACAGTATTTCCCCTATAAGAAGCAGTGTGACAGAATCCCCCCATAACACAGTATTTCCCCTATAAGAAGCAGTGTGACAGAATCCCCCCATAACAGACAGTATTTCCCTTATAAGAAGCAGTGTGGCAGAATCCCCCCATAACACAGTATTTCCCCTATAAGAGGCAGTGTGACAGAATCCCCCCCATAACACAGTATTTCCCCTATAAGAAGCAGTGTGACAGAATCCCCCCATAACACAGTATTTCCCCTATAAGAAGCAGTGTGACAGAATCCCCCCCATAACACAGTATTTCCCCTATAAGAAGCAGTGTGGCAGAATCCCCCCATAACACAGTATTTCCCCTATAAGAGGCAGTGTGACAGAATCCCCCCCATAACACAGTATTTCCCCTATAAGAAGCAGTGTGACAGAATCCCCCCATAACAGACAGTATTTCCCCTATAAGAAGCAGTGTGGCAGAATCCCCCCATAACACAGTATTTCCCCTATAAGAAGCAGTGTGACAGAATCCCCCCATAACACAGTATTTCCCCTATAAGAGGCAGTGTGGCAGAATCCCCCCATAACACAGTATTTCCCCTATAAGAAGCAGTGTGACAGAATCCCCCCCATAACACAGTATTTCCCCTATAAGAAGCAGTGTGACAGAATCCCCCCATAACACAGTATTTCCCCTATAAGAAGCAGTGTGACAGAATCCCCCCCATAACACAGTATTTCCCCTATAAGAAGCAGTGTGACAGAATCCCCCCATAACACAGTATTTCCCCTATAAGAGGCAGTGTGACAGAATCCCCCCATAACACAGTATTTCCCCTATAAGAAGGCAGTGTGACAGAATCCCCCCCATAACACAGTATTTCCCCTATAAGAGGCAGTGTGACAGAATCCCCCCATAACACAGTATTTCCCCTATAAGAGGCAGTGTGACAGAATCCCCCCATAACACAGTATTTCCCCTATAAGAGGCAGTGTGGCAGAATCCCCCCATAACACAGTATTTCCCCTATAAGAGGCAGTGTGGCAGAATCCCCCCATAACAGACGGTATTTCCCCTATAAGAGGCAGTGTGACAGAATCCCCCCATAACACAGTATTTCCCCTATAAGAGGCAGTGTGACAGAATCCCCCCCATAACACAGTATTTCCCCTATAAGAAGCAGTGTGACAGAATCCCCCCATAACACAGTATTTCCCCTATAAGAGGCAGTGTGGCAGAATCCCCCCATAACACAGTATTTCCCCTATAAGAGGCAGTGTGGCAGAATCCCCCCATAACACAGTATTTCCCCTATAAGAGGCAGTGTGGCAGAATCCCCCCATAACAGACGGTATTTCCCCTATAAGAGGCAGTGTGACAGAATCCCCCCATAACACAGTATTTCCCCTATAAGAGGCAGTGTGGCAGAATCCCCCCATAACACAGTATTTCCCCTATAAGAAGCAGTGTGACAGAATCCCCCCATAACACAGTATTTCCCCTATAAGAGGCAGTGTGGCAGAATCCCCCCATAACACAGTATTTCCCCTATAAGAGGCAGTGTGGCAGAATCCCCCCATAACACAGTATTTCCCCTATAAGAGGCAGTGTGACAGAATCCCCCCATAACACAGTATTTCCCCTATAAGAGGCAGTGTGACAGAATCCCCCCATAACACAGTATTTCCCCTATAAGAGGCAGTGTGGCAGAATCCCCCCATAACACAGTATTTCCCCTATAAGAGGCAGTGTGACAGAATCCCCCCATAACACAGTATTTCCCCTATAAGAAGCAGTGTGACAGAATCCCCCCATAACAGACAGTATTTCCCCTATAAGAGGCAGTGTGACAGAATCCCCCCATAACACAGTATTTCCCCTATAAGAAGCAGTGTGACAGAATCCCCCCCATAACAGACAGTATTTCCCCTATAAGAAGCAGTGTGACAGAATCCCCCCCATAACACAGTATTTCCCCTATAAGAAGCAGTGTGACAGAATCCCCCCCATAACACAGTATTTCCCCTATAAGAAGCAGTGTGACAGAATCCCCCCCATAACACAGTATTTCCCCTATAAGAAGCAGTGTGACAGAATCCCCCCATAACACAGTATTTCCCCTATAAGAAGCAGTGTGACAGAATCCCCCCATAACACAGTATTTCCCCTATAAGAAGCAGTGTGACAGAATCCCCCCATAACACAGTATTTCCCCTATAAGAGGCAGTGTGGCAGAATCCCCCCATAACACAGTATTTCCCCTATAAGAAGCAGTGTGACAGAATCCCCCCATAACACAGTATTTCCCCTATAAGAAGCAGTGTGACAGAATCCCCCCATAACACAGTATTTCCCCTATAAGAAGCAGTGTGACAGAATCCCCCCATAACACAGTATTTCCCCCTATAAGAGGCAGTGTGACAGAATCCCCCCATAACAGACGGTATTTCCCCTATAAGAGGCAGTGTGACAGAATCCCCCCATAACACAGTATTTCCCCTATAAGAGGCAGTGTGGCAGAATCCCCCCATAACACAGTATTTCCCCTATAAGAAGCAGTGTGACAGAATCCCCCCATAACACAGTATTTCCCCTATAAGAAGCAGTGTGACAGAATCCCCCCATAACACAGTATTTCCCCTATAAGAGGCAGTGTGGCAGAATCCCCCCATAACACAGTATTTCCCCTATAAGAGGCAGTGTGGCAGAATCCCCCCATAACAGACGGTATTTCCCCTATAAGAAGCAGTGTGACAGAATCCCCCCATAACAGACGGTATTTCCCCTATAAGAAGCAGTGTGGCAGAATCCCCCCCATAACACAGTATTTCCCCTATAAGAGGCAGTGTGACAGAATCCCCCCATAACACAGTATTTCCCCTATAAGAAGCAGTGTGGCAGAATCCCCCCCATAACACAGTATTTCCCCTATAAGAAGCAGTGTGACAGAATCCCCCCATAACACAGTATTTCCCCTATAAGAAGCAGTGTGACAGAATCCCCCCATAACACAGTATTTCCCCTATAAGAGGCAGTGTGGCAGAATCCCCCCATAACACAGTATTTCCCCTATAAGAAGCAGTGTGACAGAATCCCCCCATAAGACAGTATTTCCCCTATAAGAAGCAGTGTGACAGAATCCCCCCATAAGACAGTATTTCCCCTATAAGAAGCAGTGTGACAGAATCCCCCCATAACACAGTATTTCCCCTATAAGAGGCAGTGTGACAGAATCCCCCCATAACACAGTATTTCCCCTATAAGAAGCAGTGTGACAGAATCCCCCCATAACACAGTATTTCCCCTATAAGAGGCAGTGTGGCAGAATCCCCCCATAACACAGTATTTCCCCTATAAGAGGCAGTGTGGCAGAATCCCCCCATAACACAGTATTTCCCCTATAAGAAGCAGTGTGGCAGAATCCCCCCATAACACAGTATTTCCCCTATAAGAAGCAGTGTGACAGAATCCCCCCCATAACACAGTATTTCCCCTATAAGAAGCAGTGTGACAGAATCCCCCCCATAACACAGTATTTCCCCTATAAGAGGCAGTGTGGCAGAATCCCCCCATAACACAGTATTTCCCCTATAAGAGGCAGTGTGGCAGAATCCCCCCATAACACAGTATTTCCCCTATAAGAGGCAGTGTGGCAGAATCCCCCCATAACAGACGGTATTTCCCCTATAAGAGGCAGTGTGACAGAATCCCCCCATAACACAGTATTTCCCCTATAAGAGGCAGTGTGACAGAATCCCCCCATAACACAGTATTTCCCCTATAAGAAGCAGTGTGACAGAATCCCCCCATAACACAGTATTTCCCCTATAAGAGGCAGTGTGGCAGAATCCCCCCATAACACAGTATTTCCCCTATAAGAGGCAGTGTGACAGAATCCCCCCATAACACAGTATTTCCCCTATAAGAGGCAGTGTGACAGAATCCCCCCCATAACACAGTATTTCCCCTATAAGAGGCAGTGTGACAGAATCCCCCCATAACACAGTATTTCCCCTATAAGAGGCAGTGTGGCAGAATCCCCCCCATAACACAGTATTTCCCCTATAAGAAGCAGTGTGACAGAATCCCCCCCATAACAGACAGTATTTCCCCTATAAGAGGCAGTGTGACAGAATCCCCCCCATAACACAGTATTTCCCCTATAAGAAGCAGTGTGACAGAATCCCCCCCATAACAGACAGTATTTCCCCTATAAGAAGCAGTGTGACAGAATCCCCCCCATAACACAGTATTTCCCCTATAAGAAGCAGTGTGACAGAATCCCCCCCATAACAGACAGTATTTCCCCTATAAGAAGCAGTGTGACAGAATCCCCCCATAACACAGTATTTCCCCTATAAGAAGCAGTGTGACAGAATCCCCCCCATAACAGACAGTATTTCCCCTATAAGAAGCAGTGTGACAGAATCCCCCCCATAACACAGTATTTCCCCTATAAGAGGCAGTGTGGCAGAATCCCCCCATAACACAGTATTTCCCCTATAAGAAGCAGTGTGGCAGAATCCCCCCATAACAGACAGTTTTTCCCCTATAAGAAGCAGTGTGACAGAATCCCCCCCATAACACAGTATTTCCCCTATAAGAAGCAGTGTGACAGAATCCCCCCCAGAACACAGTATTTCCCCTATAAGAAGCAGTGTGACAGAATCCCCCCATAACAGACGGTATTTCCCCTATAAGAGGCAGTGTGGCAGAATCCCCCCATAACACAGTATTTCCCCTATAAGAGGCAGTGTGACAGAATCCCCCCCATAACAGACAGTATTTCCCCTATAAGAAGCAGTGTGACAGAATCCCCCCATAACACAGTATTTCCCCTATAAGAGGCAGTGTGACAGAATCCCCCCATAACACAGTATTTCCCCTATAAGAAGCAGTGTGACAGAATCCCCCCATAACACAGTATTTCCCCTATAAGAGGCAGTGTGACAGAATCCCCCCATAACAGACGGTATTTCCCCTATAAGAGGCAGTGTGGCAGAATCCCCCCATAACACAGTATTTCCCCTATAAGAGGCAGTGTGGCAGTATCCCCCCATAACAGACGGTATTTCCCCTATAAGAAGCAGTGTGACAGAATCCCCCCATAACAACAGTATTTCCCCTATAAGAAGCAGTGTGACAGAATCCCCCCATAACAGACGGTATTTCCCCTATAAGAAGCAGTGTGGCAGAATCCCCCCCATAACACAGTATTTCCCCTATAAGAAGCAGTGTGACAGAATCCCCCCCATAACAGACAGTATTTCCCCTATAAGAAGCAGTGTGACAGAATCCCCCCATAACACAGTATTTCCCCTATAAGAAGCAGTGTGACAGAATCCCCCCCATAACACAGTATTTCCCCTATAAGAGGCAGTGTGACAGAATCCCCCCATAACACAGTATTTCCCCTATAAGAAGGCAGTGTGCAGAATCCCCCCATAACACAGTATTTCCCCTATAAGAGGCAGTGTGACAGAATCCCCCCATAACACAGTATTTCCCCTATAAGAAGCAGTGTGACAGAATCCCCCCATAACACAGTATTTCCCCTATAAGAGGCAGTGTGGCAGAATCCCCCCATAACAGACAGTATTTCCCCTATAAGAGGCAGTGTGACAGAATCCCCCCATAACACAGTATTTCCCCTATAAGAGGCAGTGTGACAGAATCCCCCCATAACACAGTATTTCCCCTATAAGAAGCAGTGTGACAGGAATCCCCCCATAACACAGTATTTCCCCTATAAGAGGCAGTGTGGCAGAATCCCCCCCATAACACAGTATTTCCCCTATAAGAAGCAGTGTGACAGAATCCCCCCCATAACACAGTATTTCCCCTATAAGAAGCAGTGTGACAGAATCCCCCCCATAACACAGTATTTCCCCTATAAGAGCAGTGTGACAGAATCCCCCCATAACACAGTATTTCCCCTATAAGAAGCAGTGTGGCAGAATCCCCCCCATAACACAGTATTTCCCCTATAAGAGGCAGTGTGACAGAATCCCCCCATAACACAGTATTTCCCCTATAAGAAGCAGTGTGACAGAATCCCCCCCATAACAACAGTATTTCCCCTATAAGAGCAGTGTGGCAGAATCCCCCATAACAACAGTATTTCCCCTATAAGAAGCAGTGTGACAGAATCCCCCCATAACAGACAGTATTTCCCCTATAAGAAGGCAGTGTGACAGAATCCCCCCCATAACACAGTATTTCCCCTATAAGAAGCAGTGTGACAGAATCCCCCCATAACACAGTATTTCCCCTATAAGAGGCAGTGTGACAGAATCCCCCCATAACACAGTATTTCCCCTATAAGAAGCAGTGTGACAGAATCCCCCCATAACACAGTATTTCCCCTATAAGAGGCAGTGTGACAGAATCCCCCCCATAACACAGTATTTCCCCTATAAGAAGCAGTGTGACAGAATCCCCCCCATAACACAGTATTTCCCCTATAAGAAGGCAGTGTGACAGAATCCCCCCCATAACACAGTATTTCCCCTATAAGAAGCAGTGTGACAGAATCCCCCCCATAACACAGTATTTCCCCTATAAGAAGCAGTGTGACAGAATCCCCCCATAACACAGTATTTCCCCTATAAGAGGCAGTGTGGCAGAATCCCCCCATAACAGACGGTATTTCCCCTATAAGAAGCAGTGTGACAGAATCCCCCCCATAACACAGTATTTCCCCTATAAGAAGCAGTGTGACAGAATCCCCCCATAACACAGTATTTCCCCTATAAGAGGCAGTGTGGCAGAATCCCCCCATAACACAGTATTTCCCCTATAAGAAGCAGTGTGACAGAATCCCCCCATAACACAGTATTTCCCCTATAAGAGGCAGTGTGACAGAATCCCCCCATAACACAGTATTTCCCCTATAAGAAGCAA
>CM051244.1:11460905-11675018 GCA_027917425.1 Gastrophryne carolinensis | reverse complement strand
CCATAACACAGTATTTCCCCTATAAGAAGCAGTGTGACAGAATCCCCCCATAACACAGTATTTCCCCTATAAGAAGCAGTGTGACAGAATCCCCCCATAACACAGTATTTCCCCTATAAGAAGCAGTGTGGCAGAATCCCCCCATAACAGACAGTATTTCCCCTATAAGAGGCAGTGTGGCAGAATCCCCCCCATAACACAGTATTTCCCCTATAAGAAGCAGTGTGACAGAATCCCCCCATAACAGACAGTATTTCCCCTATAAGAAGCAGTGTGACAGAATCCCCCCATAACACAGTATTTCCCCTATAAGAAGCAGTGTGACAGAATCCCCCCCATAACACAGTATTTCCCCTATAAGAAGCAGTGTGACAGAATCCCCCCATAACAGTATTTCCCCTATAAGAGGCAGTGTGACAGAATCCCCCCATAACACAGTATTTCCCCTATAAGAAGCAGTTTGACAGAATCCCCCCATAACACAGTATTTCCCCTATAAGAGGCAGTGTGACAGAATCCCCCCATAACACAGTATTTCCCCTATAAGAAGCAGTGTGACAGAATCCCCCCATAACAGACGGTATTTCCCCTATAAGAAGCAGTGTGACAGAATCCCCCCATAACACAGTATTTCCCCTATAAGAAGCAGTGTGGCAGAATCCCCCCATAACACAGTATTTCCCCTATAAGAAGCAGTGTGGCAGAATCCCCCCATAACAGACGGTATTTCCCCTATAAGAGGCAGTGTGACAGAATCCCCCCATAACACAGTATTTCCCCTATAAGAAGCAGTGTGGCAGAATCCCCCCATAACACAGTATTTCCCCTATAAGAAGCAGTGTGACAGAATCCCCCCATAACAGACAGTATTTCCCCTATAAGAAGCAGTGTGACAGAATCCCCCCCATAACACAGTATTTCCCCTATAAGAAGCAGTGTGACAGAATCCCCCCATAACACAGTATTTCCCCTATAAGAGGCAGTGTGACAGAATCCCCCCATAACACAGTATTTCCCCTATAAGAAGCAGTGTGACAGAATCCCCCCCATAACACAGTATTTCCCCTATAAGAAGCAGTTTGACAGAATCCCCCCATAACACAGTATTTCCCCTATAAGAAGCAGTGTGACAGAATCCCCCCATAACACAGTATTTCCCCTATAAGAAGCAGTGTGACAGAATCCCCCCATAACAGACGGTATTTCCCCTATAAGAAGCAGTGTGACAGAATCCCCCCATAACACAGTATTTCCCCTATAAGAAGCAGTGTGGCAGAATCCCCCCATAACACAGTATTTCCCCTATAAGAAGCAGTGTGGCAGAATCCCCCCATAACAGACGGTATTTCCCCTATAAGAGGCAGTGTGACAGAATCCCCCCATAACACAGTATTTCCCCTATAAGAAGCAGTGTGGCAGAATCCCCCCATAACACAGTATTTCCCCTATAAGAAGCAGTGTGACAGAATCCCCCCATAACAGACAGTATTTCCCCTATAAGAAGCAGTGTGACAGAATCCCCCCATAACAGACGGTATTTCCCCTATAAGAAGCAGTGTGACAGAATCCCCCCATAACACAGTATTTCCCCTATAAGAGGCAGTGTGACAGAATCCCCCCATAACACAGTATTTCCCCTATAAGAAGCAGTGTGGCAGAATCCCCCCATAACACAGTATTTCCCCTATAAGAAGCAGTGTGGCAGAATCCCCCCATAACACAGTATTTCCCCTATAAGAGGCAGTGTGGCAGAATCCCCCCCATAACACAGTATTTCCCCTATAAGAGGCAGTGTGACAGAATCCCCCCCATAACACAGTATTTCCCCTATAAGAAGCAGTGTGGCAGAATCCCCCCATAACACAGTATTTCCCCTATAAGAAGCAGTGTGGCAGAATCCCCCCATAACACAGTATTTCCCCTATAAGAGGCAGTGTGGCAGAATCCCCCCATAACACAGTATTTCCCCTATAAGAGGCAGTGTGACAGAATCCCCCCATAACACAGTATTTCCCCTATAAGAAGCAGTGTGACAGAATCCCCCCATAACAGACAGTATTTCCCCTATAAGAGGCAGTGTGGCAGAATCCCCCCATAACACAGTATTTCCCCTATAAGAAGCAGTGTGGCAGAATCCCCCCATAACACAGTATTTCCCCTATAAGAAGCAGTGTGACAGAATCCCCCCCATAACAGACAGTATTTCCCCTATAAGAAGCAGTGTGACAGAATCCCCCCATAACACAGTATTTCCCCTATAAGAAGCAGTGTGACAGAATCCCCCCCATAACAGACAGTATTTCCCCTATAAGAAGCAGTGTGACAGAATCCCCCCATAACACAGTATTTCCCCTATAAGAAGCAGTGTGGCAGAATCCCCCCATAACACAGTATTTCCCCTATAAGAAGCAGTGTGACAGAATCCCCCCCAATAACACAGTATTTCCCCTATAAGAGGCAGTGTGACAGAATCCCCCCATAACAGACGGTATTTCCCCTATAAGAGGCAGTGTGGCAGAATCCCCCCATAACAGACAGTATTTCCCCTATAAGAAGCAGTGTGACAGAATCCCCCCCATAACAGACAGTATTTCCCCTATAAGAAGCAGTGTGACAGAATCCCCCCATAACAGACAGTATTTCCCCTATAAGAAGCAGTGTGGCAGAATCCCCCCATAACATAGTATTTCCCCTATAAGAAGCAGTGTGACAGAATCCCCCCATAACACAGTATTTCCCCTATAAGAAGCAGTGTGGCAGAATCCCCCCATAACACAGTATTTCCCCTATAAGAAGCAGTGTGACAGAATCCCCCCCAATAACACAGTATTTCCCCTATAAGAGGCAGTGTGGCAGAATCCCCCCATAACAGACGGTATTTCCCCTATAAGAGGCAGTGTGGCAGAATGCCCCCATAACAGACAGTATTTCCCCTATAAGAAGCAGTGTGACAGAATCCCCCCATAACAGACAGTATTTCCCCTATAAGAGGCAGTGTGGCAGAATCCCCCCCATAACACAGTATTTCCCCTATAAGAAGCAGTGTGACAGAATCCCCCCCATAACAGACAGTATTTCCCCTATAAGAGGCAGTGTGACAGAATCCCCCCATAACACAGTATTTCCCCTATAAGAAGCAGTGTGACAGAATCCCCCCATAACACAGTATTTCCCCTATAAGAGGCAGTGTGACAGAATCCCCCCATAACACAGTATTTCCCCTATAAGAGGCAGTGTGACAGAATCCCCCCATAACACAGTATTTCCCCTATAAGAGGCAGTGTGACAGAATCCCCCCATAACACAGTATTTCCCCTATAAGAGGCAGTGTGGCAGAATCCCCCCATAACACAGTATTTCCCCTATAAGAGGCAGTGTGGCAGAATCCCCCCATAACACAGTATTTCCCCTATAAGAGGCAGTGTGGCAGAATCCCCCCATAACACAGTATTTCCCCTATAAGAAGCAGTGTGACAGAATCCCCCCATAACAGACGGTATTTCCCCTATAAGAGGCAGTGTGGCAGAATCCCCCCATAACTCAGTATTTCCCCTATAAGAGGCAGTGTGGCAGAATCCCCCCATAACAGACGGTATTTCCCCTATAAGAGGCAGTGTGACAGAATCCCCCCATAACACAGTATTTCCCCTATAAGAGGCAGTGTGACAGAATCCCCCCATAACACAGTATTTCCCCTATAAGAAGCAGTGTGACAGAATCCCCCCATAACACAGTATTTCCCCTATAAGAGGCAGTGTGGCAGAATCCCCCCATAACACAGTATTTCCCCTATAAGAAGCAGTGTGGCAGAATCCCCCCATAACAGACGGTATTTCCCCTATAAGAAGCAGTGTGATAGAATCCCCCCATAACACAGTATTTCCCCTATAAGAAGCAGTGTGGCAGAATCCCCCCATAACACAGTATTTCCCCTATAAGAAGCAGTGTGACAGAATCCCCCCCATAACACAGTATTTCCCCTATAAGAAGCAGTGTGACAGAATCCCCCCATAACACAGTATTTCCCCTATAAGAAGCAGTGTGACAGAATCCCCCCATAACACAGTATTTCCCCTATAAGAAGCAGTGTGACAGAATCCCCCCATAACACAGTATTTCCCCTATAAGAGGCAGTGTGGCAGAATCCCCCCATAACACAGTATTTCCCCTATAAGAAGCAGTGTGACAGAATCCCCCCATAACACAGTATTTCCCCTATAAGAGGCAGTGTGACAGAATCCCCCCCATAACACAGTATTTCCCCTATAAGAAGCAGTGTGACAGAATCCCCCCATAACACAGTATTTCCCCTATAAGAAGCAGTGTGACAGAATCCCCCCATAAGACAGTATTTCCCCTATAAGAAGCAGTGTGACAGAATCCCCCCATAACAGACGGTATTTCCCCTATAAGAGGCAGTGTGACAGAATCCCCCCATAACAGACAGTATTTCCCCTATAAGAGGCAGTGTGGCAGAATCCCCCCCATAACACAGTATTTCCCCTATAAGAAGTAGTGTGACAGAATCCCCCCATAACACAGTATTTCCCCTATAAGAAGCAGTGTGACAGAATCCCCCCATAACACAGTATTTCCCCTATAAGAAGCAGTGTGGCAGAATCCCCCCATAACAGACAGTATTTCCCCTATAAGAAGCAGTGTGACAGAATCCCCCCATAACACAGTATTTCCCCTATAAGAGGCAGTGTGGCAGAATCCCCCCATAACACAGTATTTCCCCTATAAGAAGCCGTGTGGCAGAATCCCCCCATAACACAGTATTTCCCCTATAAGAAGCAGTGTGACAGAATCCCCCCCATAACACAGTATTTCCCCTATAAGAAGCAGTGTGACAGAATCCCCCCATAACACAGTATTTCCCCTATAAGAAGCAGTGTGACAGAATCCCCCCATAACAGACAGTATTTCCCCTATAAGAAGCAGTGTGACAGAATCCCCCCATAACACAGTATTTCCCCTATAAGAGGCAGTGTGACAGAATCCCCCCATAACAGACAGTATTTCCCCTATAAGAAGCAGTGTGACAGAATCCCCCCATAACAGACGGTATTTCCCCTATAAGAAGCAGTGTGACAGAATCCCCCCATAACACAGTATTTCCCCTATAAGAAGCAGTGTGGCAGAATCCCCCCATAACAGACGGTATTTCCCCTATAAGAAGCAGTGTGACAGAATCCCCCCATAACACAGTATTTCCCCTATAAGAAGCAGTGTGACAGAATCCCCCCATAACACAGTATTTCCCCTATAAGAGGCAGTGTGGCAGAATCCCCCCATAACACAGTATTTCCCCTATAAGAGGCAGTGTGACAGAATCCCCCCATAACACAGTATTTCCCCTATAAGAGGCAGTGTGACAGAATCCCCCCATAACACAGTATTTCCCCTATAAGAGGCAGTGTGGCAGAATCCCCCCATAACACAGTATTTCCCCTATAAGAGGCAGTGTGACAGAATCCCCCCATAACACAGTATTTCCCCTATAAGAAGCAGTGTGACAGAATCCCCCCATAACAGACAGTATTTCCCCTATAAGAGGCAGTGTGACAGAATCCCCCCATAACACAGTATTTCCCCTATAAGAGGCAGTGTGACAGAATCCCCCCATAACACAGTATTTCCCCTATAAGAAGCAGTGTGACAGAATCCCGCCATAACAGACAGTATTTCCCCTATAAGAGGCAGTGTGGCAGAATCCCCCCATAACACAGTATTTCCCCTATAAGAAGCAGTGTGGCAGAATCCCCCCATAACACAGTATTTCCCCTATAAGAAGCAGTGTGACAGAATCCCCCCATAACACAGTATTTCCCCTATAAGAGGCAGTGTGACAGAATCCCCCCATAACACAGTATTTCCCCTATAAGAGGCAGTGTGGCAGAATCCCCCCATAACACAGTATTTCCCCTATAAGAAGCAGTGTGGCAGAATCCCCCCATAACACAGTATTTCCCCTATAAGAAGCAGTGTGACAGAATCCCCCCATAACACAGTATTTCCCCTATAAGAGGCAGTGTGACAGAATCCCCCCATAACACAGTATTTCCCCTATAAGAAGCAGTGTGACAGAATCCCCCCATAACACAGTATTTCCCCTATAAGAGGCAGTGTGGCAGAATCCCCCCATAACACAGTATTTCCCCTATAAGAAGCAGTGTGGCAGAATCCCCCCATAACACAGTATTTCCCCTATAAGAGGCAGTGTGGCAGAATCCCCCCATAACACAGTATTTCCCCTATAAGAGGCAGTGTGGCAGAATCCCCCCATAACACAGTATTTCCCCTATAAGAAGCAGTGTGGCAGAATCCCCCCATAACACAGTATTTCCCCTATAAGAAGCAGTGTGACAGAATCCCCCCCATAACAGACAGTTTTTCCCCTATAAGAAGCAGTGTGACAGAATCCCCCCCATAACACAGTATTTCCCCTATAAGAGGCAGTGTGACAGAATCCCCCCCATAACACAGTATTTCCCCTATAAGAAGCAGTGTGACAGAATCCCCCCCATAACAGACAGTATTTCCCCTATAAGAAGCAGTGTGGCAGAATCCCCCCATAACATAGTATTTCCCCTATAAGAAGCAGTGTGACAGAATCCCCCCCATAACACAGTATTTCCCCTATAAGAGGCAGTGTGACAGAATCCCCCCCATAACACAGTATTTCCCCTATAAGAAGCAGTGTGACAGAATCCCCCCCATAACAGACAGTATTTCCCCTATAAGAAGCAGTGTGGCAGAATCCCCCCATAACATAGTATTTCCCCTATAAGAGGCAGTGTGGCAGAATCCCCCCATAACAGACGGTATTTCCCCTATAAGAGGCAGTGTGGCAGAATCCCCCCATAACACAGTATTTCCCCTATAAGAGGCAGTGTGGCAGAATCCCCCCATAACAGACGGTATTTCCCCTATAAGAGGCAGTGTGGCAGAATCCCCCCATAACACAGTATTTCCCCTATAAGAAGCAGTGTGACAGAATCCCCCCATAACACAGTATTTCCCCTATAAGAGGCAGTGTGGCAGAATCCCCCCATAACACAGTATTTCCCCTATAAGAAGCAGTGTGACAGAATCCCCCCATAACACAGTATTTCCCCTATAAGAAGCAGTGTGACAGAATCCCCCCCATAACACAGTATTTCCCCTATAAGAAGCAGTGTGGCAGAATGCCCCCATAACAGACAGTATTTCCCCTATAAGAGGCAGTGTGACAGAATCCCCCCATAACAGACAGTATTTCCCCTATAAGAGGCAGTGTGACAGAATCCCCCCATAACACAGTATTTCCCCTATAAGAGGCAGTGTGACAGAATCCCCCCATAACACAGTATTTCCCCTATAAGAAGCAGTGTGGCAGAATCCCCCCATAACACAGTATTTCCCCTATAAGAAGCAGTGTGGCAGAATCCCCCCCATAACACAGTATTTCCCCTATAAGAAGCAGTGTGGCAGAATCCCCCCATAACACAGTATTTCCCCTATAAGAAGCAGTGTGGCAGAATCCCCCCCATAACACAGTATTTCCCCTATAAGAAGCAGTGTGACAGAATCCCCCCATAACACAGTATTTCCCCTATAAGAAGCAGTGTGACAGAATCCCCCCATAACACAGTATTTCCCCTATAAGAGGCAGTGTGACAGAATCCCCCCATAACACAGTATTTCCCCTATAAGAAGCAGTGTGACAGAATCCCCCCATAACACAGTATTTCCCCTATAAGAGGCAGTGTGGCAGAATCCCCCCATAACACAGTATTTCCCCTATAAGAAGCAGTGTGGCAGAATCCCCCCATAACTGACAGTATTTCCCCTATAAGAGGCAGTGTGACAGAATCCCCCCATAACACAGTATTTCCCCTATAAGAGGCAGTGTGACAGAATCCCCCCATAACACAGTATTTCCCCTATAAGAAGCAGTGTGACAGAATCCCCCCATAACACAGTATTTCCCCTATAAGAGGCAGTGTGACAGAATCCCCCCATAACACAGTTTTTCCCCTATAAGAAGCAGTGTGACAGAATCCCCCCATAACACAGTATTTCCCCTATAAGAAGCAGTGTGACAGAATCCCCCCCATAACAGACAGTATTTCCCCTATAAGAAGCAGTGTGGCAGAATCCCCCCCATAACAGACAGTATTTCCCCTATAAGAGGCAGTGTGACAGAATCCCCCCATAACAGACAGTATTTCCCCTATAAGAGGCAGTGTGACAGAATCCCCCCATAACACAGTATTTCCCCTATAAGAAGCAGTGTGGCAGAATCCCCCCATAACACAGTATTTCCCCTATAAGAGGCAGTGTGACAGAATCCCCCCATAACACAGTATTTCCCCTATAAGAGGCAGTGTGACAGAATCCCCCCATAAGACAGTATTTCCCCTATAAGAAGCAGTGTGACAGAATCCCCCCATAACAGACGGTATTTCCCCTATAAGAGGCAGTGTGACAGAATCCCCCCATAACAGACAGTATTTCCCCTATAAGAGGCAGTGTGGCAGAATCCCCCCATAACACAGTATTTCCCCTATAAGAAGCAGTGTGACAGAATCCCCCCATAACACAGTATTTCCCCTATAAGAAGCAGTGTGACAGAATCCCCCCCATAACACAGTATTTCCCCTATAAGAGGCAGTGTGGCAGAATCCCCCCATAACAGACGGTATTTCCCCTATAAGAGGCAGTGTGACAGAATCCCCCCATAACAGACAGTATTTCCCCTATAAGAGGCAGTGTGGCAGAATCCCCCCATAACACAGTATTTCCCCTATAAGAAGCAGTGTGACAGAATCCCCCCCATAACACAGTATTTCCCCTATAAGAAGCAGTGTGACAGAATCCCCCCATAACAGACGGTATTTCCCCTATAAGAGGCAGTGTGACAGAATCCCCCCATAACAGACAGTATTTCCCCTATAAGAGGCAGTGTGGCAGAATCCCCCCATAACACAGTATTTCCCCTATAAGAAGCAGTGTGACAGAATCCCCCCATAACACAGTATTTCCCCTATAAGAAGCAGTGTGACAGAATCCCCCCCATAACACAGTATTTCCCCTATAAGAGGCAGTGTGACAGAATCCCCCCATAACACAGTATTTCCCCTATAAGAAGCAGTGTGACAGAATCCCCCCATAACACAGTATTTCCCCTATAAGAAGCAGTGTGACAGAATCCCCCCATAACAGACAGTATTTCCCCTATAAGAAGCAGTGTGGCAGAATCCCCCCCATAACACAGTATTTCCCCTATAAGAGGCAGTGTGGCAGAATCCCCCCATAACACAGTATTTCCCCTATAAGAAGCAGTGTGGCAGAATCCCCCCATAACACAGTATTTCCCCTATAAGAAGCAGTGTGACAGAATCCCCCCATAACAGACAGTATTTCCCCTATAAGAAGCAGTGTGGCAGAATCCCCCCATAACACAGTATTTCCCCTATAAGAAGCAGTGTGACAGAATCCCCCCCATAACAGACAGTATTTCCCCTATAAGAAGCAGTGTGACAGAATCCCCCCCATAACACAGTATTTCTCCTATAAGAGGCAGTGTGACAGAATCCCCCCCATAACACAGTATTTCCCCTATAAGAAGCAGTGTGACAGAATCCCCCCCATAACACAGTATTTCCCCTATAAGAAGCAGTGTGACAGAATCCCCCCCATAACACAGTATTTCCCCTATAAGAAGCAGTGTGACAGAATCCCCCCCATAACAGACAGTATTTCCCCTATAAGAAGCAGTGTGACAGAATCCCCCCCATAACACAGTATTTCCCCTATAAGGAGCAGTGTGACAGAATCCCCCCCATAACACAGTATTTCCCCTATAAGAAGCAGTGTGACAGAATCCCCTCATAACACAGTATTTCCCCTATAAGAAGCAGTGTGACAGAATCCCCCCATAACACAGTATTTCCCCTATAAGAAGCAGTGTGACAGAATCCCCCCATAACACAGTATTTCCCCTATAAGAAGCAGTGTGACAGAATCCCCCCATAACACAGTATTTCCCCTATAAGAGGCAGTGTGGCAGAATCCCCCCATAACACAGTATTTCCCCTATAAGAAGCAGTGTGACAGAATCCCCCCATAACAGACAGTATTTCCCCTATAAGAGGCAGTGTGGCAGAATCCCCCCATAACAGACGGTATTTCCCCTATAAGAGGCAGTGTGACAGAATCCCCCCATAACACAGTATTTCCCCTATAAGAGGCAGTGTGACAGAATCCCCCCATAACACAGTATTTCCCCTATAAGAGGCAGTGTGGCAGAATCCCCCCATAACAGACGGTATTTCCCCTATAAGAGGCAGTGTGACAGAATCCCCCCATAACACAGTATTTCCCCTATAAGAGGCAGTGTGGCAGAATCCCCCCCATAACACAGTATTTCCCCTATAAGAAGCAGTGTGACAGAATCCCCCCCATAACACAGTATTTCCCCTATAAGAAGCAGTGTGGCAGAATCCCCCCATAACACAGTATTTCCCCTATAAGAAGCAGTGTGACAGAATCCCCCCCATAACACAGTATTTCCCCTATAAGAAGCAGTGTGACAGAATCCCCCCCATAACACAGTATTTCCCCTATAAGAAGCAGTGTGGCAGAATCCCCCCATAACACAGTATTTCCCCTATAAGAAGCAGTGTGACAGAATCCCCCCCATAACACAGTATTTCCCCTATAAGAAGCAGTGTGACAGAATCCCCCCATAACACAGTATTTCCCCTATAAGAAGCAGTGTGACAGAATCCCCCCCATAACACAGTATTTCCCCTATAAGAAGCAGTGTGGCAGAATCCCCCCATAACAGACGGTATTTCCCCTATAAGAAGCAGTGTGACAGAATCCCCCCCATAACACAGTATTTCCCCTATAAGAAGCAGTGTGACAGAATCCCCCCATAACACAGTATTTCCCCTATAAGAAGCAGTGTGGCAGAATCCCCCCATAACACAGTATTTCCCCTATAAGAAGCAGTGTGACAGAATCCCCCCATAACAGACAGTATTTCTCCTATAAGAAGCAGTGTGGCAGAATCCCCCCATAACACAGTATTTCCCCTATAAGAAGCAGTGTGACAGAATCCCCCCATAACACAGTATTTCCCCTATAAGAAGCAGTGTGACAGAATCCCCCCATAACACAGTATTTCCCCTATAAGAAGCAGTGTGACAGAATCCCCCCATAACAGACAGTATTTCCCCTATAAGAAGCAGTGTGGCAGAATCCCCCCCATAACACAGTATTTCCCCTTCAAGAAGCAGTGTGACAGAATCCCCCCATAACAGACGGTATTTCCCCTATAAGAAGCAGTGTGACAGAATCCCCCCATAACACAGTATTTCCCCTATAAGAAGCAGTGTGACAGAATCCCCCCATAACACAGTATTTCCCCTATAAGAAGCAGTGTGACAGAATCCCCCCATAACAGACAGTATTTCCCCTATAAGAAGCAGTGTGGCAGAATCCCCCCATAACACAGTATTTCCCCTATAAGAAGCAGTGTGGCAGAATCCCCCCATAACAGACGGTATTTCCCCTATAAGAAGCAGTGTGACAGAATCCCCCCATAACACAGTATTTCCCCTATAAGAAGCAGTGTGACAGAATCCCCCCATAACACAGTATTTCCCCTATAAGAAGCAGTGTGACAGAATCCCCCCATAACAGACAGTATTTCCCCTATAAGAAGCAGTGTGGCAGAATCCCCCCATAACACAGTATTTCCCCTATAAGAAGCAGTGTGACAGAATCCCCCCATAACACAGTATTTCCCCTATAAGAAGCAGTGTGACAGAATCCCCCCATAACACAGTTTTTCCCCTATAAGAAGCAGTGTGGCAGAATCCCCCCATAACACAGTATTTCCCCTATAAGAAGCAGTGTGACAGAATCCCCCCCATAACAGACAGTATTTCCCCTATAAGAAGCAGTGTGACAGAATCCCCCCATAACACAGTATTTCCCCTATAAGAAGCAGTGTGACAGAATCCCCCCCATAACACAGTATTTCCCCTATAAGAAGCAGTGTGACAGAATCCCCCCATAACACAGTATTTCCCCTATAAGAAGCAGTGTGACAGAATCCCCCCATAACACAGTATTTCCCCTAAAAGAAGCAGTGTGACAGAATCCCCCCATAACAGACGGTATTTCCCCTATAAGAGGCAGTGTGACAGAATCCCCCCATAACACAGTATTTCCCCTATAAGAAGCAGTGTGGCAGAATCCCCCCCATAACACAGTATTTCCCCTATAAGAAGCAGTGTGACAGAATCCCCCCATAACACAGTATTTCCCCTATAAGAGGCAGTGTGGCAGAATCCCCCCATAACACAGTATTTCCCCTATAAGAAGCAGTGTGACAGAATCCCCCCATAACAGACAGTATTTCCCCTATAAGAAGCAGTGTGACAGAATCCCCCCATAACAGACAGTATTTCCCCTATAAGAGGCAGTGTGGCAGAATCCCCCCATAACAGACGGTATTTCCCCTATAAGAAGCAGTGTGGCAGAATCCCCCCATAACACAGTATTTCCCCTATAAGAAGCAGTGTGACAGAATCCCCCCATAACACAGTATTTCCCCTATAAGAAGCAGTGTGACAGAATCCCCCCATAACACAGTATTTCCCCTATAAGAAGCAGTGTGACAGAATCCCCCCATAACACAGTATTTCCCCTATAAGAAGCAGTGTGACAGAATCCCCCCATAACACAGTATTTCCCCTATAAGAAGCAGTGTGACAGAATCCCCCCATAAGACAGTATTTCCCCTATAAGAAGCAGTGTGACAGAATCCCCCCATAACACAGTATTTCCCCTATAAGAAGCAGTGTGGCAGAATCCCCCCCATAACACAGTATTTCCCCTATAAGAGGCAGTGTGGCAGAATCCCCCCCATAACACAGTATTTCCCCTATAAGAAGCAGTGTGGCAGAATCCCCCCCATAACACAGTATTTCCCCTATAAGAAGCAGTGTGACAGAATCCCCCCATAACACAGTATTTCCCCTATAAGAGGCAGTGTGGCAGAATCCCCCCATAACAGACGGTATTTCCCCTATAAGAAGCAGTGTGGCAGAATCCCCCCATAACACAGTATTTCCCCTATAAGAAGCAGTGTGACAGAATCCCCCCATAACACAGTATTTCCCCTATAAGAAGCAGTGTGACAGAATCCCCCCATAACAGACAGTATTTCCCCTATAAGAGGCAGTGTGACAGAATCCCCCCCATAACACAGTATTTCCCCTATAAGAGGCAGTGTGACAGAATCCCCCCATAACACAGTATTTCCCCTATAAGAGGCAGTGTGACAGAATCCCCCCATAACACAGTATTTCCCCTATAAGAGGCAGTGTGGCAGAATCCCTCCCTATAAGAGGCAGTGTGGCAGAATCCCCTCCCCCATAAGAGGCAGTGTGGCAGAATCCCCTCCCCCATAAGAGGCAGTGTGGCAGAATCCCCTCCCCTATAAGAGGCAGTGTGGCAGAATCCCCTCCCCTATAAGAGGCAGTGTGGCAGAATCCCCCCCCCCATAAGAGGCAGTGTGGCAAAATCCGCCCCCCCATAAGAGGCAGTGTGGCAGAATCCGCGCCCCCCATAAGAGGCAGTGTGGCAGAATCCCCCCCCCCCCATAAGAGGCAGTGTGGCAGAATCCCCCTCCCCATAAGAGGCAGTGTGGCAGAATCCCCCCTCCCCATAAGAGGCAGTGTGGCAGAATCCCCCCCTCCCCATAAGAGGCAGTGTGGCAGAATCCCCCCCTCCCCATAAGAGGCAGTGTGGCAGAATCCCCCCCTCCCCATAAGAGGCAGTGTGGCAGAATCCCCCCCCTCCCCATAAGAGGCAGTGTGGCAGAATCCCCTCCCCTATAAGAGGCAGTGTGGCAGAATCCCCTCCCCTATAAGAGGCAGTGTGGCAGAATCCTCTCCCCTATAAGAGGCAGTGTGGCAGAATCCCCTCCCCTATAAGAGGCAGTGTGGCAGAATCCCCTCCCCTATAAGAGGCAGTGTGGCAGAATCCCCTCCCCTATAAGAGGCAGTGTGGCAGAATCCCCTCCCCTATAAGAGGCAGTGTGGCAGAATCTCCTCCCCCATAAGAGGCAGTGTGGCAGAATCCCCTCCCCCATAAGAGGCAGTGTGGCAGAATCCCCTCCCCCATAAGAGGCAGTGTGGCAGAATCCCCTCCCCCATAAGAGGCAGTGTGGCAGAATCCCCTCCCCCATAAGAGGCAGTGTGGCAGAATCCCCTCCCCCATAAGAGGCAGTGTGGCAGAATCCCCCCCCCCCCCATAAGAGGCAGTGTGGCAGAATCCCCCCCCCCATAAGAGGCAGTGTGGCAAAATCCGCCCCCCCCCCCATAAGAGGCAGTGTGGCAGAATCCCCCCCCCATAAAAGGCAGTGTGGCAGAATCCCCCCCTCCCCATAAGAGGCAGTGTGGCAGAATCCCCCCTCCCCATAAGAGGCAGTGTGGCAGAATCCCCCCTCCCCATAAGAGGCAGTGTGGCAGAATCCCCCCTCCCCATAAGAGGCAGTGTGGCAGAATCCCCCCTCCCCATAAGAGGCAGTGTGGCAGAATCCCCCCTCCCCATAAGAGGCAGTGTGGCAGAATCCCCCCCTCCCCATAAGAGGCAGTGTGGCAGAATCCCCCCCTCCCCATAAGAGGCAGTGTGGCAGAATCCCCCCCTCTCCCCATAAGAGGCAGTGTGGCAGAATCCCCCCCTCTCCCCATAAGAGGCAGTGTGGCAGAATCCCCCCCTCTCCCCATAAGAGGCAGTGTGGCAGAATCCCCCCCCTCCCCATAAGAGGCAGTGTGGCAGAATCCCCCCCTCCCCATAAGAGGCAGTGTGGCAGAATCCCCCCCTCCCCATAAGAGGCAGTGTGGCAGAATCCCCCCTCCCCATAAGAGGCAGTGTGGCAGAATCCCCCCTCCCCATAAGAGGCAGTGTGGCAGAATCCCCCCTCCCCATAAGAGGCAGTGTGGCAGAATCCCCCCTCCCCATAAGAGGCAGTGTGGCAGAATCCCCCCTCCCCATAAGAGGCAGTGTGGCAGAATCCCCCCTCCCCATAAGAGGCAGTGTGGCAGAATCCCCCCTCCCCATAAGAGGCAGTGTGGCAGAATCCCCCCTCCCCATAAGAGGCAGTGTGGCAGAATCCCCTCCCCTATAAGAGGCAGTGTTGCAGAATCCCCTCCCCTATAAGAGGCAGTGTGGCAGAATTCCCCCGCCATAAGAGGCAGTGTGGCAGAATCCCCGCCATAAGAGGCAGTGTGGCAGAATCCCCCCCCCCCCATATGAGGCAGTGTGGAAGAATCCCCTCCCCTATAAGAGGCAGTGTGGCAGAATCCCCTCCCCTATAAGAGGCAGTGTTGCAGAATCCCCTCCCCTATAAGAGGCAGTGTGGCAGAATCCCCTCCCCTATAAGAGGCAGTGTGGCAGAATCCCCTCCCCTATAAGAGGCAGTGTGGCAGAATCCCCTCCCCTATAAGAGGCAGTGTGGCAGAATCCCCTCCCCTATAAGAGGCAGTGTGGCAGAATCCCCTCCCCTATAAGAGGCAGTGTGGCAGAATCCCCTCCCCTATAAGAGGCAGTGTGGCAGAATCCCCTCCCCTATAAGAGGCAGTGTGGCAGAATCATCTCCCCTATAAGAGGCAGTGTGGCAGAATCATCTCCCCTATAAGAGGCAGTGTGGCAGAATCATCTCCCCTATAAAAGGCAGTGTGGCAGAATCCACCCCCCCATAAGAGGCAGTGTGGCATTATCCCCCCCCCCCCCATAAGAGGCAGTGTGGCAGAATCCCCCCCCATAAGAGGCAGTGTGGCAGAATCCCTCCCCCCATAAGAGGCAGTGTGGCAGAATCCCCCCCCCATAAGAGGCAGTGTGGCAGAATCCGCCCCCTCCCATAAGAGGCAGTGTGGCAGAATCCGCCCCCCCCCCATAAGAGGCAGTGTGGCAAAATCCGCCCCCCCATAAGAGGCAGTGTGGCAGAATCCGCCCCCCCCCCATAAGAGGCAGTGTGGCAGAATCCACCCCCCCCCATAAGAGGCAGTGTGGCAGAATCCACCCCCCCCCATAAGAGGCAGTGTGGCAGAATCCACCCCCCCCCCATAAGAGGCAGTGTGGCAGAATCCACCCCCCCCATAAGAGGCAGTGTGGCAGAATCATCTCCCCTATAAAAGGCAGTGTGGCAGAATCCGCCCCCCCCATAAGAGGCAGTGTGGCAGAATCCGCCCCCCCCATAAGAGGCAGTGTGGCAGAATCCCCCCCCATAAGAGGCAGTGTGGCAGAATCCCCCCCTCCCCATAAGAGGCAGTGTGGCAGAATCCCCCCCTCCCCATAAGAGGCAGTGTGGCAGAATCCCCCCTCCCCATAAGAGGCAGTGTGGCAGAATCCCCCCTCCCCATAAGAGGCAGTGTGGCAGAATCCCCCCTCCCCATAAGAGGCAGTGTGGCAGAATCCCCCCTCCCCATAAGAGGCAGTGTGGCAGAATCCCCCCTCCCCATAAGAGGCAGTGTGGCATAATCCGCCCCCCCCATAAGAGGCAGTGTGGCAGAATCCCCCCCCCCCCATAAGAGGCAGTGTGGCAGAATCCCCCCCCCCCCCATAAGAGGCAGTGTGGCAGAATCCCCCCCTCCCCATAAGAGGCAGTGTGGCAGAATCCCCCCCCCATAAGAGGCAGTGTGGCAGAACCCCCCCCCCCATTAGAGGCAATGTGGCAGAATCCCCCCCCTCCCCATAAGAGGCAGTGTGGCAGAATCCCCCCCCTCCCCATAAGAGGCAGTGTGGCAGAATCCCCCCCCCCCCCCATTAGAGGCAATGTGGCAGAATCCCCCTCCCATAAGAGGCAATGTGGCAGAATCCCCCCCCCCCCCCATAATAGGCAGCGTGGCGGAATTCCCCCCTATAACAGGCAGTGTGCCAGAATCCCCCCCCCCCCCAATCCTTCTCTTTTAAAGTGACAGTACCGTGTTAAGCCATCAAGGAATAGCAGTGAAGGAAGAAGGTCATATGTTTTATAGGCTAACCCAGTGTGTTTTAAAGTGCAACAAAAACCTGGTTGGCGAGCCGTGGAGCCTAAAAAGACTCCTGGGCCGGCCGCTGGCCTTTTCCCTGGGGCATTGCAAATCGCTGTGTGACTCAAACTCAGCTTTGCGTTGGCTCCCGCAGCAATGTAAGCACTCCCACGTCTTAAAGCGGACCTTCAGCATCATGTAATGAAAAGCCCAAACCCTTAAACTATTCCCCAGCATCTAAAATAAATATATTTAACATTTTTAGTCACTTACATTTTATTCTTTCCCTCACTGGGCTGCAACTCTGTTCAGGTCTCTAGGATACGGGCGCCACCATCTTGGTTAAGTAGCATCACATACTGAGGAGAGGAGGGTTCAAAAGTACAGGGGGCGGGGTTATAGGTTTGTTTTGCACAAACCGAGCAGAGCTGGGGTCGGGGAAAGGTCAGCAATCCTAGAATGCAGAGCGACACAGTCAGAACACACTTCCTGTTTGCATGCAGCCTGCACCCCATGGGCCGCCATCTTGGATATTTACAGTCTCAGAAAATGCAATAGATGCAGGTAGGATCATTTTTAATGTGAGCAATCTGTATGTACGGGGGGGGGGGGGGGAACATACAAGATAGGCTCTTATTCATGGTGAAGGTCCGGATTAATGTGGGCAATCTGTATGTACAGGGGGGGGGAAACATATAAGATAGGCTCCTATTCAGGGTGAAGGTCCGGATTAATGTGGGCAATCTGTATGTACAGCGTGTGGGAAACATATAAGATAGGCTCTTATTCAGGGTGAAGGTCCGGATTAATGTGGGCAATCTGTATGTACAAGGGGGGGAAATATATAAGATAGGCTCCTATTCAGGGTGAAAGTCCTCTTTAATGGAAACTAGGGATGCAGCCGCTCTCCCGATTGCCAAGCTCAGCCAATTGGGGAGCATTACATATGCGCGGCATACAGCGCTGATTAGACAAGACACCCATGCGTGGGCCGGGGGGCGATCTACAGGATTTCACTTAGAGGGGCATCTCAGATCGGGCTGCCCCCCATGGCAAGGATCAATCAAAATCATCGATTTTGCTCCACTTTAAACCGGACCAACAGCCCGGCACGGTTGGAAAAGAAAGGTAGCGACCATTTTGGTGCTTCCTCCCACAGCGTCTCAGCCATGCTGCTGCCTGGATTCAACTGACATAACTGACAATGCACAGTAAACAAAAAGCTGAGCAGCACTTCCTGTTTGCAGGTGGCCTGCAGATGCACGAGCCGCCATTTTGTCTCTGAAATTTACCACGGCAAGAGTTAGAAAAAGGTAAATGAATATTTATGTGCAGCAGGGCACTGCTTGTTGTGTTGGTCTGGTTTAAGTCATTTTTAACTGTTGGTCCGCTTTAATAGGACAACATTTGGCCCAGAGGCAGCCATGAAAGCGAATGTCCTCCATGTAGGCCGCAAGCAATGAGTATAATTAAAATGACCACCTTTAGGCCTGAGGCCCACAATATGGCTGCTAGCGATCAATTATATGGTATAATTAAAATGGCCGCCTTTAGGCCTGAGGCCCACAATATGGCTGCTAGCGATCAATTATATGGTATAATTAAAATGGCCGCCTTTAGGCCTGTGGCCCACAATATGGCTGCTAGCGATCAATTATATGGTGTAATTAAAATGGCCGCCTTTAGGCCTGAGGCCCACAATATGGCTGCTAGCGATCAATTATATGGTATAATTAAAATGGCCGCCTTTAGGCCTGAGGCCCACAATATGGCTGCTAGCGATCAATTATATGGTATAATTAAAATGGCCGCCTTTAGGCCTGTGGCCCACAATATGGCTGCTAGCGATCAATTATATGGTATAATTAAAATGGCCGCCTTTAGGCCTGAGGCCCACAATATGGCTGCTAGCGATCAATTATATGGTATAATTAAAATGGCTGCCTTTAGGCCTGAGGCCCACAATATGGCTGCTAGCGATCAGAATTAAAATGGCTGCCTTTAGGCCTGCTGCCCACAATATGGCTGGTAGCGATTAATGATACGGTATAATTAAAATGGCCGCCTTTAGGCCTGAGGCCCACAATATGGCTGCTAGCGATTCTGCAGCCACCCAGCAATGGCTTCACGTTGGGTTATAAACGATTACGGGCCAGTGACGTCGCTCACGAACACAGACGCCTTTTAACTCGCCGCCGCTTATCGTCTCCATGCATAGAACCCAGGCCCTTAGCAACGCACTCGATCGCATAGCAACCGGGCCTCACGAATTTGTTTCCATGTTCTTCCTGTAGACAGAGGCCTCGGCTTTGATGTCAGGTGACACGCTTAGGGCTGCCGCGCCTCCATTGTGTAGCCTGATGTGACTCGCTTAGGGCTGCCGTGCCTCCATTGTGCGGCCTGAGGTGACTCGCTTAGGGCTGCCGCGCCTCCATTGTGTAGCCTGATGTGACTCGCTTAGGGCTGCCGTGCCTCCATTGTGAGGCCTGAGGTGACTCGCTTAGGGCTGCCGTGCCTCCATTGTGTGGCCTGATGTCACTCGCTTAGGGCTGCCGTGCCTCCATTGTGAGGCCTGAGGTGACTCGCTTAGGGCTGCCGTGCCTCCATTGTGCGGCCTGAGGTGACTCGCTTAGGGCATCCGTGCCTCCATTGTGAGGCCTGAGGTGACTTGCTTAGGGCTGCCGTGCCTCCATTGTGAGGCCTGAGGTGACTCGCTTAGGGCTGTCGTGCCTCCATTGTGCGGCCTGAGGTGACTCGCTTAGGGCTGCCGTGCCTCCATTGTGCAGGCTGAGGTGACTCGCTTAGGGCTGCCGTGCCTCCATTGTGAGGCCTGAGGTGAGTCGCTTATGGCTGCCGTGCCTCCATTGTGCGGCCTGAGGTGACTCGCTTATGGCTGCCGTGCCTCTATGTGAGGCCTGAGGTGACTCGCTTATGGCTGCCGTGCCTCTATGTGAGGCCTGAGGTGAGTCGCTTAGGGCTGCCGTGCCTCCATTGTGTGGCCTGAGATGACTCGCTTAGGGCCGCCGTGCCTCCATTGTGCGGCCTGAGGTGACTCGCTTAGGGCTGCCGTGCCTCCATTGTGCAGGCTGAGGTGAGTCGCTTAGGGCTGCCGTGCCTCCATTGTGCGGCCTGAGGTGACTCGCTTATGGCTGCCGTGCCTCCATTGTGCGGCCTGAGGTGACTCGCTTAGGGCTGCCGTGCTTCTATGTGAGGCCTGAGGTGACTCGCTTAGGGCTGCCGTGCCTCCATTGTGCGGCCTGAGGTGACTCGCTTAGGGCTGCCGTGCCTCCATTGTGCGGCCTGAGGTGACTCGCTGGACGTGAGGTGAGGACATGGCGTTGCCGGGAGACCGCTGATAAGAACCAGTTCCCTCACCAGAATGGCTGCTTGTTTTATTTTGCTCACATTCCTGCTATGTAAAGGTGTGAACAATGGATCTATTACACTGGCTAATGGTCAGCACTGGGTATACCAGGCAGGTTCTGGGGCCCCTGCATCTTGGGAGGGCCCCATACTCTGGGCAGCCCCTAAGCAGGACGCAGGGCCGTACAGTAACCAGGACTAAGGACTGGCAGACAGGGGCAGATTGGCTCTCCCTCTATTCTTTGTTTCTTTCCTTCTATTCTTTTATCTTTCTTTCTGTCTTTCCATATAGTCTGTTTTTTTTTTTCTTTCATTTGTTCTTTTTTTCTTCTTCCCTTCTTTTACTTGATTTGTTCCCAAATTTTTTTTTTTTTTTCATCTGTTCGTTCTACCATTTATTTTCTACTTTTTTTTGTCACCTCTTCCCAGTCCTATGGCGCATGCGTGGCCGCTCTTCCAATCAGCACGCTCAGACGTCACGTCTTCTAAGCCAGTGCCTCCAGCGGCCCCAGGGGAAAGGACCAAAACCCCGGATAGTCAATAATCCTGGGTTTTGGTCCTCTTTAACATTCCCATGCAACCAGGGAGAAATCTACTGGTCGCCGGCGGTCACACGGGGTTGCTATCTGACTGGAGAAGGTAAGTATCGGGGCTGGAGATTACGTTTCCTCCCCCTTCGGTATGTGGAGTACGACATTCCTTCTTGAATGACCCCAAATGTCTAGCTTAGGAACCCTCCATTCTTAAAGTGGAGCAAAACCCGGGTATTTGGCTTTTTCGAGGCCTCATCCCCCATTTCCCTCTAAATGGGAGCGTGCCCAAACCGGCCATTCGGACCCTTGGACCGAGAAGCAAGGTAAGTGTACGGGGTGACTTGTGGGGGTTTTATAAAGCAGGGCATCACGATTTTGGATTCCTGGTGGGGAGGAAATCGATCGTCCCGGGAACCTTATAGATTGTATAATAATATAGATTATATAGATAGGTTTTGGTCATGCTGGGTTTTGGTCCACTTTAAAGCAGAACAGACTTTCCTGCCACTATGCGTGGGATGGTGGTGCTGCTCGGGATGCCCCCTGCTGCCTAGTTCAGGTATTATCCTATAGTCCTGCCTTCCTTGCTTTTCCTAGTGCATGGCACGGCCTGCTTCAGAAAGTCCTTACGTCTGGGTTATTCCGCCACAAGGTGGCGCAGTGCACTGCAGAAGAGTTGTGGCTCCTCCCGGTACCATATAAAAACGGAATCGCCATAGACTTATCCAGTTTTTGCTCTGCAGTGATTCTGCGAAGATAGAAGATGGCTCTTATATATTGCGCAGGTGAGCGGGGCAACCAAGCCTGCGGCCCTTCATGGCTATTTCCATCCGTTTCCGGACCCTCTGTGCCTCCCAGCCTCGGCTGTCGGATCAGGTGAGGGTAACGGAGCACTAGGGTCAAGTGCTCAGGGAGCGCTGCTCCAAGCCGCAGACCCTGTTCCACAAAAGGTAGCCGGCCATAGGCTTTATGGTGAGCCTACTAGCCGCTGCTTTGTACTACGCTCCGCGGCGGGCGGCGTTATATCTGTGAGGCGTTTTTTACTGTGTGGATGACGTAGGCGAGGTCACGTGAGCGCCGTTTTCGCACTCTTCAGGGGGGGGGGGGGGGGGCGGCCGATGACGCGTATCGCGTCGTTCTCCCGCGGCCCGCCCCTCAAGGTTCCTCTGTCGGCGCCATCTTGATTCTGCTGCGTGTCTGGGGCCCTCTTCATCCCTGGGCTGCGGCGGTGATTTCTGCCTGTGTCGCTTCCTCCGGTGGTCTGGCGGCTGGCGATCCTTGTCCTGCTTGGTCCGTGAGTCCCCTCTGGGGTTTTTTTGTTCCTTGGGGCATGGGCTGCGGGATAATTATGTTTTTACTTATGTCTTTCAGGCGGGACACCCGTGGGTTGTGGTTTCTCCCGGTCCTGCCCCTTACCCCCCCTCATCTCCCCTTACTGGCTCTGGGGGCATCCCTTGGGGGGCATCCCGGGTGGCTTTTTATTAGCCATTACCCTGGGCTGGCATATTGCACCTGTATTAATCACCATATGGAGGCTTCTGGGGATAGCGTGCTCGGGGGTCCTTCAGGGCAATCCCGGCTGTGTGTCATGTGCGGGGCATCCCCTATCAGTAACGATGTCACGGTGTGCGTGCCGTGCGCCCAAGGTATCATTGCGCTGCCTGCTTCTCTCCCCAGTTCTGCGCCCCCTTCGGCATCATCTACCTCCCCGCGCCTGCATTTAGCACCCAGTGAGGGGGATACTAGCAGGGGGTCACAAGCTGATCTGGCACTTCGTGTGGCCAGCATTGAAAGGCAGCTTGCCAGGCCTGTTCCACGTAAGGCCTCTAGCAAGAAGCGGCACCTGTCTCCCACGCATTCCCTGTTTACTGAGGAGCAGGAGGAAATTGATCTTTTTGATGACCGTTACTCCCTAGAGGAGGGGGAGCTCTTCCCAGGCTCCGATTCCTCTGGGGACCAGCAGGTGGGCTGCGACCGTGACCCTGGGTCTGAGTCTGAGGATTCCTGGATCCTTGAGGACACTGTTAGTCTGTTGTCTCACATTTTTGAAATATTGCACATTGTCCCCCCTAAGGTGGCTAAGAGGAAGCAGGGTGAGCTATTTCGTCCTGTTAAGCAGCATCTGGAGTTCCCTGAGCAGAGTCATTTCACTAATATGGTGCTCAAGGAGTGGGAACGTCCTAATAGATTGCCTGCGGTGCCCAAAGGGTTGGATAGGAAGTATCCCTTTCCAGCTGACCAGGTTAAGCGATGGTCGGGTCCCCGCGAGGTGGACGCTGCCGTTCTGGGGCTGTCCAACACCTCATTCATGCCTTCCCCTGACACTACTACACTGCGGGACAGCGAGGACCGGCGTATGGATCAGCTGGCCTGCCATGCTTTTACATTTGTGGTGACTGGGCTGCGTCCGGCCTGTGCTGCTGCCATAACCGCTATTGTCCTTAAGAAACAGCTCAATCGTCTCATGATGGCGCTACAGCCGGTAGGGAGGATTATAGGGCCCTCTAGCTTTGCTCTGATTTTGTTGCCTTTATCCTTACTGCCATGGATGATGTGTTACGGCTGAGTAGTAGGGCCTTTGCCCTTTTGGTGGCTATGCGCCGCTCTGTTGCGTCAGTGGGCAGCTGACGCTGCTGCTAAGAAGGCTCTCACTGGGCTCCCTTTTGTGGGGCTGCGGCTCTTTGGTGAGCTTCTGGATGTTTTAGCCAAGGATGGTAGGCTGCCTCAGCGCAGGAAGCAGACTCGGCCCTATCGGGGGCCCTCCGCTTCCTTCTCCTCCTTTCGTGCCTCCAGAGGAGGTCGAGGCTCCCTCTTTTCAGGTATCCGCAGGGGTTCTTGGGGCCGTGGCAGATCCTGTGGTCGTCCCGGTCTCTCAAGGGGCCCCAAGCCCAAACATTCTCCCATGCCCCCTCAGGCATGAAGAGGCGCCCTCACCCATCCGGGTGGGGGGACGGCTTCGGCTCTTTGCTCACGTTTGGAGGCTCCGCGTCTCAGACCGGTGGATTCAGGAGGTGGTGTCCCCCGGTTACAAGATAGAGTTTGCAGCCTGGCCGCCTCCCAGATTCCTCAGATCTCGGATTTCTCAAAACCCTCTGTCAGCTCAGGGGTTGCGCCTTGCGGTTCAACGTCTTTTGAAGTCAGGAGTCATTTGCCTGGTGCCTCCCCAGGAACGGGGTCAGGGTTTCTACTCCAATCTTTTCACGGTTCAAGTTTGTCAGGTTCAAGCACTTTCGCATGGAGACGCTACGCTCGGCTGTCACTACCCTTCGCCCGGGCGACTTCATGACCTCCATGGACAACAAGGATGCTTCTCTTCACGTGCCAATCTTTCCAGGTCATCAGAGATTTCTCAGGTTTGCTCTAGAGGATCAGCATTACCAGTTTGTGACCTTACCGTTCGGTATCGCCTCGGCGCCTCAGGTGTTCACCAAGGTATTTGCGGGTGTGATGGCTCTGCTGCGGAATCGGGGCATTCACATCCTTCCTTACTTGGATGACATTCTGATTGCGGCTCAGTCTCTTCATCAGGCCGAGAAGGATACTCAGGTCGTGGCCTCCACTCTCGAGTCCTTCGGCTGGGTGATCAAGTACCCCAAGTCTTCACTGTCTCCGTCTTTGGTGAGGTCCTTTCTGGGCATGACTCTGGATATTCCAGGTATTCCTGCCTTAGCTGAAGGTGGAGGGCCTTCAGAAGCAGGCACGGGCTCTGCTCTTGTGCCCCCATCCGGCAAGGGATGCAGTTAGTGGGCCTGATGGTGTCCTGCTTCGAGGCGGTCTCCTTTGCTCAGTTTCACATGAGACCTCTTCAGTTGCACCTTCTGTCTGTTTGGAATCGGTGCCCTGTGTCCCTGGATCAGGAATTTGCTCTGTCCCCCCTGGCCAGACAGTCCCTCTCGTGGTGGCTGGACTCAAGGAAACTTCTAGTGGGCAGGACATTTCTGCCCCAGTGTTGGGAGACTGTCACCACAGATGCCAGTCTGACTGGTTGGGGGGCTTTTGGAAGTCTCTGCTGTTCCAGGGTCAGTGGGTCCCCCAGGAGGCCCATGCTCCCATCAATGTCCTGGAACTGAGGGCGATCAGGTTGGTTCTTTCTCAGCTGACCTCACACCTTCGGGGTCGGGCTGTTCAGATCCGCTCAGACAACCAGACGGCGGTTGCCTACATCAATCATCAGGGAGGGACTCGGAGCAAGCGAGCCCTCAAGGAAGTGTCCCTAATACTGTCTTGGACGTAAGAGAATGTTCCCTGCATCTCGGCGGTTTACATTCCGGGGGTGGAGAACCAGGAGGCAGAGTCCCTGAGCAGGGGGACGTCTCGGCTGGGGGAATGGTCCCTCAGCAACAAGGTATATCACTCCCTGTGTCACCGCTGGGGTCTTCCGGATGTGGACCTGTTTGCGTCCCGCTACAATCACAAGCTTCCCAGGTTCGTCTCCCTGTCTAAGGACTCTCTGGCCTTCGCCACGGATGCGCTGGCAATGCCTTGGACGGAGTTTCGGCTTCTCTATGTGTTCCCTCCTTTTGCTCTGCTGGGCAGAGTGCTGCGCAAGATAGCCCAGGAAGGGGTACCGTCCATTCTGGTGGCCCCCTGTTGGCCAAGGAGGGTGTGGTTCGCAGACGTTGTGCAGTTGGCAGTAGATCGGTACGTCTTGCCCAAGGATCCAGATCTGCTTACTCAGGGACAGCTGTGCCATCCCAATTTACAAACGCTGGCTTTAACGGCTTGGCTGCTGAAACCTCCATCCTGATGGATAAGGGGTTGCCGGCTTCTGTTGTTGATACCATGATTCGGGCTAGGAAGAAGTCCTCATCCTTTATCTACTATAGGGTCTGGCATGCTTACATTGCCTGGTGTGAGTCCAAGTCTCTTCCTTGTAGGGTGTTTTCTATCCCCAGGATTCTGGAATTTTTGCAACATGGTTTGGATTCGGGCCTTCAACTTAGTACCCTCAAGGGACAGGTGTCAGCCCTGGCAATTTTTTTCCAAAGATCCTTTGCCAATCACCGTTTGGTTAAGACTTTTTTCCAGGGAGCTACTCATGTGCGTCCGCCACGTAAACCTATGCTACCGGTTTGGGATCTGAATGTGGTGTTGTCTGCTCTGCAGGGTCCTCCCTTTGAGCCTATCAGTGGGGCTGCCTTGCCCATTCTGACTCCTTAAGGTGGCCTTCTTGGTGGCCATTACTTCGGTCAGGCGAGTTTCTGAGCTGGCGGCACTCTCCATCAAACCTCCTTATTTTGAGAGGCATCAGGATAAGGTGGTGTTTCGTCTCAAGCCGGATTTCTTGCCTAAGGTTGTGTCTGCTTTTCATCTCAATCAGGACATTGTTTTGCCTTCTTTGTGTCCTAACCCTGCTAATTCCAAGGAGCGGACCCTTCATTCTCTGGATGTTGTCAGGGCCCTGAAGTTTTATTTGGTTGCTACTGAGCCTTTCAGGAAATCTGATGCTCTTTTTGTTCTTCCTGCTGGACCTAGGAAGGGGTTTTCCTCCTGCTAAATCCACTATCGGCAAGTGGATCCGTCAGGCGGTGGAGCAGGCCTATTCTGCTAAGGGGAAGGTTCCTTCTTTTAGGGTTACTGCTCATTCCACTCGTGCTATTGGTGCGTCTTGGGCGTTTCAGCACCAAGCTTCTGTTGAACAAGTTTGTAAGGCCGCTACTTGGTCTTCTGTTCATACTTTTTCCGCAAGGTGCTTCAGGCGGTAGTGGTTTAAACTGTCTGTTGTTACTTTTTGGGGATCCCACCCTGCCTTACGGACACTGCTTTTGGATGTCCCAGACGTAAGGACTTTCTGAAGCAGGCCGTGCCATGCAATAGGAAATGGACAATTCTGTGAGTACTCACCTGTAGAATTGTTTTTGTTCTTGCATGGCACGGCCTGCTTCACCCCACCCTTGTTATCGTTATTCTTGGTTGCCTCTTTATGGTGATTGTTCCAAGTTAGTTGGGGTTGTTACCTTTTTTACCTTTATTAGCTCCCGGTTTCTTGAATAACTGCTTGTCAACACTGGATAAGTCTATGGTGATTCCGTTTTTATATGGTACCGGGAGGAGCCACAACTCTTCTGCAGTACACTGCACCACCTTGTGGCGGATTACCCAGACGTAAGGACTTTTTGAAGCAGGCCGTGCCATGCATAGTAAAAACAATTCTACAGGCGAGTACTCACAGAATTGTCTTTTCTCAGGCCATGTGCTGGTCACCATGTATGTACAGTTATTAGATCCCATTGGGTGGGGCGGTAGATAAGTACACCGTCCTCCTTTCTGGAATCCTCAGATTCCAAAAAGAGAACAGCAGGCACAGCCTAAATCAAAATCATGTGCGTGCTCCTAGGTCTGTGCCACATCAATAACCAAACACATAGGCACAAGAAAACCTTTCACAAATGGGCACAGCACAAAATATATAGTAAAAATATAAATCTTTATTTTAGTGACTCTACTACATAAAAAACAAATATAGACCGTATTAAAAACAATTGCACCAATAGGAAGCCCCATTGCTCTATCGCCTCCATAATGGGAATATCACTTCAAAAACAAATCTAAATTCATAATGTTACACATATCCTAGATACCAATCCTATCCAATACAGAAACGATACAATAAATATAAATGTGACATATATATATCCGATAATGTGCAATAAGCTACGTTGAACCTCATTCTAGATACTAATACTATCCAATACAGAAAAGATACAATAAATATAAATGTGACAAAATATATATATATCCGATAATGTGCAATAAGCTACATTGAAACACATTCTAGATACTAATACTATCCAATACAGAAAAGATACAATAAATATAAATGTGACTATATATATCTCCAACCATGTGCAATAAGCTACATTGAAACACATTCTAGATACTAATTCTATCCAATACAGAAAAGATACAATAAATATGAATGTGACAATATATATATATATCTATATCCAACCATGTGCAATAAGCTACATTGAAACAAATTGAGGAGAGCAGCTGAGCTTCTCCTATGATAAAGTGCAGATGCTGAGATGGCAGCAATACCAGTAATCAAGCTAAATATAAATCCACTTTGTGATCCTACCAAACTATAATTGAGTAAAATACTATTCATCTAGTTTATATTTCTCCCTCCTCAGCCGCGCCACGCTCTCCTTTCAGTTTAGCTCTGCTTGTAACCGGTTACCCTTTATCTTTTCCAGCTCTCCGCCTCCTTTGACGCCCACCACACGCCCATTGTGAGGACCCCAACGGCGAAGGTGAGAAACTCCTCAGCCAAGCAGCTCCCGACCTCACTGGCCGCCCTCTCCGAGCCATTGGCCACCTTCTCCAGTGAGTATTATTGGGTTCACTGTATACATTGTGTCTGCTAAACAATGGTTCACACAATACAATACAGACCATGTGATGTCCACTACTTACCTCAGCCTCCTCTCCTCACCCTGTGATCTCCACTACTTACCTCAGCCTCCTCTCCTCACCCTGTGATCTCCACTACTTACCTCAGCCTCCTCTCCTCATCCTGTGGTCTCCACTACTTACCTCAGCCTCCTCTCCTCATCCTGTGATCGCCACTACTTACCTCAGCCTCCTCTCCTCACCCTGTGATCTCCACTACTTATCTCAGCCTCCTCTCCTCACCCTGTGATCTCCACTACTTACCTCAGCCTCCTCTCCTCATCCTGTGATCTCCACTACTTATCTCAGCCTCCTCTCCTCATCCTGTGATCTCCACTACTTATCTCAGCCTCCTCTCCTCACCCTGTGATCTCCACTACTTACCTCAGCCTCCTCTCCTCATCCTGTGATCTCCACTACTTACCTCAGCCTCCTCTCCTCATCCTGTGATCTCCACTACTTACCTCAGCCTCCTCTCCTCATCCTGTGATCTCCACTACTTATCTCAGCCTCCTCTCCTCATCCTGTGATCTCCACTACTTATCTCAGCCTCCTCTCCTCATCCTGTGATCTCCACTACTTACCTCAGCCTCCTCCTCATCCTGTGATCTCCACTACTTACCTCAGCCTCCTCTTTTCATCCTGTGATCTCCACTACTTACCTCAGCCTCCTCTCCTCATCCTGTGATGTCCACTACTTACCTCAGCCTCCTCTCCTCACCCTGTGATCTCCACTACTTACCTCAGCCTCCTCTCCTCATCCTGTGATCTCCACTACTTACCTCAGCCTCCTCTCCTCACCCTGTGATCTCCACTACTTACCTCAGCCTCCTCCTCATCCTGTGATCTCCACTACTTACCTCAGCCTCCTCTTTTCATCCTGTGATCTCCACTACTTACCTCAGCCTCCTCTCCTCATCCTGTGATCTCCACTATTTACCTCAGCCTCCTCTCCTCATCCTGTGGTGTCCACTACTTACCTCAGCCTCCTCTCCTCATCCTGTGGTGTCCATTACTTACCTCAGCCTCCTCTCCTCATCCTGTGGTGTCCACTACTTACCTCTGCTCTAGTCCCTCAGCCTCCTCTCCTCATCCTGTGGTGTCCATTACTTACCTCAGCCTCCTCTCCTCATCCTGTGGTGTCCACTACTTACCTCTGCTCTAGTCCCTCAGCCTCCTCTCCTCATCCTGTGGTGTCCATTACTTACCTCAGCCTCCTCTCCTCATCCTGTGGTGTCCACTACTTACCTCAGCCTCCTCTCCTCATCCTGTGGTGTCCATTACTTACCTCAGCCTCCTCTCCTCATCCTGTGGTGTCCACTACTTACCTCAGCCTCCTCTCCTCATCCTGTGGTGTCCATTACTTACCTCAGCCTCCTCTCCTCATCCTGTGGTGTCCACTACTTACCTCTACTCTAGTCCCTCAGCCTCCTCATCCATTACTTGCTGGCCTATATAAGATTCCAGGGCTGCCAGATCCCCCCGGGGCATCCTGACTTTGCTGTGTGAAACCCTCCAGGTCGCCCAGAAACTCGCCTTCCTTCGCAGTTCATTGGCGCATGTGCGAGCAGCAGCCGCATCCCTGCTATCCCTTTGAAAGAGGAACCTCAGACCTAAAATCAAAAGGGACCAATTGCCCCCCCCCCCCCTCATCGGCCCCTACTTACCTTTTGGATGTTGACATCCGGCTGCTTCAGGGCTCGATCCTCACCCCCACCACCAGCTTAGCCGGCGCTTACTGACATGCGTGGCCTTAGCTGTGCTCTTCAATGTCCAACACTGATCCCGCAGCTATGCGAAGTCTCGCAGGATTTTGTGCGGTTCCATTGCATCCCATTCATGGGCACCGCGCAGGCGTGAGATCGGGAGCTGCACGCAGTGCCTGATGGGAGGCAAGATGGCGCTGCCCGTCGAGCGGTTGTTTCGCAATCCCCGGTCAGGTGAGTAAACACTCCCTGGAGCACGAGCGCAAGGCAGCAGTGGATGCGGCCGCTCTCCCTCCCCATTCACTCTAATCGTAGCCGCACGCAGAATTACATCACTTCAGCGGGCTGCTCTGATTGGACGAGAGCCCGTGCATACGCTGTTGGACCAGAAAGAAGTGCATGTTACACCTTATTTAGGGACAATATGTAAATGAAGCCACACCCCCTCATTGAGGAATGGATAGGAAATAATACCATTTTGTGAATACTCACCTTGTAAAATGGGTATTGTAAGTATGTCACACACCCCGCTTCAAGATAATCATTACATGTGGGTAGTATGGTCTGAAGAGGGCGATCTGCAGAGATGATTGGAGGAAAGAAAGCCCCTCCCAGTCCATAAATACCTGGGACCTCCCACTCATTACCCAGTATAAAGAAAGCAGTAAGGCAAGGGACCAGGAAGAGCCAAATATTAGTCATAACAACGCAAAGTTCACAAAACGATGGATCCAGAATACAAAAGGGCGGGTTGAAGCGGGGTGTGTGACATACTTATAATACCCATTTTACAAGGTTTACAAGAGTATTCACAAAATGGTATTATTCCAAGTATGTCACACACCCCGCTTCAAGATAATCATTACATGTGGGACATCCAAAAGCAGTGTCCATAAAGGGTGGGGATCCAAAACAAGGCATAAAGCACAACTTAAACTACTGCAGCCTGCAGAACTTTGCGGCCAAAAACAGCATCCGCTGAGGCCCAAACATCAACCTTGTAAAAACTTTGAAAAAGTGTGAACAGAAGACCAGGTAGCGGTCTTGCAAACTTGCTCAACAGAGGCCTGGTGCTGAAAAGCCCAGGAAGCCCCAACCGCACTAGTAGAATGAGCTGTAACACGAAAGGGAGGATTTCTCCCCTTAGCAGAAAAGGCCCCGACAATGGCCTGACGAATCCACTTACTGATGGAAGACTTAGCGGGCGCCAAACCTTTCTTGGGCCCAGAGGGTACCACAAAGAAGGCATCAGTCTGACAAAAGGCAGACGTTACCACCAAATAGTACTTCACAACTCGAACCACATCCAGGGAATGCAGGACCCTCTCCTTTTCGTTACTGGGATTAGGACACAGAGAGGGCAAAACAATGTCTTGATTTAAATGAAAAGGCAGAAAACCACCTGAGGAAATAAATCCGGGTTAAAACGGAAAACCACCTTGTCCTGATGTCTTTCAAAATACGGGACCTGAATGGACAGAGCCGCCAACTCAGAAACACGCCGAACAGAAGTGATAGCTACCAAAAAGGCCACCTTCTGAGTAAGGGAAGACAAGGCAATATCATGCAAGGGCTCAAAGGGAGGACCCTGAAGAGCAGAAAGAACCAAATTCAAATCCCAAACCGGAATCAGAGCCTTCCTAGGGGGCCGCACGTGCGTAACCCCCTGGAAAAAGGTCTTAACCAGCGGATGAAGCACAAAAGATCTTTGGAAAAACACCGCCAGGGCAGACACCTGCCCCTTCAGAGTATTAAGTTGGAGTCCTATATCCAAACCGTGTTGCAGGAACTCCAGGATTCTAGAAATAGAGAATTCCCTGCAAGGGAAAGCCCTAGTCTCACACCAATCAATATAAGACCTCCAAGTCCTATAGTAAACGGAAGAAGAAGACCTCTTCCTAGCGCTAATAAGAGTGAATAACCGCATCAGAAAGACCTTCCTCCTTCAAGATGGAGGTTTCCGCAGCCACGCCGTCAAAGCCAGCGTTGGTAAATTGGGGCAACGTAGATGACCCTGTGTGTGCAGATCCGGCAGCAGGGGCAGAACGAACTGATCTTCTGCTAACCTTACCACGTCTGCGAACAAAACCTGTCTTGGCCACCTTGGAGCCACCAGAATTGCTGACGCTCCTTCCAGAGCCAGCTTGCGCACTACTCTGGCTACCATGGGAAACGGAGGGAACAGATACAGAAACCCCAGATCCCTCCAGTTCAGGGACATGGCGTCCGTCGCGAAGGCTAGCGGAACCTTCGCCAGAGACACAGATGCCGGAAGTTTGTGATTGTGACGGGAGGCAAAGAGGTCCACCACCGGTGAAACCCACCTGAGACAAATCGAACGAAACACCTTGGGACTGAGAGGCCACTCCCTCTTGCGGGCTGACCACCTACTCAGAGAGTCCGCCTCCGAGTTCTCTACTCCCAGAAAGTGAACTGCCGAGATGCACGGGACGTGGCTCTCCGCCCGTCCCTCCCTGGTGATTGATGTAGGCAACCGCCGTCCGATTGTCCGACCGAACCTGGACCGGCAAGCCCTGCAGGAGATGAGTCAAACGAAAAAGAACCATTCTGATGGCTCTCAATTCCAGAATGTTGATAGGCTCGTGGGCTTCCAGGGGTCCCCACAACCCCTGAAATTGCAGATCCTTCCAGAAGCCCCCCCATCCTGAGAGGCTGGCATCCGTGGTGACCACCTCCCAACGAGGAGTCTGAAAAGACCTGCCCTTCAACAGATTGGTTGAGTTCAGCCACCACCTGAGTGGTCGGCGAACAGGGGGAGACATCAGAAAGAATTGATCCAGCGACAGAGGAGATCTATTCCAGACAGACAATAGATGGAGTTGTAGCGTCCTCGTGTGAAACTGGGTAAAGGGGACTGCCTCGAAGGAGGCCACCATCAACCCCACCAGTCTCATTCCTAGTCGAATGGTCGGACGAGGAATGGACATGAGCGACCGAATCAATTCCTGAATCAAAAGAACCTTGGATTGAAGAAGGAACACTCTGGCCTGATCTGTATCCAGAGACATTCCCAGAAAGGATACTATCCTGGACGGGTAAAAGGAGGACTTGGGGTAGTTGATCACCCAGCAGAACCTCTCCAGAGTGGATATTACCGTCCTGGTGTCCAATTCCGCTTGGCTGAATGATGATGCCATGATGAGGAGATCGTCCAGATATGGCACTATGCGAATTCCCTGCGCTCTAAGAAGAGCCATCACCCCAGCGAGCACCTTGGTGAAAAACCCTTGGAGCTGTGGTGAGACCAAAAGGAAGAGCTACAAACTGAAAGTGCAGATCTTCCACCACAAACCTGAGGAATCTCTGGTGCGCGGGAAAAATCGGAACATGGAGGAAAGCGTCCTTGATGTCTATGGACGTCATGAAGTCCCCCTGACGGAGAGCGCGGATAGCTGAACGAAGCGATTCCATGCGAAATTTTTGCAGCCTGATAAACCTGTTGAGGATCTTCAGATCCAGGATGGGCCGGATAGAGCCATCCTTTTTGGGGACCGTGAACAGATTTGAGTAAAATCCCCGACCCTGATCTGATAGGGGCACTGACGAGATGACCTCTATCTCCTGAAGACTTGAAAACGCCTCCCGAAGCCCCTGCGCCAGGTGCGTCCGGGGGCACCCTAGACCTGAAGAAAAGCGGAGGAGGACGGGCCTCGAACTCCAACTTGTAGCCGGAAGACACGACTTCCCGGATCCATTTGTCCGAAACCTCCCGAATCCAGATCAGAGAGAAGTGTCGCAGCCGTCCCCCCACCCGCACGGGTGAGGGCGCCCCCTCATTGCTGAGCAGGCTTGTTCGCAGGTTTTGGGTTTTGAACCCCAGTTGTATCCTGAGCGGGCACGTCCTCTGCCCCTATTCCAGGCATCTCCTCTAGTGGAAGGGAAGGCGAAACCTCTTCCTGTTCTGGATCCGCGAAAGGAATGATTGAAAGAAGCCGCCCCGCGAAAGGGACGTCGTTGCTTCTTGCGTTGAGGTAACTTACCCCCCTTAGCTACTAAATCCAATTTTTCTCCAAAAAGCCGTAGCCCCACGAATGGGAGAGACGTCAGCGACTTTTTTGACCAAAAGTCGGCCGCCCACTGGCGCAACCAAACTGAACGCCTTATAGTCACCATCAGAGCAGAAGCTCCCCAAGGCGGCTAACATGAAAGACAAGAATAACTCACAACGTTTAAGTCCCAGAAATTCGTCACTGTCCGGGTGCAAACCGGAAGATGACAACAAGTCTCTGACCACCGACCTGGTAGCCACCACCAGCAGAGACGGAGCGCAAAAAAGGCCGTATGGCTGCCCGAATACTGGCGAAACGATGACAAGCCATCTGGTCAATTCGTTTATCCCCTCCATCTTTAAGAGAAGAGCAATCCGGGTTATTCAAAAACGGCTGAATTGGATAACCCCTGAATTGGTGCATCCACCTCAGGGGGGGACGTCCAGCGCCTAACCGTGTCCGAAGGGAAAGGATATCTTTTATCCCAACTCTGAGGAATGCCTGGGGGCCGAGCCGGCCTCTCCCATTCCTTAGAAATAATCTTATCAAAATGCCTTTGATTAGGGAATTCCAAGCGCGGCTTGGATTCCTCATAAAACTCCCCTTGTTGATGAGGAGCAACCTCCGGAGGAGAAATAGCCAGAACCTCAAACATCTGAGCAAGGACGTTAGGAGTATCCAAAGAACTCCCTGACCCCCTTCTCAGAGTCCGCGCCAACAAATTGCTGGTCGTCCGAATAATCCGATTCGTCAAATAGCTCCCCTTCCTCCAGAGGGGTGTAATCTGACCATCGTCATATTCAAATGTCGGTGGGACCGGTGACAAATGCTTTCTCTTAGCTGAAGCCTTCTTGGCAACCGCAGAAGAAATACATTTTTCAATATTAGTCAATCTAGCACACACATCAGATTGCGACTGCCCACCCGTGACAACGTCACACGGGACACGGGCCAAGACGGGGTGGGAAGGGGATGACGCCGGCGGTGCTGACCCAGACGCCTGGGGTTCTGACTGCCGTGTAATAGTCTGCAGTGCACATAGTATACATAGAAATACGTCATCCCCTGTTAGGGATACCCCACAGCCCATGCACTTCCGGGATTGCCCCGAGGGGAGCCCGGTATCTGGGGATGCCTCCATACGGTGAACTTATATGTAGTCGCAATGACCGAGGGAATTACGCTAGTAAGCAACCCGGGATGCCCTTATAATTGTCCCAAGTGGGAGGATCAGAAGAAGACCCCTTAAAACCTAAGGCGTTCTACCTGAAAGACTGCCGGATACAAAGGGTTACATATAAGCCTTCCTGCGTGAGGTAAATGGCGTCCACCACACACGCAGCTCACAGAGGCAGAGAGGATCCTGTGGGCGTGGCCAGCGCGGAGCGCGCGATATGCGTAGCTCCGCCCCCTTACAGAGCGAAAAGCGGGCTCCGCAGTGGGTCTGCCTAACAGGGGCGGGCCGTGGCGTCCCGTTCAACAGCCCGGCCCCGCCCCTAATGGCAAAATGTGTGAGGTAAATTACCTCAGAAAAACACTATAGCGCACACATATACCGGCGCCATGGCAAGAACAGCAGCCGCGGCGCCGGTAACCACAAAGACCCCAGGGATGTAATGGGTGCGGGCCGCTGCGACTGCCCACTGTGGCCAGCGCGTGAGGGGAGATCTCCCCTCACAAGATTAAGGGAACCGCCAGCGCAAATAACCGCCGCGGCCATTGCGGTAGTCACCGCAACAAAAACAGTAAAGCCAGGGGGACAAGCCAGCGCCAACAGCCGGCCCCACCCCCCAACTACAACTTCTGAGGAGAAAAGTTCTCCTCAGCTCTGGCGCCAGTAGCAGCAAGCGCCGCTGTTAAAGTGAAACAATGCACAATAAATAAATCCTAACTCTGAGGTAAAAAAGGTGGCCCCCGACATTTTATCCCCACGACCACAGGAGAAGGGCATCAGGAAAGGGGGGCCAAGGGACAGGGCATCCCAAACCGGGGTCACCAGCCCGGATAACCGCCTACCCTCTGGTACAGGGTCTCACGGTGGAGCATGGCTCCAGAGCACTAAAAGTGCCATTCTACCCTCACCCGGGATACAGCCTAGACTGGGAGGCATGTGTATTGGGACTTATAAAAAACATAACCGGGTGGAAATAGAGAGAAAAGCGGGCCGGGAATAAGCCCGGCTACCTGAAATCCCCCTGTGCAAGGAGGAGACATCATCATCTGACTTGCTCGCCGTCTGCAGAGATGGAAAACTGGGTAATGAGTGGGAGGTCCCAGGTATTTATGGACTGGGAGGGGCTTTCTTTCCTCCAATCATCTCTGCAGATCGCCCTCTTCAGACCATACTACCCACATGTAATGATTATCTTGAAGCGGGGTGTGTGACATACTTGGAATACATTGTAACAGTTACAACAATAGAAACACTATGAATAGGCAAATTATCATTTATTGCTGCAGATCTGCAAGTTACACCTCAAAGAGGGACCATATGTAAATGAAGCCACACCCCCTCATTGAGGGATGGATAAAGCCAGGCCCCCTCATTGGGGGGTGAATGAAGCCACGCCCCCTTATTGAGGGATTGATAGGAAATACATTATAACAAATACAACAATGGAAACACTTTGAATAGGCAAATGAATAATTTATTGCTGCAAATCTGCATGTTACACCTCAAAGAGGGACAATATGTAAATGAAGCCACACCCCCTCACTGAGGGATGGATGAAGCCACACCCCTCATTGATGGATAGGTGAAGCCACACCCCCTCATTGAGGGATATATGAAGCCACACCCCCTCATTGAGGGATAGGTGAAGCCACACCCCCTCATTGAGGGATAGGTGAAGCCACACCCCCTCATTGAGGGATAGGTGAAGCCACACCCCCTCATTGAGGGATAGGTGAAGCCACACCCCCTCATTGAGGGATAGGTGAAGCCACACCCCCTCATTGAGGGATAGGTGAAGCCACACCCCCTCATTGAGGGATAGGTGAAGCCACACCCCCTCATTGAGGGATGGATAGAAGATAGGTTGTAACAGTTACAACAATAGAAACACTTTGGATAGGCAAACAAATCATTTATTGTTGCAGATCTGCATGTTACACCTCAAAGAGGGACGAATGAGAACAAGGAGGGACAGTGGGACATGGAATACAAAGAGGGACAGTCTCTCAAAATCAGGGCCACTTGGAAGATATGCAGTGGGCGGGGGTGCCATCATGGCAGATTTTTTCCCAAAGATCTCCCTAAGTTGTGTCAGTTATATTCCTCGGACGGCTTCTTTAGGACAGGAGTCCCTGATAGAAAATAAGTGTGGACCCGGCTGACCTTTGCTGCCTGTTAGGGTCCGCTTGTCAGCATAAGCCCCGCTCGCTCCATTGCTGCCTGTTAGGGTCCGCTTGTCAGCATAAGCCCCGCTCGCTCCATTGCTGCCTGTTAGGGTCCGCTTGTCAGCATAAGCTCCGCTCGCTCCATTGCTGTCTGTTAGGGTCCGCTTGTCAGCATAAGCCCCGCTCGCTCCATTGCTGCCCGTTAGGGTCCGCTTGTCAGCATAAGCCCCGCTCGCTCCATTGCTGCCTGTTAGGGTCCGCTTGTCAGCATAAGCCCCGCTCGCTCCATTGCTTGCGGACAAAGGCCTCGCCTCTCACATAGAGACAGGGCTACAATGTCCCCGGGGGTTTCCAGCGCTATATTTTGACCATCGTCATGGACGCAAAGCCCAAAGCTTAAAGACCTGTCACCCGTTTGTTGTGCCGTGTCCGAATCGCGGTGACGTTTCCCCTTCAACACTGTATTTAAAGCGTGACAGGCTTTCCATATAAACACCTTGCTGGCGTGACCCCGCTGTCAGGGGTCACGTAGAAGCGCAGGGACGCGGAGATGCAGCAAGGGCTTGGGGAAGAGGTGAGCATCGGGCTATTCTGGATGCCCCATTATTTTGACTCGCCCAGATGGCAGTAATGGAATTCTGTAGACAGCTCCAGGTTCCTTGTGTGTGTCTGTGATGGAGGTTTATTCTAAGCAGACAGCACGTCCTGCTCCAGACATAGTCCTTACATGTGGGTATACCTCCGCCTTCAGCGCCGTGCACTGCAGAACATGAAGAAAACAAGCTCCTCCCGGCCCTACATATACCGAGGGACCTCCCACAAATCCCCTCAGATTTCTCTGCAGTGCTGGAACTGCGAAGACATGAAGTATCACGCTCTCGCAGGCGAGCGGGGCTTTACAGCCCGAGGCCCTGCGGGACTATTTCCACCCGTCCTCGTTGTGAACTAATGCCTCCCAGCCTGGGCTGCGTTGGGTCGGGTGAAGGTAGGCAGCACCTAGTGTGCTTATGGAGCTAGTCTCCACCGCAATCCCCCTCCATAGGGTAGGCGGTCAAGGCGTATGGTGAGCCTTCTATTGGATGCCCCTCCCACACTAGTGCCCCTCGCCCGGTGTAGCGGTGAACCCAGTATATTGGATCACCTTCCTCCCTAGATTTCCCCGTTAGTGGGGGAAAAAAGAAGGGGGGGGGGGGGGTCGTGTGTACGACGGCTAATCCTTGCCCTAATCACACTAGTCAACCATTGTCTTATTTGGTCCTTGGAGTCAGAGCTGCGCTTCACTCTCAGCCTTTTGCTTTCCTGCTGCGCTTTCATGTATTGCTCGGCGCATGCTTTCAGTTTTACTCAATTGACGCTTGGCGTTCTATCACTGTATTCACCCTGTCAGATCTCTCTGAGGTGATGTCTCCCTGACAATATCTGTCGCTTCTGATTGGCTGCGCGCCTTCGAGCTTCGCACTCTCTGGAGGGGGGCGTGGTTCGGTTTGGCGCGCTCAGCGTCATCGTCCGCTCTGGCCCGCCCTTCGAGGTTCGCTTGGCGCCATTTCCTTCTCACATGCGCGTGGTGAAGACGGTCCTCCCCTCGCTGTTCTGTAAGTGCCCTCATGGACGATCCCTTTCCTAGCTTTGACTTCTTCGCGCTTGGCTCTGACATTCCTGTTCCCCTTGTGTCTTTCCGACCGCGGACTTCGGTGGCTTCTCCCGGCCCGGCGTAGAGTCCGGCCCAGAACCTTTTAACAAATCACTCCCACTTCCCAGAGGGTGTTTGGGGCATCCAGGGTTGCTTTACAGCGTCAATCCCTACTGGCATATTGAATATAATAATCACCATATGGAGGCATCTCAGGATATCGTGAACTGGGTTCCTTCGGGACAAGCCCGTCTGTGTGTAGCTTGTGGGGTCACACCTAGCAATGGTGACAATGCACGGGTCTGCGTCCCTTGTGCCCAGCAGGCGCTAGCTGGCCTACCCACCTCTTCCGAGGCTGGGCCCGCGCCTCGCCTTGTTTCCCCTACTCCCCCAAGCCTGAGTCTAACCCCCAATACTAGCGGGGATTCTCATGCTGACCTTGCCGCTAGACTGGCTAGCGTTGAAAGTTTAGTCGCTGGCTTCCTGGCGCGCAAGGCTACCGCTAAAAAGCGCCACCTGAATCCTGAAGCCGCTATTCTTCCTGTAGAATCTGATGAGTTACATTTGTCTTACGCACACTCCCCCTCAGAGGAAGGGGAACTGTTTTCTGACTCTGGGTCCTACGACGATGAGTCCAGGAGTCAGGATGAATCTGGTTCTGATCTTTGGTCCCAGGATGACGTTGATAGATTGCTGGCCCAGATCTTTGATGTGTCGGCAAAGAGGTGACCTGTTCCATACTGCTAAGGTGCGGTTGGAATTTCCTGAACAAACTCATTTTAATAATCTAGTCTTAAAGGAGTGGGAACATCCCAGCAAACTCCAGGGGGTTCCTAAGACTGTGGATAAGAAGTATCCATTCCCTGCTGACCTGATCAAGTGTTGGACTTCGCCGCCCGAAGTCGATGCCCTGATCCTGGGTCTGTCCAATACCTCTATTATGCACTCCCCTGACACTACTACGCTGCGGGATCTGGAGGATCGGCGGGTTGATCAATTGGCATGTCATGCCTTTGCATTTGGGGGAGCCTCGCTCTGCCCGGTTTGCGCCTTAGCCATCACGGCGGTGGCACTCAGGACTGTGGTTAAGACTGCTCTTGAAGGGGCGGATGACTTGCCATCCGATGCCGCCAATGCTTTGGTTACCTGTGAGACTTTTATCAGTTATATCCTGTCTGCATCGGACGATGCTATCAAGCTGAGTGCTAGATCCTCTGCTCTGGTGGTAGTCATACGCCGTGCGGTCTGGTTACGCCAGTGGGCAGCTGACAATGTCGCCAAGAAGGCTCTTACGGGGCTTCCTTTCAAAGGGCTGCGCCTTTTTGGAGAAAGGTTAGATATCTTTGCTAAAGGGGGCAAGCTGCCCCAGCGCAAGCGTCAGGTTCGGCCCTTTCGTGGCCCAAGCTCCCACTCGACCACCTACCGTGGGGCTAAACAGGGAAGAGGGGTGTCCTTCGCCGGAGCTCGCACAGATTCCTGGAACAAGAACAGAGGACTCCGCTCCAGCTCTTCCTGGGGGCCAAAGCCCAAAGCCCCTCCCAAGACCCTCCAGGCATGAAGGGGCGCCCTTGTCCGTCAGGGTGGGGGGACGTCTACAGTATTTTCAGCATGTCTGGAGACGCCACGTCCCAGACCGGTGGATTCAGGAGGTAGTGTCCTCCGGTTACAAGATAGAGTTTGCTGTACTGCCCCCTACCAGGTTCGTCGGGTCCCGAATCCCACAAGATCCTGCCTCAGCTCAAGTCTTGACGCTAGCGGTGCAGGATCTTCTAGACCTCGGGGTCATTTGCAAGGTCCCCTTAAAAGACAGGGGCGTGGGGTTTTATTCCAACCTGTTCACGGTGCCCAAAAAGGACGGGTCAGTCAGGCCCATTCTGGACTTAAAAATCTTAAACAGATTTGTCAGAAACAGGCATTTTCGTATGGAAACTCTGTGCTTGGCCATTGCCTCGCTGCGCCCAGGGGACTTCATGACATCTGTGGACATCAAGGACGCTTACCTGCACGTTCCAGTGTTCCCAGGGCATCAAAGTTTTCTCAGATTTGCGCTGCTGGATCAGCATTACCAGTTTGTGGCTCTGCCATTCGGACTTACGTCAGCCCCCAGGGTATTCACCAAGGTGCTGGCAGGAGTAATGTCTCTGTTGAGACTAAAAGGCATACGAGTGTTGCCCTACCTGGACGATATACTCATCTCATCCCAGTCTCTGCAGCAGGCAGAGCTGGACACGCGGTTGGTGGTGACCACCCTGGAGTCCTTCGGCTGGGTGATCAATTACCCAAAGTCCTCTCTGTCCCCCTCCTCAGTGACACCGTTTCTGGGGATGATTCTGGATTCAGTTCAGTCAAGGATATTCCTTCCTCCACAGAAGGTGGAAGCTCTGACAACGCAGGTGAGATCCCTGCTCTCGAGCCCTCATCCCTCTATCAGGCAGGGAATGCAGTTGGTGGGCTCGATGGTGGCATGCTTCGAGGCGGTGCCCTTTGCCCAATTCCATTTGGTAACTCTGCAGCTTCACCTTCTGTCAGTTTGGAACAAGGACCCAGCATCCTTGGACGAGATCTGGGTGCTTCCCCCCTCGGTCAGACAATCCCTGGCGTGGTGGCTGTAACAACGGGAATTTGACAAGGGGCAGATCCTTCCTGGCTCCCTCCTGGGAGACGGTCACAACGGATGCCAGTCTCTCGGGCTGGGGGGGATTCTGGAAGTCCCTGCGTTTCCAGGGGAGGTGGGAAACCCATCAATGTCCTGGAACTCAGGGCGGTCAGATTGGTGCTGGAACAATTGACACAGCACCTGAAGGGTCTGGCGATTCAGGTACGCTCAGACAACAGAACGGCGGTGGCCTACATCAATCATCAGGGAGGAACCCGGATCAAGGGTGCTCTCCAGGAGGTGTCTCTGATTCTAACATGGGCAGAGACCAATGTTCAATGCATCTCAGCTGTTTACATTCCGGGGGCGGAAAATCTGCTAGCAGATGCCCTGAGCAGGGGGTCGTCCCGTCAGGGGGAGTGGTCCCTCTCCAACTCGGTATTTCAGTCCCTGTGTCACCGTTGGGGTGTCCCAGACGTGGATCTGTTTGCGTCCCGTCACAATCACAAGCTCCTGAGCTTTGTATCCCTGTCTCAGGATCCTCTGGATCTGGCCACGGATGCCCTGTCAATGTCTTGGAAGGAGTTTCGGCTCCTGTATGCGTTTCCACCACTTCCCCTTCTGGGCAGAGTGCTACGCAAGATCGCTCTGGAAGGGGTACCCACCATTCTGGTGGCCCCAAGGTGGCCAAGAAGAGTGTGGTTCGCAGACGTGGTTCAAATGGCAGTAGATCAGTACGATCTACCAAGGATTCCAGACCTCCTAACTCAGGGGTCTCTATGCCATCCCAATTTACTAACTCTGGCTTTGACGGCTTGGCTATTGAGACCACCATTTTAAAGGAAAAGGGTTTGTCCGCTTCTGTAGTGGCTACCACGGTCCAAGCTAGGAAGAAGACCTCTTCTGCTATATATTATAGGGTATGGCGTGCCTACATTGACTGGTGTGAATCCAGGTCTCTTCCCTGCCGGGAATTCTTAGTCTCCAGGGTGCTGGAGTTTTTACAACATAGTCTAGACTTAGGTCTGAAGCTTAGTACCTTGAAGGGCCAGGTTTCGGCCCTGTCTATCTTCTTTCAGAAGACCTTTGCCCAGCACTCTCTTATCAAGACTTTCTTTCAGGGGGTCACCCATGTGCGCCCCCCTCGGAAACCTATGGTTCCTGTTTGGGATCTGAATTTGGTTTTGTCGACCCTGCAGGGTCCTCCTTTCGAGCCTATTCATGAAGCAGCTCTTGCTGTTCTCACGCTCAAGGTGGTCTTTCTGGTAGCTATTACCTCGGTTAGACGTGTGTCTGAGCTGGCTGCCTTGTCTATTCAGCCTCCATACTTTGAGAGACACCGGGATAAGGTGGTGTTTTGCTTCAAACCAGACTTTCTGCCTAAGGTTGTGTCTGCGTTTCATTTGAATCAAGATATTGTACTTCCTTCCTTGTGCCCTAATCCTAGTAACCCTAAGGAGAGGGTTTTGCATTCCTTGGATGTGGTTAGGTGTGTCAAGTCTTACCTGGTTACCACTCAGGCATTCAGGAAGACGGATGCTCTCTTCGCTGTGCCTCACGGGCCTAGGAAAGGTTTGGCTCCCGCCAAGTCTACCATCCGTAAATGGATTCGTCCGGCTGTGGTTCAAGCCTATACTACTAAGGGGAAGACTCCCCCCTTTCGTCTTACTTTTCATTCTACTAGAGCTGTCGGGGCTTCTTGGGCTTTTCAGCACCAGGCCTCTGTGGAGCAAGTTTGCCGCTACTTGGTCTTCGGTTCACCCCTTTACAAAGTTTTACAAGGTTGATGTTAAGGCCTCAGCTGACGCTGCGTTTGGCCGCAAGGTGTTGCAGGCTGTGGTAGTTTAAACGGCTTGCTGTTGCCTTCTTTTGGGGATCCCACCCTTCTTTACGGACATTGCTATTGGATGTCCCACATGTAAGGACTACGTCTGGAGCAGGACGTGCTGTCTGCTTAGAATAATACAACTCTGTGAAGTACTCACCTGTAGAGTTGGTATTATATGCAGACAGCACGTCCTGCTCCACCCCTCCCTGGTTTCACTTTGTTCTGGATCCCCTGTTTGGCGATGGTTATATTTGATATTTTGTTTTGCCAGTTTTGGGTGGTTGTTTCTCCTGGCCTCTCTTTCTCGCTGCTTTTCAATGCTGGGGATTTGTGGGAGGTCCTCCGGTATATGTAGGGCCGGGAGTAGCTTGTTTTCTTCATGTTCTGCAGTGCACGGCGCTGAAGGCGGACGTATACCCACATGTAAGGACTATGTCTGGAGCAGGACGTGCTGTCTGCATATAATACCAACTCTACAGGTGAGTACTTCACAGAGTTGTATTTTTTTACTCCATAAGGCTTGGCAGATAGCTTACTCACCTGTTCGTGGATCACGTGATACGTTTTGAAAGCTTTATTTCAGTACAGAATCTTGAATCCAGCAGACATGTACGTTGAATACAGCTGGAAACTTGCGGTGTAATCCATACAGCAACAACAGGTAAAAGGACTGTAGCTGCAGAAAGGGAGCAGCAGATGTACACTGTTGGATGCCAGATTAGAAATGGCAGAAAGGAGAGAGGAAGAAGGGAGCAAGACTAAGGGAGCCAGGAAGGGACAAGGGGAATTCAAGGCACACTGCTCAGCCAGTACAATAAACCTATATTACCCCAGGTAGAATAAAATGCACGTCGTGGGACATGTCGCCCATAAAGAGGTAGACTGTTTCCCCCCCCCCCCTCCCCCAAGAGTCTTATAGACTTGGGGGGGTGTTGCTCCTCTTTAAGTGAACACCCATTATGCATATAATAGGTTTTGATCTATTCTCAGAGGTCACCCCAATTGATGATGCCCCTCCACCCCCAGTTCTAAGCTCTGCTGATGAATTGCAGCCCCGTTATTGGCTGCCGGTGGTCATGTGGCTTAGGTTTCTTTTAAGCGACCAGAATCACAGGAAAGATTTAACTCAGACTAGAGTTTCTTTTTTTTATCTTTGGTCCACTCTGAAGTGGAAGAAAACCAAGGATCATCATTATCCTGGATTTTGATCCTTGCCTCTGGGGTATCCCAATTTGCGTTGCCTCACAATGTAACCCCCCGCCCCCGAATCCCCCATAGAAACGTAACTTTCTCAAAACGTCCTCCGAGCAGCATACTAGTGATAAGGGCAGACCCCTTCTCTTCCAAAATAATCTAAGTGAGTGAAAATATACGCGTAACGAAGGACACAGACATAACAGTATGTGCTCGATGTTACACGGGAAAGCGCGTTCTGCCGCTCCGCCCGGTGATGCTTTATTTTTTTATTGAAGTAAAAAAACACAGCACACGTCATCTATTGGACATCATCATATAAGGAAAAATCTAATTACTGGCTAAATGATTGGTCAGCACAGCCACAGATCATATTCTTAGGAATGTTAGTGACGCCTGAGGGCCAGACATAATAAGGTGTTATCCAGCTCCCCAGCTCCATCTTGTTCACAATAATGTGTTAATAGCAGCACTCTTCATTAACTTTATTGTTCTAATTTCAGTACAAGCAGAAGGAAAGAATCAGTGCAGAGATAAGTGGCTTACTGAGGGTTTATTTCACCTTTATTAGCCACTAAAGCATACAATGCAAATCTCAAATCAATTGGAGAGGGAATGTTCATAAATATATATATATATATATATATATATATATATATATATATTAATTTTATTGATTCTGCCCTCCATCCACCACACTAGTGAGACCTTATGGCCCTGCCCCCAGGTAGGAACACATGACCAACAAAAATTAATAAAGCTTAGGTCAGGAGCCAGACCACCAGCTCCTGAACCGATGGGTTTAGGTAAGTATCTGGCGCTGTGGGCATGTGCAGGGCAGACCCATTTCCCTGCCCCCAGAGGATTGGCCAGATTCGACTTTTCCCCTGACCTAAGTGCTTGGGTGGGTGGGGCGGAGGGTAAGCTATTTTTCCCTTTTTCTAAGGATAAGATATGGGAATTGCCGGGCCCCCCATCCCCCTCACACAGTGCATGTGCAGGCGTTCTGTTTAGAGGCGATAGGCAATGGGGAGCGAGGGCATCCCCAGTTCATCTGCAGGAGCGCTTATTTACATCACTGTGGCAGCCATGGCGTTATTTTCAGGGTTCACACATTAGCAAAAAAATGCTGAAAAAAAAACTACTAGGGCCTATTTAGGGGTGTAGATCTTATTTTCGGGGGAAACTGGACACATATTGCAATTTTTTTTTGTAATCCGGTCATGGTCAGTGTTATTGTAATTTTGTATAAGAAAACTATTTTTTTTTTTTTTTTTTTGAGTATTAGTTTGTATAATCTGACCAGTGAGGTGGTGGTGTATTATCCCAATCTCAGGGGATGTTTGTGAAGAATATAGGGAATATTATATTTTATTTCTGGCACACCCCGGCCCCTTTAAATAAAAAAAGAACATTTTTATTTGCATTTCTGTTTGTAATTACTCACCTGTAACCTGTTCCTTAGACTTTTATTTGAATCTGTTCATTGTCTAGTGTGCGCTTACCGCATTAAAATATATAACTTGAGCTTTTCTTTTTTTTTTCAATTTCGTACTCATCTGTCCATGTCCTTTCAGTCATAATATATGCTACTCGACTGGCTTATGGCCCGATTTAACCTGTTAATGGACCGGGATTGTATCTAACAGAGCTGGTGGCAATTAGTGAAAGGCTGGTTAGGGTCATAGGGTCATTAGACTGGTATTAGGGAAAAACCTATTGCTTGTTTTCGAAGGTGGTGACATTTGCCGGGCTCACGGGATACAGCTTTTTTTTCACTCTTCTATCTCTGTCAGGCCCAGCCATCCTGGGGGGCTCAGAGGGTCATAAACCTGTAAATCGAGCCATAAGCAGACAGGCCAATGCTGTGTTTTCCATGATCACTAACCAGGATTGTATCTAACAGAGCTGGTGGCAATTATCATGTCCTTCTATTATTTTATTATTTCTTTCTATTCTCTTTCTTTCTTTTTCCTTTCTGTCATTCCTTCTATTCTTTTTTTTTTTCTATGTTTTCTTTCTTTCTTTCCTTCTATTCTTGCATTTGGTCAGTCCTTCTATTATTGTTCGTTCCTTCCTTCATTTTTTCTTTCTGTCATTCCTTCTATCCCTTCTTTCTTTCTTTCTTTCTTATGGCAGTAAGAGGATCCTGCAGATGTTTAGGGTCATTAGATCAATATTAGGGAAAAACCTATTGTGTGTTTCCGGAGGTGGTGACATCGACCAGGCTCACAGGATACTGCTTTTTTTTTCCCACCTCTCCATCGCGGTCAGGCCCAGCCATCCTGGGGGGTTAGAGAGTCATAAACATGTAAATCGATAAGCAGACCCAATGCAGTGTTTTTTATCACTCACCGGGATTGTTTCTAACAGAGCTGGTGGCAATTATGGCTGGCAGTACTCTGTACACTTATGGCAGTGAAAGGATCCTGCAGCTGGTTAGGGTCATTAGATCGGTATTAGGGAAAAGCGGATTGCTTGTTTCTGGGGGTGGTGACATTGGCCAGGCTCAGGGGATACAGCTTTTTTTTTTTTTATTGCATGGCACGGCCTGCTTCGGTATTCATAACAGTTCGGTTATTCCGCCACAAGGTGGCGCAGTGTACTGCAGAAGAGCTGTGGCATCTCCCGGCGCCCTATAAAAATGGGATTAACCATAGAGTTCCCAGTGTTTCCTCTGCAGTGGAACTGCGAAGTTAGAAGATGTCTCTCTCTCTCTCTGCGCAGGTGAGCGATGCAACCAAGCCTGCGGCCCTGCAAGTCTATTTCCACCTGTTTCTGGACCCTCACTGCCTCCCAGCCTTGGCTGACAGATCGGGTGAGGGTAGAAGCGCACTAGGGTCAAGTGCTCCTGGAGCGCAGCTCCAAGCCGCAGACCCTGTAACATAAAGGGTAGCCGGCCATAGGCTTTATGGTGAGTGGTGAGCCTACTAGGGATGCGGAGTTCCTGTCCTGGCTTCTGAGGGGGTGAGTGTGTTGGGTACTGTGTCCTTCTTTTCCTTCAGGGGTCCCGCCCCCCCCCCCTCCTGGCCTGGATACTCTGCGGTGTCCTTGGTCCGTGAGTCCCTCTTGGGGTTTTTTTTATTGGTCTCATGGGGCATGTGCTGCCGGATGCTCATGTGTCGTTTTTACTTATGTCTTTCAGGCGGGATACCAGTGGGTTGTGGTTTCTCCCGGCTCTACTCCTTCCTCCCCCTCATCCCCCCACCCATTTTTGCTTATCTGGGGGCATCCCGGGTGGCTTTTGTATTAGCCTTTACCCAGCGCTGGCCTATTGCACCTGTGTTTATCACCATATGGAGGCTTCTGGGGATAGCGTGCTCGGGGGTCCTTCGGGGCAATCCCGGCTGTGTTCCATGTGCAGGGTTTCCCCTATCAGCAAAGATGTCACGGTGTGCGTGCCGTGCGCTCAAAGTGTCCTTGCGCTTCAGCTTGGTTTGCCTGCATCGCTTCCCAGCTCTGTGCCCCCTTCGGCATCACCTGGTAAACAGCGTCTGGATTTCCCTGAGCAGGGCCATTTCACTTCTATGGTGCTTAGGGAGTGGGAATGTCCTAACAGGCTGGTCGCTGTGCCCAAGGGATTGGATAAGAGGTATCCCTTTCCTGCTGATATAGTAAAGCGTTGGTCCTGTCCCCCTGAGGTGGACGCTCCCGTGCTAGGCCTGTCTAATACTTAGGTCATGCCTTCCCCTGACACTACCACCCTAAAGGACAGCGAGGACCGGTGCATGGATCAGCTGGCCTGCCATGCTTTTACTTGTGTGGGGGCTGGACTGCGCCCGGCCTGTGCTGTTGCCATTACTGCTATTGCCCTTAAGAAACTGCTCAAGCGTCTCTGTGATGACGCTATGGCTGGTAGGAGGAGGGAGGATTACAGGGCCCTCTTGCTTTGCTCTGATTTTGTTGTATTTATCCTTACTGCCATGGATGATGCTGTGAGGCTGGGCGGTAGGGCCTGTGCACTTTTGGTGGCTATGCGCCGCTCTGTTTGGTTACGTCAGTGGGCAGCTGATGCTGCTGCTAAGAAGGCTCTCACTGGGCTCCCCTTTGCGGGGCTGCGGCTCTTTGGTGAGCATCTTGATATTTTGGCCAAGGATGGCAGACTGCCTCAGCGTAGGAGGCAGCCCCGGCCTTTTCGGGGGACCTCCATCTCCCTCCCCTCCCTTCGTTCTTCCAGAGGAGGCTGTGGCTCCCTCTTCTCAGGTAGCCGCAGTGATCTTGGGGCCGTGGCAGATCCCGTGGACGTCCCGGTCTCTCCTGGGGTTCCAAGCCCAAACCTCCTCCCAAGGCCCCCCAGGCATGAGGGGGCGCCCTCACCCCTCCGGGTGGGGGGACGGCTTCGGCTCTTTGCTCACGTTTGGAGGCTCCACGTTTCAGACCGGTGGATTCAGGAGGTGGTGTCCTCCGGTTACAAGATAGAGTTTGCAGCCTTGCCGCCACCAAGATTCATCAGATCCCGGATGTATTTAAACCCCGTCAGCTCAAGGGTTACTTTCAGCGGTTCAATGCCTGCTGGAGTCAGGGGTCATTTGTCCGGTGCCCCATCATGAACAGGGTCAGAGGTACTATTCCAATCTCTTCACGGTCCCCAAAAAGGACGGCTCTCTGAGGCCCATTCTGGACTCAACAAGTTTGTCAGATTCAAACATTTTCGCATGGAGACGCTACGCTCTGCTGTCGGTACCCTTCGCCTGGGCGACTTCATGACCACCGTGGACATCAAGGATGCTTATCTTCATGTGCCTATCTTCCCAGGTCATCAGAGATTTCTGAGGTTCGTGCTGGAGGATCAGCATTACCAGTTTGTGGCCATACCATTCGGTATCACCTCGGCGCCTCGGGTGTTCACCAAGGTGTTGGCGAGAGTGATGGCTCTGCTGTGAACCCGGGGCATTCGCATCCTTCCCTACCTGGATGACATCCTCATTATGGCTCAGTCCTTTCATCAGACCGAACAGGACACCCAGGTGGTTATCTCCACTCTGGAGTCCTTCCACTGGGTGATCAACTTTCCCAAGTCTTTACTGTCCCCGTCCTTGGTGAGGTCCTTTCTGGGCATGATACTGGATACCTCTCAGGTTAAGGTGTTCCTTCCTCAGCAGAAGGTGGAGGGCCTTCAGAAGCAGGCACAGGCTCTGCTCTTGTGTCCTCGTCCCTCCATCTGTCTGGGGATGCAGTTGGTGGGCCTGATGGTGTCCTGCTTTAAGGCGGTCCCCTTTGCTCCGTTCACATGAGACCTCTTCAGTTGCACCTCTTGTCAGTTGGGGATCAGGACCCTGTGTCCCTGGATAAGGAATTTGCTATGTCTCCTTTGGCCAGGCAGTCCCTTTCGTGGTGGCTGGACTCAAGGAACCTTCTGGTGGGCAGGACTTTCCTACCCCTGTGCTGGGAGACTGTCGCCACGGATGCCAGTCTGACGGGCTGGGGGGGCTTTTGGAAGTCCCTACAGTTCCAGGGTCGTTGGGGCCCCCAGGAGGCCCATGCTCCCATCAATGTCCTGGAACTGAGGGCGATCAGGTTGGTTCTGTCCCACCTGACTACACACCTTCGGGGTCGGGCTGTTCAGATCCGCTCAGACAACCAGACAGCGGGTGCCAACATCAACCATCAGGGAGGGACTCGGAGCAAGCGAGCCTTCAAAGAAGTGTGTCTGATATTGTCTTGGGCGGAACAGTATGTCTCTTGCATCTCAGCGGTATACATTCCGGGGGTGGAGAACCAGGAGGTGGACTCCCTGAGCAGAGGGACGTCTCGTCTGGGGGAATGGTCCCTCAACAACCAGGTGTTTCTCTCCCTGTGTCACCAGTGGAGTCAGCCGGATGTGGACCTGTTTGCGTCCCGTCACAATCACAAACTTCCCAGGTTTGTCTACCTGTCACAGGATCCTCTGGCCTTCGCCACGGATGCACTGGCAATGCCTTGGACGGAGTTTCGGCTTCCCTATGTGTTCCCTCCGTTCCCTCTACTGGGCAGGGTCATGCGCAAAATTGCCCAGGAGGGGGTGTCAGCCATCCTGGTGGCCCCCTGTTGGCCAAGAAGGGTGTGGTTCGCAGATGTCGTGCAGTTGGCAATAGACCAGTACGTCTGGCCCAGGGATCCAGATCTTCTCACTCGGGCAGCTACGCCATCCCAATTTACAAACGCTGGCTTTAACGGCTTGGCTGCTGAAACCTACATTACCTGCCTCTGTTGTGGATACCATAATTCGGGCTAGGAAGAAGTCCTCGTCCTTTATCTATTACAGGGTCTGGCATGCTTACATTGCCTGGTGTGAGACTAAGTCTCTTCCCTGTCAGTTTTTTTCCATTCCCAGGATTCTGGAATTTTTGCAACATGGTTTGGATTCTGGCCTTCGAAGTACCCTCAAAGGCCATGTTTCAGCTCTGGCAATTTTGTACCAAAGATCCTTTGCCAACCACCGGTTGTTACCGGGTGTTACTCATGTGCGTCCACCTCGTAAGCCTATGCTACCAGTCTGGGAATTGAATCTGGTGTTGTCTGCTCTGCAGGGTCCTCCTTTTGAGCCCATTCTGAATCTTAAGGTAGCCTTTTTGGTGGCTATCACTTCTGTAAGGCGAGTTTGTGAATTGGCGGCGCTTTCCATTAAACCTCCTTATTTTGAGAGGCATCAGGATAAAGTGGTGTTTCGGCTTAAGCCGGATTTCTTTCCTAAGGTCGTGTCTGCTTTTCATCTCAATCAGGACATTGTCTTGCCTTCATTGTGTCCTAATCCTGCTAATTCCAAGGAGCGGACACTGCATTCTCTGGATGTGGTCAGGGCTCTGAAGTTTTATTTGGTCGCTACTGAGCCTTTCAGGAAATCTGATGCTCTGTTTGTTCTCACTTCTGGACCTCCGAAGGGTTTGCCTCCGGCTAAATCCACTATCAGCAAGTGGATCCATCAGGCGGTGGTTCAAGCCTATTCTGCTAAGGAAGGAGGAGCCCCCTTTTAGAATTACTGCTCATTCCACTCGTGCTATTGGTGCCTCTTGGGCTTTTCAGCACCAGGCTTCTGTTGAACAAGTTTGCAAAGCCGCTACTTGGTCTTCTGTTTATACTTTTTTCCAAGTTTTACAAGGTTGATGTTAAGGCCTCAGCGGATGCTGCTTTTGGCCGCAAGGTGCTTCAGGCGGTAGTGACTTGAACTGCCGGCTGTTGCTTATTGGGGATCCCACCCTACTTTTGGACACTGCTTTTGGATGTCCCAACTGTTATGAATACCGAAGCAAGCCGTGCCATGCAATAAAGAAAAAAGCAATTCTCACCTGTAGAATTGTTTTTGTTCTTGCATGGCACGGCCTGCTTCGACCTACCCTTGTTATCGTTATTCTTGGTTGCTTCTTTATGGTGATTGTTCCAAGTTAATTGGGGTTTTTTACCTTTTGTTTTACCTTTATTCTCTCCCGGCTTCTTGTCTCACTGCTTGTCTACGCCGGGAACACTATGGTTAATCCCGTTTTTATAGGGGACCGGGAGATGCCACAGCTTTCTGCAGTACCACTGCGCCACCTTGTGGCGGAAAAACCCAACTGTTATGAATACCGAAGCAGGCCGTGCCATTGAAGAACAAAAACAATTCTACAGGTGAGTACTCACAGAATTGCTTTTTTTCACCTTTCGATCGCTGTCAGGCCCAGCCGTCCTGAGGGGATCAGAGAGTCATAAACATATAAATCGAGCCATAAGCAGACAGGTCAATGCTTTGTTTTCGATGATCACTCACCGGGATTGTATCTAACAGAGCTGGTGGCAATTATGGCAGACAGGACTCCATACACTTATGGTAGTGAAAGGATCCTGCATCTGGTTAGGGTCATTAGATCAGTGTTAGGGAAAAACATATTGCTTGTTTCCAAAGGCGGTGACATCGGGATACAGCTTTTTGTTTCACCCTTCTATTGCTGTCAGGCACAGCCATCCTGGGGGCTTAGAGAGTCATAAACCTGTAAATCGAGCCATAAGCAGAAAGGGCCAATGTTGTGTTTTCAACGATCACGCACCACGATTGTATCTAACAGAGCTGGTGGCAACTATTATGGCTGTCAGGCCCAGGCATCCTAGAGGTGTTAGAGAGTCTTAAGCAGACAGGCCAATGCTATGTTTTCCAATGATCAATGTAGAAATGTTCACAAGGCTGTGCAGAAAAATGGGCCCCCAACACTAACGTAACCCAACTCATTGTGTTTCAGGTAAAGACGATGCTCCAGTTCCACTCAAAGCCTCAATGGTGAGACTCCCTTCGGGACCGAAAGACTTCAACAGGTCCAAACCCGTCCCCCCGATAGCTAAGAGCACCAAGTCCTTGCCGGAAATCAGCTCCATCTCGGGCAGCTATGTTTGGGACAATGCCAAAGCTTCAGAGAAGAGCTACGAAGAGGAGCGCATCACCATCGACCTCCTGGAATTGACTACGAGGGATGACGACGACCGTGAAGAGGTTGGTGCTTAGGAATCGATGTTGGGGGGGGGGGCTGCTACGCATTCCACAGTGGGGAGCTTGCGTATCTTCAGGCCTCACTGCTGCTCTAAGGTTTTCTTCACATCAAAGGGACTTTTAGCCACGGTTGGCTCATCGTCATTCAACCGGATCTTGGCACGTCATTTAGTCAGATCTTCAGTATCTTTGTTGGCACGGAGGTGAAGGAGACTCGTATTGGCTGGGCTGGAACATTCGAGTCCCGGGAGACGGCATGTCTGCCTCCTCCTCGGGGGGGCCCCTTATGTGGTTAGACATGGCTCCTCTAATTAAGTACATGCCTGTAATTCCACAGACAAGGCCACTGCCTAAGGGCATTACTATACCTCCCAAGTTCCCCTGATTTGGAGGGACTGTCCCGCTTTTGAGTCCATGTCCCTCATTTGTTTTTCTTATTTGTCCCTCCTTTGAGGTGTAATTTTACATTACGGGGCATCCCAAATATAAGTTACTTAAAGCAGACCAAAACCCACTGAACTTGTGAAATACATTTGGCCAAAGCCCCTGCCAATACTCTCTTCTTGGGGTGTAGAACTATAAATTGATATTTTCGTTTTTCGAATCATCCTGGAACCTTTTTTTTGCTGTCCCTCTCTGTAAGATGGCAGGTGATCAGTCATTGCATTGGTGTGGCAATGACATCATTGCCACACACAACAATGGCAATTAATGGAGGAGGCGGAGCTTTATAGCTAAAACAAGGGTTGTTGTCTGGGGTTAGAGTGAAGCAGGAGCAGTCAAAATTGGTAAATTGTACTCTTTATGGGGGAGCAGTTCAGGGGATGCAAGTTAAAAATGTTGGTTTTGGTCCGCTTTAATAAATGACTTGCAATACAGTACAGGCAATCCAAAAACACTGTGATGGTCTTGGATCACCATAATAGTCCTGCCCATCCAACCGCTGCTACTTGCTCTCGCCATCCATCTATTCCTCCCTACCACCCTGCCAATCCTTCCCACCCATCCCTCCCCGCTCCCCCCCACCCATCCCTCCCCGCTCCCCCCCCACCCATCCCTCCCCGCTCCCCCCCCACCCATCCCTCCCTGCTCCCCCCCCACCCATCCCTCCCCGCTCCCCCCCCACCCATCCCTCCCCGCTCCCCCCCCACCCATCCCTCCCCGCTCCCCCCCATCCCTCCCCGCTCCCCCCCTAAAGCGCATGTAAAGTGGACATTCCACTGACCAATCACAATGTTCTATCTCCCAGATGATCAGCTCCCTCCGACACCTGAGAAACAGCGCCGCCAAAAAGAGAGCCAAGATGAGCGGCAGCCTCTCCGACCTCGACAGCCCCGACTCCATGAAAATCGACCTAAACATGGACTCGCCATCCTCCACCTCCTCACCAATCAACGGCTCCTATAGCGAAAGTGGCGTGTACAGCCGGGAATCCATGAGCTCGCCCCTGTCGCCCACCCCGCAGCTCAAGAAGATGTAAGTGTGGCCCAGTCTCGTTCCTTCTGTCCTGGGTCTCACCCCACAGCGGCTTAGGCAGGGCCGGCGTCGGCACTGGGCTTATCAGGGCGGGTGCCGGGGCCCTGCTCCTTGGGAAGGCCCAGCTCACATGGTGGTCATGTGACACACCTCTGCTGAATGGTGAGCAGGTAGTTCCCTCTCTGGAGGCAGCCCCTATGAAAGACCCTGCATGCAGTAACCAGGACTGGGCATCAGCCAGGGGCAGACCGGCCTATGGGAGATTCCTCGTTAGGCAGGGCCGGCGTCAGCACTGGGCTTAGCAAGGCGGGTGCTGGGGGACACTTCTCCGCCCAACTCACATGGTGGTCATGTGACACGCCTCTTCTGAATGGTGAGCAGGTCATTCCCTCAAGGCAGCCCCTATAAAAGACCCTGCGTGCAGTAACCAGGACTGGGCATCAGCCAGGGGCAGACCGGCCTATGGGAGATTCCTCGTTAGGCAGGGCCGGCGTCAGCACTGGGCTTAGCAAGGCGGGTGCCGGGGGACACTTCTCCGCCCAACTCACATGGTGGTCATGTGACACGCCTCTTCAGAATGGTGTGCAGGTCATTCCCTCAAGGCAGCCCCTATAAAAGACCCTGCGTGCAGTAACCAGGACTGGGCATCAGCCAGGGGCAGACCGGCCTATGGGAGATTCCTCGTTAGGCAGGGCCGGCGTCAGCACTGGGCTTAGCGGGGCGGGTGCCGGGGAACACTTCTCCGCCCAACTCACATGGTGGTCATGTGACACGCCTCTTCTGAATGGTGTGCAGGTCATTCCCTCAAGGCAGCCCCTATAAAAGACCCTGCGTGCAGTAACCAGGACTGGGCATCAGCCAGGGGCAGACCGGCCTATGGGAGATTCCTCGTTAGGCAGGGCCGGCGTCAGCACTGGGCTTAGCAAGGCGGGTGCTGGGGGACACTTCTCCGCCCAACTCACATGGTGGTCATGTGACACGCCTCTTCTGAATGGTGAGCAGGTCATTCCCTCAAGGCAGCCCCTATAAAAGACCCTGCGTGCAGTAACCAGGACTGGGCATCAGCCAGGGGCAGACCGGCCTATGGGAGATTCCTCGTTAGGCAGGGCCGGCGTCAGCACTGGGCTTAGCAAGGCGGGTGCCGGGGGACACTTCTCCGCCCAACTCACATGGTGGTCATGTGACACGCCTCTTCTGAATGGTGAGCAGGTCATTCCCTCAAGGCAGCCCCTATAAAAGACCCTGCGTGCAGTAACCAGGACTGGGCATCAGCCAGGGGCAGATTGGAGATTCCTCGTTCTTTATTTCCTTCTGACATTCCTTCTATTCTTTTCTTTCTTTCTTTTCTGACATTCCTTCTATTCTTTCTGTCATTCATTCTATTATTTCTTTCATTCCTTCTGTCACTCCTTCTAGCTTTCTAGTCTCTTTTTTTCATTTTTGTCATTCCTTCTATTATTTCTTTCCTTTTATTAATTCATTCTTTCCTTCTATTCTTTCTTTTGGTCAGCCCTTCTATTATTGTTCTTTCTTTCTTTCTGTCATTCCTTCTTTATTTCTTTGTTATTCCTTCTTTATATTCTTTCTTCCTTTCTATCATTCCTATTTCTTTTTATTCGTTCTTGCTTCCTTTCTGTGATTCCTTCTATTTCTTTTTTTTTTCTGTTTGTCATTCATTCTTCTTTTCTGTCATTCCTTCTATTTTTTTCTTTCTTTTCTTGCATTTGGTCCGTCTTTCTTTCTTTCTTTCTTTCTTTTATTCATTCATTCTATCTTTCTGTCATTCCTTCTATTCCTTCTTTCTTTCTATCATTCCTTCTATAATTTATTTATATTCTTTCTTTCTTCTTTCCTTTCTGTTATCCATTCTATACTTCCTTCCTTCCCTCCTTTCTGTCATTCATTTAGTTCTTTCTTTTATTTCTTTCTGTTTGCCATTCCTTATTTTCTTTCTTTCTTTCTTTCTATTCTTTCATTCTATTCTTTATTTCTTTCTATTCTTTCTTGTCTTTTTCGTCTGTCAATCCTTCTATAAATTCTTTTATTCCTTCCTTTTATTTACTCCTTTCTTTTATTTTCTCCTTTTTCTTTATCTATCTTTCTTTCTTTCTTTTCATGTATTAAATTCCTTCCTTCTTTTTCCTATTCTCTCTTCCCTTGCCTGGCGGGGCAGTTATGCCATGACGGCGGGGGGGGGTCAGGCGGGGCAGTTACGCCAAGATGGGGGGGCCAGGTGGGGCAATTTCGCCAGGATGGGGGGTTAGGCGGGGCAGTTATGCAGGGATAGGGGGGAGGGTCAGGCAGGGAAGTTACGCCAAGATGGAGTGGTCAGGCGGGGCAGTTATACCAGGATGGGAAGTGGTCAGGCGGGGCAGTTATACCAGGATGGGAAGGGATCAGGCGGGGCAGTTATACCAGGATGGGAAGGGGTCAGGCGGGGCAGTTATACCAGGATGGGAAGGGGTCAGGCGGGGCAGTTATACCAGGATGGGGGGGGGGGGTCAGGTGGGGCAGTTATACCAGGATAGAGAAGGGGTCAGGCGGGGCAGTTATATCAGGGTGGGGAAGGGGTCAGGCAGGGCAGTTATACCAGGATGGGAAGGGGTCAGGTGGGGCAGTTATACCAGGATGGGGGGTCAGGTGGGGCAGTTATACCAGGATGGGGGGTCAGGTGGGGCAGTTATACCAGGATAGAGAAGGGGTCAGGCGGGGCAGCTATACCAGGATGGGGAAGGGGTCAGGCGGGGCAGCTATACCAGGATGGGGAAGGGGTCAGGCGGGGCAGTTATACCAGGATGGGAAGGAGTCAGGCGGGGCAGTTATACCAGGATAGGGGGGGTCAGGTGGGGCAGTTATACCAGGATAGGGGGGGTCAGGTGGGGCAGTTATACCAGGATAGAGAAGGGGTCAGGCGGGGCAGTTATATCAGGGTGGGGAAGGGGCAGGCGGGGCAGTTATACCAGGATGGGGGAGGGGTCAGACGGGGCAGTTGTACCAGGATGGGGGAGGGGTCAGGCGGGGCAGTTATACCAGGATGGGGGGTCAGGTGGGGCAGTTATGCCAGAGTGGGGGGGGGGGGACTGAAACCTCAAGCATTATAACTGGAAAATTCACCTTAAAGAGAGTCCATGAAAAGGGCATCCTATAAAGTTTTGAGTTTTTGGGCGACCACACAGCGGGGCACCACCAATCAGGGGAGATGAGTATGCCTGCCCTGGAGTTTCATAGACTCCAGGGTGGGTTTTGGTCCTCTTTAAAGTGAGTGACCCTGAACTATAAGATTCCTGAGCTTGCCACTGGCCTCCCCTCCCCCGGGGTATCCCAAATCAAGATTCCCCGTTGTGGAAAAGCCCCTGAGTCACCACAATAACTCACCTTTTCCCAGTGTCCTGTTCAGGTCGCTCCATTACTGACAAGTGGATAATCTGCCACAAGGTGGCGCAGTGACTGCAAGATGAAAATTGAAGCTCCTCCCGGCTCATATAAGGCAGCTGTCTCCCAAAATCCCCCAGAATTCTTCTTGCAGTCTGACTGCGAAGATCATGCTATTACTCTCTCTAGATATCGCAGGTGAGCGGGGCATCCCCAGCCTCGGCTACGGATCAGGTGACAGTAGGGGAACGCCGAGGGTCAGGCGTTCGACAGAGCTAAGCTCTGGGCCGCAGACCCTCTCCCGAAGGGTAGCCGGCCATAGGCACTGGTGAGCCTATATGGGGGGGGGGTAGGAACCACCTAGGGACCCCTTATACCCGTATGTCTCCCACAAGCTTTATTTATTGTGTGTTTTATTGTGTCACATTTTCTTCCTTTACTCATACTCCCCTCCCTCGTGCCTTCTTCTCCTCACCTCTCCTCTGCTCTGCTCGGGCTCCGGCAGTGTTCTGCAGTGCTCACTACCGCTCCGCGGCGGGGGGGGAGGGGCCTCCTTCGGCTGCCTCTCTCGCTTCTGATCCGGGCGCCGTTTTCCCTTCCCAGCACCTGGGATTCGTGCACTGCACGGCCCGCCCCTCTAGATGCCTCTGCGGCCCGCGCTCGGCGCCATTTTATCCTGCGGCCCGCGTGCACCTCCCTAGGGCACGCTGGCCTTCTTCCTCCAGACAGTGCTTCCGGAGCTTTCCCTCTTGAGTTGGCAGATGAGAACATCCGCATTGTTCCTCCGGGATCAGACGCTGTGCTCGGCTCTCCTTCCACTTGGTCCATGAGTCCAGTTCTTGTTGTCTGTGATCTGATGCATGCGCTGTGGGATGCTCATGGTCTTTTCGCTTGTGTTTTCCAGACGGGTCCCATTTACTGCGCAAATTGTGGTTCCTCCCGGTCTTATCCACCCCCCATCCCCCCCTCTCTCGGCAGTCCCTATTTTTAAGGGGTCAACCAGAGGGATTAAATTGAGGAATGTCTGGGTTTGGGCCGTCAGTGCCTTGTAACCCGATTTATTATTGCTATAATCACCATAATGGAGGCTTCTGGGGATAGCGAGCTAGGGGCCCCCTCAGGGCGGGTTAAGCTCTGTCTCATGTGTGGTACATGCCCTCTGAGCGGTCTCAGTGCAATTTGTGTGCCTTGCGCCAAGAGCGTTCTGCTGGAGCAGGATAGGGCGGGCGCTTCTGTCCCCAACCCTATTCTACCTGCGGCCTCGCCTACACCCGCGCGTCTGCATTTAGCTCCCAGTGAGGGGGTCTCAAATGGATTTGGCGATCCGAGTGGCCAGCATAGAGCGACAGTTAACGCGCTCGGTTACTGGCAAGGCCGCGTGTAAGAAGCGGCATATTGAGTTAGGTTATTCGCTTTTTGATGATGATGATGATGAGGTTTTTGGTGGTCAGGACTCCATGGAGAAGGGTGAGTTGTTTCATGACTCCGACTCCTCAGGGGATCGACAGGGTGGCTATGACAGCGACCCTGGGTCGAGGACGAGGATTTGTGGCTCCCTGATGACAAGTTATCTGCGGTCTTTGAGACCTTGCACATTGTACCCCCGAAGGCGGCCAAAAAGAAGCAGGGGGATTTATTTCGGCCTGAGAGACAGCGTCTTGTTTTTCCTGAACAGGGCCACTTTTCCAAAATGGTTTTTAAGGAATGGGAAAGGCCTAATAAATTGCCGTCGGTGCCTAAGGCCCTGGACAGACGGTATCCTTTCTCTGAGGAGTTGATTCGCCTCTGGTCCCGTCCCCCGGAGGTGGATGCTCCTGTTTTAGGCCTCTCCAATACCACGGTTATGTCGTCACCTGATACTGCTTCTTTGCGCGACCCTGCTGACTGGAGCATGGATCAGCTGGCCTGTCACGCCTTCACCTTTGTGGGTGCTGGCCTTTGTCCGGTTTGTGCCGCAGCCATTGTCTCCCTAGCCATCAAGAAGAAGGTGAAACGTCTTGTTGATATCGCCAGATCGCGCAAGCGGGCGGAGGAGTATAAGGACCTCCTAGCCTGCGCAGACTTTATTGCTTTTATAGCCTTGGCCATGGACGATAGCGCCCGGCTTGGCGGCAGGGCTTCGGCCCTGCTGGTTGCGCTCTGTCGCTCTATCTGGCTGCGGCAGTGGGCAGCCGACGCCACGGCCAAGAAATCGCTCACTGGTATCCCATTTTTGGGGCTTCGGTTATTCGGGGAGCGTCTGGATCTCCTGACTAAGGATGGGAGACTTCCTCAGCGACGGAAGCCTGTGCGGCCCTTTCGGGGCTCGTCTACCTTTCGCTCCTTTCAAGGAGGAAGAGGCTCCTCCTTTTCAGGTGGCCGCAGAGACTCCTGGGGACGAGGTAGGTCCCGTGGCCGAGCCAATCCCTCTTGGGGATCCAACTCCAAGCCCTCTGCCAAAACCCGTCAGGCGTGAGGAGGCGCCCTCACCCATTCGGGTGGGGGACGGCTTCTGCTATTTGCTCACGTCTGGAGACAGTGCGTCTCGGATCGGTAGATTCAGGAGGTGGTGTCCTCCGGTTACAAAATAGAGCTGGCAGCTTGGCCGCCCCCAAGATTTCTTCTGTCGCAGATATCCCAGAACCCATTGACGGCGCAGGGCCTAAGAATGGCTGTCCAACGTCTTCTATTGTTTGGGGTGATTTGTCCTGTGCCTCACCAGGAACTGGGTTCCTCACCAGGAACTGGGTCGAGGGTTCTATTCCAAACTGTTCACTGTGCCCAAGAAGGACTGTACTCTGAGGCCTATCCTGGACCTGAAGGGCCTCAACAGGTTTGTCAGATTCAGACATTTTCGCATGGAGTCCTTACGGTCCGCGGTGAGTTCACTTCGGCCGGGCGACTTCATGACCACGGTGGACATCAGGGATGCTTACCTGCACATTCCTATCTTCCAGGGAATATAGAATCAGCATTACCAGTTTGTGGCGCTGCCATTCGGGATTCCTCAGCCCCCCGGGTGTTCACCAAGGTTCTGGCGGGCGTTATGGCCCTTCTGAGGAGCTTACCTGGACGATTTGTTGATTGCTGCTCAATCCCTTCAACCGGCCGAGAGCGACACCCGGACAGTGCTATCCACTCTCGAGGAATTCGGCTGGGTGATCAATCTTCGATCACTCCCTCATTGGTGAGGTCCTTTTTGGGCATGACATTGGACACCTCTCAGGTCAAGGTTTTCAGACGCTGATGTGGACCTTACTTTCGTGCCAGCGACCATCCATACGTCTGGGGATGAAGCTGGTGGGTCTCATGGTGTCATGTTTCGAGGCTGTGCCCTTCGCTCAGTTCCACATGAGGTTTTTGGCAATCGCTGAAGTTCCAGGGTCAGTGGGGCCCCAGGAGGCCCACGTGCCTATCAGTCTCCTGGAGCTGAGAGCGATCCGGTTGGTGCTTCTTCACTTGACCCCCCATCTTTGGGGTCGTGCGGTCCAGGTCCGCTCGGACAATCAGACGGCAGTCGCCTACATCAATCACCAGGGCGGGACTCGGAGCAAGCGAGCCCTCAAGGAGGTGACCCAGATCCTGACTTGCTCAGAGGAGAATGTTCCCTGCATCTCGGCGGTTTACATTCCCAGTGGAGAACCAGGAGGCACACTCCCTGAGCAGGGGGGCATCTCATCTGGGGGAATGGTCCCTCAGCAACAAGATTTTTCCTGCTCTATGTCGCCGCTGGGGTCAGCCGGACGTGGATCTGTTTGCGTCCCGACACAATCACAAGCTTCCAAGGTTCGTCTCTCTGTCAAGGGATCCTCTGGCTTTCACCACGGACGCTCTGGCAATTCCTTGGACAGAGTTCCGACTCCTTTCCGCCATTTCACTCCTGGGTCGAGTGCTGCGCAAGATAGCCCAGGAGGGGGTGCCAACCATTCTGGTGGCTCCTCGTTGGCCGAGGCGGTGTTGGTTCGCGGACATAGTTCAGATGTCAGTGGATCATTGCGTCATGCCCGACGATCCAGGGCTCCTCAGTCAGGGGCTGTTACGCCACCCCAATTTACAAACGCTGGTTTTGACTGCTTGGCTGCTGAAACCTTCATCTTGACGGAGAAATGGCTGTCTGCCCGGTCGTGCGTACCATGATTCAGGCTCGGAAGAAATCCTTCTCCATGATTTATTACAGAGTCTGGCACGCTTACATTGCCTGGTGTGAGTCTAGGGGTTTTCCCTGTCGCAAGTTTTTCCTTTTCTAGGATTTTGGAGTTCCTACAACGTGGATTGGATTCGGGTCTCCAGCTGAGTACGCTCAAGGGTCAGGTTTTCGGCCTTGGCTAAGATCCTTCGCCAATCATAGACTTATCAAGACTTTTTTCCAAGGAGTTACTCATGTACATCCACCGCGTAAGCCTATGCTGCCGGTGTGGGATTTGAATTTGGTGCTTTCTGCTCTCCAGGGTCCCCTCTTTGAGCCCTTGTGCGATGCTGCTTTATTCATTCTGACTCTAAAGGTAGTCTTTTTAGTAGCTATCACTAACGCACGGTGCGTCGCGTTTCAGAGCTGGCGGCGCTTTGTATAAAGCCTTCTTACTTTGAGCGGCATCAGGATAAGGTGGTTATTCTAAGTATGTCACACACCCCACTTCAAACATTAATAATTACAATAGGGTTAACTCACCGCTAGGTGGCAGCATTGCAGAGAATCTCCAAAAATTCAACAGGCCCCTCCCGGTCTATACATACCTGGTACCTCCCAACAATCACCCAGTGTTGTTCTCTGCAAGGTGGCGACAAGACAGAAGAAAGTAGTCTCCTGCTTGCAGGTAGCCGGGGTATCCCCCCGGCCCCCCCCCAGTGGTCTATTTCTGCCCGGCTCTTGTTTTGTAGCATACTTGTTAACTGGCAGCCTCCCAGCCTCGGCTGTAGGCCGGGCAAAAGGTAGCCGGCACCTTTGGTGCCTAGGAGATTAGCTCCTCCGCTCGACCCTTCATTGCGGGGCATAGCGGGATTCCCGGTGTGGTGATCCGGATGTGGGATGCCCCCATTTAACTAGTGGTTAGTCAGCGGTTACAGGTTTGTGTCTAGCCCTGGGACAGTAGTTTATTCCTTACTCTGGGTGTCATGGTTGTGTGAGTGTGGCTGCTGAACTGGCTGATTTTGTGAGGGCTCCTGCGCTGTTTACTGTGGCGTGTTTGACTTGACCTGCCTTGTGTGTGTTTTTTACTTGCGGGTGCTGCTTCAGCTAGTTTGTCGGTTCTCCCCTCAGGAGCCGGGGGGGGCGGGGCCGCGCGGCGCCGCGGTCCCGCCTGTTGGCTGAGCGCCGTGCTCGGCGCTTGCAGCCTGGCGTGCCCGGGCCTGCTCAGGGGTGAGAGAGAGATTGAGTGTGTGTGTGTGCGCACTTTGGGACCGGCAGGTTGCTCCGCCGGTCCCGTCCTGGAAGGTGAGCGCGGTTTCGCCGGTCTGGCTGTTGCGATGATGCCGCAGGGGGGCGGGACCGCGCGCTAATTGGCCTGTTTGAAGGGGCGGGGCTTTCTCGGCTCCCGCGCTCCCGGGGCTCGTCTTCTCCTCCCTCGCAGTCACGGAGCGGTGGTCGGGCCGCCATCTTGCTGCGGGTGCCTCGCTGCGCTTCTGCTCTTCTCAGGTAGGCTTTTCTGGCAGATTAGCCTGCGGGGGTTTGTTTTGGGTCACATAGGACTGGTGGCCTGGCCCCCCCGCCTTACGTCCCCCTCCTTCTCCCTCCTCCTCGCTCCCGCCCGCCTTTTTAAGGTGCTGGCTGGATATATTAACCATCTCTTTTTGTCTATGGTTAATGGGGGGGGGGGTTGTATTGGTATGATATTTCTGTATGTTTTCATAGGTATTACTGTGCCTGGATTGACTGTTGTCCCTGTTCTTTTGTGTCTTTCAGATCCTGGGATCCCGTCTGGCAGGGCTCTCCCGGTCTTATATACCTGGCTAGTCGGGGGTTGTTTTCTAGAAATATATTTTCCTTCATTGGATATATATATATATATATATATATATATATATATATATATATTTTTTTTATGCTAATTCCCCTGGGTCAGGATTTTTAGACAATTTTAGATAATCAGGGGGCATCCCGGGTCGCGTACTGCATAAATCCCTGGGTTCCGCGAATACCATAAATTTCACCACATGGAGGCTGCCACAGATACCGGAAATGGTTCTTCGGGACAATCCAAGGTGTGCGGGGGTTGTGGGACTCCGCTCCAGGGAGATGATGTCATTTTGTGTATCCCATGTGCACAGCGGAACATTGCACGACAGTCCAGTACTCCGGTGCCTAGCACTTCGTCGGCCGCGCCATCTCCCTCTCCCCCTCGCTTGTTCCGGACCCCGTGTGACGTTGTCCTGGGCGGGGATTTGCAATCTGAGGTATGTGCCCGTTTGACCAGCCTTGAGAAAAGGTTTTCCGCAATGGCCGCTCAGAAGGCTCCGGCTAAGCGGAAGCATCTGTCTCCGCCTCCGCCGGATTCAGATGAGGAAGTTATTGGAGTTCTGGATTGGTCGGATGGTCCCCTTGAAGATGGTGAACTCATTGAGGAAGAGGATTCCGAGGGTCAGCAGTTGCTGGGTGCTGAGGGGGTTCAGGCTGAGGGCCTTCCTCTCGATTCATCTACCATTCTGACTCAGATGTTTGAGGTTTTGGATTTGGATCCTCCGGTGGTTGCTCCTAGGCCTAAGGGTCAGCTTTTTGGGGTGTCCAAGCAGCGCTTGGAGTTTCCCAGCCAACAGCATTTTGAAGAGATTGTTTTCAAGCAATGGGAGCAACCTACGCGTCTCGTCGGTGTGCCGTCTAGCTGGGATAGGAAGTATCCTTTTCCGGCGGAATTGATGAAGCGTTGGTCTGTCCCCCCTGAGGTAGATACTCCGGTCTTGGGGCTGTCCAACACGGCGGTCGCGCATTCCCCTGACACGACTTCGCTCAGGGACGGCGAGGATCGCCGGATTGATCAGCTGGCCCGCCATGGCTTTGTATGTGCGGGTTCGGTGTTAAGGCCTGTCTGTGCTTCGGCTCTTTTGACTTTTGCGGTCAGGTCTATTGTCAGGGACTTGGGTGTGGATCTCGAGCCTACCTGTGATGAGTCTCTTGCGCTTAAGCGCTGTGATTCCTTCTTGTCCTTTATCCTGGCCGCTCAGGAGGATGCCATGTTGATGTGTGGTAGGGCTACTGCCTTGCTGGTGGCTATCCGTCGCTGTGTGTGGTTGAGACAGTGGACGGCTGATTTTAATTCTAAAAGATCGCTCACGGCTCTTCCCTTTTTGGGTTTGAGGCTTTTTGGTGAGAGGCTGGATTCTGTTGCCAAGGGAGGTAAGTTACCTCAGCGCAAGAAATTTCGCCGTTCCTTTCGGGGGACGGTCTCCTTCAATCCGTCCTTTCGGGGAGCCGGAGCCGGCAGGGGTGCGGGCTTCTCGGCCTCCAGGGGCGCCAGTTGGAATAGGGGTAAAGGCCGTGGCCGTCCCGTTCGCGTCTGGGGCGCCAAGCCCAAGCCAGTTGCCAAGCCCGCCCAGCAATGAGGGGGCGCCCTCACCCGTTCGGGTGGGGGGACGGTTGCGACTTTTCTCCCGGGTGTGGGACCAGGAGGTCTCGGACAGATGGATCCGGGAGGTGGTTTCGGCCGGTTACAAGTTGGAGTTCGAGTCCCGTCCTCCTCCAAGGTTCTTCAGGTCTCGGGTGTCTTTGGATCCTTTGGCCGCGCAGGGGCTCCTGGCGGGGGTAAGGAATCTTCTAGACTTAGCTCTCGTTTGCCCGGTTCCTTCTTCAGAGGTAGGGCGCGGGTTTTACTCCAATCTCTTCACTGTCCCCAAAAAGGACGGGTCCTTCCGTCCTATTCTGGATTTGAAGTGTCTCAACAGGTTTATTCGTCCCCGGAAGTTCCGCATGGAAACCCTGCGGTCTGCGATCGGTTCGCTTCGGCAGGGGGACTTTATGACGTCCATAGACATCAAGGATGCGTACCTGCACATTCCGATTTTCCCAGCTCATCAGCGGTTCCTTCGTTTTGTGGTGGAGGATCGGCATTTTCAGTTTGTGGCTCTTCCATTCGGCCTCACCTCTGCTCCGAGAGTGTTCACCAAGGTGTTGGCGGGGGTGATGGCCCTGCTCAGAGCTCAGGGGATTCGCATTGTGCCTTACCTGGACGATCTTCTCATCATGGCGCCTTCCTTCAGTCAAGCAGAGGGGGACACCAGCATGGTGGTGTCTATGCTGGAGAGGTTCGGCTGGGTGATCAATTACCCCAAGTCCTCGCTGGTTCCGGCCAGGGTGGTGACCTTTCTGGGGATGTCGTTGGACTCCTGCCAGCACAGAGTGTTTCTCCCTCAGGCCAAGGTTCTGCTGATTCAGGAATTGGCCCAGTTGCTTCTCTCCCATCCTCATCCGTCCATTCGTCTGGGGATGAGACTGGTGGGGTTGATGGTGGCCTCGTTCGAGGCAGTTCCCTTTGCACAGTTTCATACGAGGACTCTTCAACTTCATCTTTTGGCGTCTTGGGACCGGCGTCCGGGGTCGTTGGATCGGTCCTTCCGATTGTCCCCTCGGGTTCGGCAGTCCCTTCTGTGGTGGTTGGTCTCGGACAACCTTCTGAAGGGCAGGTCGTTTCTGACCCCGCTTTGGGAAACTGTCACCACGGATGCCAGTTTGTCAGGCTGGGGAGGTTTTTGGAAGGATCTTCAGTTTCAGGGGCAGTGGGACCCTCAGGAGGCCCACTTGCCCATCAATGTTCTGGAATTGCGAGCCATCAGGTTGGTTCTGTCTCACTTGACGCATCATTTACAGGGTCTGCCGGTTCAGGTTCGATCAGACAATCAGACGGCGGTTGCTTACATCAATCACCAAGGAGGGACTCGCAGTCTGGGTGCCCACAGGGAGGTGTCTCTGATTTTAGTCTGGGCGGAGACTCATGTCCCTTGCATCTCGGCAGTTTACATTCCGGGAGTGGAAAACACAGAGGCGGACTTTCTGAGCCGGTGTGCGTCCCGTCGGGGGGAGTGGTCTCTCCATCCCCAGGCGTTTCGGTCGCTTTGTCTCCGGTGGGGGACGCCGGAGGTGGATCTGTTTGCCTCTCGTCACAATCACAAGCTTCCGTCCTTTGTGTCCCTGTCCCGGGACCCTCTGGCTCTGGCGGTGGATGCCATGGCCCTGAGCTGGAGGGACCTGGGGTTTCTTTATCTGTTTCCTCCGATTCCCATGCTAGGCAGGGTTCTGCGAAAGTTGGTTCTGGAGGGAGTTCCCGCCATTCTCGTGGCTCCAAGGTGGCCAACGTGGGTGTGGTTCGCAGACATCGTTCGTCTGGCCGTAGATCAGTTCGATCTGCCTCTTCGGCCGGATCTTCTCACACAGGGTCATCTTTGTTACCCCAGTTTACAAACGCTGGCTTTGACGGCTTGGCTGCTGAAACCTCCATCTTAAAGGAGGAGGGTCTTTCGGATGCGGTCATTCGGACTCTTATTAGTGCCAGGAAGAGATCTTCTTCTTCCATCTATTACAGGTATTGGAGATCTTATATTGATTGGTGTGAGGCTAGGTCTTTGCCTTGCCGGGTCTTTTCTGTGTCTAGGATTTTGGAGTTTCTTCAGTCGGGGCTGGACTCCGGTCTTCAGCTGAGTACCTTGAAGGGGCAGGTTTCTGCTTTGTCAATTTTTTTCCAGAAGTCTTTTGCTAGCCATTCCTTGGTCAAGACCTTTTTCCAGGGGGTTTCGCATGTGCGGCCTCCCAGGAAGCCTTTGCTCCCAGTGTGGGATTTGAATTTGGTTCTTTCTGCTCTTAAGGCTCCTCCTTTTGAGCCTTTGCGGGATATTGCTCTGTCCACTCTTACTCAGAAGGTTGCCTTTCTGGTGGCCATCACTTCGGTTCGGCGTGTTTCAGAGTTGGCAGCTTTGTCTATTCAGGCTCCTTATTTCGAGGATCATCAGGACAAAGTGGTTTTTCGCTTCAAGTCAGACTTTCTCCCTAAAGTGGTCTCTGCCTTTCATCTTAACCAGGACATTGTTCTTCCTTCCTTGTGTCCTAAGCCTAAGAATGTCAAGGAGAGTGCTTTGCACTGCTTGGATGTTGTACGTTGTGTTAGGTACTATCTACGTGCTACGTCTTCTTTTCGTAAGACTGATGCCTTTTTCATTGTGCCCTGTGGGCCTAGGAAGGGTTTGGCTCCAGCCAAGTCTTCCATTAGTAAATGGATTCGTCAGGCCATTGTTGGAGCTTATTCGGCTAAGGGGAAGGATCCTCCTTTTCGCGTTACTGCTCATTCTACTCGTGCGGTTGGTGCGTCCTGGGCTTTTCAGCACCAGGCTTCGGTTGAACAAGTGTGTTAGGCTGCAACTTGGTCTTCTGTTCATACTTTTTCTAAGTTCTATAAGGTTGATGTGCGGGCCTCAGCGGATGCTGTTTTTGGCCGCAAGGTTTTGCAGGCTGCAGTGGTTTGAGTTTTTTCTGCGTTATTGCCTGGTCGGATACCCACCCTTTTCTGGACACTGCTGTTGGATGTCCCTATTGTAATTATTAATGTTTGAAGTGGGGTGTGTGACATACTTAGAATAATACCATTTTGTGAATACTCACCTGTAAAATGGGTATTATAAGTATGTCACACACCCCACTTCACCCGCCCTTTTTGGTATCCTGGCTCTTTATATGGTGAAGTTTAGTTCTTTACGTTGAGAGTTACATTGTTTGTTCCTGGTACCTTGTCTTACTGCTGTTCTAATACTGGGTGATTGTTGGGAGGTACCAGGTATGTATAGACCGGGAGGGGCCTGTTGAATTTTTGGAGATTCTCTGCAATGCTGCCACCTAGCGGTGAGTTAACCCTATTGTAATTATTAATGTTTGAAGTGGGGTGTGTGACATACTTATAATACCCATTTTACAGGTGAGTATTCACAAAATGGTATTTTTCGCTTTAAACTGGACTTTCTACCTAAGGGTTGTTTCTGCCTTTCATCTCAATGAGGACATTATCTTGCCTTCCTTGTGTCCCAAGCCTTCTAATTCTAAGGAGAGGATCCTCCATGCCTTGGATGTGGTCAGAGCCCTTAAATATTACCTGGTTGTTACGGAATCCTTCAGGAAATCGGAATCTCTTTTTATCCTGACGGGCCTAAGAAGGGCTTGCCTCCTGCCAAATCCACTCTCAGCAGGTGGATCAGACAGGCGGTGGAGCAAGCATACTCTGCCAAGGGGAAGGAACCCCCTTTTCGGATCACAGCTCACTCTACCAGAGCTATTGGAGCCTCTTGGGCTTTTCAGCACCAGGCTTCGGTTGAACAGGTTTGTAAGGCCGTTTACTTGGTCTTCAGTTCATACTTTTACAAGGTTGATGTTAGGGCCTCAGCTGATGCTGTTTTTGGCCGTAATGTACTTCAGGTGGTAGTGTCATGAACTACGTGCTGTTGCTCTCTGGGGATCCCACCCATATTTAGAGACACTGCTTTTGGATGTCCCACATGTCAGAAATGGAGCGACCTGAACAGGACACTGGGAAAAATACAATTCTGTGAGTACTCACCTGTAGAATTGTTTTTGGTAGTGTCCTGTTCAGGTCGCTCCATCCCACCCTTGTTCTGTTATCTCCTTTGCCTGTTATGGTGATTACTGTTCTATTTGGCTTTAGTCCTTGGGTTTTCTTTTCTCTTGAGAGAGTACATGCTGAAGCTATGTGATGTAACATGGTTTTCTGGCCTCCCGGCATGTCTCTGTTTTGCATGTCAGAAATAGAGCGACCTGAACAGGACACTACCAAAAACAATTCTACAGGTGAGTACTCACAGAATTTTATTTTTGCCCTCGCGGCGGCTTCATCCCCAGCCTTTCTGATAGCCGGGGGGCGGGAGCTCTCCCTCATCTGAAGGGAAACTGGGGATGTCCCCTATTGCTGAGCTCTGTGTCTAAACATTGCTGTATCGTATTAATATGCGTGGCGCACAGCTCTGATTGGACGAGAGCCCACGCATGCACCGGCCTGGGAAAGGTGAGTCTTTTATGGGCAATCTGGGTGCGGGGCATAATTAGGGAAGCATCCTACATCGATAGTGAAAATCCCAGGTTTTTATCTGCTTTATCCGGCGTTAATCCACCGCCAAGGCCACGCCCACTCGCCATTTCTTAGATTGGCCCGTATGGGAAAAATTTTGGGCAAGAAGCGCGCCCCGTATTATTTTTGGTCCTCATTATTTTCCTTTTTCTTTGTACGCGCAGGTCTGATGTGGCCCCGAAACCAAAGCCGCGTCCAATCAGAGTCCTCTCTGCCCCGCGCAATAAGGAGGCCGCGAAGAAGGCGCCGGAAAGTCTGCAGCAAGGTGGGTTGACAATCGCGTGTGAACTGTGACTTCCTGTCCCCGCCCCCCACATCCACGTTATAAATAGTGCTATCCTCTTCCTCGTCATGTCCCCGCCCCCCCACATCCACATTATAAATATGTATTATTTATTATTTTATTTTATTTATCAGTAACCTAATTACCGGTGTGTATCCTTTATTATTTTATTCATCAGTAACCTATTTACCGGTGTATATCCTTTATATTCTAAGTATGTCACACACCCCGCTTCAAGATATTCATTACCTGTGGGTAGTATGGTCCTGTAGAGGGCTTCTGCAGAGATGATTGGAGGAAAGAAAGCCCCTCCCAGTCCATAAGTACCTGGGACCTCCCACTCATTACCCAGTCTTCATCTCTGCAGACGGCGAGCAAGCAGCAGATGATATCTCCTCCTTGCACAGGGGGACTTTAAGGTAGCCGGGTCTACACCCGGCCTATATATATTTTTATTTCCGTTCGGACTCTTTATTCCCTTTATTAATATATAGCTATTTAAATGCCTCCCAGTCTTGACTGCTGTCCGAGCGAGGGTATAACAGCACCTCAGGTGCTCAGGAGCTATGCTCCACCGCGAGACCCTATAAAGAGGGTAGGCGGTTATACCGGGTTGGTGACTCCGGTTTGGGATGCCCTGTCCAAGAGTTTAATTTTCCCCTTAAATGGCCTATTCCCCTTTTTTAGTTGTGTGGAGGCCTCTTATTCAGCTTCTGTTGTTTTTCTATGGGGGCGCCTGGAAAATAGATTTATTTGAAATGTTTGTTTAAAATGTTTACTTTTCTGGTATGAATAGTTATAATGTAAACTTGTTGCAATCTTTTTTGCTGACAGACACCGCGGCGGCAATAGCTGCTGGATTTTTACCTCAGAGCTGAGGGGAGGATTTCTCCCCTCACGCTCTTCAGTGAGGGGGCGGGGCCGGGCCTTCGGTATGAGGCCGCAGCCCGCGCCCTTTAGGAGTTTGGAGCTGGTAGCGTGACCGAGCGGGGAGCAGCTCCGCTTGTTATGCGGGCTGCTACCGGCTCTATTATACGCCCGGTGCCGCGGCTGCCTGCGGCACCGGTGCGCGAGTGTTAATGGAGGGGAGCTTCCCCTCACGTCTGACAGACACTGTGCTGGATTTTTACCTCAGAGCTGAGACAGGTGCTGGATTTTTACCTCAGAGCTGAGGGGAGGATTTCTCCCCTCACGCTTTTCAGTGAGGGGGCGGGGCCGGGCCTTCGGTATGAGGCCGCAGCCCGCGCCCTTTAGGAGTTTGGAGCTGCTGGGCGGAGCCTTGCAGCGTGCGATCCACGCTGGCCACGCCCCCCTGCTGCGTCTCCCGCTCTGATCTGTGTTACCTCAGGCAGAGGACACAGTGTATTGGTGCCCAAAGACTCGGTGAGTGGCCCTGCGGCCGTTGCTTATCTGTACATATTTGCATATATATAGGTATAATAGATATAGGTTTATATAGGGAGAACCTCTTACTGTCTTTTTCTATGTTTTTCAGGCTGAACTGCCAGGAATTTTTTTTTAGGTTTCTCCTGGTCCTAGAGTACCTGGGTACTTTTGCTATTTATTACAAAACCTCCCACTTGGACAATATAAGGGCATCCCGGGTTGCTTAATAGCGTAATTCCCTCACTCATAGCGACTATTCAAGTTCACCTTATGGAGGCATCCCAAGATTCCGGGCTCCCCTTGGGACAATCCCGGAAGTGTATGGGTTGTGGGGTATCCCTAACAGGGGATGATTTTTTCCTATGTATATCATGTGTACAGCAGACTATTACACGGCAGTCCGGTCCCCAGGCATCTGGGTCAGCGCAGCCGGCTTCATCCTCTCCCCCTCCCACTTTGACCCGTGCCCCGTGTGAGATTGCCACGGGGGGGCAGTCGCAATCTGATGTGTGTGCCAGGTTGGCCAGTATTGAAAAATTCATTTCCTCCACGGTTGCCAAGAAAGCAACGGCTAAGAGGAAGCATTTATCACCGGTTAATCATTTTGAATATGATGATGACGAGGACGGCCTGGATTGGTCAGATTATTCCCCTCTAGAAGAAGGGGAATTATTTGAGGATTCCGATATTTCTGATGATCAGCAATTTGTTGGTGCTGATTCCGATCGGAGCTCAGGGACTTCCTTGGATACTCCTAATGTTCTGACTCAGATGTTTGAGGTGCTTGCTATCTCGCCTCCGGCGGAGGTTCCTCAACAGCAAGGGGAGTTTTATGACGAATCCAAGCCGCGGTTGGAATTCCCTAATCAAAAGCATTTTGATAATATTATTTCTAAGGAATGGGAAAGGCCTGCCCGGCTCCCAGGCGTTCCCCAAAGTTGGGATAAGAGGTGTCCTTTTCCAGTGGATACGGTTAAGCGCTGGGCGTCTCCCCCCGAGGTGGACGCCCCTATTTTGGGGTTATCCAACTCAGCCGTATTGAACAACCCTGATTGTTCCTCTCTTAAGGATGGTGAGGATAAACGCATTGACCAGATGGCTTGCCATGGTTTTGCCAGTATTGGGGCAGCAATAAGGCCTGTTTGTGCCTCATCGCTGTTGGCGGTGGCTACTAGAAAGGTGGTCAGGCACTTGTTATCCTCCTCCGGTTTGAATCCGGACAGTGAGGAATTTCGTGAACTAAAACAATGTGAGGTGTTTTTGTCCTTCATGGTGGCCGCTTTGGATGATTCCTTGATGATGAGTAGTAGAGCCTCTGCTCTAATGGTTACTATCAGGCGTTCAATTTGGTTACGCCAGTGGGCGGCTGACTTTGGGTCAAAAAAGTCACTAACAGCTCTTCCCTTCGTTGGGTTACGGCTCTTTGGAGACAAGCTGGATGCCGTGGCCAAGGGGGGCAAACTACCTCAACGCAAGAAGCAACGTCGCCCCTTTCGAGGAGCGTCTTCCTTCACTCCTTCCTTTCGGGGATCTAGAGCAGGAAGAGGTTTCGCCTTCCCTTCTACAAGGGGAAATTCCTGGAATAGGGGCAGAGGACGTGCCCGTTCAGGATACAATTGGGGCTCAAAACCCAAACCCGTGGTCAAGCCCGCTCAACAATGAGGGGGCGCCCTCACCCGTGCGGGTGGGGGGACGGCTACAGCACTTCTCCCAGGTCTGGAACCGAGAGGTCTCGGACAGGTGGATCCGGGAAGTGGTGTCTTCCGGCTACAAGCTGGAGTTCGAGTCCTACCCTCCCCCGCGTTTCCTCAGGTCTCGGGTGTCCCCGGAGGCACTGGCTGCGCAGCAGCTCCGGGCGGCAGTATCGAGTCTTCTGGAAATGGCAGTCATTTGCCCAGTTCCCTCATTAGACCGGGGTCGGGGTTTTTACTCAAATCTGTTCACGGTCCCCAAAAAGGATGGCTCCGTCCGGCCCATACTGGACCTAAAGATTCTCAACAAGTTCGTCAGACTGCGAAGGTTTCGCATGGAAACGTTGCGCTCGGCTATTCATTCTCTTCGTCAGGGGGACTTCATGACGTCCATAGACATTCAGGACGCTTACCTCCATGTTCCCATTTTTCCCGCACACCAGAGGTTTCTGAGGTTCGCGGTGGAGGATCGGCACTTTCAGTTTGTAGCTCTTCCCTTCGGTCTCACCACAGCTCCAAGAGTTTTCACCAAGGTGCTTGCTGGGGTGATGGCTCTCCTCAGAGCGCAGGGGATTCGCATTGTGCCATATCTGGACGATCTCCTCATCATGGCACCGTCATTCAGCCAGGCAGAATTGGACACCAGGACGGTAATATCCACTCTGGAGAGGTTCGGCTGGGTGATCAACTACCCCAAGTCCTCCCTACACCCGTCCAGGACAGTATCCTTTCTGGGAATGTCTCTGGATACAGATCTGGCCAGAGTTTTCCTTCCTCAGTCCAAGGTTCTTCTGATTCAGGAGTTGGTTCGGTCGCTCATGTCCATGCCTCGACCGTCCATCCGTCTAGGGATGAGACTGGTGGGTTTGATGGTGGCCTCATTCGAGGCGGTTCCCTTTGCTCAGTTTCACACAAGGACACTACAGCTCCATCTGTTATCGGTCTGGAACAGGTCTCCTCAGTCGCTGGATCATCTTTTTCAGATGTCTCCCCGGGTTCGCCGCTCGCTTCGGTGGTGGCTGAACTCAACCAACCTACTGAGGGGCAGATCCTTTCGGACTCCTCAGTGGGAGATAGTCACTACGGATGCCAGCCTCTCAGGATGGGGGGGCTTTTGGAAGGATCTGCAAGTTCAGGGTTTGTGGAGTCCCCTGGAAGCTCACGAGTCTATCAATGTTCTGGAATTGAGGGCCATCAGGTTGGTTCTTTGTCATTTGACTCATCAACTGCGAGACTTGCCGGTCCAGGTCAGGTCGGACAATCGGACGGCGGTGGCCTACATCAATCACCAGGGAGGAACCCGCAGCAGGAATGCCCTCAAGGAAGTGTCTCTGATCCTGGACTGGGCAGAGAGACATGTCCCGTGTATCTCAGCAGTTTACATCCCAGGTGTGGAGAACACGGAGGCGGACTCTCTGAGCAGGATGTCAGCCCGCAAGGGGGAATGGTCTCTCAATCCCAGGGTCTTTCACTCAATTTGTCTCAGGTGGGGGTCACCGGCGGTGGACCTATTTGCCTCCCGTCACAATCACAAACTTCCGGCTTTTGTGTCTCTGGCGAAGGACCCACTGGCTCTCGCGACGGACGCCATGTCCCTGAACTGGAGGGATCTGGGGTTTCTGTACCTGTTCCCTCCGTTTCCCATGGTGGCCAGAGTAGTGCGCAAGCTTGCTCTGGAGAGAGCAACAGCAATTCTGGTAGCTCCAAGGTGGCCAAGACAGGTCTGGTTCGCAGACGTGGTAAGGTTGGCAGAAGATCAGTTCGTTCTGCCCCTGCTGCCAGATCTGCTCACACAGGGTCATCTTCGTTACCCCAATTTACCAACGCTGGCTTTGACGGCGTGGCTGCTGAAACCCCCATCTTGAAGGAGGAAGGTCTTTCTGACGCTGTTATTCAGACTCTCATTCGTGCTAGAAAGAAGTCTTCTTCATCCGTGTACTATAGGACTTGGAGGTCTTATATTGATTGGTGTGAGTCTAGGTCCTTCCCTTGTAGGGAATTCTCTGTTTCTAGAATTTTGGAGTTCTTGCAACATGGTCTGGACTTAGGGCTCCAACTCAGTACTCTGAAGGGGCAGGTGTCTGCCCTGGCGGTATTTTTAAGTCTTTTGCACTACATCCTTTGGTTAAGACCTTTTTCCAGGGGGTTACGCATGTGCGGCCTCCTAGGAAGCCTTTGATTCCGGTTTGGGATTTGAATTTGGTTCTTTCTGCGCTACAGGGTCCCCCCTTTGAGTCCTTGCATGATATTCCTTTATCTTCCCTTACGCAGAAGGTGGCATTTTTGGTAGCTATCACTTCAGTTAGACGTGTTTCTGAGTTGGCGGCTCTGTCTATTCAAGCTCCATATTTTGAAAGACATCAGGATAAAGTGGTTTTCCGTTTTAAGACGGACTTTCTTCCTAAGGTGGTTTCGTCCTTTCATTTAAATCAGGATATTGTTCTGCCCTCTCTCTGTCCTAACCCCAGCAATGACAAGGAGAGGGTCCTGCATTCTTTGGATGTGGTTCGTGTTGTGAAGTATTATTTGGTGGTAACGTCTGCCTTTCGCAAGACTGATGCATTCTTCGTGGTGCCTTTTGGGCCCAAGAAGGGTCTAGCACCCACAAAGTCTACCATCAGCAGATGGATCCGTCAGGCCATTGTAGGGGCCTATTCTGCTAAGGGGAGAGATCCTCCCTTTCGTGTTACAGCTCATTCTACTCGTGCGGTTGGGGCCTCCTGGGCTTTTCAGCACCAGGCCTCTGTTGAGCAAGTTTGCAAGGCCGCTACCTGGTCTTCTGTTCACACTTTTTCAAAGTTTTACAAGGTTGATGTGCGGGCCTCAGCGGATGCTGTTTTTGGCCGCAAAGTTCTGCAGGCTGCAGTAGTTTGAGTTGTGCTTTATACCTTGTTTTTGGATCCCCACCCTTTATGGACACTGCTATTGGATGTCCCACAGGTAATGAATATCTTGAAGCGGGGTGTGTGACATACTTAGAATAATACCATTTTGTGAATACTCACCTTGTAAAATGGGTATTATAAGTATGTCACACACCCCGCTTCAACCCGCCCTTTGGATTCTGCATCCTTCATATGGTGAACTTTGCGTTGTTATGACTGATATTTGGCTCTTCCTGGTCCTTTACCTTACTGCTTTCTTTATACTGGGTAATGAGTGGGAGGTCCCAGGTACTTATGGACTGGGAGGGGCTTTCTTTCCTCCAATCATCTCTGCAGAAGCCCTCTACAGGACCATACTACCCACAGGTAATGAATATCTTGAAGCGGGGTGTGTGACATACTTATAATACCCATTTTACAAGGTGAGTATTCACAAAATGGTATTTTTATTTATCAGTAACCTAATTACCGGTGTATATCCTTTATTATTTTATTTATCAGTAACCTAATTACCGGTGTATATCCTTTATTATTTTATTTATCAGTAACCTAATTACCGGTGTATATCCTTTATTATTTTATTTATCAGTAACCTAATTACCGGTGTATATCCTTTATTTTATTTATCAGTAACCTAATTACCGGTGTATATCCTTTATTATTTTATTTATCAGTAACCTAATTACCGGTGTATATCCTTTATTATTTTATTTATCTGTAACCTAATTACCGGTGTATATCCTTTATTTTATTTATCAGTAACCTAATTACCGGTGTATATCCTTTATTTTATTTATCAGTAACCTAATTACCGATGTATATCCTTTATTATTTTATTTATCAGTAACCTAATTACCGGTGTATATCCTTTATTATTTTATTTATCAGTAACCTAATTACCGGTGTATATCCGTTATTATTTTATTTTTCAGTAACCTAATTACCGGTGTATATAATTTATTATTTTATTTATCAGTAACCTAATTACCGGTGTATATCCTTTATTTTATTTATCAGTAACCTAATTACCGGTGTATATACTTTATTATTTTATCAGTAACTTAATTACTGGTGTATATCCTTTATTATTTTATTCATCAGTAACCTAATTACCATTGTATATCCTTTATTATTTTATTTGTCAGTAACCTAATTACCGGTATATATCATTTATTATTTTATTTATCAGTAACCTAATTACCGGTGTATATCCTTTATTATTTTATTTATCAGTAACCTAATTACCGGTGTATATCCTTTATTATTTTATTCATCAGTAACATAATTAACGGTATATATCATTTATTATTGTATTTATCAGTAACATAATTACTGGTATATATCATTTATTATTTCATTTATAATTTATCTTTCAGGCAATCTCGCCAATGAGAAACCGGTGAGCGTGATTGGTCAGCGGCTGAATTACAGGAACGGGACTACAGATGCTGAAGATTCCTTTAAGGAAGCCCCTCCCCTTCTCACCAGGCCTCCGCACAAACCCTCGAGGCCCATTAAAGGCAAGCGGTCAATCCACTGTCGTCTGCCGAAAGTTTGGGGACGTGAAATGCCGGCTCCCACCAAAAGCGGAACAAAACCCACCGGCGTCCAGCCTGGAATCTAAAAAGATTCCAGGGCCGGCCGCTGGCTTTCCGCTGGACGAGAGCCTTCGCACAAACCCTCGAGGCCCATTAAAGGCAAGCGGTCAATCCACTGTCATGTGCCGAAAGTTTGTGGACTTGAAATGCCGGCTCCACCCAAAAGCTGAAAAAAAGCCACCAGCTGCCAGGTTGGAATCTAAAAAGATTCCAGGGCCGGCGACTGGCTTTCTCCTGGACGAGAGCCTGCCCATGTGCTGTTGCACCAGGGGAAGGTAAGCGATTACCGGCGGGGGGGGGGGGGTGTTCACCAATAGGGACATCCTGAATCGGCCCCACTTTGTGAACCCCCGTCTGTCCAGTAATTGCTATCCTCCGCCAGATGGTGCTGCACTGCAGAGACATGGAAAAACAGGCTCCTCCCGGCCCCTTAAATACCCGGGACCTCCCACAAATCCCCAGATTTCTCTGCAGTGCCGACTGCGAAGACATGAAGTATCACGCTCTCGCAGGTGAGTCCAACAGGGCCTATTCCCACCCGTCCTCCTTGTGATGTGCCTCCCAGCCTGGGCTGCGCTGGTCGGGTGAAGGTAGGCAGCACCATGCGTGCTTATGGAGCCAGGCTCCACCGCAGTCCCCCACCAAAGGGTAGGCGTTATAGGCTGATGGTGAGCCTTTATGGATGCCCCTCCCGCATTATTGCCCCATGCGCCATGTAGCGGTGGGTCCTGTACAAAGGGCCGCCATCCTCCCTCATTCTCCCCGTAGCCTTCGGGGGGGAAAGAAGGGGGAGGGGTGTGGGTCAGTGCGTATAGTGATTACGTGTCCGTGCTCCGCGTCACTGCCCACTCTGGCCCACCCTTTGAGGTTCGTTCGGCGCCATTTTGTTGTACAGTAGTGTGCGCGGGTGTCTAACGGTCCCCCCTTCCGCGGTCTGTAAGTGCCCTCGCGGGCGACCTTTATGCTCATTGCTTACGGTGCATGGTTCTGACGCCCCTTTTTTCTCATTGTGTCTTTCAGACGGGTGAAACCAGTGGCTTCTCCCGGCCCGGTGTAATTGCCAGTTGGGCCTAGTATAATTACTCCCACTTACGTGCGGGTCATTTGGGCATCCAGGGTAGCTTACAGCGTCAATCCCTACTGGCCTATTGGGCCTATTAATCACCATATGGAGGCATCCCAGGATAATGTGACCGGGGTTCCTTCGGGACAAGCCCGGCTGTGTGTAGCTTGTGGGGTCTCACCTATCAGCGGTGACAATGCACGGGTCTGCGTCCCTTGCGCACAGCAGGCGCTAATGTTGCAACCCGCCCCTCCGGTGGCTGGTCCTGCACCTCGCCTCACTTCACCTACCCCCCCAAGCCTGAGTCTAACCCCCAATACAAGCGGGGATTCTCATCCTGATGTGTCTGCTAGACTGGCCAGTGTTGAAAAATTGATTGCTAATACCTTAGCGCGTAAGGCCTCTGCTAAAAGCGTCACTTAACCCCTGATGCCACTCTTTTCCCTACGGAGTCTGACGAGTTGTTGCATCTATATGGCTACACCCCATCGGACGAAGGGGAGCTGCTCTCTGACTCAGGGTCATCTGACGAGAGACCCAGGGGTCATGACAATTCTGGCTCTGACCCCTGGACCCCGGATGATACTGACAGGCTGCTGGTTCAGATTTTTGAGGTTTTGTCCATCTCTCCCCCTGTTGCGGCTCCCAGGCAAAGGGGTGAGCTTTTTCATACTACTAAGGCTCGTTTGGAATTTCCTGAGCAAACCCATTTCAATAACCTCGTGCTTAAGGAGTGGGAACATCCCAGTAGACTTCCCGGTATACCTAAGAGTTTGGACAGGAAGTATCCCTTTCCTGCTGATGGTCAAGTGCTGGTCATCGCCTCCCGAGGTCGATGCTCCTATTCTAGGGCTGTCTAACACCTCTATTATGCACTCCCCTGACACTACTACGCGGCGGGATTCTGAGGACCGGTGCATTGACCAATTGGCATGCCATGACTTTGCATTTGTGGGGGCGGCGCTGCGCCCGGTTTGCGCCTCGGCCATTACGTCTGTGGCGCTCAGGGCCCTGATCAGAAGTGTACTTGAAGGCCCTGATGAATTGCCACCTGATACGTTTAATGCCCTGTCTAACTGTGATGTGTTTGTAAACTTTATCCTGTCTGCCTTGGATGATGCCATTAGGATGCGTGCCAGATCTTCTGCCTTGGCGGTAGCTATACGCTACGCGGTTTGGCTGCGCCAGTGGGCCAGAAAGCCCTTACTGGGCTTCCATTTAAGGGGCTACGCCTGTTTGGGGACCACCTAGACCTCTTTGCTAAAGGAGGTAAGTTACCCCAGCACAGGCGGCAGTCTTGGCCCTTTCGGGGCCAGGGCCCCCTTTCACTCCCCTACCGCGGTGCTAAACAAGGGAAAGGGGTGTCCTCTGGTTACAAGATAGAGTTTGCTGTGCGGCCCCCCACAAGATTCATCAGGTCCCGGATCCCCCAGGACCCTGTCTCAGCTCAGGTCTTGATGCAGGCCGTGCAAGCCTTCTGGATCTGGGGGTCATTTGCAGGGTCCCCTTAAGAGAAAGGAGAAAGGGGTTCTATTCCAACCTTTTCACGGTGCGCAAAAAAGATGGGTCTGTCAGGCCCATTCTGGATTTAAAGATCCTCAACAAATTTGTCAGGGGCAGGCACTTTCACATGGAAACTCTGCACTCGGCCGTTGGCTCCCTGCGCCCAGGGGATTTCATGACGTCTGTGGACATCAAAGATGCTTACCTTCACATCCCTGTGTTCCCAGGACCCCAAAGGTTTCTCAGATTCACGTTGGAAGATCAACATTACCAATTTGTGGCCTTGCCATTTGGCCTCGCTTCAGCTCCCAGAGTGTTCACCAAGGTGCTGGCGGGGGTGATGTCTCTGGTAAGGTCAGGGGGCATACGTGTGCTGCCTTACCTGGACGACATACTCATCACCTCTCGGTCTCTGCGGCAGGCAGAGTTGGACACTCAGCTGGTAGTGTCCACCCTGGAGTCCTTCGGCTGGGTGATCAATTACCCCAAGTCCTCTCTGTCCCCTTCGTCGGTGATCCCATTCCTGGGAATGATTCTGGATACAGTTCAGTCAAGGATATTCCTTCCTCAACAGAAGGTGGAAGCTCTGACTGCGTAGGCGAGGTTCCTGCTCTCGTGCCCCCAGCCCTCCATCAGGCAGGGAATGCAGCTGGTGGGCCTGATGGTGGCGAGCTTCGAGGCGGTGCCCTTTGCTCAGTTCCATTTGAGGCCTCTGCAGCTTCACCTTCTGTCAGTATGGGACAAGGACCCAACGTCCTTGGACTGGGTCTGTGTTCCCCCCCCCCCCCCCTTGGTCAGACGGTCCCTTTCGTGGTGGCTGGACCACAAAAACTTGCTGGGGGAGGTCCTTTCTGGCCCCCTCCTGGGAGACGGTCACCATGAATACCAGTCTGTCAGGTTGGGGGGGGATTCTGGAAGTCCCTGTGGTTCCAGAGGAGGTGGGGCCCTCAGGAGGCCCACTTACCCATCAACATTCTGGAACTACGGGCGGTCAGGTTGGTTCTGGAGCAGTTGACCGATCACCTGAAGGGTCTGTCTGTGCAGGTGTGCTCAGACAACAGGACGGCGGTTGCCTACATCAACCATCAGGGAGGGACCCGGAGCAAGGGGGCCCTCCAGGAGGTGTCGCGGATTCTGACATGGGCGGAGGCCAATGTACAATGCATTTCGGCTGTGTACATCCCGGGGGCAGAGAATCTTCTGGCAGACTCTCTGAGCAGGGGGACGTCCCATCAGGGGGAGTGGTCCCTCTGCAACAGGGTATTCCAGTCCCTGTGTCACCGCTGGGGTCTACCGGATGTGGATCTGTTCGCATCCCGTCACAATCACAAGCTCCCAGCCTTTGTCTCCCTGTCTCAGGATCCTCTGGCCATGGCCACGGATGCCCTGTCCATGTCATGGCAGGAATTACTCCTGTATGTCTTCCCTCCATTCCTCCTGCTGGGCAGGGTCCTGCGCAAGATTGCTCTGGAGGGGGTGCCAGTGATTCTGGTGGCCCCCAGGTGGCCAAGAAGAGTGTGGTTCGCAGACGTGGTGCAGATGGCAGTAAATCAGTACGTCCTGCCAGGAGTGCCAGATCTACTCACTCAGGGCTCCTTACGCCATCCCAATTTACAAACTCTGGCTTTGACGGCCTGGCTGCTGAAACCTCCATCTTGATGGAGAAAGGCTTGTCTGCCTCGGTGGTGGATACCATGGTGAAGGCTAGGAAGAAAACTTCTTCTTCCATCTATTACAGGGTATGGCGTACCTACATTGACTGGTGTGAGTCTAGGTCTCTTCCCTGTCGGGTGTTCTCAGTTCCCAGGGTTCTGGAGTTTTTACAGCATGGGTTGGAGTCGGGTCTCCAACTCAGTACTTTGAAGGGTCAGGTTTCTGCCCTGTCTGTCTTCTTTCAGAAGTCTTTTGCTCCGCATCCCTTGGTTAAGACTTTCTTTGAGGGGGTTACTCATGTGCGTCCCCCACGTAAGCCTATGGTCCTTGTTTGGGATTTGAACTTGGTTTTGTCTGCCTTGCAGGGTGCTCCCTTTGAACCTATTCAGGATGCTGCTCTGGCTGTACTTACCCTCAAGGTTGTCTTTCTGGTGGCTATTACTTTGGTCAGGCGTGTGTCTGAGCTGGCGGCTCTGTCTATCCAGCCCCCATACTTTGAGGGACACCAGGACAAGGTGGTGTTCCGCTTTAAGCCAGACTTTCTGCCTAAGGTGGTGTCTGCTTTTCATTTGAATCAGGATATTGTTCTCCCTTCATTGTGTCCTAAGCCTAGCAACGCTAAGGAAAGGGTTTTGCATTCTTTGGATGTGGTCAGGTGTCTGAAGTATTACCTAGTAGTAACTGCGTCCTTCAGGAAAACTGATGCTCTTTTTGTGGTCCCTTCTGGTCCTAGGAAGGGTTTGGCTCCTGCCAAGTCTACTATTAGCAAATGGATTCGTCAGGATGTGATTCAGGCCTATTCTGCTAAAGGGAAGAATCCTCCCTTCCGCCTTACTGCTCATTCCACTCGTGCTATTGGTGCCTCTTGGGCCTTCCAGCACCAGGCCTTTCTTGAAACAAGTTTGCAAGGCCGCTACTTGGTCTTCTGTTCATACCTTTTCAAAGTTTTACAAGGTTGATGTTAGGGCCTCAGCTGATGCTGTTTTTGGCCGCAAGGTTTTGCAGGCGGCAGTGGTTTAAACTGTCTGCTGTTACCTTTTTGTTGGGGATCCCACCCTACTTTATGGACACTGCTATTGGATGTTCCCAAGTGTAAGTATTATATCTGGAGCAGGACGTACTGTATACTAAGAAAAATACAATTCTGTGAAATACTCACCTGTAGAATTGGTATTATATGCAGACAGCACGTCCTGCTCCACCCCACCCTGGTTTTGCATTATCTTGGATCCCCTGTATGATGGTTGTTATCATTGTTATAGTTACCAGTTTGGGTGGTTAAATTCTCCCGGCTTCTTGTTCACTGCTTTTCAATGCTGGGGATTTGTGGGAGGTCCCGGGTATTTGAGGGGCCGGGAGGAGCCTGTTTTACATGTCTCTGAAGTGCAGCGCCATCTGGCGGAGGATAACCCAAGTGTGAGTATTATATCTGGAGCAGGACGTACTGTATACTTATAATACCAATTCTACAGGTGAGTACTTCACAGAATTGTATATTCTAAGTATGTCACACACCCCACTTCATTTACTCATTATTATTACACTTGGGGTAATCTCACCGCTAGGTGGCGCACTTGCAGAGATCTCCAAAAATTCAGCAAGCCCCTCCCGGTCTATAGACACCTGGTACCTCCCATCAATTCCCCAGTGTTGGTCTCTGCAAGATGGCGACAAGACAGAAGATAGAAGTCTCCTGCTTGCAGGTAGCCGGGGTATCACCCCGGCCCCCCCCCTTTCATGGTCTATTGCTGCCCGACCCTGTTTGATGGATCCCCATGTTATGCAGCAGCCTCCCAGCCTCGGCTGTAGGTCGGGCAAGGGTAGCTGGCACCTTAGGTGCTCAGGAGATTAGCTCCTCCGCTCGACCCTTCATTGCGGGGCATAGCGGGATTCCCGGAGTGGTGATCCGGACGTGGGATGCCCCGATTCTCTAGGTAGTCAGGGAATTTAGCTCCTTATTCTTTATTCAGGTTTTGTGGTGTTGAACTCCCTCCCCCCCCCCCCCCCCCCCCACTCCCCTGTTGTGTGGTGTGCATTGCAGTTCCGGGAGTGCGTTTGGGCTCTGGCCCTTGGGTGACTGTTCACGTGTGGGGGGGGCGCTCCGCTTGGCGCTGGCTGCTCCCCCTCTGGGGGTTTCTGGACGCGGGGTCGCGTGGCGCGTGGCGCCGCGGGGACGCGTTGTGGCGGTTGCCTGGGGTCCGCGCCCTGCGGCGCTTATAATTCTGCTCGTGTCTAGGGGGTTTTGTGAGAGTGAGAGAGAGAGAGAGAGAGCACGTCTCTCTCTCTCTCTCTCTCTGTGGTGTGCGCGGTGTGCGCGCCGGTTCTTTCCCGCCTCTATGCGGCGCGGCCCTCGCTGGGGCCGACGAGCGGCGCGGTTGGGGGGCGGGGCCTCGGGACGCGCGGCCCGCGCGATTGACGGCGCGTCAGGGGGGGGCGGGGCCACGGCTCCCGCGGTTCTTCGAGGACACGTTACTTTCTTCCCTCTTCCCCTGTGTGCGGCCGCCATTATCACACGAGGTAGGTCCTCCCTCCGTTTCTTTTCCTTATGCGGGATTTGTGCGGGTCCTCTTGCGTGGGGCGGGAGCATCATTAGCCCCACGCTGTGACTCTCCCCCTTGCTCTCTCCTCCTCTCATTCCTGTTGTGGAATGTTGTCAGGCTCTGGAGCCAGGGGTGACGTTTTTGGTACTCTTATGTGCCTTTCATGTATATATTTTCTTATATGGCTGTACATAGCTTGCACTTATTTTCGCATGTTTGCTGTCTACATATGTTGGCTTGTGCCTGGAATGATTGTTGTTCCTTTTTTGTGTTCTCCAGATCCCGGGACCCCTTCCTGTTGGGCTCTCCCGGTCTTACATTCCTGGCCTGTAGTTGGGAAGCAAATTTGGGATATATATATATATATATATATATATATATATATATATATATATATATATATATGTCTATCAAAAAGGAACTATGCAATTACATAGAAATGACTCCGCGGGACAGCAAAGCGTTAAATGTCTCTATAAACTTCACCAGCAGTGCTCGTCTCATAACACGTGACCCAGCCACCAGTATTAAGTTGCACGTACCAGATTAAGAATTAGAAAAAGCCCATCAATAATAATGTCGGCTCCTCACAGGTATAATGATCCACAAACACAATCTTGTTCCATCAAATAAACCTCCGTTATCTCAATTGTGTTCACTCAGTAATATGCAAAGGGAAGATGAAAGTGCAGACATAGCATAATACCGTTTTCCAGATGATTAAAAGTAAAAAAACTTTATTGCGCTTACCCTCAAGCAAATTCAAGCGTTCATATAAAAACAATCCAACAGGGGTCACACCTAGTGTCTTCCTATATCCCTCCTTGGATCGTCCAGCAGATTAAAACAACCTCGCCACCCCGGCCGTGGGTGATGCGAGTAAAAGCGAAACCGCTGCTACTGGGGTGGCGAGGTTGTTTTAATCTGCTGGACGATCCAAGGAGGGATATAGGAAGACACTAGGTGTGACCCCTGTTGGATTGTTTTTATATGAACGCTTGAATTTGCTTGAGGGTAAGCGCAATAAGGTTTTTTTACTTTTAATCATCTGGAAAACGGTATTATGCTATGTCTGCACTTTCATCTTCCCTTTGCATATTACTGAGTGAACACAATTGAGATAACGGAGGTTTATTTGATGGAACAAGATTGTGTTTGTGGATCATTATACCTGTGAGGAGCCGACATTATTATTGATGGGCTTTTTCTAATTCTTAATCTGGTACGTGCAACTTAATACTGGTGGCTGGGTCACGTGTTATGAGACGAGCACTGCTGGTGAAGTTTATAGAGACATTTAACGCTTTGCTGTCCCGCGGAGTCATTTCTATGTAATTGCATAGTTCCTTTTTGATTGGTATTTGTGAAGCTGCCACTGACACAGCTTTTTGGACTCCCTGCGCCGGACCAATTTAAACCTTTGGAATTCTGTACTATTAATGTTTAATGTTTTAATTGATCTCTGATTGTATCTACTTGTGTAGCGCGGCTCTAGAGAAACTTTTCTCTGAAAACTAAAATATATATGTCTATGTCTATATATTTACATAAGGATATTAGGCCTTCCCCGTGGTCCGGGTAGTGACGGTTTAAGCTAGACTTATTAAAAGGGGGGGCATCCCGGGTTGCTTACTGCGTAAATCCCTAGGTTTGCGAATACCATAATTTCACCATATGGAGGCTGCCAGGGATACCGGATCTGATCCTTCGGGATAATCCAGGCTGTGTGGGGGTTGTGGGACTCCGCTCCCGGGGGATGATGTCATTGTTTGCATTCCATGTGCGCAGCGGAGCATTGAGTGCCAGTCCAGCACTTCGGTGCCTGGTACGTCATCGTCCGCGCCATCTCCCTCTCCTCCTCGCCTGTTCCGGACCCCGTGTGACGTGGTCACGGGTGGGGATTCGCAATCAGAGGTGTGTGCCCGGTTGGCTAACCTCGAGAAAATGTTTTCCACCATGTCCGCACAGAAGGCTACGGCCAAGCGTAAACACCTATCTCCGCCTCCGCCGGACTCGGAGGAGGAAGTGATTGAGGACCTGGATTGGTCGGATCGTCCCCTCGAAGAGGGTGAGCTCGTGGAAGAATTGGATGATTCAGAGGGCCAGCAGGTGCTGGGTGCTGAGGGGGACCAGGTGGATGGTCCCGCCCCTGATACGCCTTCTATTTTGACCCAAATGTTTGAGGTTTTGGATCCTCCCGAGGTTGCTCCTAGGCCTAAGGGCCAGCTTTTTGGGGGCTCTAAGCAGAGTCTGGAGTTCCCCAGTCAGCAGCATTTCGAGGACGTTGTCCTTAAGCAGTGGGAGCATCCTACGCGGCTCGTTGGGGTGCCGTCTAGCTGGGATAAGAAATATCCTTTTCCGGCGGACTTGCTGAAACGTTGGTCTGTCCCGCCCGAGGTGGATGCTCTGGTTTTGGGGCTGTCTAGTACGGCGGCTGTTCATTTTCCTGACACTACTTATCTGAAGGATGGCGAGGATCGCCGGATTGATTAGCTGGCCCGCCATGGTTTCGTCTGTGCGGGTTCGGGGTTGAGGCCTGTTTGTGCTTCGGCTCTTTTGGCTTTGGCGGTTAGGTCCATAGTCAGGGATTTATGTGTGGATCTTGATCCCTCGGGTGCTGAGTTTCTCGCGCTTAAGCGTTGTGACTCCTTTCTGTCGTTTATCCTGGCGGCTCAGGATGATGCCATGTTGATGTGTGGCAGGGCTTCTGCCCTGTTGGTGGCTATTCGCCGATCTGTGTCGGTGAGACAGTGGACGGCTGACTTTAATTCTAAAAGATCTCTCACGGCTCTTCCTTTTCTGGGTTTGAGGCTTTTTGGTGAAAAGCTGGATTCTGTTGCCAAAGGAGGTAGGCTGCCTCAGCGCAAGAAGTTTCGCCGTTCCTTTCGGGGGGCGGCCCCCTTCAATCCGTCCTTTCGAGGGGCCAGAGCCGGCAGGAGTGCGGGCTTCTCGGCTTCCAGGGGTGCGGTTTGGAATAGGGGTAAAGGCCGTGGCCGCCCCGTTCACGCCTGGGGCGCCAAGCCCAAGGCAGCTGCTAAGCCCGCTCAGCAATGAAGGGGCGCCCTCACCCGTGCGGGTGGGGGGACGGTTGCGACTCTTCTCCCGGGTATGGGACCAGGAGGTCTCGGACAGATGGATTCGGGAGGTGGTGTCGGCCGGTTACAAGTTGGAGTTCGAGTCCCGCCCTCCTCCAAGGTTTTTCAGGTCTCGGGTTCCTCTAGACCTGGTGGCTGCCCAGGGGCTCCTGGCGGCGGTTCAGAATCTCGTGGAGTTGGCGGTCATTTGCCCGGTCCCTCCTTCAGAGGTGGGGCTGGGGTATTACTCCAATCTGTTCACCGTTCCCAAGAAGGACGGGTCGTTCCGTCCGATTCTGGATTTGAAGTTTCTCAACAGATTTATTCGTCCCCTTAAGTTTCGCATGGAGACCTTGCGGTCGGCGATCGGCTCGCTTCGGCAGGGGGACTTTATGACGTCCATGGACATCAAGGACGCGTATCTTCACATTCCGATCTTTCCGGCACATCAGCGGTTTCTTCGCTTTGTGGTGGAGGATCGGCACTTTCAGTTTGTAGCTCTTCCATTCGGCCTCACCTCGGCTCCGAGAGTGTTCACCAAGGTGTTGGCAGGGGTGATGGCCCTGCTCAGGGCTCAGGGGATTCGCATTGTCCCTTACCTGGACGATCTTCTCATTATGGCTCCTTCCTTCAGTCAGGCGGAAGGGGACTCCGGCACGGTGGTGTCTATGTTGGAGAGGTTCGGCTGGGTGATCAATTACCCCAAGTCCTCTCTGGTTCCGGCCAGGGTGGTGACTTTTCTGGGGATGTCCTTGGACTCTTGCCAGCACAGAGTGTTTCTCCCTCAGGCCAAGGTTCTTCTGATTCAGGAATTGGCTCAGCTTATTCTTACCAATCCTCACCCGTCCATCTGGCTAGGGATGAGACTGGTGGGGTTGATGGTGGCCTCGTTCGAGGCAGTTCCCTTCGCTCAGTTTCACACGGGGACGCTGCAGCTTCATCTTTTGGCGTCTTGGGACAGGCGTCCGCGGTCGTTGGATCGGTCTTTCCGGATGTCCCCTCAAGTTCGGCAGTCTCTTCGGTGGTGGTTGGTTCCGGACAATCTTTTGAAGGGCAGGTCGTTTCTGACCCCGCTTTGGGAAACTGTCATCACGGATGCCAGCTTGTCAGGATGGGGAGGCTTCTGGAAGGATCTTCAGTTTCAGGGGCAGTGGGACCCTCAGGAGGCCCACTTGCCCATCAATGTTCTGGAGTTGCGAGCCATCAGATTGGTTCTGTCTCACTTGATGCATCATTTACAGGGCCTGCCGGTTCAGGTTCGATCGGACAATCAGACGGCGGTTGCTTACATCAATCACCAAGGAGGGACTCGCAGTCTGGGTGCCCTCAGAGAAGTGTCTCTGATTCTGGTTTGGGCGGAGACGTATGTCCCTTGCATTTCGGCAGTGTACATCCCAGGAGTGGAGAACACGGAGGCAGACTTCTTGAGCCGGTGTTCGTCCCGCCGGGGGGAATGGTCTCTCCATCCCCATGTGTTTCGGTCCATGTGTCTTCGGTGGGGGACGCCGGAGGTGGATCTGTTTGCCTCTCGTCACAATCACAAGCTTCCGACATTCGTGTCGCTGTCTCTGGACCCTCTGGCTCTGGCGGCGGATGCCATGGCCTTGAGCTGGAAGGATCTGGGGTTCCTGTATCTGTTCCCTCCGATTCCCATGCTAGGCAGGGTGCTGCGAAAACTGGTTCAGGAAGGAGTTCCCGCCATTCTCGTGGCTCCAAGGTGGCCAAGGCGGGTGTGGTTCGCAGACTTCGTTCGTCTGGCAGTGGATCAGTTCGATCTGCCTCTTCGGCCAGATCTGCTCACCCAGGGTCAACTGTGTTACCCCAGTTTACCAACGCTGGCTTTAACGGCTTGGCTGCTGAAACCTCCATCTTGATGGAGGAGGGTCTTTCGGTTTCGGTCATTCAGACTCTCGTTAGTGCTAGGAAGAGGTCTTCCTCTTCCATCTATTATAGGGTCTGGAGATCTTATATTGATTGGTGTGAGGCTAGATCTTTGCCATGCCGGGTTTTTTTCTATCTCTCGGATTTTGGATTTTCTTCATTCAGGGCTGGATTCTGGTCTCCAGCTGAGTACTTTGAAGGGGCAGGTTTCTGCCTTGTCTATTTTTTTCCAGAAGTCTTTTGCTAGTCATTCTTTGGTCAAGACCTTCTTCCAGGGGGTTTCGCATTTGCGGCCTCCTAGGAAGCCTTTGCTCCCAGTTTGGGATTTGAATTTGGTGCTCTCTGCGTTACAGGCTCCTCCTTTTGAGCCTTTGCAGGATATTGCCTTGTCCACTTTGACTCAGAAGGTTGTCTTTTTGGTGGCCATCACTTCGGTTCGGCGTGTTTCGGAGTTGGCAGCCTTGTTGATTCAGGCTCCTTATTTTGAGAAGCATCAGGACAAAGTGGTCTTTCGTTTCTAGTCAGATTTTCTTCCTAAGGTGGTATCTGCTTTTCATCTTAATCAGGACATTGTTCTTCCTTCTTTGTGTCCTAGGCCTAGGAATGATTAGGAGAGTGCGTTGCAGTGCTTGGACGTGGTGCGTTGTGTTAGGTGCTATTTGCGTGCTACTTCTTCCTTTCGTAAGACTGATGCTCTTTTCGTAGTGCCTTGTGGGCCTAGGAAGGGCTTGGCTCCGGCCAAGTCTTCCATTAGCAAATGGATTCGCCAGGCGATTGTTGGTCCTATTCTGCCAAGGGGAAGGATCCCCCTTTTCGTGTTACTGCGCATTCTACTCGTGCGGTTGGTGCGTCCTGGGCTTTTCAGCACCAGGCTTCAGTTGAGCAAGTTTGTAAGGCCGCTACCTGGTCTTCGGTTCACACCTTTTCCAAGTTTTACTAGGTTGACGTACGGGCCTCGGCGGATGCTGTGTTTGGCCGTAAGGTTCTGCAGGCTGCAGTGGTTTGAGTTTTTTCTGCGTTATTGCCTGGTTTGGATACCCGCCCTCTTTTGGACACTGCTGTTGGATGTCCCAAGTGTAATAATAATGAGTAAATGAAGTGGGGTGTGTGACATACTTAGAATAATACCATTTTGTGATTACTCACCTGTAAAATGGGTATTATAAGTATGTCACACACCCCACTTCACCCGCCCTCTTTTGGTATCCTGGTTCCTTATATGGTGAAGTTTTTTTTTTTTTTTTTACAGTTGAGGGTTACATTTGTTTATTCCTGGTACCTTGTCTTACTGCTGTTTTAACACTGGGGAATTGATGGGAGGTACCAGGTGTCTATAGACCGGGAGGGGCTTGCTGAATTTTTGGAGATCTCTGCAAGTGCGCCACCTAGCGGTGAGATTACCCAAGTGTAATAATAATGAGTAAATGAAGTGGGGTGTGTGACATACTTATAATACCCATTTTACAGGTGAGTATTCACAAAATGGTATTTTTTAATGTGGGCAATCTGTATGTACAGGGTGTGGGAAACATACAAGATAGCCTCTTATTCAGGATGAAGGTCCGGATTAATGGGGCAATCTTTATGTACGGGGGGGAACATACAAGATAGGCTCTTATTCAGGGTAAGGCTCCGGATTATTGTGAGCAATCTGTATGTACAGGGTGGGGGAAACATACAAGATAGGCTCTTATTCAAGGTGAAGGTCCGGATTAATGTGAGCAATCTGTATGTAGAGGGGGGAAACTTATAAGATAGGCTCTTATTCAGGGTGAGGGTGCGGATTAATGTGGGCAATCTGTATGTACAGGGGAAACATACAAGAAATCTAAAGCGAGCTTAATGAATGACGCCCGCATAGGCCGTAATGGCTGCTATGGGGCCCTGTAACAAAGCCTTTCTCTCGTTTTCTCACCCAGGAATCACAGGGTCCGTCACCAGCTTCCAACAGGTGAACAATGAGCGGGATGCCCCCAGCCCCCTGGCCGAGGATTCCGTTGCTGTTATTGGAAAAGGTTAGTACACAGAATGGGGCCCAGGACTGAGCCTTCTCCTATGTCACTTACACACATATTACACAGAATGGGGCCCAGGACTGAGCCTTCTCCTATGTCCCTTACACACATATTACACAGAATGGGGCCCAGGACGGAGCCTTCTCCTATGTCACTTACACACATATTACACAGAATGGGGCCCAGGACTGAGCCTTCTCCTATGTCCCTTACACACATATTACACAGAATGGGGCCCAGGACGGAGCCTTCTCCTATGTCACTTACACACATATTACACAGAATGGAGCCCAGGACAGAGCCTTCTCCTATGTCACTTACACACATATTACACAGAATGGGGCCCAGGACGGAGCCTTCTCCTATGTCACTTACACACATATTACACAGAATGGAGCCCAGGACAGAGCCTTCTCCTATGTCACTTACACACATATTACACAGAATGGGGCCCAGGACTGAGCCTTCTCCTATGTCACTTACACACATATTACACAGAATGGGGCCCAGGACTGAGCCTTCTCCTGTGTCACTTACACACATATTACACAGAATGAGGCCCAGGACTGAGCCTTCTGCTATGTCACTTACACACACATTACACAGAATGGGGCCCAGGACTGAGCCTTCTCCTGTGTCACTTACACACATATTACACAGAATGGGGCCCAGGACAGAGCCTTTTCTTATGTTTTTTTCTTTTTAGGCGTGTTTGAAAGTCTCCTCCCCTCCTGTCAGTCATACAGTCAATCATCTTTGCCCGCCCCCGAGGATGCCGGCCCACTGAAGCCGAGCGTGAAGCCACCGACCGGCGTATACGGGAGAGCGCTGCCGCACAGCACCGCACCGGCGGAGAGCGACGTAAGACCCCGCCCACAAGAGACTTCTCTGGTCTCTAAAGCTTTTAAAGTGGACCAAAACCCACAGCTCGACGGCCCTGGAATCTATAGGATCCCGGGAATGTTATAGATTCCTGGGCTGATCTCCATGGGTTTTGGTCCACTTTAAAGAGGAACAAAACCCACAGTTCGACGGCCCTGGAATCTAACTCCCTGGATCCACTTGCTTAGACGAGCTCTTAGACAAAGGGGAGCGGGAGCAGATATAAGGGCTCTGATTGGACGAGAGGCCGCACAGGCACCAAAGGATCGGGGGAAGGGTAAGTCAGCTGATCTGGGCAGTTCCTCGATCGTGGGGCAAAGACCAAAACCCAGGATAGTCAAAATCTTAGGTTTTGGTCCACTTTAAAATGGCTTTCTCAGGTTCTGTTCCGCTCCTCGATTCGGGATGCCCCGACAAAAATTTGTGGTCATCCCTGGATTCCTATAGATTCCAGGGCAGCCGCTGCCGACAAAAGCTTGTGGCCGGCCCTAGATTCTTATCAATTCCAGGCCAGAAGCTGCCGACAAAAGCTTGTGGCCGGCCCTAGATTCTTATAGATTCCAGGCCAGACGCTGCCGACAAAAGCTTGTGACCGGCCCTAGATTCTTATAGATTCCAGGCCAGACGCTGCCGACAAAAGCTTGTAGCCAGCCCTAGATTCTTCTAGATTCCAGGCCAGACGCTGCTGACAAAAGCTTGTAGCCGGCCCTAGATTCTTATCAATTCCAGGCCAGAAGCTGCCGACAAAAGCTTGTGGCCGGCCCTAGATTCTTATAGATTCCAGGCCAGACGCTGCCGACAAAAGCTTGTGGCCGGCCCTAGATTCTTATAGATTCCAGGCCAGAAGCTGCCGACAAAAGCTTGTGGCCGGCCCTAGATTCTTATAGATTCCAGGCCAGAAGCTGCCGACAAAAGCTTGTGGCCGGCCCTAGATTCTTATAGATTCCAGGCCAGACGCTGCCGACAAAAGCTTGTAGCCGGCCCTAGATTCTTATAGATTCCAGGCCAGACGCTGCCGACAAAAGCTTGTGGCCGGCCCTAGATTCTTATCAATTCCAGGCCAGAAGCTGCCGACAAAAGCTTGTGGCCGGCCCTAGATTCTTATCGATTCCAGGCCAGACGCTGCCGACAAAAGCTTGTAGCTGGCCCTAGATTCTTATAGATTCCAGGCCAGACGCTGCCGACAAAAGCTTGTAGCCGGCCCTAGATTCTTATAGATTCCAGGCCAGACGCTGCCGACAAAAGCTTGTGGCTGGCCCTAGATTCTTATAGATTCCAGGCCAGCCGCTGCCGACAAAAGCTTGTAGCTGGCCCTAGATTCTTATAGATTCCAGGCCAGACGCTGCCGACAAAAGCTTGTAGCCGGCCCTAGATTCTCATAGATTCCAGGCCAGACTCTGCTGACAAAAGCTTGTGGCCGGCCCTAGATTCTTATAGATTCCAGGCCAGCCGCTGCCGACAAAAGCTTGTAGCCGGCCCTAGATTCTCATAGATTCCAGGCCAGACGCTGCCGACAAAAGCTTGTGGCCGGCCCTAGATTCTCATATATTCCAGGCCAGAAGCTGCCGACAAAAGCTTGTGGCCGGCCCTAGATTCTTATTGATTCCAGGCCAGACTCTGCTGACAAAAGCTTGTGGCCGGCCCTAGATTCTTATAGATTCCAGGCCAGACGCTGCCGACAAAAGCTTGTAGCCGGCCCTAGATTCTTATAGATTCCAGGCCAGACGCTGCCGACAAAAGCTTGTGGCCGGCCCTAGATTCTTATCAATTCCAGGCCAGAAGCTGCCGACAAAAGCTTGTGGCCGGCCCTAGATTCTTATCGATTCCAGGCCAGACGCTGCCGACAAAAGCTTGTAGCTGGCCCTAGATTCTTATAGATTCCAGGCCAGACGCTGCCGACAAAAGCTTGTAGCCGGCCCTAGATTCTTATAGATTCCAGGCCAGACGCTGCCGACAAAAGCTTGTGGCTGGCCCTAGATTCTTATAGATTCCAGGCCAGCCGCTGCCGACAAAAGCTTGTAGCTGGCCCTAGATTCTTATAGATTCCAGGCCAGACGCTGCCGACAAAAGCTTGTAGCCGGCCCTAGATTCTCATAGATTCCAGGCCAGACTCTGCTGACAAAAGCTTGTGGCCGGCCCTAGATTCTTATAGATTCCAGGCCAGCCGCTGCCGACAAAAGCTTGTAGCCGGCCCTAGATTCTCATAGATTCCAGGCCAGACGCTGCCGACAAAAGCTTGTGGCCGGCCCTAGATTCTCATATATTCCAGGCCAGAAGCTGCCGACAAAAGCTTGTGGCCGGCCCTAGATTCTAATTGATTCCAGGCCAGACTCTGCTGACAAAAGCTTGTAGCCGGCCCTAGATTCTTATAGATTCCAGGCCAGCCGCTGCCGACAAAAGCTTGTAGCCGGCCCTAGATTCCTATAGATTCCAGGCCAGACGCTGTTGGGTTTGGTTCCGCTTTACGTTTCCTTTTTTATTTTGCAGGCTAAAGTCTCGATTTCCAAGTCGGCCAGAGACAAGATGAGGCAGAAAAAGGAAAACGGCCTCAAAGACCTGGAGAGAGGCGCGCGCCTGTCCTACACCGACCCCGGACCCCTGCACAGGGAGTGTGAGTAATTAAAGCAGACCTCAAGTCAAATCTAACTATTCTAAGTATGTCACACACCCCGCTTCAAGAATCCATAACATGTGGGTAATATCGTCCTGAAGAGGGCGTTCCTGCAGAGATGATAGCAAAAGAAAGCCCCTCCCTGATCCATAAATACCTGGGACCTCCCACTCACTACCCAGTTTTCCATCTCTGCAGACGGCGAGCAAGTCAGAAGATGATGTCTCCTCCTTGCACAGGGGGATTTAAGGTAGCCGGGATGTTTCCCGGCCCGTTATGTATTTTTTCCGTTTGGACCTCTTTTTCCCCTTAATATATATGCCTCCCAGCCGTGGCTGCAGGTCCGGGCGAGGGTAGATTGGCACCTCTGGTGCTCAGGAGCAACGCTCCGCCGTGAGACCCTATACAAGAGGGTAGGCGGCTTCACCGGGTTGGTGACCCCGGTTTGGGATGCCCTGTCCCTTAGCCTTAACATGGGAATGGCCCTCCCAGGATCCCTTTCCACTGTGGGGATGGGGGGTGTGGGTCCTCTTTTTATTACACTCTTTCTTTTTCTTTCCCCCCCATCTTGACTCAGGCACTGTCTTTTAACCATTGTTTTATGTGTGTGTCTCTTTTAATTATGTCAGCACCGCGGCCGTTTGTAATATCGGCCTCCGTGCTGTGCTGGGTTTTTCCTTGCCATAATGGCGGCGGTAGTTTACCTCAGGGACACTTGATTATGTATGGTATTAGAGGGGGCGGGGCCGGACCTTCGGCGCGGGGCCGGGGTCCGTCCCTCCCTGTTTTTTTGTACTGCTGTGTTGCAGTGTATGCTTTACTACATTTTACATTGAACCGGCCAAGCGCCGCAGCCACACATTTGCTGTGGCGCCGGACGGTTTTGGCGCTTCTTTTCGTGAGGGGATTTTTTCCCTCACGGTTCTGATGGGGGCGGGGCCGGACGTGCGGCGCGTCTTAGCGGCCCGCCCACACCTTTTCCAGCGCCGCTGAGGACTGTTGCCATGCATAGGAGGGGGGGGCGGGACTTGGCGACGCGCGCGTCCCGCGCTGGCCACGCCCCCTCCTCCTCTTTCAGTCAGAGAAGAGTCTCCTCACGATCGGGTGGCCGTGTGAAGTCCCGGCAGTATTGTAAGTGGCCTGTGGCCCCTTCTTTTCTACTTCGCTTCTTTGTTTCTACTTCTCCTCATGGGTTCTTTCTTTCTTCTTTCTTTCAGAACGGAGGCTTATTAGGAGGATCTTCTATAGTATTAGAGGGTTTCTCCCGATCCTAATCCCTGGGTTCATTTTATTGTTCACAAATCCTCCCACTCGGGACATTAAAGGGGCATCCCGGGTTGTCTAATTGGCGTAATTCCCTGGGTCTTAGCGACTATTCAAAGTTCACCTTATGGAGGCATCCTCGGATACTGGGACTGGGACCCCTTCGGGGCATCCCAAAAAGTGTATGTTGTGTGGGGTTTCCATTACTGGGGATGATGTGTTACTTTGTATACCATGTGCACAGCAAACTATTACGCGGCAGTCCGAACCCCAAGCATCGGGGTCAGCACAGCCGGTCGCCTCAACTCCCCCTCCCGCCTTGACTCGTGCCCCGTGTGACGTAGTCATGGGCAGGGATCTGCAATCTGAGATGTGCGCCAGATTGGCTAGCCTTGAGAAAATGCTCTCCAGCTCGGTCGCCCGTAAGGCTCCGTCTAAGAGAAAGCATTTGTCGCCGGCTCCGCCGGTGGATGATCTTGATGACATAGATAATCTGGATTGGTCTGATTATCCCCAGCTAGAGGAAGGGGAGGTTGATGAGGGTTCAGAATTTTCGGACGATGAGCAGTCTGCTGGCGCTGATGCCGAGCTTTCTGACTTAGGGAGATCCTTGGACTCTCCTCACGCTCTGTCTCTGATGCTGGAAGTTCTGAATATTTCCCCTCCCGAGGAGGCGTCACAGCAGAAGGGTGAATTGTTTGAGGAATCCAGGCCGCGCCTGGAGTTTCCTACGCAACGGCATTTTGATAGAATCATTGACAAGGAATGGGATAGGCCGGCTCGGCTCCCTGGCATCCCTCAGGGGTGGGATAGGAAATATCCCTTTCCTTCTGAGGCGGTCAAGCGCTGGGCATCTCCCCCCGAGGTGGATGCACCGGTTTTGGGGTTATCTTAACTCCTCGGTTTTAAACAGACCTGATTGTTCCATTCTCAAAGATGGAGAGGATAAACGTATTGATCAGATGGCTTGTCATGGCTTTACTAGCATTGGGTCGGCCATCCGGCCTGTGTGCGCTTCGGAACTAATGGTGTTGGCTACCAGGTCTGTGGTCAGGGACCTGTTGACTTCTTCCGGGCTTCGTCCTGGTAGTAACAAGTTCCTTAGCCTTAAACGGTGTGAGTTGTTTTTATCCTTTGTGTTGACTGCCTTGGATGACACTTTGATGATGTGTGGTAGGACGTCGGCTCTGCTTGTGGCTATTCGGCGGTCGGTGTGGCTGCGCCAGTGGGCGGCCGATTTTATGTCCAAAAAGTCACTGACGGCTTTACCCTTTGTTGGTCTACGGCTCTTTGGAGAGACATTGGATCCGGTCACCAAGGGTGGTAGGTTACCTCAACGTAAGAAACAACGCCGCTCCTTTCGGGGGGCGCCTGCCTTTACCCCCTCCTTTCGGGGGGCCAGATCTGGCAGGGGTTCTGCATTTCCCTCTTCCAGAGGAGATTCCGGAAGCAGGGGCAGAGGACGTGCCCGTTCTGGATACAGTTGGGGCTCTAAGCCCAAACCGGCTGCTAAGCCGGCTCAGCAATGAGGGGGCGCCCTCACCCATGCGGGTGGGGGGACGGCTGCAGCACTTCTCCCAGATCTGGGATCAAGAGGTCTCGGACAGATGGATCCGGGAAGTGGTGTCTTCCGGTTACAAGCTGGAGTTCAAGCTCCGCCCCCCTTCCAGATTTGTCAGGTCTCGGATGCCGTCGGAGCCTCTGGCGGCGCAGGGGCTCCTGGTGGCAGTGGAGAATCTTCTGGACATGGCTGTCATTTGCCCAGTGCCCCCTTCAGATCGGGGCAGGGGCTTTTATTCCAATCTGTTCACGGTACCCAAGAAGGACGGGTTGGTCCGACCCATCTTGGATCTGAAGTTTCTCAACAGGTTCATCAGGCCGCGGAAATTCCGCATGGAAGCGCTGCGTTCGGCCATTCACTCTCTTCGTCAGGGAGACTTTCTGACGTCCATAGACATCAAGGATGCGTATCTACACGTTCCGGTTTTTCCAGCACACCAGAGGTTTCTCAGGTTCGTGGTGGAGGATCGGCACTTTCAGTTTGTGGCACTTCCTTTCGGTCTCACCTCAGCTCCTCGGGTGTTCACCAAGGTGCTAGCGGGGGTGATGGCTCTGCTCAGAGTTCAGGGTATCCGCATTGTGCCCTATTTGGACGATCTACTGATCATGGCCTCTTCTTTCAACCAAGCGGAGTTGGACACCAGAGCGGTGGTGTCCACTCTGGAGAGGTTCGGTTGGGTGATCAACCACCCCAAGTCTTCTCTTTCTCCGTCCAGAATTCTGACCTTTCTGGGAATGTCTCTGGACACCTCACAGGCCAGGGTTTTTCTGCCCCAGGCCAAAATTCTTTTGATTCAGGAGTTAGTTCGGCTTCTCTTGTCAGCCCCTCGTCCGACCATCCGGCTAGGGATGAGGCTGGTGGGGCTAATGGTGGCCTCATTCGAGGCAGTTCCCTTTGCGCAGTTTCATACGAGGACGCTTCAGCTTCATCTGTTGAAGGTTTGGGACAAGTCTCCGCTATCGTTGGATCAATCCTTCCGGATGTCTCCCTGTGTTCGTCGATCCCTGCAATGGTGGCTGGGGTCTGTCAGTCTGTTGAAGGGCAGATCCTTTCTGGCGCCGTGTTGGGAAATGGTCACCACGGATGCCAGTCTGTCAGGTTGGGGGGGTGTTTGGAAGGACCTCCAGTTTCAGGGTCTGTGGAGTCCGCAGGAGGCTCACGAGCCCATCAATATTCTGGAGTTGAGAGCCATCAGGTTGGTTCTGTTTCGCTTGACTCATCAGTTGAGAGGCCTGCCAGTTCAGGTCCGGTTGGACAACAGGACGGCGGTTGCTTACATCAATCACCAAGGGGGGACTCGCAGCAGGAGTGCCCTCAGGGAAGTGTCTTTGATTCTGGACTGGGCGGAGACCCACGTCCCGTGTATCTCAGCAGTCTACATTCCGGGAGTGGAGAACACGGAGGCGGACTTGCTGAGCAGGGCCTCCTCTCGTCAGGGGGAGTGGTCTCTCAGTCCCAAGGTGTTTCGTTCGGTGTGTCTCAGGTGGGGGTTTCCCACGGTGGACCTCTTTGCCTCTCGTCACAATCACAAGCTTCCAGTCTTTGTGTCTCTCTCGCAGGATCCTCTGGCTCTGGCAGTGGATGCCATGTCTCTGAACTGGAGGGATCTGGGGTTCCTTTACCTGTTCCCTCCGTTCCCAATACTAGCCAGAGTGGTGCGCAAACTGGCCTTGGAAGGCGCGTCGGCGATTCTGGTGGCCCCAAGGTGGCCAAGGCGCGTTTGGTTCGCAGATCTTGTAAGGCTGGCGGAAGATCAGTTCGCCCTGCCTCTGCTGCCGGACCTGCTCACCCAGGGTCGGCTACGCTATCCCAATTTACCATCGCTGGCTTTGACGGCGTGGCTGCTGAAGCCGCCATCTTGAAGGAAGAAGGTCTTTCTGACGCGGTGATTCAGACTCTTATCTGTGCCAGGAAGCGCTCTTCCTCTACTATTTACTACAGGACTTGGAGGGCCTATATTGATTGGTGTGAAGGTAGGTCTTTCTCTTGTCGAGAGTTCTCCATTCCTAGAATTCTGGAGTTTCTTCAACATGGTCTAGATCTGGGGCTCCAGCTTAGTACATTGAAGGGGCAGGTTTCTGCCCTGGCGGTGTTCTTCCAAAGGTCCTTTGCACTTCATCCCTTAGTCAAGACTTTTTTCCAAGGAGTTACGCATGTACGGCCTCCTAGGAAGCCTTTTGTTCCAGTTTGGGATTTGAACCTGGTTCTTTCTGCTCTCCAGGGCCCTCCGTTTGAGCCCTTGAATGAGGTTGCTTTGTCTTCTCTTACGCAAAAGGTGGCCTTTTTGGTGGCTATCACTTCGGTTAGGCGTGTTTCTGAGTTGGCAGCTTTATCCATTAAAGCTCCATACTTCGAGAGACATCAGGACAAGGTTGTCTTTCGTTTCAAGCAGGATTTTCTTCCTAAGGTGGTCTCGGCTTTTCATCTGAATCAGGACATTGTTCTGCCTTCTCTATGCCCAAATCCCAGCAACGACAAGGAAAGGGCGTTGCATTCTTTGGATGTAGTTCGTGTTGTGGAATATTATCTGGAGGTTACATCTTCCTTTCGTAAGACTGATGCCTTTTTTGTGGTGCCCTGTGGGCCTAGGAAAGGTTTGGCTCCTGCCAAATCTTCCATTAGTAAATGGATTCGTCAGGCCATCATTGGGGCCTATTCTGCCAAGGGGAGGAGCCCCCCTTTTCGTGTTACAGCTCATTCTACTCGTGCGGTTGGAGCGTCTTGGGCTTTTCAGCACCTGGCTTCTGTTGAGCAAGTTTGTAAGGCCGCTACCTGGTCTTCTGTTCACACCTTTTCCAAGTTTTACAAGGTTGATGTTCGGGCATCAGCGGATGCTGTTTTTGGCCGCAAAGTTTTGCAAGCTGCAGTGGTTTAAAGTTGTGCATTGTTGCCTGGTTTTGGATCCCCGCCCTTGTTACGGACACTGCTATTGGATGTCCCACATGTTATGGATTTCTTGAAGCGGGGTGTGTGACATAATTAGAATAATACCATTTTGTGAATACTCACCTTGTAAAATGGGTATTATAAGTATGTCACACACCCCGCTTCACCCGCCCTTTCTGTATTCAGGATCCTCTTTATTGTGAACTTTGCGTGGTTGTGGTTTATATTTGCCTCTTCCTGGTCCCTTACCTTACTGCTTCTGTATACTGGGTAATGAGTGGGAGGTCCCAGGTATTTGTGGATCAGGGAGGGGCTTTCTTTTGCTATCATCTCTGCAGGAACGCCCTCTTCAGGTCGATACTACCCACATGTTATGGATTTCTTGAAGCGGGGTGTGTGACATACTTATAATACCCATTTTACAAGGTGAGTATTCACAAAATGGTATTATGAGAGGGTAGGCGGTTACACCGGGTTGGTGACCCCGGTTTGGGATGCCATGTCCCTTATTTTCATACATTGGCCCTCCCAGGATTCCCTTCCATAGGTGGGGTGGGGGAGTGTTCGTCTTTTCATTAATCTATTAGTTTATTATTTTCAGGACAGCATACTTGAGTGTGTGTGTGGGTGTTGTCACTTTAATTTGAAAGCGCTGCAGCCTGTGCGGTGCTGGCTGCCTTCTTTCCCCCCTTCTTCCCTTCATCTCTGTTAATGGCGGAGGTATTCACCTCACGCCATGTTGCTGTGCTTCGGGGGGGGCGGCGGGTGCCGGACCGTTGGCGGGGCCGGGACTTGTCCCTCCCGTTTTTCTCCCTTGTGTGTGTGTAATGTTCTTTAAGCATTACAGGGATGAACCCAGCCATTCATCCAATATAGTCCCACACCAGCGCACCTCCTCCACAGAAAAATCAATAAGAACTAATTAATCATAATGAATTCATAAATAATTTATTAGGAGCTATCCACAAAAGATACACATAAAGACACAATTAAAAAACATACAAGACAAACCCGCACATTTTTCTCAAGGGCATCCCAATCTATCCCAAATACCCATAAAACTCATTTATAAAGTGCATAAGTGCTAAAACTGTGCAAATCTAACATTAGTAATAAAGATCAATAATATGAAATGTGGCAAGATGTAGAAATATAACAGTTCAAAAGTAGCAAAAATAGCAAATACAACAACATCAATTGAAAAGCACACATCACCTGAGTGATAAATCCAAGTGTTCCATGGGAATGCCCCAGTCCAAATGCCGGTCCCCCAACACGTTTCGTGGCCCCCCGCTCACAGGCCACTTTATCAAGGTAATGTTCTTTACTTTTTGCCGGGCCGGCGACCGCTTCTTACTATTGCGGCGCCGGCCGGCTCTGAGCACATTTCTATGAGGTGATTTTTACAGTTGCCATGTTCCCCTCACGCAGGCTGGGGGGGGGGGCCGGAGTGACGACGCGTCACCGCTCCCCGCCTCCTGCCCTCGCTGGTGCCACTGCGGAGCTCTTGGAGGGGAGAGGGGGGGGGGGGGCGTGGCCTGGCCTCGCGCGTGTCCCGCGCTGGCCACGCCCCCTTCTCCCTCTCTGACTGCAGCCCTGCCTGTTGCTGTGGAGCGTCTGGATCTTCCCTCACGGTCGCCATTTTGGTCGATGGATCTGTAAGTGGCCTCTGGCCATTCTTTCTTCCTGTTTGATTGTTGTCTTTTTTTCATTAGCCTTATCTAAAACAGTCCCTCTGTTCTGTTTTTCAGATGGTGGTTCAGGAGGTTCGCCAGTAGCATTTAGGGGGTCCCTCCTGATCCTTATCACTGGGTTAATTGTTTGCCATAAATCCTCCCACTCGGGACATTAAAGGGGCATCCCGGGTTGTCTAACGGCGTAATTCCCTGGGTCTTAGCGACTATTCCTAAACAAAAGTTCACCTTATGGAGGCATCCCCGGATACTGGGCTCGGGGCCCCTGCGGGGCATCCCCGGAAGTGTATGTTGTGTGGGGTATCCATTTCTGGGGACGATGTACTTCTGTGTATACCATGTGCACAGCAGACCATCACGCGGCAGTCCGAACCACAGGCGTCTGGGTCAGCACCGCCGGTCGCTTCATCTCCACCTCCCGCTTTGACACGCGCCCCGTGCGACGTCGTCATGGGCAGGGAGCTGCAATCTGAGATGTGCGCCAGATTGGCTAACCTTGAAAAAATTATCTCTGGCTCGGTTGCCCGTAAGGCTCCGACTAAGAGAAAGCATTTGTCGCCGGCTCCGCTGGTGGAGGACCTGGAGGATGTTAATAATCTGGATTGGTCTGACTATTCCCAGCTAGAGGAAGGGGAAGTTTATGTGGATTCTGTTTTTTCGGACGATGAGCAGTCCTTTGGCGCTGATGCCGAGCTGGGGGATTTGGGGAGATCCTCTGATACTCCCCACGCTCTGGCTCTTATGTTGGAGGTGCTGAATATTTCCCCTCCTGAGGAGGTGTCACAGCAGAAGGGTGAATTGTTTGAGGAATCCAAGCCGCGCTTGGAATTCCCTGCACAAAGGCATTTTGACAATATTATTGCCAAAGAATGGGACAGGCCGGCTCGGCTCCCTGGCATCCCTCAGGGATGGGATAGGAAATATCCCTTCCCTTCGGAGGCAGTTAAGCGCTGGGCATCTCCCCCCGAGGTGGATGCGCCGGTTTTGGGGTTGTCCAATTCCTCGGTTTTAAATAGACCTGATTGTTCTATTCTCAAGGATGGAGAGGATAAACGGATTGACCAGATGGCTTGTCATGGTTTTGCAAGCGTTGGGTCAGCCATGCGGCCTGTTTGCGCATCGGCGCTAATGGTGTTGGCTGCCAGGTCCGTGGTTAGGGACCTGTTGACCTCTTCCGGGCTGCGTCCCAGTAGTGCTGAGTTCCTTAGCCTCAAACGGTGTGAGCTGTTTTTATCTTTTGTGTTGACAGCCTTGGATGACACTTTGATGATGTGTGGTAGAACGTCGGCGCTGCTGGTCACTATTCGGCGCTCGGTGTGGCTGCGCCAGTGGGCGGCAGATTTTATGTCCAAGAAGTCACTAACGGCTCTACCTTTTTGTTGGATTACGGCTTTTTGGAGAGACATTGGACTCTGTTACCAAGGGTGGTAGGTTACCTCAACGCAAGAAACAACGCCGTCCCTTTCGGGGGGCGCCTTCCTTTACCCCCTCCTTTCGTGGGGCCAGATCTGGCAGGGGATTTGCATTCCCCTCTTCCAGAGGAGATTCTGGGAGCAGGGGCAGAGGACGTGCCCGTCCAGGATACAATTGGGGCTCTAAGCCCAAGCCGGCTGCTAAGCCGGCTCAGCAATGAGGGGGCGCCCTCACCCATGCGGGTGGGGGGACGGCTGCGACACTTCTCCCAGATCTGGGATCAAGAGGTCTCGGACAGATGGATCCGGGAAGTGGTGTCTTCCGGTTACAAGCTGGAGTTCGAGCTCCGCCCCCCTTCCAGATTTTTCAGGTCTCGGATGCCTTCGGAACCTCTAGCGGCGCAGGGGCTCCTGTTGGCAGTACAGAATCTTCTGGACATGGCTGTCATTTGCCCAGTGCCCCCTTCGGATCAGGGCAGGGGTTTTTATTCCAATCTGTTCACGGTACCCAAGAAGGACGGATCGGTCCGACCCATCCTGGATCTGAAGTTTCTCAACAGGTTCATCCGGCCACGGAGATTCCGCATGGAAACGCTGCGTTCGGCCATTCACTCTCTTCGTCAGGGAGACTTTCTGACGTCCATAGACATCAAGGATGCTTATCTACACGTTCCAATTTTTCCAGCACACCAGAGGTTTCTCAGGTTCGTGGTGGAGGATCGGCATTTTCAGTTTGTGGCACTCCCTTTCGGTCTCACCTCGGCTCCTCGGGTGTTCACCAAGGTGCTAGCGGGGGTGATGGCTCTGCTAAGGGTTCAGGGTATCCGCATTGTGCCCTATTTGGACGATCTTCTGATCTTGGCCTCTTCTTTCAACCAAGCGGAGTTGGACACCAGAGTGGTGGTGTCCACTCTGGAGAGGTTCGGTTGGGTGGTCAACCACCCCAAGTCTTCTCTTTCTCCGTCCAGAGTAGTGACCTTTCTGGGAATGTCTCTGGACACTTCGCAGGCCAGGGTGTTTCTGCCCCAGGCCAAGATTCTTTTGATTCAGGAGTTAGTTCGGCTTCTCCTGTCGGCCCCTCGTCCAGCCATCCATCTAGGGATGAGGCTGGTGGGGTTAATGGTGGCCTCATTCGAGGCGGTTCCCTTTGCGCAGTTTTATACAAGGACACTTCAGCTTCATCTGTTGAAGGTTTGGGACAAGTCTCCTCTATCGTTGGATCAGTCCTTCCTGATGACTCCCCGAGTTCGTCGATCCCTGCAATGGTGGCTGGGGTCAGTCAATCTGTTGAAGCGCAGATCTTTTCTGGCTCCGTGTTGGGAAACAGTCACCACGGATGCCAGTCTGTCAGGTTGGGGGGGTGTTTGGAAGGACCTCCAGTTTCAGGGTCTGTGGGGCCCGCAGGAGGCTCACGAGCCCATCAATGTTCTGGAGTTGAGAGCCATCAGGTTGGTTCTATTTCGCTTGACTCATCAGTTGCGGGACCTGCCTGTTCAGGTCCGGTCGGACAACCGGACGGCGGTTGCTTACATCAATCACCAGGGGGGGACTCGCAGCAGGAGTGCCCTCAGGGAAGTGTCTTTGATTCTGGACTGGGCGGAGAGCCACGTCCCGTGTATCTCAGCAGTCTACATTCCGGGAGTGGAGAACACGGAGGCGGACTCTCTGAGCAGGGCCTCCTCTCGTCAGGGGGAGTGGTCTCTCAGTCCCACGGTGTTTCGTTCGATCTGTCTCAGGTGGGGGTTCCCAGCGGTGGACCTCTTTGCTTCTCGTCACAATCACAAGCTTCCAGTCTTTGTGTCTCTCTCACAGGATCCTCTGGCTCTGGCAGTGGATGCCATGTCTCTGAACTGGAGGGATCTGGGGTTTCTTTACCTGTTCCCTCCGTTTCCAATGGTAGCCAGAGTAGTGCGCAAGCTGGCCCTGGAGGGCGCGTCGGCGATTCTGGTGGCACCAAGGTGGCCAAGGCAGGTTTGGTTCGAAGACCTGGTAAGACTGGCAGAGGATCAGTTCGTTCTGCCTCTACTGCCGGACCTGCTCACCCAGGGTCGGCTGCGCTATCCCAATTTACCTTCGCTGGCTTTGACGGCGTGGCTGCTGAAACCGCCATCTTGAAGGAGGAAGGTCTTTCTGACGCGGTGGTTCAGACTCTTATTAGCGCCAGGAAGCGGTCTTCCTCTACTATTTACTATAGGACTTGGAGGTCCTATATTGACTGGTGTGAAAGTAGGTCTTTCTCTTGTCGGGAGTTCTCCATTTCCAGAATCCTGGAGTTTCTTCAACATGGTCTGGATCTGGGGCTTCAACTTAGTACCTTGAAGGGGCAGGTTTCTGCCCTGGCGGTGTTCTTTCAAAGGTCCTTTGCACTTCATCCCTTAGTCAAGACCTTTTTCCAAGGAGTTACGCATATACGGCCTCCTAGGAAGCCCTTAGTTCCAGTCTGGGATTTGAACCTGGTTCTTTCTGCTCTTCAGGGTCCTCCGTTTGAGCCCTTGAATGAGGTTGCTTTGTCTTCACTTACTCAAAAGGTGGCCTTTTTGGTGGCTATCACTTCGGTTAGGCGTGTTTCTGAGTTGGCAGCTTTATCCATTAAAGCTCCGTACTTTGAAAGGCATCAGGACAAGGTTGTCTTTCGTTTCAAGCCGGATTTTCTTCCTAAGGTGGTCTCTGCCTTTCATCTGAATCAGGACATTGTTCTGCCTTCTCTATGTCCTAATCCCAGCAACGACAAGGAAAGGGCGCTGCATTCCTTGGATGAAGTTCGTGTTGTGAAATATTATCTGGTGGTTACGTCTTCCTTTCGTAAGACTGATGCTTTTTTTGTGGTGCCTTTTGGGCCTAGGAAGGGTTTGGCTCCTGCCAAATCTTCCATTAGTAAATGGATTCGTCAGGCCATCGTTGGGGCCTATTCTGCCAAGGGGAGGAGTCCCCCTTTTCGTGTTACTGCTCATTCTACTCGTGCGGTTGGAGCGTCCTGGGCTTTTCAGCACCAGGCCTCTGTTGAGCAAGTTTGTAAGGCCGCTACTTGGTCCTCTGTTCACACTTTTTCCAAGTTTTACAAGGTTGATGTTCGGGCCTCAGCGGATGCTGTTTTTGGCCGCAAAGTTCTGCAAGCTGTTGTGGTTTAAGTTGTGCATTGTTGCCTTGTTTTGGATCCCCGCCCCTTTTTATGGACACTGCTATTGGATGTCCCACATGTTATGGATATCTTGAAGCGGGGTGTGTGACATACTTAGAATAATACCATTTTGTGAAATACTCACCTGTAAAAATACCATTTTGTGAATACTCACCTTGTAAAATGGGTATTATGAGTATGTCACACACCCCGCTTCAAGAATCCATAACATGTGGGTAATATCGTCCTGAAGAGGGCGTTCCTGCAGAGATGATAGCAAAAGAAAGCCCCTCCCTGATCCATAAATACCTGGGACCTCCCACTCCCTACCCAGTATACAGAAGCAGTAAGGTAAGGGACCAGGAAGAGGCAAATATAAACAACAACCACGCAAAGTTCGCAATAAAGAGGATCCTGAATACAAAAGGGCGGGTTGAAGCGGGGTGTGTGACATACTCATAATACCCATTTTACAAGGTGAGTATTCACAAAATGGTATTTTTCTTAGTATGTCACACACCCCGCTTCAAGAATCCATAACATGTGGGACATCCAACAGCAGTGTCCATAACAAGGGCGGGGATCCAAAACTAGGCAACAATGCATAACCTTAAACCACAACAGCTTGCAAAACTTTGCGGCCAAAAACAGCATCCGCTGATGCCCGAACATCAACCTTGTAAAACTTGGAAAAGGTGTGAACAGAAGACCAGGTAGCGGCCTTACAAACTTGCTCAACAGAAGCCTGGTGCTGAAAAGCCCAGGACGCACCAACTGCACGAGTAGAATGAGCAGTAACACGAAAAGGGGGACTCCTCTCCTTGGCAGAGTAGGCCCCAATGATAGCCTGACAAATCCATTTACTAATGGAAGATTTGGCAGGAGCCAAACCTTTCCTAGGCCCGCAAGGCACCACAAAGAAAGCATCAGTCTTACGAAAGGAAGACGTAACCTCCAGATAATGTTCCACAACACGAACTACATCCAAGGAATGCAATGCCCTTTCCCTGTCGTCGCTGGGATTTGGGCATAGAGAGGGCAAAACAATGTCCTGATTCAAATGAAACTCCGAGACCACTTTAGGAAGAAAATCCTGCTTGAAACGAAAGACAACCTTGTCCTGATGTTTCTCGAAGTACGGAGCTGTAATGGATAAAGCTGCCAACTCAGAAACACGCCTAACCGAAGTGATAGCTACCAAAAAGGCCACCTTTTGCGTAAGAGAAGACAAAGCTATCTCATTCAAGGGCTCAAACGGAGGGCCCTGGAGAGCAGAAAGAACCAGGTTCAAATCCCAAACTGGAACAAAAGGCTTCCTAGGAGGCCGAACATGTGTAACACCTTGGAAAAAGGTCTTGACTAAGGGATGAAGTGCAAAAGACCTTTGGAAGAACACCACCAGGGCAGAAACCTGCCCTTTCAATGTACTAAGCTGGAGCCCCAGATCTAGACCATGCTGGAGAAACTCTAAAATTCTAGGAATGGAGAACTCTCGACAAGAGAAAGACCTACTTTCACACCAATCAATATAGGCCCTCCAAGTCCTGTAGTAAATAGAAGAGGAAGAGCGCTTCCTGGCACAGATAAGAGTCTGAATCACCGCGTCAGAAAGACCTTCTTCCTTCAAGATGGCGGTTTCAGCAGCCATGCCGTCAAAGCCAGCGATGGTAAATTGGGATAGCGCAGCCGACCCTGGGTGAGCAGGTCCGGCAGCAGAGGCAGAGCAAACTGATCCTCTGCCAGTCTTACAAGGTCTGCGAACCAAACTCGCCTTGGCCACCTTGGGGCCACCAGAATCGCCGACGCACCATCCAAGGCCAGTTTGCGCAGCACTCTGGCTAGCATTGGGAACGGAGGAAACAGGTAAAGGAACCCCAGATCCCTCCAGTTTAGAGACATGGCATCCACTGTCAGAGCCAGAGGATCCTGCGAGAGAGACACAAAGACTGGAAGCTTGTGATTGTGACGAGAAGCAAAGAGGTCCACCGCTGGGACCCCCCACCTGAGACATATCGAACGAAACACCTTGGGACTGAGAGACCACTCCCCCTGACGAGAGGAGGCCCTGCTCAGCAAGTCCGCCTCCGTGTTCTCCACTCCCGGAATGTAGACTGCTGAGATACACGGGACGTGGGTCTCTGCCCAGTCCAGAATCAAAGACACTTCCCTGAGGGCACTCCTGCTGCGAGTCCCTCCTTGGTGATTGATGTAAGCAACCGCCGTTCTGTTGTCCGACCGGACCTGAACTGGCAGGCCTCTCAACTGATGAGTCAAGCGAAACAGAACCAACCTGATGGCTCTCAACTCCAGAACATTGATGGGCTCGTGAGCCTCCTGCGGGCCCCACAGACCCTGAAACTGGAGGTCCTTCCAAACACCCCCCCAACCTGACAGACTGGCATCCGTGGTGACTGTTTCCCAACGCGGAGCCAGAAAAGATCTGCCCTTCAACAGATTGACCGACCCCAGCCACCATTGCAGGGATCGACGAACTCGGGGAGTCATCAGGAAGGACTGATCCAACGATAGAGGAGACTTGTCCCAAACCTTCAACAGATGAAGCTGAAGCGTCCTTGTATGAAACTGCGCAAAGGGAACTGCCTCGAAAGAGGCCACCATTAACCCCACCAGCCTCATCCCTAACCGGATGGTCGGATGAGGGGTTGACAAGAGAAGCCGAACTAACTCCTGAATCAAAAGAATCTTGGCCTGGGGTAGAAACACCCTGGCCTGTGAAGTGTCCAGAGACATTCCCAGAAAGGTCAGAATTCTGGACGGAGAAAGAGAAGACTTGGGGTGGTTGATCACCCAACCGAACCTCTCCAGAGTGGACACCACCGCTCTGGTGTCCAACTCCGCTTGATTGAAGGAAGAGGCCATGATCAGTAGATCGTCCAAATAGGGCACGATGCAGATACCCTGACCTCTGAGCAGAGCCATCACCCCCGCTAGCACCTTGGTGAACACCCGAGGCGCTGAGGTGAGACCGAAAGGAAGTGCCACAAACTGAAAGTGCCGATCCTCCACCACGAACCTGAGAAACCTCTGGTGTGCTGGAAAAACCGGAACGTGTAGATAAGCATCCTTGATGTCTATGGACGTCAGAAAGTCTCCCTGACGAAGAGAGTGAATGGCCGAACGCAGCGTTTCCATGCGGAATTTCCTCGGCCGGATGAACCGGTTGAGAAACTTCAGATCCAAGATGGGTCGGACCAACCCGTCCTTCTTGGGAACCGTGAACAGATTGGAATAAAAGCCCCTGCCCCGATCTGAAGGGGGCACTGGGCAAATGACAGCCATGTCCAGAAGATTCTCCACTGCCACCAGGAGCCCCTGCGCCGCTAGAGGCTCCGACGGCATCCGAGACCTGACAAATCTGGAAGGGGGGCGGAGCTCGAACTCCAGCTTGTAGCCGGAAGACACCACTTCCCGGATCCATCTGTCCGAGACCTCCTGATCCCAGATCTGAGAGAAGTGCTGCAGCCGTCCCCCCACCCGCATGGGTGAGGGCGCCCCCTCATTGCTGAGCCGGCTTAGCAGCCGGTTTGGGCTTAGAGCCCCAACTGTAGCCAGAACGGGCACGTCCTCTGCCCCTGTTTCCGAAATCTCCTCTGGAAGAGGGAAATGCAGAACCCCTGCCAGATCTGGCCCCCCGAAAGGAGGGGTTAAAGGCAGGCGCCCCCCGAAAAGGGCGGCGTTGTTTCTTACGTTGAGGTAACCTACCACCCTTGGTGACAGAGTCCAATGTCTCTCCAAAGAGCCGTAGACCAACAAAGGGTAAGGCCGTCAGTGATTTTTTGGACATGAAATCGGCCGCCCACTGGCGCAGCCACACTGACCGCCTAATAGCCACAAGCAGAGCCGAAGTCCTACCACACATCATCAAAGTATCATCCAAGGCAGTTAACATAAAGGATAGAAACAACTCGCACCGTTTCAGGCTAAGGAACTCGTTACTACCAGGACGAAGGCCGGAAGAAGTCAACAGGTCCCTGACCACAGACCTGGTGGCCAACACCATTAGCTCCGAAGCGCACACAGGCCCGGATGGCCGACCCAATGCTAGTAAAGCCATGAGAAGCCATCTGATCAATACGTTTATCCTCTCCATCTTTGAGAGTGGAACAATCAGGTCTGTTTAACACCAAGGAGTTAGACAACCCCAAAACCGGTGCATCCACCTCGGGGGGAGATGCCCAGCGCTTGATCGCCTCAGAAGGAAAGGGATATTTCCTATCCCACCCCTGAGGGATGCCAGGGAGCCGAGCCGGCCTATCCCATTCCTTGTCAATGATTCTATCAAAATGGCGTTGCGTAGGAAACTCCAGGCGCGGCCTGGATTCCTCAAACAATTCACCTTTCTGCTGTGACGCCTCCTCGGGAGGGGAAATATTCAGAACTTCCAGCATGAGAGACAGAGCGTGAGGAGAGTCCAAGGATCTCCCTAAATCAGAAAGCTCGGCATCAGCGCCAGCAGACTGCTCATCATCCGAAAATTCTGAACCCTCATCAACTTCCCCCTCCTCTAGCTGAGGACAATCAGACCAATCCAGATTGTCTCTGTCATCAAGATCATCCACCGGCGGAGCCGGCGACAAATGCTTTCTCTTAGACGGAGCCTTACGGGCGACCGAGCTAGAGAGCATTTTCTCAAGGCTAGCCAATCTGGCACACATCTCGGATTGCAGATCCCTGCCCATGACCACGTCACACGGGGCACGAGTCAAGGCGGGAGGGGGAGTTGAGGTAGCCGGCTGTGCTGACCCCGCCGCTAGGGGTTCGGACTGCCGCGTAATAGTTTGCTGTGCACATGGTATACACAGTAACACATCATCCCCAGTAATGGAAACCCCACACAACATACACTTTTTGGGATGCCCCGAAGGGGTCCCAGTCCCAGTATCCGGGGATGCCTCCATAAGGTGAATTTTGAGTGGTCGCTATGACCCAGGGAATTACGCCAGTGAGACAACCCGGGATGCCCCTTTAATGTCCCGAGTGGGAGGATTTTGGACAATAAAATGGACCCAGGGACCCAGGACCAGGAGAGACCCTCTAATTACTAATGCAGATCCACTGACAGTCCAATGTCTGAAAAACACAAACAATCCCTAATCAACATAATGAAAGATAAAATGAAAGAACAGATGAATAAATGAATAAAGGCCCACAGGGCCACTCACATATCCGTAAGGAGCGGGAGCGGGAACGAAGTTACCTCACAACGATCGTGAGGTGAAAAGGAAGAGCAAGGAAGGGGCGTGGCCAGTGCGGACAGCGCGAGACCGCTGTCCTGCCCCCTTCCAGCATCCAGCACGGAGCGACAAGCTCCGCAGCGGCGCCCAGTGAAGAGGGGGCGGGCCGAGGCGACGCGCCGAAAGCCCGGCCCCGCCCCCTCCCCGACGCAGATGCGGGAGGGAAGGAGCTCCCTCCCGTTAGATAAGAGACCGGCGCCACTGAAGCCCTGCGGCGCCGGTAATGCAGAGCGAGTGAAAGCCGCATAAAGCGGCAAAGCACCAGCCCCACTCCCGAACGCTGAGGGGGGTACGATTTAAGGAGGGCCGGCCGCGGCAGCGCGCCGAAGGCCGGCCCCGCCCCCAAGTATGAGGGGAAAAGAACTCCCCCTCACAACTATCTGAGGTAAAAACCGGCGCCCCGGCTGCAATGGCGGCCGGGGCGCCGGCGATGTAAAAACACACTACACATCCACAGCCTTAATAAAGGAAACAAAAGTATGCTGCCCTGTGAAAAAAATGGCAAAATAAAGTAGAATAAACCTAACCCTAAGTAAGGACCCACAGACCCCACTAAGTTAGGAGGGAAAAGTGAAGGGCCAACCAGGGAAAAATATTGAGGGACAGGGCATCCCAAACCGGGTTCACCTACCCGGTATGACCGCCTACCCTCTCTTTTAGGGTCTCACGGTGGAGCTCTGCTCCTCAGCACCAGAGGTGCCAATGTACCCTCGCTCGGGCCAGCAGCCAAGACTGTGGAGGCATGTAATATGAGGTAAATTTTGGGACAAACAGGGGTCCGAGCGGAAATAAACAAAATAAGAGGCCGGGGGTTACCCCGGCTACCTGAAATCCCCCTGTGCAAGGAGGAGCCATCATCTTCTGACTTGCTCGCCGTCTGCAGAGATGGAAAACTGGGTAGTGAGTGGGAGGTCCCAGGTATTTATGGATCAGGGAGGGGCTTTCTTTTACTATCATCTCTGCAGGAACGCCCTCTTCAGGACGATATTACCCACATGTTATGGATTCTTGAAGCGGGGTGTGTGACATACTAAGAATATGGGTATTATAAGTATGTCACACACCCCGCTTCACCCGCCCTTCTTGTATTCTGGATCCTTTATTTTGTGAACTTTGCGTTGTTATGACTTATATTTGCCTCTTCCTGGTCCCTTACCTTACTGCTTCTATATACTGGGTGATGAGTGGGAGGTCCCAGGTATTTATGGATCAGGGAGGGGCTTTCTTTTTTGCTATCATCTCTGCAGGAACGCCCTCTTCAGGTCGGTATTACCCACATGTTATGGATATCTTGAAGCGGGGTGTGTGACATACTTATAATACCCATTTTACAGGTGAGTATTTCACAAAATGGTATTATCTCCCTGTGTTCGGCCCCGCTCCCTTCGGCTCTCATGGCGCCTGCGTTTTGTTGGCGGTTTGTTTAAAGGACGGGCCCTATTTGTCGTTAAATTGGACCAACACCCACGGCTGATCGGCCCGGGAAGCTATAAGATTCCCGGGCCAATCAGATCCCTCCCCGCGGGGCATCCAAAATTGCTGTGTGAAACCCCGCAGGACGCCCAGAAACCTTACCTTATCCCTGTTCCAACGGCGCATGCACGGGCCGCCTCTCGCGCTTCTTTCTAGCAGGGCGCGCACCAAGCGACGGACAACCACAGCGGCTCTGAGCGCGCCAGAGACCGCCCATTCACAAACGGCCGGCGCAGGCGCACTCCCTGTTAGAAGGAAGCGCGAGACGCGGCCTCCAGCGCGCTCAGAGCCGCTGTGGTTGTCCTTCGCTTGTCCGTACATACCACAGCGGCTCTGAGCGCTCTGATTGGACGAGCGCTCGCGTAGGAGCGGGGTGAGGTGAGTTTTTTTGGGCGTTCTGGAGGGTTTCACACAGCGATCGGGGTGCCCCGCAGAAGTGGACCAAAACCCAGGATAGTGAAAATCCTGGGTGTTGGTCCACTTTAAAGCGCGGCGCGACGCCATTTTGTTGGTGGTTATGTGTGGCTAGGGTTATATCATTTACGTGTTATCCAAATGAGGGACCCCACAGTCCCCACAAACCTCCAACCAGGAAAATGACAGCACCAACCAACAACAAAAAATGTACACACAGGAAAGTTTCGCACTGCTACAAACGACTAATTGGCCTAAAGGGGACCTTGACACAAAATGTGTCAATGTAACACAATCTATACACAATGACCCCACCAGACAAAAAGGCCGCACAAACCAAGAGTAAAAGAATCAATTATGTCTTTCATTCACAATAGCACAGTAACAAAGACATATACTAAACACACACAAGGACTAATTAAAAAAACATATATGACAAGGCCCTAAAAACCAACAACAATCAAGAAGATAGTAATAAATGATCTAGTTTATTATTACAAAAACACACACAATTACATACAATATAAAAACAATTAAAAACATATAAATGACCACCGGGGGGCGCTGTAAGCAAGCTAATTCCCCTACCTATCTGTAAACATATGACACTCAATCTAAATGTGCTTCCTTATATCTACACCCACATCCTATATTCAAAAATCATATTAAAAATGTATCATCAAAATAAATAAATAAATATATATATATTAATTGTGCCATCCTACATAAAGTGCTTCCCATCACTGAGGACAGCCGAGTGAGAAAACGAAAAGCATCAATGTCATGACCATATGTAAGTAATGCCAATGTACGTTACCACCGGAGCTTGCTATACAGGCCGACGCCCCCCCCGCCCCAGCCGACGCGTTTCGTAACGGCTAAGGCCTTTTCAAGATGCTTTCCACGCACCACCAACTCGGCATTGATCTCATCACTGGGACTGAAATAAAATGAGGAGAGAGCAGTGCGAATCTTACGTGAATCTATAATCTCAGTATGGTCTCGGTTATATCATTTACCATTTGGGATGCCCCTGCAGTGAAAGGTCCCGGTGGGTGTTGGGCCCTGATGCCAAGCGCTGCTGAACACAAGCCAGCACTGGGGGTCTAGGTTTGGCATTAGTACTAGTTTTTTGGCAAAGCAGAACGAGAGCCTAAACCAGGGTTTTGGTCTGTCTCCCGAATTGGTGAGCACCCTGTAAAACTCACCTTTTCCCTGACATGCTGCACACGCGCGGGCTCTCATCCAATCAGATCCGTTCTGGTGTGACCATGATTCGTTCTAATGTTGTTCAGTGAGGACCCAGTGATGCGCTCGCTCCTGTTCCCACCGATCTGAATGGCCGGGGGCGGGAGCGCACAGACCGAAGGTGCCAGGGGGATGCAGCCGCTCTCGTTCCCCATTGTAAATGATTAGAGCCTTTTGCCGATTGGCAAACGTCTCTGATTGGACGAGAACCCGCACATGGTCGCCATTGGACCAGAGAAAGGTGGGTTCTACAAAGTGAGATTCTGGTTTGCCCGGTGAAAGGCCAGCGGCCGGCCCTGGAATCCTTACGATTCCCCGTTTGCCTGACTCCGCATTAAAGTGGACCAAAACCCAAGGAGATTGGCCTGGGAATCTGGTAAGATTCCTGGGCCTATTGATTCCCTCCCCCAAAATCGTGATGTCCCACTGTGTTAATCCCCCCAGGTCGCCCCCGCAGGACCACCCCATTGTCTTCCATTGGGATGTACAAAGCACTTCCTCCTTTTAATAGAAGCCAATGGGGCGGCAGCCACTGTAATCCCATTGTGGCTGCTCCCATGAACCACAAGAGCTAGCTAAGGCGCGCTCCCGCGCAGTCTAAAGTGGACCTATTACCAGGATTTTCACTATGCTGTTGATAGTAGAGCCTGTCTCCTTAGAGAGGAAATCACTTCCTCATTCAGATTTCAGTCTCCACCTCGCTGACCTGGTCCATCAATCAACCTTCAGTGGACCGAGAACGGAAACACCCCCTCTCCCTCCCCAGACTTCCTGATTGGCAGCTATGAAACCCCGCCCTTCTCTCTGGTCACACACTATGTGCTGGCAGGCTGGAGACGCTCTTAGCCTGCAGCATCTCTCGCCCCCTTTTTCTGGTCACACACTATGTGCTGTCAGGCTGGAGATGCTCTCAGCCTGCAGCATCTCTCACCCCCTTTTTCTGGTCACGTTATGTGCTGGCAGGCTGGAGACGCTCTTAGCCTGCAGCATCTCTCACCCCCTTTTTCTGGTCACATTATGTGCTGGCAGGCTGGAGACGCTCTTAGCCTGCAGCAACTCTTATCCCCTTTTTCTAGTCACACTATGTGCTGACAGGCTGGAGACGCTCTTAGCCTGCAGCATGTCTCACCCCCTTATTCTAAGTATTAAGCACGTCCTGCTCCAGAAGATTCCTTACACTTGGGTTATACATCCAGTAGATGGCGCTGGACTGCAGAGACAGCAAAAAAGTGGCTCCTCCCGGCCCCATTTATACCAGGGACCTCCCACAAATTCCCCAGATCTTCTCTGCAGTCTGGGCTGCGATGACTAGAAGATGGCTCTCTCTACTCGCAGGTGAGCGGGGCTTATTAGCCTGCGGCCCTGTAGAACTATTCCCACCCGTTCCTTTTCACTGCCTCCCAGCTTAGGCTGCACTGGTTCGGGTGATGGTAGGCAGCAGGTGCTAAGGAGCGCTGCTCCAACCGCAGTCCCCCACCAAAGGGTAGGCGGTATAGACCCGTGGTGAGCCTTATGGGATGCCCCTCTTGCGTCTTATGCCCCTCGCCCCCTGTCCCCGCAGTTGGCTCCCTTGCGAATGACGCGTTTTGCATCACTGTCTCCACGGCCTGCCCCTCGAGGTATATGCGGCCGCCATTTTAGTTCTCTTGCTGCGTGTGTCTGGCGTCTCACTATCGCGGTCCGTAAGTGCCCCTGCGGGCTGATTTATTTATGTACATATCTGTATTGCATATCGCTTATGGGATCTTTTGCTTATGTCTTGCAGGCGGGTCAAACTTTGTGGTTTCTCCCGGTCCTATCCCCTCTATTTAGTGTTAACTCTTATTGGAGGGCTATTGTATTCCGTTACCTACCACTTCCCTAGCGGGTTATTGGGGCATCCCGGGTTGCTATTATTAGCGTCAATCCCTATTGGCCTGTTGTGCCGTGATAATCACCATATGGATAATGTGCTTTGGGGTTCCTTCGGGACAAGCCCGGCTGTGTGTGGCGTGTGGGTTATCCCCTATAAGTGATGATGTCAGGGTTTGTGCACCCTGCGCCCAGCAGGTGCTTGCGCTGCAGTCTGGGTTACCTGCGGCTGGGCCTAGTGCTGCGCCCCCTCTGGCTTTGCCTACCCCCCCAAGCTTACACCTGACTCCCAGTGAGGTGCCTACCAGTGGGGAGTCTCAACCTGATTTGGCTGCCCGGGTGGCCAGAATTGAGAGGCATATTGCTGGATCTGGCCTGCGTGGCTCCTGCTAAGCAGTGGCATCTGGCACCCGGTGTTACTCTCTTTCCTATGGACGCTGAGGAGTTTTTTGATATTACTAGATATACCCCCCTGGAAGAGAGGGAATTACTGATTTAGAATCATCTGAGGATCAGCCTAGGGGTTATGCTGAGTCTGGGCCTGACCCCTGGGCTTCAGATGATACTGACAGACTTCTGGCTCACATTTTTGAAGTGCTCTGTATCTCTCCTCCTGCCGTGGCCCCGCAGCAGCAGGGGGAGCTGTTTCATACTGTTAAACCACGCTTGGAGTTTCCTGAACAAACTCATTTTAATAATTTGGTGCTCAAAGAGTGGGAACGGCCTAGCAGGCTTCCTGGGGTACCAAAGAGTTGGGATAAGAGGTATCCCTTTCCTGCTGAGATGGTTAAACTTTGGTCATGTCCTCCCGAAGTGGATGCACCGGTTTTGGGGTTGTCCAACACATCCGTCATGCATTCCCCTGACTCTACTACCCTGCAGGATGGGGAGGACAGGCGCATAGATCAGCTGTCTTGCCATACTTTTGCCTGTGGGGGGACCGCGTTGCATCTGGTCTGTGCCTCTGTTATTACAGTTGTTGCTATCAAGATCAGGTCTTTTTTCCTTCCGTGGTTCCAGAGTTGGACGGGGAGCTTCCTTTGCTGGGGCCCGCAGAGATTTTTGGGGCAGGGGCAGAAAACGTGGCCACCCTGGTCCCTCCTGGGGTCCCGAACCCCCTCAGGCCTCTGCTATTACAGTTGTTGCTATCAAGATCAGGTCTTTTTTCCTTCCGTGGTTCCAGAGTTGGACGGGGAGCTTCCTTTGCTGGGGCCAGCAGAGATTATTGGGGCAGGGGCAGAAAACGTGGCCACCCTGGTCCCTCCTGGGGTCCCGAACCCCCTCAGGCATGAAGGGGCGCCCTCACCCATCTGGGTGGGGGGACGGCTTCAGGTCTTTGCTCACGTCTGGAGGCGTCATGTATCAGACCGGTGCATTCAGGAGGTAGTGTCCTCCGGTTACAAGATAGAGTTTGCAGCCTGGCAGCCCCCCCAAGATTCATCAGATCCCGGGTAGCTCAAAACCCCTTGTCAGCTCAGGGTCTGTCCTTTACTGTCCAGAACCTTCTGGAGTTGAAGGTCATCTGCCAAGTGCCCTTAAGTGAAAGGGTCAGAGGCTACTATTCCAATCTTTTCACTGTTCCCAAAAAAGACGGGTCCTTCAGACCCATCCTGGATTTAAAACGCCTCAACAAATTTGTCAGATTTAGACACTTTCGCATGGAAACTCTGCGCTCAGCTGTGACTTCTTGAGCTCTGTAGACATCAAGGATGCTTACCTTCACGTACCTATCTTTCCAGGTCATCAGAGATTCCTCAGGTTCGCTCTGGAGGATCAGCACTACCAAGGGTATTCACCAAGGTGTTGGCAGGAGTGATGGCTCTGCTGAGATCTCAGGGCATTCGCATTCTTCCCTACTTGGACGACATTCTCATCACTTCTCAGTCCTTCCAGCAGGCAGAGCGGGATACCCAGTTGGTGGTGTCCACACTGGAGTCATTCGGCTGGCTGATCAACCACCCCAAATCTTCCCCGTCTCCTTCCATGGTGAAGTCCTTTCTGGACATGACTCTGGATACATCTCAGGTCAAGATTTTTCTTCCTCAGCAGAAGGTGGAGAGTCTTCAAGCGCAGGCTCAGCTCCTTCTGTCTTGTCCTCATCCGTCCATCAGGCAGGGAATGCAGCTGGTGGGCCTGATGTTGGCCTGCTTCGAGGCGGTTCCATATGCTCAGTTTCACATGAGGCCTCTTCAGCTTCATCTCTTGTCTGTTTGGGATTGGGACCCTGCGTCCCTGGATCAGGTGTTTGTTCTGTCCCCTCTGGCCAGGCGGTCTCTGTCGTGGTGGCTGGACTCAAGGAACCTGCTGGGGGGCAGATCCTTTCTGGTTCCTTGCTGGGAGACTGTCACCACGGATGCCAGTCTGACCAGTTGGGTGGGCTTCTGGAAGTCCCTGCAATTCCAGGGTCAGTGGGGCCCTCAGGAGGCCCACACCCCTATCAACATTCTGGAGTTGAGGGCGATCAGGTTGGTTCTCACCCACCTAACCCCACACCTTCGGGGTTGGGCTGTTCAGGTCCGCTCGGACAACCTGACAGCGGTTGCCTACATCAATCATCAGGGAGGGACCCGGAGCAAGAGGGCCCTCAGGGAAGTGTCTCTGATTCTGTCTTGGGCAGGGGACAATGTTCCTTGCATCTCAGCAGTGTACATTCCGGGGGTGGAGAATCTGGAGGCGGACTCTCTGAGCAGGGGGACCTCTCGCCTGGGAGAATGGTCCCTCAGCAGCAGGGTGTTTCGCTCCCTGTGTCACCATTGGGGTCAGCCAAATGTGGATCTGTTTGCGTCCCGTCACAATCACAAGCTTCCAGTATTTGTCTCTCTGTCCCAGGACCCTCTGGCCTTAGCCATGGATGCCTTGGCAATGTCTTGGAAGAGCTTTCAGCTCCTATATGTGTTTCCCCCGTTTCCACTGCTGGGCAGGGTGCTGCGCAAGATAGCTCAGGAAGGGGTGCCAGCCATTCTGGTGGCCCCCTGTTGGCCAAGAAGAGTGTGGTTCGCAGACATCGTGCAGCTGGCAGTAGATCAGTACTTCCTGCCCAGGGTTCCAGATCTGCTCACGCAGGGGCAGCTACGCCACCCCAATTTACAAATGCTGGCTTTAACGGCCTGGCTGCTGAAACCTCCATCTTCATGGAGAAAGGGCTGCCTGCCTCGGTTGTTAACACTATGATCAGGGCTAGGAAAAGGTCCTCTTCTTCCATCTACTATAGGGTTTGGCGTACCTACATTGACTGGTGCGAGTCTAAGTCACTCCCCTGTCATGTGTTTTCTATTCCTAGGATCCTGGAATTTCTGCAACATAGTTTGGATCTGGGTCTTCAACTCAGTACTCTAAAGGGTCATGTTTCTGCCTTGGCTAGTTTCTTCCAAAGATCCTTTGCTCAGCATCCCCTGGTCAAGACCTTTTTCCAGGGGGTTACTCACGTGCGTCCCCCACGTAAGCCTATGTTACCAGTCTTGGACTTGAACTTGGTCTTATCTGCCTTGCAGGGGTCCCCTTTTGAACCCTTGCAGGAGGCCCCTTTGTCTATTCTTACGCTTAAGGTAGTCTTTTTAGTGGCTATCACTTCTGTTAGGCGTGTCTCTGAGCTGGCAGCACTTTCCATCAAACCCCCTTACTTTGAGAGACACCAGGACAAGGTGGTGTTTCGATTTAAGCCAGACTTACTACCTAAGGTTGTGTCTGACTTTCATCTCAATCAGGACATTGTTTTGCCTTCTCTGTGTCCTAATCCTAGTAACCCTAAGGAGAGGCTCTTACATTCCCTGGATGTGGTCAGGAACTTTCTATTTGGTGGCTACTGATTCCTTCAGGAGGACTGATGCTCTTTTTGTTCTTCCTTCTGGATCTAAGAAGGGTTTGGCTCCAGCTAAATCTACTATCAGCAAGTGGATTCATCAGGCTGTGATTCAGGCCTATTCTGCTAAGGGGAAGAATCCTCCCTTCCGCCTTACTGCTCATTCTACTCGTGCTATTGGTGCCTCTTGGGCCTTTCAGCACCAGGCTTCTGTTGAACAAGTTTGTAAGGCCGCTACTTGGTCTTCTGTTCATACTTTTTCCAAGTTTTACAAAGTTGATAGGGCCTCAGCTGACGCTGCTTTTGGCCGCAAAGTTCTGCAGGCGGCAGTGGTTTAAACTGCCCGCTGTTACTTTTTGGGGATCCCACCCTACCTTACGGACACTGCTATTGGATGTCCCAAGTGTAAGGAATCTTCTGGAGCAGGACGTACTGTATACTTAGAATAATACAATTCTGTGATTACTCACCTGTAGAATTGGTATTATATGTATACAGCACGTCCTGCTCCACCCCACCCTTGTTATCATTATTCTCAGTTACCTCTTTATGGTGATTGGTCAGATGTTCAATGAATTTAGATTGTTATAGTTCTCCCGGCTTTTCAATACTGGGGAATTTGTGGGAGGTCCCTGGTATATGTGGGGCCGGGAGGAGCCACTTTTTTGCTGTCTCTGCAGTACAGCGCCATCTTGTGGATGTATAACCCAAGTGTAAGGAATCTTCAGGAGCAGGATGTGCTATATACTCATAATACCAATTCTACAGGTGTGTAATCACATAATTGTATTTTTCTGGTCACACTATGTGCTGGCAGGCTGGAGATGCTCTTAGCCTGCAGCATCTCTCACCCACTTTTTCTGATCACACTACGTGCTGGCAGGCGGGAGATGCTCTTAGCCTGCAGCATCTCTCACCCACTTTTTCTGATCTCACTACGTGCTGGCAGGCTGGAGATGCTCTTAGCCTGCAGTTCACCCAGTTTACCTGGGTGCCATGTTTCCCCCACCCCCTCCCAGTCTACAGGACAGCCCATGAGCCCTGCTACAAGGGTCACCTGCGGCTCCCGAGCTACAGGTTGGGGATCCCCTGCTCTGCATCATCTCGCCACACACTCTTTGATCCAGAGGTGGCGTTGCTGAAACAAATTTTGTTTTACGTTTTGTCCTTTCAGCGTGGAGATCCCCATCCGATGTGGAGGGTGCAGACCTCGGTCCAGCCTTAAAAAGAACTTCCAGCTTGAAGAAATCCTCAGGTAACTGTAACAGTAGCATTGCACTGCATTGTTTACATGAACTGCATTGTTTACATGCACTGCATTGTTTACATGCACTGCATTGTTTACATGCACTGTATTCTAAGTATACAGCACGTCCTGTTCCAGAAGATATTCCTTACACTTGGGATATACTCCAGTAGATGGCGCTGGACTGCAGAGACAGAAAAGTGGCTCCTCCCGGCCCCATATATACCAGGGACCTCCCACAAATCCACAAATTCCCCAGTTCTTCTCTGCAGTCTGGACTGCGATGACTAGAAGATGTCTCTCTCTACTGTTAGGTGAGCGGGGCTATTAGCCTGCGGCCCTGTAGGACTATTCCCAGCTCAGGCTGCTCTGGTTCGGGTGAAGGTAGGCAGCACCGCTGTCAGGTGCTAAGGAGCGCTGCTCCAACCGCAGTCCCCCACCAAAGGGTAGGCGGTACAGGCCCATGGTGAGCCTTATGGGATGGCCCTCCCGCACTTTATGCCCCTCACCCCCTGTCCCCGCAGTTGGCTCCCTTTAGGATGGCCGTTGCTTCCCCCTCGCTCTACCTTGTAGTTCTCGGGGGGGGGGGGGGGGGGTGTTGCATGACTTTGCATATATATTGTGTGTTGTGTTTGATCCCTGTTGAATTGATTGCACTGGTTTCCTTTGCCGCCGCGCGTTTGTATTGCGGCCGGCGGCGACATCGCCTCAGGCGCTGCTGTGCCATCATTGGCTGGTCTTGTTAGGTGGGCGCGTTTTCCCGCTCTTCGGGGGGGGGGGCGGGCCTTGCGGATGACGCGTTTTGCATCACTGTCTCCGCGGCCCGCCCCTCGAGGTATATGCGGCCGCCATTTTAATTCTCTGCTGCGTATGCCTGGCGTCTCCGTATTGCGGTCTGTAAGTGCCCCTGCGGGCTGATTTTTTTTATGTATATATCTGTATTGCATATCGCTTATGGGATCTTTTGCTTATGTCTTGCAGGCGGGTCAAACTTTGTGGTTTTTCACGGTCCTGTCCCCTCTATTTAGTGTTAACTCTTATTGGAGGGCTATTACATACCATTACTCACACTTCCCTAGCGGGTTATTGGGGCATCCCGGGTTGCTATTATTAGCGTCAATCCCTATTGGCCGGTTGTGCCGTGATAATCACCATATGGAGGCTTCTCAGGATAATGTGCTCGGGGTTCCTTCGGGACAAGCCCGGCTGTGTGTGGCGTGTGGGTTATCCCCTATAAGTGATGTCAGGGTGTGTGTACCCTGCGCCCAGCAGGTACTTGCGCTGCAGTCTGGGTTACCTGCGGCTGGGCCTAGTGCGGCGCCTCCTCTGGCTTCGCCTACCCCCCCACGCTTACATTTGACTCCCAGTGAGGTGCATACCAGTGTGGAGTCTCAACCTGATTTGGCTGCACGGGTGGCCAGCATTGAAAGGCATATTGCTGGGTCTGGTCCGCGTAAGGCTCCTGCTAAGCGGCAGCATCTGGCACCCGGTGTTACTCTTTCCTATGGAAGCTGAGGAGTTTTTTTGATATTACTGGATATACCCCCCTGGAAGAAGGGGAATTATTCTCTGATTCAGAATCATCTGAGGATCAGCCTAGGGGTTATGCTAAGTCTGGATCTTACCCATGGGCTTCAGATGATACTGACAGGCTTTTATCTCACATTTTTGACGTGCTCTGTATCTTTCCTCTTGCCTTGGCCCCGCGGCAGCAGGGGGAGCTGTTTCATACTGTTTAGCCATGTTTGGAGTTTCCTGAACAAACTCACTTTAATAATCTGATTCTCAAGGAGTGGGAACGGCCTAGTCGGCTTCCCGGGGTACCAAAGAGTTGGGATAAGAGGTATCCCTTTCCTGCTGAAATGGTTAAACGTTGGTCATGTCCTCCAGAGGTGGATGCACCAGTTCTGGGGTTGTCTAACACATCTGTCATACATTCCCCTGACACTACTACATTGAGGGATGGGGAAGACAGGCGCATGGATCAGCTAGCTTGCCATGCCCTTGCCTGTGTTGGGACCACGCTCCGTCCGGTCTGTGCCTCTGCTATCACGGCTGTTGCTATTAAAAGCCTGCTCAGGGGTCTCTTATATGGGGCCCCTGATGATGCAGGTAGTGAAGAGTATAGAGCTCTTCTGCGTTGTGAGGAATTTGTTGCATATGTTCTCTCTGCCTTGGATGATATCATCAGAATGTGTGGCAGGGTATCTGCCTTGTTGGTGGCGATACGCCGCTCGGTCTGGCTGCGCCAGTGGGCAGCTGACAATGCTGCCAAAAAGGCCCTCACTGGGTTTCCCTTCAAGGGGCTGCACCTTTTTGAGGAACGTTTGGACTTGTTTGCTATAGGTGGCAAATTACCTCAGCGTAGAAGGCAGCCCCGGTCCTTTCGGGGTTCAGGTGCCTTTTCTCCTTCCTTCAGGGGCTCCAGAATTGGACAGGGAGCTTCCTTTGCTCGAGCCTGTGGAGATTTTTGGGGCAGGGGTAGAGGACGTGGCCGCCCTGGCCACCCCTGGAGTCCTAAGACTAAGTCCTCCCCCAAGCCCCCTCAGGCATGAAGGGGCGCCCTCACCCATCCGGGTGGGGGGACGGCTTTGGCTCTTGGCTCACGTCTGGAGGCGTCATGTTCCAGACCGGTGGATTCAGGAGGTAGTTTCCTCCGGTTACAAGATAGAGTTTGCAGCCTGGCCGCCCCCAAGATCAAATCTCACTTAGCTTAAAACCCCTTGTCAGCCCAGCGTCTCTCCCTGGCTGTCCAAGGCCTTCTAGACCTAGGTGTCATCTGTCAGGTGCCCTTGAAGTAAAGGGGCAAAGGCTATTATTCCAATCTTTTCATTGTGCCCAAAAAGGATGGGTCCATCAGACCTATCCTGGATTTAAAGCTTCTCAACAAGTTTGTCAGATTCAGACACTTTCACATGGAGACTCTGCGCTCAGCTGTGACCTTCTTGCACCCAGGGGACTTCATGACTTCTGTAGACATCAAGGATGCTTACCTTCATGTTCCTATCTTTCCAGGTCATCAGAGGTTCGCTCTGGAGGATCAGCACTACCAATTTGTGGCCTTGCCCTTCGACCTCACCTCGGCCCCCAGGGTATTCACCAAGGTGCTGGCAGGAGTGATGGCCCTGCTGAGATCTCAGGGCATTCGCATTCTTCCCTACCTGGACGACATGCTAATTGCTTCTCAGTCCTTCCATCAGGCAGAGCTGGACACTCAAAGGGTGGTGTCCACACTGGAGTCATTCGGCTGGGTGATCAATCACCCCAAATCTTCCCTGTCTCCTTCCATGGTGAAGTCCTTTCTGGGCATGATTCTGGATTCAGCTCAGGTCAAGATCTTTCTTCCTCAGCAGAAGGTGGAGGTCCTTCAAGAGGAAGTTCAGCTCCTGCTGTCTTGACCCAACCATCCATCAGGCAGGGAATGCAGCTGGTGGGCCTGATGGTGTCCTGTTTCGAGGCGGTCCCATATGCTCAGTTCCACATGAGGCCTCTTCAGCTTCACCTCTTGTCAGTATGGGATCGGGACCCTGTGTCCCTGGATCAGGTTGTCTTGTCCCCTCAGGTCCGGCAGTCTCTGGTGGGGTGGCTGGTCTCAGGGAACCTGCTGGGGGGCAGGTCCTTTCTGGCGGCTGCTGGGAGACTGTCACCACGGATGCCAGTCTGACAGGTTGGGGGGGATTCTGGAAGTCCCTGAAATTTCAGGGTCAGTGGGGCCCTCAGGAGGCCCATGCCCCTATCAACATTCTGAAATTGAGGGCAATCAGGTTGGTTCTCGCCCACTTAACCCCAGAGGTGTGGGGCTGTTCAGGTCCGCTTGGACAACCAGATGGCGGTTGCCTACATCAATCATCAGGGAGGTACCCGGAGCAAGAGGGCCCTCAAGGAAGTGTCCCTGATACTGTCCTGGGCGGAGGAAAATGTTCCCTGCATCTCAGCTGTGTACATCCCGGGGGTGGAGAATCTGGAGGCAGACTCCCTCAGCAGGGGGACTTCTCGTCTGGGAGAATGGTCCCTCAACAGCAGGGTGTTTCGCTCCCTGTTTCACTGTTGGGGTCAGCCGGACGTGGATCTGTTTGCGTCCCGTCACAATCACAAGCTTCCAGTCTTTGTCTCTCTGTCCCGGGATCCTCTGGCCTTAGCCATGGATGCCCTGGCAATGTCTTGAGATTCCAGCTCCTGTATGTGTTTCCCCCGTTTCCACTGCTGGGCAGGGTGCTGCGCAAGATAGTTCAGGAAGGGGTGCCAACCATCCTGGTGGCCCCCTGTTGGCCAAGAAGAGTGTGGTTCGCAGACATCGTGCAGTTGGCAGTAGATCAGTACGCCCTGCCACGGGTTCCAGGTCTGCTCACTCAGGGACACCTACGCCACCCCAATTTACAAACGCTGGCTTTGACAGCCTGGCTGTTGAAACCTCCATCTTGATGGAAAAAGGGCTGCCTTCCTCGGTGGTGAATATTATGATCAGGGCTAGGAAGAGGTCCTCTTCTTCCATCTATTACAGGGTCTGGCGTACTTACATTGACTGGTGCGAGTCCCACTCGCTTCCCTGTCTTGTGTTTTCTATTCCTAGGATTCTGGAGTTTCTCCAACATGGTTTGGATCTGGGTCTTCAGCTCAGTACTATGAAGGGTCATGTGTCTGCTTTGATTATTTTCTTCCAAAGATCCTTTGCTAAGCATCCCCTGGTCACGACCTTTTTCCAGGGGGTTACTCACGTGTGTCCCCCACGTAAGCCTATGTTACCAGTCTGGGACTTGAACTTGGTCTTATCTGCCCTGCAGGGGTCTCCCTTTGAGCCCTTGCAAGGGGATCCTTTGTCCATTCTTATGCTTAAGGTGGTCTTTTTGGTGGCTATCACTTCTGTTAGGCGTGTTTCTGAGTTGGCGGCGCTTTCCATCAAACCTCCTTATTTTGAGAGACACCAGGACAAGGTGGTGTTTCGTTTTAAGCCAGATTTTCTCCCTAAGGTTGTTTCTGCATTTCATCTCAATCAGGACATTGTTTTGCCTTCTCTGTGTCCTAATCCTAGTAACCCTAAGGAGAGGGTTTTGCATTCTTTGGACGTAGTCAGAACTCTGAAGTTCTATTTGGTGGCTACTGAACCCTTCAGGAAGACTGATGCTCTTTTTGTGCTTCCATCTTGACCTAAGAAAGGCGTGGCTCCGGCTAAGTCCACTATCAGCAAGTGGATTCGTCAGGCTGTGATACAGGCCTACTCTGCTAAGGGGAAGGAACCTCCCTTCCGCCTTACTGCTCATTCTACTCGTGCTTTTGGTGCCTCTTGGGCTTTTGAGCACCAAGCTTCTGTTGAACAAGTTTGCAAGGCCGCTACTTGGTATTCTGTTCAAAGTTTTACAAGGTTGATGTTAGAACCTCAGCTGACGCTGCTTTTGGCCGCAAGGTTCTGCAGGCGGCAGTGGTTTAAACTGTCTGCTGTTACTTTTGAGGATGCCACCCTACCTTACGGACACTGCTATTGGATGTCCCATGTGTAAGGAATATCTTCTGGAACAGGATGTGCTGTATACTTAGAATAATACAATTCTGTGATTACTCACCTGTAGAATTGGTATTATATGTATACAGCGCGTCCTGTTCCACCCCACCCTTGTTATCATTATCTTTAGTTACCTCTTTATGGTGATTGTTCTTATGTTCAAATTTTCATATAATGGTTATAGTTCTCCCGGTCTCTTGCTAACAGGTTTTCAATACTGGGGAATTTGTGGGAGGTCCCTGGTATATATGGGGCCGGGAGGAGCCACTTTTCTGTCTCTGCAGTCCAGCGCCATCTACTGGATGTATAACCCAAGTGTAAGGAATATCTTCTGGAGCAGAACAAGCTGTATACATATAATACCAATTCTACAGGTGAGTAATCACAGAATTGTATTATTGTTTACATTCACTGCGTTGTTTGCATGCACTGCGTTGTTTGCATGCACTGCGTTGTTTGCATGCACTGCGTTGTTTGCATCCACTGCGTTGTTTGCATTCACTGCGTTGTTTTACATTCACTTACTGATGATTTTCTCACCACCCCTGCTGGGAGCTCGTTCCTGGCATCTACTACTCATTCTGTAACGTTTCCAACGCTGCTCCTGATCTCGGCTCCGACTAGCTTCAGCTTATTGAGACACCGATGTGTATAAACGAATCCAGCAATTCCAGTCGCCTTGATGTATCACTGCAGCTTTTCTAACGATCCCCCATTAATGTTTCCAGCCCAGCGGAGTCCTCACCATGACCGATTGTCGCTCAGCCGCAGCTCAGACATTGCCGACCCCTCCGCCGCCGCCGTGCCACGAGAACTGCCCAGGCCGGACCTGTCTGTGGCCGAAGCTTTCAAACTCATGGCGGATGATGACTGGTACGTGCAACGGCGCAGGCTACAAAATCCTGGGTTTTGGTCCACTTTAAAGCTGACCAAAACCCAGAAATGTTAGTCACCAATTTAGGATGCCCCGGTGTGAAACCCCCCTAGGATAGACTGTTTGCTCAATGACCGCTCCCATGGCACATGCATCGGGCTCTCGTCCAATCAGAACTCACCACCGTACAGCACGGCTTCTGATTGGGGAGGGGCCTTGTATGGAGTAGGATCCCCGTTAAAGCAGACCTAAACCCTAATAACCCAAAAGACTGCAGGGATGCCGGGTGATGGCTTGTTGCCATGGAGAATCCTGATTTTGGATGCCCTGCTTTGGTTACACTAGATGCTGTCCTTGGGTTTGATCCCGTGGCGCACGTACAGGCCTCAGTGGCTCCCCCAGCACGCCTGTATCTGATTGGCTCTATATATTAGATTTCGGGATACTCATTTTTCTTCCCAATTGGGGAGGGGATATAAAGTGGGAGGAGTCAGTTTGCGCCTGGACAGGGTCAGAGACGTTTTTGATTAATATTCTAATGATGTTTTTAGGGAAAAGAAGATGGAGGGTCTGAACTTGGCGCGCTCCCTCGCCGTCTTCCATTGTGACATCATTATGGAGCGGCTGCACGACCTAAAAATCGCCGTCACGCAGGAGGTAAGAGAGAACATTGGGGATGTAAAATATGAACATTGTGAAGATGCTTCAAACGACTGACCTCCCAATAAAAAAAGAGCACTCACCTTTATTGTCCCGCGCAGATGATGGGACCGATGGATCGCCCCAGTCGCTGCATTTACCAGCGCTAACCTGTTTGCCCCCGCCATCAGTCACAGTCCTTCATTCACTGCAACGGGGGGGGGGGGGGTCGTGCCCGGGGGAAAGGACCAGATCCCAGGATAGTCATAATCCTGGGTTTTGGTCCACTTTAACCTATGGTTATGGGATCTCTGTATAAAGGCTGGATAACAGCTGCAGAAAGCAGGATCATTTAACCCTTTGCCCGGAGTGTCCCTTTAAGACTTTGCATTGCCCCCCCTCTATGGTAACTGGTGTGTTTGCTGATCAGGTGAAGAACCTTCGCTCCACCGTATCCCGGGCGGCCATCGGATGTTTGGGAGACATGTTTACCCATCTGAAGAGAAACATGGACCACGAGCTGGATCCCTGCGTGCGCGCGCTGCTCCACAAAGCCGGCGAATCCAACATCTTCATACGAGAAGACGCCGACAAGGCGCTGGAGGCCATGGTGCAGAGCGTCACCCCGGGGCGAGCCTTAGCCGCTCTCCTCAATGGAGGACTCAGGTATTACCGCTTCACCTTTATTTATTGGTTTATTTGCTTTTAACCCTTTAAGTGCCAGCCTACCTTGAGATTTTGTCACCCTTTGTTGCCAGACCATTTTGCACTATTTTGCGCTCCCCATGTTCAAATGTGATTTTTGAAGGGATTCTGGGGAGTCTGGGCTTTAACATGAAATGTCTTGTTTGTCATTTTTTAGGTGTATTCTCAATTTTTTTGGGTGAAATATGTGCAAATAAAAAAATATATATATATATTTTGCAATTTGTAGTTTTTTTTGTAATAAAAAATGTAAGTTTGTCAATAAAATCTTATTGCATGTGAAATCCCTATTTCTCCCGGTTACAGCGATACTACATATATATAGGTAGACACCCTTTCCTGCCCAGGAGACTCCCCCAAACTGAAACAACGCTTTAGGGGATTTTCAGATAAAATACAACTATGCAATGCAATATGCGCACCTTGCAGTTTTTCCAGAAAAACAACCCTTTACATTTGAAATACCCCCAACAAACTATATATTCTCTGGAAGTAAACACCTCAGGCTTTCTAGGTGTACCAGGCTTGTTGATGTGGACATAGTTTTCTGGAAGTAATCCCTCAATGGATTCTTTGGTTGGAAATAGTTTCCCTAAAAAAAGGATAAAAAAGCAGAATCAAAGCCACATTTTCCTAAATAAACTATATACAAACAAGAAAAAACAAGTTTAATCTGAAAAAGCAACATCCTCCGAACAGAACGATACCCAACATACATTGCTACTTTCAGTGGAAGATGCCAAACACCCCAAAGTAAAGCATGTGCGTAACAGGAATTTTGCTTGAAAATTTCAGCTCTGCAGACAAAGTGCGCACCTTGCGATTTTTCAACCAAAACAACCCTTTACATTTGGAATATCCCCCATAAACCATATATTCCCTGAAAGTACACACGTTAAGCTTTCTAAGGGTACCCAGCTTGTTCTAGTGGGCTCATCTTTCTGGAATTATTCCGTCAAAGAATTCTTTGGTTGCGCAGGGTTTCCCTAAAAAATTTATAAAAAAGCTGAATAAAAAACACCTTTTCCTAAAATATAAATATGCAAACCAGAAAAAACAAGCTAAGTCTGAAAGCGCAAGGTCCCCCGAACAGAACAATACCCAACATGCAGAGGTACTATTAACCCTTTTAATTGCCAGCCTACTTGAGATTTTGTCACCCTCTGTTGACAGGTCATTTTTCCCATTTTTGCTGGAACTTTCAGGAAAATTATATATATTTTGTTTTGTAGCAGAGTTTAGGCTTTAACATGAAATGTCTTGTTTGCAAATTTTATTTTGTTTTTTACAATATTATTAAGTAAAAAAAAAAATAAATAAATAACATTTTTTTTAGAAAATTGACTCCTTTATTTTAAATAAAAAATGTATTTTATTAAGGAAAAGCATATTGCATGTGAAAGCCCCATTTCTACCGATTAGAACGGTACCACATATTTATCGGTAGCCCCCCGTTCCTGCCCAGGAGACCCCCCAAACTGAAACAAGTACTTTATAACATTCCCAACTAAAATACAACTACCATCCACACTACAAAGGGTTAAATCGAGAAAAAAAATTACATAGAGTCCCCCCTCCCGGGGGGGGACCCCCTTTTTTGGGGAATTTTTAAGGGTTAAAAACCCTTAAAAATCCCCCCAAAAATTGACATGGGGTCCCCCTTACCCAAAGTAACCAGCCCGGGACCAGCTATGCAGGGCTTGTAGAAACAGGGCACAGGGGCCAGCTATTGTGGCCCCTGGCCCTGCAGGCTACAAGCCCGCATAGCCCGTGGGCCCGGGCTCTTCTGCCCCCCCCCCCCCCCCCCTGGGCTTTGGGGAGGCAGGTAATGGGGGTGCCGGGGGTAAATGGCAAGTCACCCGCTAGTCGCAGGTGACTTGACATCCCCCCAGCCTTGTGAACTGGTATAGGGGTCATGGACCCCTTACCAGTTCACAAGGGGTTAAATGTAAAAAAAACACACACACAAGACACACACATTTTATAAATTTTTTTTTTTTTATACTTACCTCCCATCCATCCTGGAGCACTGTGTCACTCGGCGATCACTGGCTTCTGCTCACCTGCTGGAAGCCTTTTATAGCTGCTGGATGACAGAACACAAAGGGTTAATTAAAAAAAAAATGACATAGGGTCCCCCCTCCCTTAAAAAATCAAAAAAAAATTGACGTGGGGTCCCCCTTACCCAAAGTAACCAGCCCAAGACCAGCTATGCAGGGCTTGTAGGAACAGGGCGTAGGGGCCAGCTTTTGTGGCCCCTGGCCCTGCAGGCTACAAGCCCGCATAGCCCGTGGGCCCGGGCTCTTCTGCCCCCCCCCCTGGCCTTTGGGGAGGCAGGTAATGGGGTGCCTTCGGGCCCCCTCCTGAAGACTGAGGACGATGGGGGGGGGGGATCGGATCCCCCCCCAGGAAGAGGGGACCCCAAGATTCACGTGGATACCAGAGGTAAGTAGGGGTTTTTTTTCTATTTTTTAACTAGCAGGGGGAAATGCCAGGCACGTAGTTTCTACATTCTTGCCACTTAACGGTAGGAGAAGCAACCACGTAGAAACAACGTGCTTGGCATTTAAAGGGTTAAAGAGGACCCAAACCCACTGCCATCAGCCCTGGAATATATACGTTTCCAGGACCTAAACCCACTATATGTTATAATGGATATAGAGATAATGCAGAGACAGATAGAGATACTTATGTTACATAAATGAGTAAGTTATACATTAGTTACAGTACAATTATATTATAGTGGATATAGAGAGATAATGCAGAGACAGATAGATACGTATGTTACATAAATGAGTAAGTTATACATTAGTTACAGTACAATTATATTATAGTGCATATAGAGAGATATAGAGAGATAATGCAGAGACAGATAGAGATACTTATGTTACATAAATGAGTAAGTTATACATTAGTTACAGTACAATATATGTTTTAATGGATATAGAAAGATAATGCAGAGACAGATAGAGATACTTATGTTACATAAATGAGTAAGTTATACATTAGTTACAATACAATATATGTTATAATGGATATAGAGATAATGCAGAGACACATAGAGATACTTATGTTACATAAATGAGTAAGTTATACATTAGTTACAGTACAATATATGTTATAATGGATATAGAGAGAGATAATGCAGAGACAGATAGAGATACTTATGTTACATAAATGAGTAAGTTATACATTAGTTACAATACAATATATGTTATAATGGATATAGAGATAATGCAGAGACAGATAGCGATACCTATGTTACATAAATGAGAAAGTTATACATTAGTTACAGTACAATTATATTATAGTGGATATAGAGAGATAATGCAGAGACAGATAGCGATACCTATGTTACATAAATGAGTAAGTTATACATTAGTTACAGTACAATATATGTTATAGTGGATATAGAGAGAGATAATGCAGAGACAGATAGAGATACTTATGTTACATAAATGAGTAAGTTATACATTAGTTACAGTACAATATATGTTATAGTGGATATAGAGAGAGATAATGCAGAGACACATAGAGATACTTATGGTTTCATGGCAATCTCATGGTTTCATGGCCATCATGGTTGAAGGGGTCCATTCATCGTCTCTCTCCCCCTGCACACAGCTTCCTAATGTATTGAACAATAGGGGGTGTGGCCAGCATTCACCGCCTCATGGGAGTGTCTGCCAAGGTCACCCCACATCACGTCTCTATGAGATTAGATATATATTTCCTTAAGGGTATAACTCCCACAATATGCATGTTGTTATTTTGTAACCAAGAAATTCATGATCCTCATGAATTTCTTAGTTAAATGAACCCAAACATCAAATATATATATAATCCAGGGTCTGATACTATGTGGATTATCAGGTTCTGACCAACATATACATGTCATGTTTGATATCAAATGAAATGTCTCATAGTCCTGAATAATACCCTCTCATTAATATAGTCAAAACGGTCATATCTCAAGAGTTACATTGCTTCCCAGAAATATCATCCAATGCCCATATGCCCAACGTGTATTGAAATGGGTCTGGAGACCTAATTAGGAATTCAAGGATTCCTTTTCAAGTACAGCTTTTTGGCAGCTAGGTGAGAATATGTGAATATAGGTGTCTATTGTCATGGTCTGTTTACTATAGTCATGGTAGGATTTCCAGCACACACCCTATTTTGAATGATAGGAATTCAGGTCACTTTCTTCGCCCTTTAAAAGTATTGATATCCCTGGGCCTGCACCATTCATATCTGAGGCTGTGCACATCCTCCCCTTACTGTCTATAACGTGAAGTTTTGTCGCACATCTTATTTTCTGGTATCCAGCACGGGTTGCTTCATCTGTAATTCTTCACATTTAGGTAATCCGCCACAAGGTGGCGCAGTCGACTGCAGGAAGACTTGTGGCTCCTCCCGGCCCATAAAAGGGCAGGAATTACCCAGAAGACCCAGAGTTTTTCTGCAGTCCTGACTGCGAAGACAGAAGAGTTGCTCTCTCTGATTGATCGCAGGTGAGCGGGGCATCCCAAGCCCGCCGGCCCTGCAGGCCTATTCCCACCTCTTCCAGACCCTTTTCTGCCTCCCAGCTTCAGCTGTCGGTTCAGGTGACGGTAGGGGAACACCTCAGGGTCCGGTGTTCACAGAGCTACGCTCTGGGTCGCAGACCCTGGACCCGAAGGGTAGTCGGCCATAGGCTATGGTGAGCCTATTTGGAAGAAACCACCCTGGACTTCATCCCACAAGCTTTATATTCTAAGTATACAGTACGTCCTGCTCCAGATATAATACTTACACTTGGGTTATCCTCCGCCAGAGGGCGCTGTGCACTGCAGACATGCAAAAACAGGCTCCTCCCGGCCCTTCATATACCCAGGGACCTCCCACAAATCCCCAGATTTCTCTGCAGTGCTGACTGCGAAGACATGTATCACTCTCTCGCAGGTGAGCAGGGCTATTAGCTTGCGGCCCTGTTGGACTACTCCCACCCGTCCTCCTTGTGATGTGCCTCCCAGCCTGGGCTGCGCTGGTCAGGTGAAGGCAGGCAGCACCATGTGTGCTTATGGAGCCTTGCTCCACCGCAGTCCCACACCAAAGGGTAGGCAGTTGAGGCTGATGGTGAGCCTTAGGGGATGCCCCTCCCGCATCATTGCCCCATGCCCCGTGTAGCGGTGGACCCTGTGTAAAGGGTCGCCATCCTCCCTCGTTCCCCCCTTAGCCCGGGGGGAAAGAAAGGGGGGGTTGTGAGTATGGCGGCCTCAGTGTACCCTATTACACGCTTATGGCCTTAGTATCGCGTTTGACTGGGAATGGGTGTCAGAGCCGCGCTGTTCACTTTTATTTTGTATTGATCGCCGCCGCGTCTTTCCTATATGGTTGTACTGCATGGGCGGCGGCGGCTTCACAGACGCTGCAGCGTCTCTTTTTTTTAGCTTGTAGTGGCTCTTCTGAGGTAATCCACTCGATCATTTCCCTTCAGGCGTCACTGCCCTGCTGTCTATATTGACTACGCTTTTTTTGGAGCTTCGCGCTCTCCGGGGGGGCGGGCGGGTTCCTTCGAGGTTCGCTTGCCGCCATTTTTGCTCGCGCGTGGTGGAGACCGTCCTCCCCCCTCTGTCTGTAAGTGCCCTCGTGGGCGACTTTATATTACCTTTTATACACCCTCGTGCATGGCTCTGACATCCTTGTTCCTTTTTATGTCTTTCAGACCGTGGATTCCGGTGGCTTCTCCCGGCCCGGTGTAGCTCCCGGTTGAGACTAATAAATTTACTCCCACTTCCCCGCGGGTTATTGGGGCATCCAGGGTAGCTTATAGCGTCAATCCCTACTGGCCTATTGTGCCGATTAAATCACCATATGGAGGCATCCCAGGATATTGTGAACGGGGTTCCTTCGGGACAAGCCCGGCTGTGTGTAGCTTGTGGGGTCTTACCTAGCAGTGGTACAATGCACGGGTCTGTGTTCCTTGTGCACAGCAGGCGCTATCGGTTCTTCCCGCCTCTTCAGTGGCTGGGCCTGCACCCCGCCTCACTTCACCTACTCCCCCAAGCCTGAGTCTAACCCCCAATACAAGCGGGGATTCTCATCCTGATATGGCTGCTAGACTGGCCATTGTTGAAAAATTGCTTGCTAATTCCTTAGCGCGTAAGGCCACCGCAAAGAGGCGGCATTTAACCCCTGACTCTGCTCTGTTTCCTATGGAATCCGATGAGTTGTCGCATCCTTACGGCCATACCCCCTCGGACGAAGGGGAGCTGTTCTCTGACTCAGGGTCATATGACGAGGAGTCAAGGGGTCATGACGAGTCTGGTTCCGAGCACTGGACCTCGGATGATATTGACAGACTGCTGGTTCAGATCTTTGAGGTTTTGTCCATCTCTCCCCCTGTTGCGGCTCCCAGGCAAAGGGGTGAGCTTTTTCATACTGCTAAGGCTCGTCTGGAGTTTCCCGAGCAAACCCATTTCAATAACCTCGTGCTTAAAGAAAGGGAACATCCCAGTAGACTTCCTGGGATCCCTAAGAATGTGGATAGGAAGTATCCCTTCCCTGCTGACTTGGTTAAGTGCTGGTCATCGCCCCCCAAGGTTGCATTTGGGGAGCGACTTTGCGCCCGGTTTGCGCCTTAGCCATCACGGCAGTAGCGCTCAGGGCCATGGTCAGGAATGCACTCGATGGCACAGATGAGTTGCCACCTGATACTGTCAATGCACTGTCTAACTGTGATGTGTTTGTGAACTTTATCCTGTCTGCATCGGATGATGCTATTAGGATGTGTGCCAGATCTTCTGCCCTGGTGGTAGCTATACGCCGCGCGGTTTGGTTGCGCCAGTGGGCTGCTGACAATGCCGCTAAGAAAGCCCTTACTGGGCTTCCATTTAAAGGGCTGCGCCTGTTTGGGGACCGTCTAGACCTCTTCGCCAAAGGAGGCATGTTACCCCAGCGCAGGCGGCAGATTCGGCCCTTTCGAGGCCAGGACACCCTTTCAATCCCCTACCGTGGGGCTAAACAGGGAAAAGGGGTGTTCTTCGCTGGGTTCCGTGCAGATTCCTGGCACAGGAACAGAGGACGCCGTCCTGGTTCCTCATGGGGGTCCAAGCCCAAAGTCCCTCCCAAGACCCCTCAGGCATGAAGGGGCGCCCTCGCCCGTCAGGGTGGGGGGACGTCTGCAGCACTTCGAGCATGTCTGGAGGCGCCACGTCTCAGACCGGTGGATTCAGGAGGTAGTGTCCTCCGGCTACAAGATAGAATTTGCTGTACGGCCCCCCACCAGATTCATTGGGTCCCGGATTCCACAGGACCCTGCCTCAGCTCAGGTCTTGTTGCTGGCCGTGCAGGGCCTCCTGGATCTAGGGGTCATTTGCAAGGTCCCCTTAGGAGACAGGGGCATGGGGTTCTATTCCAACCTTTTCACAGTACCCAAGAAGGATGGGTCAGTCAGGCCAATTCTGGATTTAAAAATCCTCAACAAATTTGTCAAGAACAAGCACTTTCGCATGGAAACACTGCGCTCGGCCATTGGCTCTCTGCGCCCAGGGGACTTTATGACTTCCGTAGACATCAAGGATGCTTACCTTCACGTCCCGGTGTTTCCAGGACACCAAAGGTTTCTCAGATTTGCACTGAAAGATCAGCATTACCAATTTGTGGCCTTGCCTTTCGGCCTTACGTCGGCTCCCAGGGTGTTCACCAAGGTGCTAGCGGGGGTGATGTCCCTGATAAGGCTAAGGGGCATACGCGTGCTGCCCTACCTGGACGATATACTCATCACCTCTCGGTCTCTGCGGCAGGCAGAGTTGGACACTCAGCTGGTAGTGTCCACCCTGGAGTCCTTCGGCTGGGTAATCAATTACCCCAAGTCCTCTCTGTCCCCCTCCTCGGTGACTCTGTTCCTGGGAATGATTCTGGATACGGTTCAGTCAAGGATATTCCTTCCTCAACAGAAGGTGGAAGCTCTGACTGCGCAGGTGAGGTTCCTGCTCTCGTGCCCACAGCCCTCCATCAGGCAGGGAATGCAGCTGGTGGGCCTGATGGTGGCGAGCTTCGAGGCGGTGCACTTTGCCCAGTTCCATTTGAGACCTCTGCAGCTTCACCTTCCGTCAGTATGGGACAAGAATCCAGCGTCCTTGGACGGAGTCTGTGTACTTCCCCCTTGGTCAGGCAGTCCCTTGCGTGGTGGCTGGACCACAGGAACTTGATAGGGGGCAGGTCCTTTCTGGCCCCCTCCTGGGAGACGGTCACAACGGATGCCAGTCTGTCAGGTTGGGGGGGATTCTGGAAGTCCCTGCACTTCCAGGGGAGGTGGGGCTCTCAGGAGGCCCATTTACCCATCAAGATTCTGGAATTACGGGCAGTCAGGTTGGTACTGGAGCGGTTGACCCAACACCTGAGGGGTCTGTCGGTCCAGGTACGCTCAGACAACAGAACAGCGGTTGCCTATATCAACCATCAGGGAGGGACCCGGAGCAAGGGTGCTCTCCAGGAGGTGTCTCAGATTCTGACATGGGCGGAGGCCAATGTCCAATGCATTTCGGCTGTGTACATTCCGGGGGAGGAGAATCTGCTAGCAGATGCTCTGAGCAGGGGGTCGTCCCGTCAGGGGGAGTGGTCCCTCTGCAACAGGGTATTCCAGTCCCTGTGTCACCGTTGGGGTCTACCGGATGTGGACCTGTTTGCATCCCGTCACAATCACAAGCTCCCGGCCTTCGTATTCCTGTCTCAGGATCCTCTGGCCCTGGCCACGGATGCTCTTTCCATGTCATGGAACGGCTCCTGTATGTATTTCCACCATTCCCCCTTCTGGGCAGGGTTCTGCGCAAGATTGCTCTGGAAGGGGTACCTGTGATTCTAGTGGCCCCCAGGTGGCCAAGAAGAGTGTGGTTCGCAGACGTGGTTCAAATGGCAGTAGACCAGTACGACCTGCCAGGGGTGCCAGATCTGCTAACTCAGGGCTCCTTACGCCATCCCAATTTACAAACGCTGGCTTTGATGGCCTGGCTGCTGAAACCTCCATCTTGATGGAAAATGGTTTGTCTGCCTCTGTGGTGGCTACTATGGTGCAGGCCAGGAAGAAGACTTCTTCTGCTATCTATTATAGAGTATGGCGTACCTACATTGACTGGTGTGAGTCTAGGTCTCTTCCCTGTAGGGAATTCTCAGTCCCTAGGGTTCTGGAGTTCTTACAGCATGGTTTGGAGTTAGGTCTAAAACTCAGTGCTCTGAAGGGTCAGGTTTCTGCCCTGTCCGTCTTCTTTCAGAAGTCTTTTGCTCAGCATCACTTGATTAAGACCTTCAGGGGGTCACTCATGTGCGTCCCCCTCGTAAACCTATGGTCCCCGTCTGGGATTTAAACTTAGTTTTATCTGCCTTGCAGGGTGCTCCCTTTGAGCCTATTCATGATTCTGCTCTCGCTGTTCTTACTCTCATGGTTGTCTTTTTGGTGGCTATTACTTCGGTTAGGCGTGTGTCTGAGCTGGCTGCTCTATCTATTCAGCCTCCGTACTATGAGAGGCACCAGGACAAGGTGGTGTTCCGCTTCAAACCGGATTTTTTGCCTAAGGTTGTGTCTGCCTTTCATTTGAATCAAGATATTGTTCTTCCTTCATTGTGTCCCAATCCTAGCAACGACAAGGAAAGGGTTCTGCATTCCTTGGACGTGGTCAGGTATTTGAAGTATTACCTGGTAGTCACTGTGGCTTTCAGGAAGACTGATGCTCTCTTTGTTGTGCCTTCCGGGCCTAGGAAGGGTTTGGCTCCTGCCAAGTCTACTATAAGCAAATGGATCCGTCAGGCTGTGATTCAGGCCTATTCTGGGAAGAGTCCTCCTTTCCGTCTTACTGCTCATTCTACTCCTGCTATTGGGGCCTCCTGGGCCTTCCAGCACCAGGCTTCTGTTGAACAAGTTTGCAAGGCCGCTACCTGGTCTTCTGTTCATACCTTTTCAAAGTTTTACAAGGTTGATGTTCGGGCCTCAGCTGTGTTTGCCGCAAGGTTCTGCAGGCGGCAGTAGTTTAAACTGCTTGCTGTTGCCTTTTTTGTTGGGGATCCCACCCTACTTTTATGGACACTGCTATTGGATGTCCCAAGTGTAAGTATTATATCTGGAGCAGGACGTACTGTATACTTAGAATAATACAATTCTGTGAAATACTCACCTGTAGAATTGGTATTATACGTATACAGTACGTCCTGCTCCACCCCACCCTGGTTTTTGCATTATTCTGGATCCCCTGTATGGTGATTATCATTGTTGTTATTACCAGTTTTTGGTGGTTGGTTTCTCCCGGCTTCTTTTTCACTGCTTTTCAATGCTGGGGATTTGTGGGAGGTCCCTGGGCTCCCAGGAGGAGCCTGTTTTTGCATGTCTGCAGTACACAGCGCCATCTGGCGGAGGATTACCCAAGTGTAAGTATTATATCTGGAGCAGGACGTACTGTATACGTATAATACCAATTCTACAGGTGAGTATTTCACAGAATTGTATTTCTTCCTGGAGCATGTGTGATTGTTTGTGCGCTTGTGTGTGTGTTTTTTCTCCACATTTTGTTTTTTCTCCACATTTTGTTTTTTCTGTACTGTGCCTTGCCTCCCCCCCCCCACGCCCCTCGCCTCCTCCTTCCTCTCCGCTCTCCCCTCGGCCGGTTGCCCGGGCCGGGGGGGTGGACGCGTCTCCGCGGCCGGCTACCCGGTTCTCTGCTGTTGCGGACGCTGCGCCGCTTCGGCGGGGGAGCTTGGAGGGAGCTCCTTCCCCCTCTTCTGACTCGATCCAGGCGCCATTGTGGCCAGGGCGCCCGGACTCTTCGCACGCTGCTAGGGGGGTGGAGTCGCGAGGTGACGCAAATTGCGTCATCAAGCGCGGCCCGCCCCTCGAGGTTCTGGTAGCTCGGCGCCATTTTGGCTGTGTGTCCCGCACTGCTCTGGTCTCCGGCTCACCCCCGTCTGCTGCTGCTTCTGCTCCCTGGAGGACGCTCCTGCCTGGCTACTGGGTCCATCCTTCTGCCTCCTCGGTTCGTGAGTCCGGTCCTCTATTATGCTGTTATGTGTTTGCCATGTGCTGTGGGATGCTCATTGGTCCAGACGGGCCAAATTCTTTCCTTATTTCTGCTTGTGGTTTCTCCTGGTCCGACCCCCCCACACACTCGCCCCCCCCTTTTTTGGACAAGGGACCCTGTCGGGGGATTCCGGGTTGGGCCTTTGCCCTGCTACCTGGTATTGGCATATTGCTTATTGCTAACAATCACCATATGGAGGCTTCTGGGGATAGTGAGCTTGGGGGCCCTTCGGGGCGGGCTCAGTTGTGCCTCATGTGCGGGGCATCCCCTGTGAGCGGTCGCAGTGCGGTCTGTGTTCCCTGCGCCCAGATTGTCATTGCGGAACAGATTGGGGCAAATGCTACTCTCCCCAGTCCTATCCTGCCTGCAGCATCACCTACTCCCCCACGCCTGCATTTAGCCCCTATTGAGGGTGAAGCCAGCAGGGGGTCTCAATCGGACTTGGCACTGCGCGTGGCCAGCCTTGAGCGGCAGTTGGCCCGTCCGGCCGCCTGAAAGGCCTCTAGTAAGAAGAGGCATTTGGAGACGGATTTTTCCCTCCTTGCTGATGATGATGACGCTTATGATACCTATGGCGGCCATGACTCTATGGAGGAGGGGGAATTGTTCCATGATTCCGACTCCTCTGGGAATCATCATGGCGATTTTGATAGTGACCCCGGGTTCTCCTCAGACGAGGACACTTGGCTCCCAGATGATACTGATCTGTTGATTTCTGCTCAATCTTTCCATCAGGCCGAGAGGGATACTCGGGTGGTTGTGTCCACCCTCGAGTCCTTCGTTTGGGTGATCAATTATCCCAAGATTATCCCAAGTCTTCGCTCACTCCGTCTTTGGTGAGGTCCTTCCTGGGCATGCCACTGGATACTTCTCAGGTCAAGGTGTTTCTTCCTCAGCAGAAGGTAGAGGGCTTTCAGAGGCAGGCGCGAACCCTGCTGTCGTGTCCTCATCCCTCCATCCGTCTGGGGATGCAGCTGGTGGGCCTCATGGTGTCTTGCTTTGAGGCTGTACCCTTCGCCCCGTTCCACATGAGACCTCTTCAGTTGAACCTCTTGACCGCTTGGGATCGGAATCAGGAATCCCTGGAGCAGGAATTCGCTTTGTCCCCTCTGGCCAGACAGTCCCTCTCGTGGTGGTTGGACTCGAGGAATCTTCTAGTGGGCAGGTCCTTTCTGCCTTTCTCCGTGCTGGGAGGTTGTCACCACGAACCCCTGTCTGACTCGTTGGGGAGGGTTTTGGCGATCGCTGAAGTTCCAGGGTCAGTGAGGCCCTCAGGAGGCCCACACGCCCATCAATCTCCTGGAGCTGCGAGCAATCAGATTGGTTCTCTTCCAGTTGACTCCCCACCTATGGGGTCGTGCGGTCCAGGTCCGCTCGGACAATCAGACGGTGGTCGCCTACGTCAATCATCAGGGCGGGACTCTGAGCAAACGAGCCCTCAAGGAGGTGTCCCTGATCTTGTCTTGGGCAGAGGAGAATGTTCCCTGCATCTCGGCGGTTTACATTCGGGGGTGGAGAACCAGGAGGCAGACTCCCTGAGCAGGGGGTCGTCTCGTCTGGGGGAATGGTCTCTCAGCCACAAGGTCTTTCTCGCCTTGTGTCGCCGCTGGGGTCAGCCGGACGTGGACCTGTTTGCGTCTCGTCACAATCACAAACTTCCAAAACTCGTCTCCCTGTCAAGAGATCCTCTAGCCTTCGCCACGGACGCGCTAGCAATTTCCTGTATGGAGTTTCAACTCCTCTATGCATTTCCTTCCTTTCCTCTCCTGGGTCGGGTGCTGCACAAGACTGCTCAGAAGGGGGTACCGACCATCCTGGTGGCCCCCCGCTGGCCGAGGAGGGTATGGTTCACGGACGTAGTCCAGATGGCGGTGGATCAGTTCGTCATGCCCGACGATCCAGGGCTCCTCACTCAGGGACAGCTGTGCCATCCCAGTTTACAATCTCTGGCTTTGACTGCTTGGCTGCTGAAACCTCCATCTTGATGGATAGGGGGTTGCCGGCTTCGGTCGTTAGTACTATATTCAGGCTCGGAAGAAGTCCTCTTCTATGATTTATTACAGGGTCTGGCATGCTTACATTGCCTGGTGTGAGTCTAAGGCGTTTCCTTGTCGCACTTTCTCCATTTCCAGGGTTTTGGAGTTTTCTTCAACATGGTCTGGAGTCGGGTCTACAACTGAGTACCCTCAAGGGACAAGTTTCTGCCTTGGCAATTTTTTTCCAAATATCCTTCGCCGATCATAGGTTTATCAAGACTTTTTTCCAGGTAGTTACTCATGTACGTCCACCGCGTAAGCCCCTGCTACCGGTGTGGGATTTGAATTGGTGCTTTCTGCTCTCCACGGTCCACCTTTTGAACCCTTGTGCGATGCTTCTCTATCCATTCTGACTCTGAAGGTGGTCTTTTTGGTTGCTATCACTTCAGTGCGTCGCGTCTCTGAGCTGGCGGCGCTTTCCATGAAACCTTATTTTGAGCGGGATCAGGATAAGGTGGTGTTCTGTCTTAAGCCGTAATTCTTGCCCAAAGTTGTATCTGCCTTTCATCTCAATGAGGACATTGTCTTGCCTTCCTTGTGTCCCGCCACTTCTAATTCTAAGGAACGGACTCTTCATTCCCTGGATGTGGTCAGGGCGCTCAAATATTATCTGGTCGCCACTGAGTCTTTTCGAAAGTCGGACTCTCTGTTTGCTCTCGCTGACGGACCTAGGTAGGGCTTGCCTCCGGCCAAATCCACTCTCAGTAAGTGGATTAGACAGGCAGTTGTACAAGCGTACTCTGCCAAGGGGAAGGAAGCCCCTTTCCGTGTTACAGCTCACTCCACTAGAGCTATTGGTGCCTCTTGGGCTTTTCAGCACCAGGCTTCTGTTGAACAGGTTTGTAAGGCCGCTACTTGGTCTTCAGTTCATACTTTTACTAAGTTTCACAAGGTTGATGTTAAGGCCTCAGCTGATGCTGTTTTTGGCCGCAAGGTGCTTCAGGCGGTAGTGACTTAATCTGCCTGCTGTTGCTCACTGGGGATCCCACCCTTCTTCATGGACACTGCTGTTGGTTGTCCCAAATGTGAAGAATTACAGATAAAGCAAGCCGTGCTGGATACCAGAAAAATACAATTCTGTGATTCCTCACCTGTAGAATTGTTTTCATGGTAATCCAGCACGGCTTGCTTCATCCCTCCCTTGTTATCGTTATCCTCTTTTGCCTTGTTATGGTGATTTTTGTTGAGAGAGTTCTTTTTGGCTATGTTTCATAACATGGTCTTTGCCTCCTGGCTTCTTGCATTACTGCTTTTCAAACACTGGGGTCTTCTGGGTAATTCCTGCCCTCTTATGGGCCGGGAGGAGCCACAAGTCTTCCTGCAGTCGACTGCGCCACCTGGTGGCGGATTACCAAATGTGAGAATTACAGATGAAGCAACCCGTGCTGGATTACCATAAAATCAATTCTACAGGTGAGTAATCACAGAATTGTATTTTTATGCCGCTGGTGGTGACATCATGATTTATTTCCTTGCAGCCATTTGAACAATTCGGTGAGGAAGTGCGCGGCCCAGCACATGTGCGACTTGCTGGAGAGAATGGGGCCCGGGCGCATCCTGTCCGGCATCAAAGACGTCACTGATCGGGCGCTGCCCGCTGTCGCCAAGTTTGCTCAGGACGGCTCTCAGGAAACCAGGTAAGTCCTGTCTTGTCTGTTACTGCAGTGCTCCACCTCTTTAGATAGATTGGCTCTTAAAGTGGACCAACACTCAAAAATGACTTAAACCAGACCAACACAACAAGCAGTGCTCATATGCATCCCTGCTGCACATAAAAATTCATTTACCTTTTTCTAACGCCTGCTGTGGTAAATTTTAGAAACAAAATGGCGGCTCATGAATCTGCAGGCCGCCTGCAAACAGGAAGTGCTGCTGTTACTGTCCATTGTCAGTTATGTCAGTTGAATCTAGGCAGCAGCATGGCTGAGATGCTGGGAGAGGAAGTTACAATATAGACGCCACCTTTCTTTTCCAACTGTGCCAGGCTGTTGGAACAACGCACCCGATTTTTATTTTTTTCAGGGTGCCGCCACTTTGAGGAATTGCACCCCGAAAAAAAAATTATTGTATGCCCCACTGTGTGTATCCCCCCCCCCCCCCCCAGGGGCGTAGCTAAAGTCTTGTGGGCCCCGATGCAAGGAGTCAAACTGGGGCCCCCCCCCCATCATCAGTGACAGCGACCCCTATAGCTACGCCCCTGGATATGAGATAGATAGATAGATAGACTGGCAGATAGAGAGAGAGAGATAGACTGGCAGAGAGATAGATAGATAGATAGATAGATAGATAGATAGATAGATAGATAGACTGATAGATAGATAGATATGGGATAGATAGATAGATATGGGATAGATAGATAGATAGATAGATAGATAGATAGATAGATAGATAGATAGACTGGCAGAGAGATAGATAGATAGATATGAGGTAGATAGATAGATAGATAGATATGAGGTAGATAGATAGACTGGCAGATAGATAGATAGATAGATAGATAGATAGATAGATAGACTGGCAGAGAGATAGATAGATAGATATGAGGTAGATAGATAGACTGGCAGATAGATAGATAGATAGATAGATAGATAGATAGATAGATAGATAGATAGACTGGCAGAGAGATAGATAGATAGATAGATAGATAGATAGATAGATAGATAGATAGATAGATAGATATGAGGTAGATAGATAGACTGGCAGATAGATAGATAGATAGATAGATAGATAGATAGATAGACTGGCAGAGAGATAGATAGATAGATAGATAGATAGATAGATAGATAGATAGACTGGCAGAGAGATAGATAGATAGATAGACTGGCAGATAGATAGATAGATAGATAGATAGATAGATAGATAGATAGACTGGCAGAGAGATAGATAGACTGGCAGAGAGATAGATAGATAGATAGATAGATAGATAGATAGATAGATAGATAGACTGGCAGAGAGATAGATAGATAGATATGGAATAGATAGATAGATAGATAGATATGAGATAGATAGATAGATAGATATGAGATAGATAGATAGATAGATAGATAGATAGATAGATAGATATGGGATAGATAGATAGATAGATAGATATGAGATAGATAGATAGATAGATAGATAGATAGATATGAGATAGATAGATAGATAGATAGATATGAGATAGATAGATAGATAGATAGATAGATAGATATGAGATAGATAGATAGATAGATATGAGATAGATAGATAGATAGATATGAGATAGATAGATAGATAGATATGGAATAGATAGATAGATAGATATGGAATAGATAGATAGATAGATAGATATGAGATAGATAGATAGATAGATAGATAGATAGATAGATAGATATGGGATAGATAGATAGATAGATAGATATGAGATAGATAGATAGATAGATAGATAGATAGATAGATAGATAGATATGAGATAGATAGATAGATAGATATGAGATAGATAGATAGATAGATAGATATGAGATAGATAGATAGATAGATATGAGATAGATAGATAGATAGATAGATATGAGATAGATAGATAGCTAGATATGAGATAGATAGATAGATAGATAGATATGAGATAGATAGATAGATAGATATGAGATAGATAGATAGATAGATAGATAGATAGATATGAGATAGATAGATAGATAGATATGAGATAGATAGATATGAGATAGATAGATAGATAGATAGATAGATATGAGATAGATAGATAGATATAGGATAGATAGATAGATAGATAGATAGATAGATAGATAGATAGATAGATATGAGAGAGATAGATAGATAGATATGAGATAGATAGATAGATATGAGATAGATAGATATGGGATAGATAGTTAGATAGATAGATAGATATGAGATAGATAGATAGATATGAGATAGATAGATAGATATGAGATAGATAGATAGATAGATATGAGATAGATAGATAGATAGATATTAGATAGATAGATAGATATGAGATAGATAGATAGATAGATAGATAGATAGATAGATAGATAGATATGAGATAGATAGATAGATAGATATTAGATAGATAGATAGATATGAGATAGATAGATAGATATGAGATAGATAGATAGATAGATATGGGATAGATAGATATGGGATAGATAGATATGGGATAGATAGATAGATAGATATGAGATAGATAGATATGGGATAGATAGATAGATAGATAGATATTCTAAGTATGTCACACACCCCGCTTCAAGAAATCCATAACATGTGGGTAGTATCGACCTGAAGAGGGCGTTCCTGCAGAGATGATAGCAAAAGAAAGCCCCTCCCTGATCCATAAATACCTGGGACCTCCCACTCATCACCCAGTTTTCCATCTCTGCAAGACGGCGAGCAAGTCAGAAGATGATGGCTCCTCCTTGCACAGGGGGATTTAAGGTAGCCGGGATGATTCCCGGCCCGCTATTTAATTATTTCCGTTTGGACCAATTTATTCCTAGAGTATATATGCCTCCCAGCTGTGGCTGCGGGTCCGGGCGAAGGTTTTTGTTAGCACCTCTGGTGCTTAGGAGCAACGCTCCACCGTGAGACCCTATAAAAGAGGGTAGGCGGTTACTCCGGGTTGGTGATCCCGGCTTGGGATGCCCTGTCCCTTAGTTTAATTATTGCAATGGCCCTCCCAGGATCCCTTTCCATAGTGGGGATGGGTGGTTGTTGGGTCCCCTCCTTATTATTTCTTCAGTCAAGAGGCTGTCTTTTATCACTGTTTTGTGTGTGTGTCTGTGCCTTTAAATGTCATTTTCAGCGCTGCGGTCGCGTTTGGAGACCTCTGTGTGTTTTTTTTTGTGACTTCTTTTCCCTCATTATGGTGGAGGTAATTTACCTCACGCAATGCATAGTATGTAGTGGGGGGGGGCGGGGCCGGACCTTCGGCGCGGGCCGGGGTCCGTCCCTCCTTGTGTGTGACTGTGTCCTCCTTGTTTTATTAGGTGATAGGGTTTGCGTGTCTTCACTTATGGTGGGGGTACCAAGCGCCCCGGCCGCATATTTACTGCGGCGCGGGGCGGTGTTGGCGCTCTTTTTTTCTCTGAGGGAATCTTCCCTCACGACTATGCTCTTGGGGGCGGGGCCGGTATTACAGCGTCACGCGGCCCGCCCCCATCTATCTCCAAGCGCCGCTGAGGAGCTGATACGGTGCTTGGGAGGGGAGGGGGGCGTGGTTTGACGACAGGATTCTCTTCACGGTCACCGCCATTGCGAGTCCTGAGGTTCTGTGAGTGGCCAGTGGTCCCCTACTCATATTATTATTATTATATTGTCTGCTTGTGTGCATGTGTTTTGAATCCCGTCTCCTCATTAGTACCTTCTGTGTCTTTCAGGAGGAAGTTATCAGGAGGATCTACAGTAGCATTAGAGGGTTTTCTCCCGGTCCTAATCCCTGGGTTCCATTTATTGTTCTTAAATCCTCCCACTCGGGACATTAAAGGGGCATCCCGGGTTGCTTACTGGCGTAATTCCCTGGGTCTTAGCGACCACAAAAAATTTCACCTTATGGAGGCATCCCCGGATACTGGGCTCGGGACTCCTTCGGGACAACCCCGGAAGTGTATGTTATGTGGCGTATCCATTACTGGGGACGACGTACTTCTGTGTATTCCTTGTGCACAGCAAACTATTGCGCGGCAGTCCGAACCCCAAGTGTCTGGGTCAGCACCGCCGGCCGTATCATCTCCCCCTCCCACCTTGACGCGTGCTCCGTGTGACGTCGTCATGGGTAGGGATCTGCAATCTGAAATGTGCGCCAGGTTGGCCAATCTGGAGAAAATTGTCTCCAGCTCGGCCGCCCGCAAGGCCCCGGCTAAGAGGAAGCATTTGTTGCCGGCTCCGCCGGTGGATGACCATGATGACGTTGATAATCTGGATTGGTCTGATTATCCCCAGCTAGAAGAAGGGGAGGTTGATGAGGGTTCAGATGTTTCGGACGATGAGCAGTCTGCTGGCGCTGATGCCGAGCTTTCTGACTTAGGGAGATCCTTGGACTCTCCTCACGCTCTGGCTCTGATGTTGGAGGTTCTGAATATTTCCCCTCCCGAGGAGGCGTCACAGCAGAAGGGTGAATTGTGAGAGGAATCCAGGCCGCGCCTGGAGTTTCCTACGCAACGGCATTTTGATAGAATCATTGACAAGGAATGGGATAGGCCGGCTCGGCTCCCTGGCATCCCTCAGGGGTGGGATAGGAAATATCCCTTTCCTTCTGAGGCGGTCAGGCGCTGGGCATCTCCCCCCGAGGTGGATGCACCGGTTTTGGGGTTGTCTAACTCCTCGGTTTTAAACAGACCTGATTGTTCCACTCTCAAAGATGGAGAGGATAAACGTATTGATCAGATGGCTTGTCATGGCTTTACTAGCGTTGGATCAGCCATACGGCCTGTGTGCGCTTCGGAACTAATGGTTTTGGCTGCCAGGTCTGTGGTCAGGGACCTGTTGACTTCTTCCGGGCTTCGTCCTGGTAGTAACGAGTTCCTTAGCCTTAAACGATGTGAGTTGTTTTTATCCTTTGTGTTGACTGCCTTGGATGACACTTTGATGATGTGTGGTAGGACGTCGGCTCTGCTTGTGGCTATTCGGCGGTCAGTGTGGCTGCGCCAGTGGGCGGCCGATTTTATGTCCAAAAAGTCACTAACGGCTCTACCCTTTGTTGGACTACGGCTCTTTGGAGAGACATTGGACTCTGTCACCAAGGGTGGTAGGTTACCTCAACGTAAGAAACGACGCCGTTCCTTTCGGGGGGCGCCTGCTTTTACCCCCTCCTTTCGGGGGGCCAGATCTGGCAGGGGTTCTGCATTTCCCTCTTCCAGAGGAGATTCCGGGAGCAGGGGCAGAGGACGTGCCCGTTCTGGATACAGTTGGGGCTCTAAGCCCAAACCGGCTGCTAAGCCAGCTCAGCAATGAGGGGGCGCCCTCACCCATGCGGGTGGGGGGACGGCTGCAACACTTCTCCCAGATCTGGGATCAAGAGGTCTCGGACAGATGGATCCGGGAAGTGGTGTCTTCCGGTTACAAGCTGGAGTTCGAGCTCCGCCCCCCTTCCAGATTTTTCAGGTCTCGGATGCCGTCGGAGCCTCTGGCGGCGCAGGGGCTCCTGGTGGCAGTAGAGAATCTTCTGGACATGGCTGTCATTTGCCCAGTGCCCCCTTCAGATCGGGGCAGGGGCTTTTATTCCAATCTGTTCACGGTACCCAAGAAGGACGGGTTGGTCCGACCCATCTTGGATCTGAAGTTTCTCAACAGGTTCATCCGGCCGAGAAAATTCCGCATGGAAACGCTGCGTTCGGCCATTCACTCTATTCGTCAGGGAGACTTTCTGACGTCCATAGACATCAAGGATGCTTATCTACACGTTCCGGTTTTTCCAGCACACCAGAGGTTTCTCAGGTTCGTGGTGGAGGATCGGCATTTTCAGTTTGTGGCACTTCCTTTCGGACTCACCTCAGCTCCTCGGGTGTTCACCAAGGTGCTAGCGGGGGTGATGGCTCTGCTCAGAGTTCAGGGTATCCGCATTGTGCCCTATTTGGACGATCTACTGATCATGGCCTCTTCTTTCTACCAAGCGGAGTTGGACACCAGAGCGGTGGTGTCCACTCTGGAGAGGTTCGGTTGGGTGATCAACCACCCCAAGTCTTCTCTTTCTCCGTCCAGAATTCTGACCTTTCTGGGAATGTCTCTGGACACCTCACAGGCCAGGGTGTTTCTGCCCCAGGCCAAAATTCTTTTGATTCAGGAGTTAGTTCGGCTTCTCTTGTCAGCCCCTCGTCCGACCATCCGGCTAGGGATGAGGCTGGTGGGGCTAATGGTGGCCTCATTCGAGGCAGTTCCCTTTGCGCAGTTTCATACGAGGACGCTTCAGCTTCATCTGTTGAAGGTTTGGGACAAGTCTCCACTATCGTTGGATCAGTCCTTCCGGATGTCTCCCCGTGTTCGTCGATCCCTGCAATGGTGGCTGGGGTCTGTCAATCTGTTGAAGGGCAGATCCTTTCTGGCGCCGTGTTGGGAAATGGTCACCACGGATGCCAGTCTGTCAGGTTGGGGGGGTGTTTGGAAGGACCTCCAGTTTCAGGGTCTGTGGAGTCCGCAGGAGGCTCACGAGCCCATCAATATTCTGGAGTTGAGAGCCATCAGGTTGGTTCTGTTTCGCTTGACTCATCAGTTGAGAGGCCTGCCAGTTCAGGTCCGGTCGGACAACAGGACGGCGGTTGCTTATATCAATCACCAGGGAGGGACTCGCAGCAGGAGTGCCCTCAGGGAAGTGTCTTTGATTCTGGACTGGGCGGAGACCCACGTCCCGTGCATCTCAGTAGTCTACATTCCGGGAGTGGAGAACACGGAGGCGGACTTGCTGAGCAGGGCCTCCTCTCGTCAGGGGGAGTGGTCTCTCAGTCCCAAGGTGTTTCGTTCGGTGTGTCTCAGGTGGGGGTTTCCAACGGTGGACCTCTTTGCATCTCGTCACAATCACAAGCTTCCAGTCTTTGTGTCTCTCTCGCAGGATCCTCTGGCTCTGGCAGTGGATGCCATGTCTCTGAACTGGAGGGATCTCGGGTTGCTTTACCTGTTCCCTCCGTTCCCAATGCTAGCCAGAGTGGTGCGCAAACTGGCCTTGGAAGGCGCGTCGCCGATTCTGGTGGCCCCAAGGTGGCCAAGGCGCGTTTGGTTCGCAGATCTTGTAAGGCTGGCAGAAGATCAGTTCGCCCTGCCTCTGCTGCCGGACCTGCTCACCCAGGGTCGGCTACGCTATCCCAATTTACCATCGCTGGCTTTGACGGCGTGGCTGCTGAAACCGCCATCTTGAAGGAAGAAGGTCTTTCTGATGCGGTGATTCAGACTCTTATCAGCGCCAGGAAGCGGTCTTCCTCTTCTATTTACTACAGGACCTGGAGGTCCTATATTGATTGGTGTGAAGGTAGGTCTTTCTCTTGTCGGGAGTTCTCCATTCCTAGAATTCTGGAGTTTCTTCAACATGGTCTAGATCTGGGGCTCCAAATTAGTACCTTGAAGGGGCAGGTTTCTGCCCTGGCGGTGTTCTTCCAAAGGTCCTTTGCACTTCATCCCTTAGTCAAGACCTTTTTCCAAGGAGTTACGCATGTACGTCCTCCTAGGAAGCCCTTTGTTCCAGTTTGGGATTTGAACCTGGTTCTTTCTGCTCTCCAGGGCCCTCCGTTTGAGCCCTTGAATGAGGCGTGTTTCTGAGTTGGCAGCTTTATCCATTAAAGCTCCATACTTCGAGAGGCATCAGGACAAGGTTGTCTTTCGTTTCAAGCCGGATTTTCTTCCTAAGGTGGTCTCGGCTTTTCATCTGAATCAGGACATTGTTCTGCCTTCTCTATGCCCTAATCCTAGCAACGACAAGGAAAGGGCGTTGCATTCTTTGGATGTAGTTCGTGTTGTGGAATATTATCTGGAGGTTACGTCTTCCTTTCGTAAGACTGATGCTTTTTTTGTGGTGCCCTTTGGGCCTAGGAAAGGTTTGGCTCCTGCCAAATCTTCCATTAGTAAATGGATTCGTCAGGCCATCATTGGGGCCTATTCTGCCAAGGGGAGGAGTCCCCCTTTTCGTGTTACTGCTCATTCTACTCGTGCAGTTGGTGCGTCCTGGGCTTTTCAGCACCAGGCTTCTGTTGAGCAAGTTTGTAAGGCCGCTACCTGGTCTTCTGTTCACACTTTTTCCAAGTTTTACAAGGTTGATGTTTGGGCGTCAGCGGATGCTGTTTTTGGCCGCAAAGTTTTGCAAGCTGTAGTGGTTTAAAGTTGTGCATTGTTGCCTAGTTTTGGATCCCCGCCCTTGTTATGGACACTGCTATTGGATGTCCCACATGTTATGGATTTCTTGAAGCGGGGTGTGTGACATACTTAGAATAATACCATTTTGTGAATACTCACCTTGTAAAATGGGTATTATAAGTATGTCACACACCCCGCTTCACCCGCCCTTTCTGTATTCAGGATCCTCTATTTTGTGAACTTTGCGTGGTTTTGGTTTATATTTGCCTCTTCCTGGTCCCTTACCTTACTGCTTCTGTATACTGGGTAATGAGTGGGAGGTCCCAGGTATTTATGGATCAGGGAGGGGCTTTCTTTTGCTATCATCTCTGCAGGAACGCCCTCTTCAGGTCGATACTACCCACATGTTATGGATTTCTTGAAGCGGGGTGTGTGACATACTTATAATACCCATTTTACAAGGTGAGTATTCACAAAATGGTATTATGAGATAGATAGATAGATAGATAGATAGATAGATAGATAGATAGATAGATATGGGATAGATAGATATGGGATAGATAGATATGGGATAGATAGATATGGGATAGATAGATATGAGATAGATAGATATGAGATAGATAGATATGAGATAGATAGATATGAGATAGATAGATAGATATGAGATAGATAGATAGATAGATATGAGATAGATAGATAGATATGAGATAGATAGATATGAGATAGATAGATAGATATGAGATAGATAGATAGATATGGGATAGATAGATAGATATGAGATAGATAGATAGATAGATATGAGATAGATAGATAGATAGATATGGGATAGATAGATAGATAGATAGATAGATAGATAGATAGATAGATAGATATGAGATAGATAGATAGATATGAGATAGATAGATAGATATGAGATAGATAGATAGATAGATAGATAGATAGATAGATAGATAGATAGATAGATATGGGATAGATAGATAGATATGGGATAGATAGATAGATATGGGATAGATAGATAGATATGGGATAGATAGATAGATATGGGATAGATAGATAGATAGATAGATAGATATGGGATAGATAGATAGATATGAGATAGATAGATAGATAGATAGATATGAGATAGATAGATAGATAGATAGATATGAGATAGATAGATAGATAGATAGATAGATAGATAGATAGATATGGGATAGATAGATAGATAGATAGATATGGGATAGATAGATAAATAGATAGATATGAGATAGATAGATAGATATGAGATAGATAGATAGATAGATAGATAGATAGATAGATATGGGATAGATAGATAGATAGATAGATATGAGATAGATAGATAGATATGAGATAGATAGATAGATAGATATGAGATAGATAGATAGATAGATAGATAGATAGATAGATAGATATGGGATAGATAGAAAGATATGAGATAGATAGATAGATATGGGATAGATAGATGATAGATATGAGATAGATAGATGATAGATAGATAGATATGAGATAGATAGATAGATAGATAGATAGATAGATAGATATGGGATAGATGATAGATAGATAGATATGAGATAGATAGATAGATAGATATGGGATAGATAGATAGATAGATAGATATGGGATAGATAGATGATAGATAGATAGATATTAGATAGATAGATAGATAGATAGATAGATGTACTGGCAGAGGGGTGGATGGATGGATGGATACAGGGGTGGGTTGATAAATAAATGGACAGAGGGATAAACAAACTTGTGGAGTGAAGTAGCCAGGAATAAGGAACACACATGACCTTTACACACAGTGCAGCCATCCTCTCTCTGTCCCTCCCCCGTGGTTACTCTACAATGGCCTCTAGTTACATTACACAGCTTAGCATTGGTGGCTCAGTAGATATTCTTAGTATGTCACACACCCCGCTTCAAGAATCCATAACATGTGGGTAATATCGTCCTGAAGAGGGCGTTCCTGCAGAGATGATAGCAAAAGAAAGCCCCTCCCTGATCTATAAATACCTGGGACCTCCCACTCACTACCCAGTTTTCCATCTCTGCAGACGGCGAGCAAGTCAGAAGATGATGGCTCCTCCTTGCACAGGGGGATTTCAGGTAGCCGGGGTAACTCCCGGCCTCTTATTTTGTTTATTTCCGCTCGGACCCCTCTTTGTCCCAAAATTTACCTCATATTACATGCCTCCACAGTCTTGGCTGCTGGCCCGAGCGAGGGTACATTGGCACCTCTGGTGCTGAGGAGCAGAGCTCCACCGTGAGACCCTAAAAGAGAGGGTAGGCGGTCATACCGGTTAGGTGATCCCGGTTTGGGATGCCCCGTCCCTTGACTTTTCCCCTGGGGGGGGGGCCCTTCCCTTTTACCAACTATGGGGGCTGGGGGTTCCTCTCATAGGGGTTAGCTTTATTCACTTTCTCTTATTCACTTTCTCTTTATTGATGTGTGTATCTGGGAGTAATTCCTCAATGAGTCATTCTGTTTGTTACTATGTGGCAGCACCGCGGCTGTCATTGCAGCCTGGTGCCGGGGTTTTTCAGTCTGTGAGGTGATTTTTTTACCTCACGCGCTTTGGGGGGGCGGGGCTGGCACTCGGCGCTCTGCCGCGGCCAGCCCCCGTTCTCTCCTTCATTCCTCGCCGCAGCGAGCGGGGCGGGTGCTCCGCTAGTGAAAGCGGACGCACCCGTTGTCACGGCAGCCGGCGCCGCGGTTGTCGGCGGCGCCGGTCTCTGGGCTGGTGTGTGAGGGACTTCTTCCCTCACGCTTCATTCACACTGGAGGGGGGGCGGAGCCGGGCTTTCGGCGCGTCGCCGCGGCTCCGCCCTCCTCTGTACTGGCGCCGCTGCGGAGCTGAGCTCCCTGTTACTAGGCAGCTAAGGGGGCACAGATCAGCTTTGCGCGGGCTGCGCAGACCACGCCCCTGGCACGGCCGTTCTTCTTCTCTTCACTTCACCTCAGAGGTCGCCATTGTTCTGAGGCGGATCGTTCACCGCAGCGTCTGTGAGTGGCCCTGTGGGCCTCAATTATTTCTTCTTTTCTTTATCTGTTAAGTCTTATTGTAGGGACTTATGGGTCTCTCTCTGTCTTTTAGGTGAAGGTTATCCAGGAGGATCTTCTGTAGTATTGGAAGGTCTCTCCTGATCCTGGGTCCCTGGGTCCATTTTAGCATCACAAATCCTCCCACTCGGGACATTAAAGGGGCATCCCGGGTTGTCTAACTGGCGTAATTCCCTGGGTCATAGCGACCACTCAAAATTCACCTTATGGAGGCATCCCCGGATACTGGGACTGGGACCCCTTCGGGGCATCCCAAAAAGTGTATGTTGTGTGGGATTTCCATTACTGGGGATGATGTGTTACTGTGTATACCATGTGCACAGCAAACTATTACGCGGCAGTCCGAACCCCAAGCGTCGGGGTCAGCACAGCCGGCCACCTCAACTCCCCCTCCCGCCTTGACTCGGGCCCCGTGTGACGTGTTCATGGACAGGCATCTGCAATCTGAGATGTGTGCCAGATTGGCTAGCCTTGAGAAAATGCTCTCTAGCTCGGTCGCCCGTAAGGCTCCGTCTAAGAGAAAGCATTTGTCGCCGGCTCCGCCGGTGGATGATCTTGATGACAGAGATAATCTGGATTGGTCTGATTATCCCCAGCTAGAGGAGGGGGAGGTTGATGAGGGTTCAGAATTTTCGGATGATGAGCAGTCTGCTGGCGCTGATGCCGAGCTTTCTGATTTAGGGAGATCCTTGGACTCTCCTCACGCTCTGTCTCTCATGCTGGAAGTTCTGAATATTTCCCCTCCCGAGGAGGCGTCACAGCAGAAAGGTGAATTGTTTGAGGAATCCAGGCCGCGCCTGGAGTTTCCTACGCAACGCCATTTTGATAGAATCATTGACAAGGAATGGGATAGGCCGGCTCGGCTCCCTGGCATCCCTCAGGGGTGGGATAGGAAATATCCCTTTCCTTCTGAGGCGGTCAAGCGCTGGGCATCTCCCCCCGAGGTGGATGCACCGGTTTTGGGGTTGTCTAACTCCTCGGTGTTAAACAGACCTGATTGTTCCACTCTCAAAGATGGAGAGGATAAACGTATTGATCAGATGGCTTCTCATGGCTTTACTAGCATTGGGTCGGCCATCCGGCCTGTGTGCGCTTCGGAGCTAATGGTGTTGGCCACCAGGTCTGTGGTCAGGGACCTGTTGACTTCTTCCGGGCTTCGTCCTGGTAGTAACGAGTTCCTTAGCCTTAAACGGTGCGAGTTGTTTCTATCCTTTATGTTAACTGCCTTGGATGATACTTTGATGATGTGTGGTAGGACTTCGGCTCTGCTTGTGGCTATTCGGCGGTCGGTGTGGCTGCGCCAGTGGGCGGCCGATTTTATGTCCAAAAAATCACTGACGGCTTTACCCTTTGTTGGTCTACGGCTCTTTGGAGAGACATTGGACTCTGTCACCAAGGGTGGTAGGTTACCTCAACGTAAGAAACAACGCCGCTCCTTTCGGGGGGCGCCTGCCTTTACCCCCTCCTTTCGGGGGGCCAGATCTGGCAGGGGTTCTGCATTTCCCTCTTCCAGAGGAGATTCCGGAAACGGGCAGAGGACGTGCCCGTCCAGGATACAGTTGGGGCTCTAAGCCCAAACCGGCTGCTAAGCCGGCTCAGCAATGAGGGGGCGCCCTCACCCATGCGGGTGGGGGGACGGCTGCAGCACTTCTCTCAGATCTGGGATCAAGAGGTCTCGGACAGATGGATCCGGGAAGTGGTGTCTTCCGGCTACAAGCTGGAGTTCGAGCTCCGCCCCCCTTCCAGATTTGTCAGGTCTCGGATGCCGTCGGAGCCTCTGGCGGCGCAGGGGCTCCTGGTGGCAGTGGAGAATCTTCTGGACATGGCTGTCATTTGCCCAGTGCCCCCTTCAGATCGGGGCAGGGGCTTTTATTCCAATCTGTTCACGGTACCCAAGAAGGACGGGTTGGTCCGACCCATCTTGGATCTGAAGTTTCTAAACAGGTTCATCCGGTCGAGGAAATTCCGCATGGAAACGCTGCGTTCGGCCATTCACTCTCTTCGTCAGGGAGACTTTCTGACGTCCATAGACATCAAGGATGCTTATCTACACGTTCCGGTTTTTCCAGCACACCAGAGGTTTCTCAGGTTCGTGGTGGAGGATCGGCACTTTCAGTTTGTGGCACTTCCTTTCGGTCTCACCTCAGCTCCTCGGGTGTTCACCAAGGTGCTAGCGGGGGTGATGGCTCTGCTCAGAGGTCAGGGTATCCGCATCGTGCCCTATTTGGACGATCTACTGATCATGGCCTCTTCCTTCAACCAAGCGGAGTTGGACACCAGAGCGGTGGTGTCCACTCTGGAGAGGTTCGGTTGGGTGATCAACCACCCCAAGTCTTCTCTTTCTCCGTCCAGAATTCTGACCTTTCTGGGAATGTCTCTGGACACTTCACAGGCCAGGGTGTTTCTACCCCAGGCCAAGATTCTTTTGATTCAGGAGTTAGTTCGGCTTCTCTTGTCAACCCCTCATCCGACCATCCGGTTAGGGATGAGGCTGGTGGGGTTAATGGTGGCCTCATTCGAGCCAGTTCCCTTTGCGCAGTTTCACACAAGGACGCTTCAGCTTCATCTGTTGAAGGTTTGGGACAAGTCTCCTCTATCGTTGGATCAGTCCTTCCTGATGACTCCCCGAGTTCGTCGATCCCTGCAATGGTGGCTGGGGTCGGTCAATCTTTCGAAGGGCAGATCTTTTCTGGCTCCGTGTTGGGAAACAGTCACCACGGATGCCAGTCTGTCAGGTTGGGGGGGTGTTTGGAAGGACCTCCAGTTTCAGGGTCTGTGGGGCCCGCGGAAGGCTCACGAGCCCATCAATGTTCTGGAGTTGAGAGCCATCAGGTTGGTTCTGTTTCGCTTGACTCATCAGTTGAGAGGCCTGCCAGTTCAGATCCGGTCGGACAACAGAACGGCGGTTGCTTACATCAATCACCAAGGAGGGACTCGCAGCAGGAGTGCCCTCAGGGAAGTGTCTTTGATTCTGGACTGGGCAGAGACCCACGTCCCGTGTATCTCAGCAGTCTACATTCCGGGGGTGGAGAACACGGAGGCGGACTTGCTGAGCAGGGCCTCCTCTCGTCAGGGGGAGTGGTCTCTCAGTCCCAAGGTGTTTCGTTCAATATGTCTCAGGTGGGGGGTCCCAGCGGTGGACCTCTTTGCTTCTCGTCACAATCACAAGCTTCCAGTCTTTGTGTCTCTTTCGCAGGATCCTCTGGCTCTGACAGTGGATGCCATGTCTCTAAACTGGAGGGATCTGGGGTTCCTTTACCTGTTTCCTCCGTTCCCAATGCTAGCCAGAGTGCTGCGCAAACTGGCCTTGGATGGTGCGTCGGCAATTCTGGTGGCCCCAAGGTGGCCAAGGCGAGTTTGGTTCGCAGACCTTGTAAGACTGGCAGAGGATCAGTTCGCCCTGCCTCTGCTGCCGGACCTGCTCACCCAGGGTCGGCTACGCTATCCCAATTTACCATCGCTGGCTTTGACGGCATGGCTGCTGAAACCGCCATCTTGAAGGAAGAAGGTCTTTCTGACGCGGTGATTCAGACTCTTATCTGTGCCAGGAAGCGCTCTTCCTCTTCTATTTACTACAGGACTTGGAGGGCCTATATTGATTGGTGTGAAAGTAGGTCTTTCTCTTGTCGAGAGTTCTCCATTCCTAGAATTTTAGAGTTTCTCCAACATGGTCTAGATCTGGGGCTCCAGCTTAGTACATTGAAAGGGCAGGTTTCTGCCCTGGCGGTGTTCTTCCAAAGGTCTTTTGCACTTCATCCCTTAGTCAAGACCTTTTTCCAAGGTGTTACACATGTTCGGCCTCCTAGGAAGCCTTTTGTTCCAGTTTGGGATTTGAACCTGGTTCTTTCTGCTCTCCAGGGCCCTCCGTTTGAGCCCTTGAATGAGATAGCTTTGTCTTCCCTTACGCAAAAGGTGGCCTTTTTGGTGGCTATCACTTCGGTTAGGTGTGTTTCTGAGTTGGCAGCTTTATCCATTAAAGCTCCGTACTTCGAGAAACATCAGGACAAGGTTGTCTTTCGTTTCAAGCAGGATTTTCTTCCTAAAGTGGTCTCGGAGTTTCATCTGAATCAGGACATTATTTTGCCCTCTCTATGCCCAAATCCCAGCGACGACAAGGAAAGGGCATTGCATTCCTTGGATGTAGTTCGTGTTGTGGAACATTATCTGGAGGTTACGTCTTCCTTTCGTAAGACTGATGCTTTCTTTGTGGTGCCCTGCGGGCCTAGGAAAGGTTTGGCTCCTGCCAAATCTTCCATTAGTAAATGGATTCGTCAGGCCATCATTGGGGCCTATTCTGCCAAGGGGAGGAGTCCCCCTTTTCGTGTTACTGCTCATTCTACTCGTGCAGTTGGTGCGTCCTGGGCTTTTCAGCACCAGGCTTCTGTTGAGCAAGTTTGTAAGGCCGCTACCTGGTCTTCTGTTCACACCTTTTCCAAGTTTTACAAGGTTGATGTTCGGGCATCAGCGGATGCTGTTTTTGGCCGCAAAGTTTTGCAAGCTGTTGTGGTTTAAGGTTGTGCATTGTTGCCTAGTTTTGGATCCCCGCCCTTGTTATGGACACTGCTGTTGGATGTCCCACATGTTATGGATTCTTGAAGCGGGGTGTGTGACATACTAAGAATAATACCATTTTGTGAATACTCACCTTGTAAAATGGGTATTATGAGTATGTCACACACCCCGCTTCAACCCGCCCTTTTGTATTCAGGATCCTCTTTATTGCGAACTTTGTGTGGTTGTTGTTTATTTTTGCCTCTTCCTGGTCCCTTACCTTACTGCTTCTGTATACTGGGTAGTGAGTGGGAGGTCCCAGGTATTTATAGATCAGGGAGGGGCTTTCTTTTGCTATCATCTCTGCAGGAACGCCCTCTTCAGGACGATATTACCCACATGTTATGGATTCTTGAAGCGGGGTGTGTGACATACTCATAATACCCATTTTACAAGGTGAGTATTCACAAAATGGTATTATCTTTGCTGCCCCCTCCCTGTCTCCCCTGTTTCTCAGCTCCTCCAGTTATTGCACTTCCTACCTTGTGGCTTCGCCTGCAGCACTCGGCTTCTTCAGTAAATAGCGCGCTGTGACAGACATCATTCTTTCCCAGCTGCCCCTGCAGAGTCAGTGTGCGGGGCTGAGGCCTCTCATTGGTCCATTGCCAGGCAGCCTGTAGAGGAGCCAGGGGTGGGGCTGAGGCCTCTGATTGGCCCATTGCCAGGCAGCCTGTAGAGGAGCCAGGGGTGGGGCTGAGGCCTCTCATTGGTCCATTGCCAGGCAGCCTGTATAGGAGCCAGGGGTGGGGCTGAGGCCTCTGATTGGCCCATTGCCAGGCAGCCTGTAGAGGAGCCAGGGGTGGGGCTGAGGCCTCTCATTGGTCCATTGCCAGGCAGCCTGTTGAGGAGCGAGGGGCGGGGCTGAGGCCTCTCATTCATCCATTGCCAGGCAGCCCGTTCTGTCTCTCCTCCGGGCCCGTGGCGGCAGACAGTTACAGTGGGCAGGGAGGGGGGGGCCCCCTGGCTTAGGGGCCCAGTCACAATGGCGACCCTTGCGACCCCTATAGCTACGCCCCTGCCCCCCCCTCGGATTGCCCAAACCACTTACCTTCCAAACGCTACCACAGTGCAGTACTGAGAGCGAGCGTGCTGATTGGCTGAGTGACCCACTCAACTAATCTGTCCTTCATTCTTTGCATTTGTTCTCTTTTCTTTTTTATAGTTCATTCTTTTATGCTATTCTATCTTTTACTTTCTCTCCAGCGATTCTTTGTTTCTTTCAACTGTTCGGCCTTTTCTTTCAGGCTTCTTTGATTTCTTCTTTTTTGTGTCATTCCATCTCTGTAAATTCCTGCTTTCTTTTTTCTGTTATTTTTTGTTTCTGTCCTTCATTCTATGCATTTGTTCTTTTTCTTTTCTTTTTTAGAGTTCTTTCTTTCCAGCTATTCTTTGTTTCTTAAACTATTCAGTGAAAACACAGCGCTGTGTACTTAATAAAACTCTTAACAAGGATTAATCAATTTCCTTCCCTGCGCTGGAGTAAAAAAAAAAGTATTGGTACAGTCTCAAATAAGTGTCCACATATATCTGTGCAATAACACAGAAAATAAAGCTCTGCTGGGATATCCTATTTCTCTATGCAGTTATGTCCATCTCTTTACCAAATACACCAACGTGTTGGCAATTTTTCAAATCTGTGTAAATCCCGTCACCAGATAATTTAAACAACGTACCAGAAATATACTAAAAAACGACCAAAGACAAATAGAAACTCGCATGTAAAATCCAAACCAGGCGCTGCTCATCAGGATTAGTTTAAAACAACTTCCCCGTGTTCAACATCTAAAATACCTTGAGTAAAAACATCAGCTTGAAGGTTTTAGCAGGGCTGCGCTCCGTTCCCTCGGCCGCGGGACACTATTCTTTCTTTCTGTCTTTATTCTTTTTGTCATTTCCTTTAGTCTTTGCCTATATTCTCTTTTTTCTTTATTGCATAGCACGGCCCGCTTCAGTATTCATAACAGTTGGGGTATTCCGCTACAAGGTGGCGCAGTGGTACTGCAGAAAAGCTGTGGCTTGTCCCGGCTCCCTATAAAAACGGGATTAACCATAGAGTTCCCAGTGTTTCCTCTGCAGTGGACTGCGAAGTTAGAAGATGGCTCTCTCTCTCTTGCGCAGGTGAACGGGGCAACCAAGCCTGCGGCCCTGCATGTCTATTTCCATCCGTTTCTAGACCCTCACTGCCTCCCAGCCTTGGCTGACAGATCGGGTGAAGGTAGAAGAGCACTAGGGTTTCCCCCTCCCCCCCTCCCTCCCTGACCATGGCTACTCGCCGCTGCTTTCTCGTCTCTCTCTCTTCCCCCCCCCCCCCCCCCCTGTATCTCGTCGTTCGCCTCGCGGCCTGCCCCTCGAAGTACCTCTGCCGGTGCCATTTTGGACGAGCTGCGCATCTGGATTTCTCCCTTCCTGGCTGCAGCGTTGCTTCCTCCGGTGGGTCGCCTTATTCAGCGGCCTGTGCCTGTGTGTCCCCGCGGTGTCTTTGGTCCGTGAGTCTCCCTTGGGGGGTTTTTAATTGAATTGGGGTATTTTGCTGCGGGATGCTTATGTGTGATTTTACTTATGTCTTTCAGGTGGGATACCATTGGGTTGTGGTTTCTCCGGGCTCCACTCCTTCCTCCCCCTCATTCCCCCTTTATTAACTTCTGGGGGCATCCCGTGGGAGGGCATCCCGGGTGGCTTCTGTTTTAAGCCTGTACCCACTGCTGGCCTATTGCGCCTGTGGGGATAACGCGCTTGGGGGCCCTTCGGGGCAAGCCCGGCTATGTTCCATGTGTGGGGTATTCCCTGTGAGTAACACTGTCTCGGTGTGCGTGCCGTGCGCTGAAAATGTCCTTGCGCTTTAAGCTGGTTTGCCTGCTGCGCTTCCCAGCTCTGCGCCTCACTCGGCTTCACCTACTCCCCCGCTCCTACAATTGGGCCCCAGTGAGGGGAATGTTGGCAGGGAGTCACATTCTGATTTGGCTCTGCGGGTGGCACCTGGACCCCAGGCCTGCTCCCTTTACTGAGGTGTATGTGGGGGTTGATGAGCTTGGTGACTGTCACCCCCTTGAGATGTGGGAGCTCTCCCAGGATTCTGACTCCTCTGGGAACCAGCAGGAGGGTTGCGATAGTAACTCTGGGTCTGCGTCCGGAGAGGAATCATGGTACCCTGAGGACACTGATAATCTGCTGTCACATATTGTTGAAATTTTGCACATTGCTGCCCCTGAGGTAGCTAAAAGAAAGCAGGGGGATCTTTTTCGCCCTGGTAAACAGCGTCTAGAATTCCTTGAGCAGGAACTTTTTACCACCTTGTTGTTTAAAGAATGGGAACGTCCGAACAAGTTGCCTGCGGTGCCCAAGGGTTTGGATAAAAGGTATCCCTTTCCTGTTGATCTTGTTAAGAGGTGGTCATTTCCCCCTGAAGTGGACGTTCCCATGCTAGTCTTGTCCAATCCTTCGGTAATGCCTTCCCCTGACACTACCACTCTGAGGGACGGAGAGGACCGGCGCATGGATCAAGTGACCTGCCATGATTTTACCTGTGTGGGGGCTGGCTTGCGCCCCGTATGTGCTGCCGCCATTACTGCTATTGCCCTTAAACTGCTCAAGCGTCTCATTGATGGCACAACAGCTGGTAGTGTGGGGGAGGAATATAGGACTCTCTTACTTTGCATTGATTTTGTGGCCTTTATCCTTACTGCTATGGATAATGCTGTGTGGTAGGGCCTCTGGGCTCTTGGTGGCTATGTGCCGCTCTGTCTGGTTGCGCCAGTGGGCAGCTGACACTGCGGCTAAGAAAGCTCTCACTAGCCTCCCCTTTGTGGGGCTGCGGCTATTTGGGGAACGTCTTGATGTTCTAGCCAAGGATGGGAGGCTGCCTCAGCGTAGGAGGCGGTCTCTGCCCTTTCGGGGTCCTCTGCCCCCCTCCCTTCCTTTCGCATTCCCAGAGGGGGCCGTGTCTCCCTCCTCTCCAGTGGTCGCAGAGATTCTTGGGGCCATGGCAAAACCCGTGGTCGTCCCAGTCTCTCCTGGAGTCCTAAGCCCAAACCCTCTCCCAAGGCCCCTCAGGCATGAAGGGCACCCTCACCCATCCGGGTGGGGGGATGGCTTCGGCTCTTTGCTCACGTCTGGAGGCTTCATGTCTCAGACCGGTGGATTCAGGAAGTAGTGTCCTCCGGTTACAAGATAGAGTTTGCAGCCTGCCCCCCCCCCCAAGATTCATCAGATCCCGGATGTCTTTAAACCCCCTGTCCGCTCAGGGGTTGCTTCTGGTGGTTCATTGCCTGTTCGGGGTCCGGAGTCATTTGTTTGGTGCCTCATCAAGAAAGAGGTCAGGGGTACTATTCCAATTTTTTCACGGTCCCCAAAAAGGACGGCTCTCTGAGGCCCATCCTAGACTTGAAGGGTCTCGACAAGTTTGTCAGATTCAAGCATTTTCGCATGGAGACGCTGCGCTCTGCTGTCAGTAACCTTGGCCCGGGTGGCTTCATGACCACTGTGGACATCAAGGATGCTTATCTTCATGTGCCTATCTTCCCAGGTCATCAGAGATTTCTAAGGTTCGAGCTGCAGGATCAGCATTACCAGTTTGTGGCTCTACCCTTCGGTATCACCTCGGCACCTCGGGTGTTCACCAAGGTACCGGCGGGAGTGATGGCTCTGCTAAGGAACCAGGACATCCGCATCATTCCTTACCTGGGCGACATTCTGATTGTGGGCGAGTCTTTTCCTCAGGCCGAGCGGGACACTCAATTGGTGACATCCACTCTGGAGTCTTTCGGCTGGGTGATCAACTATCACAAGTCTTCTCTGTCCCCGTCCTTGGTGAGGTCATTTCTGGGCATGACTCTGAATACCTCTCAGGTCAAGGTGTTCCTTCCTCAGCGGAAGGTGGAGAGTCTTCAGCTGCTGGCTCGGGCTCTGCTGTTGTGTCCTCATCCCTCCATCCGTCTGGGGATGCAGTTGGTGGGCCTGATGGTGTCCTGCTTTGAGGCGGTCCCCTTTGCTCAGTTTCACATGAGACCTCTTCAGTTGCACCTCTTGTCAGTTTGGGATCGGGACCCTGTGTCCCTGGATCAGGAACTTGTTCTGTCTCCCCTGGCTAGACAGTCCCTCTCGTGGTGGCTGGACTCAAGGAACCTTCTGGTTCCCATGCTGGGAAACGGTCACGGATGCCAGTCTGACCGGCTGGGGAGGCTTCTGGAAGTCCCTGAGGTTCCAGGGTCGGTGGGGCCCACAAGAGGCCCATGCTTCCATCAACGTCCTGGAACTGAGGGCGATAAGGTTGGTTCTTTCTCGCCTCTCCACTCACCTCCTGGGTCGGGCTGTTCAGATTCGCTCAGACACTCAGACGGCGGTTGCCTACATCAACCATCAGGGAGGGACTCGGAGCAAGCGAGCCTTCAAAGAAGTGTCCCTGATTCTGTCCTGGGCAGAACAGCACATTCTCTGCATCTCAGCGGTCTACATCCTAGGAGTGGAGAACCAGGTGGCGGACTCCCTGAGCAGGGGGACGTCTCGTCTGGGGGAGTGGTCTCTCAACAACCAGGTGTTTCTCTCCCTCTGTCACCGCTGGGGTCAGCCGGATGTGGACCTGTTTGCGTCCCGTCACAATCACAAACTTCCCAGATTTGTCTCTCTGTCTCAGGATCCTCTGGCCTTCGCCACGGATGCCTTGGAGTTTCAGCTTCTCTATGTGTCCCCTCCGTTTCCTCTCCTGGGCAGGGTCATGCGCAAGATAGCCCAAGAGCGGGTACCAGCCATACTGATGGCCCCTTGTTGGCCAAGAAGAGTTTGGTTCGCAGATGTCGTGCGGTTGGCAGTAGACCGGCACGTCTTGCCCAAGGATCCAGATCTTCTCACCCAGGGGCAGCTACACCATCCCAATTTACAAACTCTGGCTTTAACGGCCTGGCTGCTGAAACCTCCATCTTGATGGAAAAGGGGTTGCCTGCTTCTGTTGTTGATACCATGATTCGGGCTAGAAAGAAGTCCTCGTCCTTTATCTATTACAGGGTCTGGCATGCTTACATTGCCTGGTGTGAGTCCAAGTCTCCTCTCTGTCAGGTGTTTTCTATTCCCAGGATTCTGGAATACTTGCAACATGGTTTGGATCAGGGCCTTCAACTTAATACCCTAAAAGGCCATGTTTCAGCTCTGGCAATTTTTTTCCAAAGATCTTTTGCCAATCACCGGTTGGTTAAAACCTTTTTTCAGGGTGTTTCTCATGTGAGTCCACCTCGTAAGCCTTTGCTACCAGTCTGGGATTTGAATCTGGTGTTGTCTGCTCTGCAAGGGCCTCCCTTTGAGCCTATCTGTGAAGCTACCTTGTCTATTCTGACTCTTAAGGTAGCCTTTCTGGTGGCTATCACTTCTGTAAGGCGAGTTTCTGAGCTAGCAGCACTTTCCATCAGACCTCCTTATTTTGAGAGACATCAGGATAAGGTGGTGTTTTCGGCTTAAGCCGGATTTCCTGCCAAAGGTTGTGTCTGCCTTTCATCTTAATCAGGACATTGTCTTGCCTTCATTGTGTCCTAATCCGGCTAATTCCAAGGAGCGGACCCTGCATTCCCTGGATGACCTCAGGGCTTTGAAGTTTTATTTGGTCGCTACTGAGCCTTTCAGGAAGTCTGATGCTCTTTTTGTTCTCAATTCTGGACCTAGAAAGGGTTTGCCTCCGGCTAAATCCTTCAGCAAGTGGATCCGTCAGGCGGTGGTTCAAGCCTATTCTGCTAAGGGAAAGGAACCTCCCTTTAGGATTACTGCTCATTCCACTCGTGCTATTGGTGCCTCTTGGGCTTTTCAGCACCAGGCTTCTGTTGAACAAGTTTGCAAGGCCGCTACTTGGTCTTCTGTTCATACTTTTTCAAAGTTTTACAAGGTTGATGTTAAGGCCTCAGCGGATGCTGCTTTTGGCCGCAAGGTGCTTCAGGCGGTAGTGATTTGAACTACTGGCCGTTGCTCTTTGGGGATCCCACCCTACTCTGGACACTGCTTTTGGATGTCCCAACTGTTATGAATTCTGAAGCGGGCCGTGCCATGCAATAAAGAAAAAAGCTATTCTGTGAGTACTCACCTGTAGAATTGTTTTTGTTCTTGCATGGCACGGCCTGCTTCACCCCACCCTTGTTATTGTTATTCTTGGTTGCCTCTTTATGGTGATTGTTCCAAGTTAATTGGGTTTTTTTTCCTTTTTCACATTTTTTACTTTATTCTCTCCCGGCTTCTTGTCTCACTGCTTGTTTACGCTGGGGAACTCTATGGTTAAGCCCGTTTTTAATAGGGAGCCGGGACAAGCCACAGCTTTTCTGCAGTACCACTGCGCCACCTTGTGGCGGAACAACCCAACTGTTATGAATACCGAAGCTGGCCGTGCCATGCAAGGACAAAAACAACTCTACAGGTGATTACTCACAGAATTGCTTTTTTATTTTGGTTGTTGCTTTTCTCTTTTTTTCTGTCATTTATTCTATCCTTTCTTTCTCTTTCTTTCTTGTATTCCTTCTATTACTTTTATTCTTTATCTCTCTGCCAATCAGCAAGCTGGTTCAGCCAATCAGTGAGCTTGCTGTCATTCGGCTCCGCTGATGGCTAAGCCGAGCGGTGGCAAAGGTAGCAGAGTGCGCCGCCGGCCACATCCCCCGTTAGCCACCTAGCCGTGGCATGCCTGTGCTAGATCGGGATCGGGATGGGGGGAGTTCACACAGCAGAGCATTACAATTCAGGATGCCCCAAGGAGTGGCACTCGGACAGCCCTGTAGTCTTGATGTTCCTCTTTAAAATGGACCAAAACACATGCCGTGCAATGTGCAAATAATATATATTATAAGCTTCAATCGATCTAGATCAATTGAAGTTTATAATATTAATTATTTGCACATTGCACTTTGGGTTAGGAAGGACCCAGGGAGATGTAGGGAATTATATGGATATGTTATCAGTAGAGTTATTAGTTACTATTTTGGAGCCACCAGCGCCCTCTAGTGTTTTGTCTTGTTTTTACATGTAAGAAAAGAGGGGATCAGCACCATTGAAAGGTTTTTTTTAAAACAATAGGGAGGGCACCAATAGCTCCAAACTACAGTGAAATCAAAACATATTAAAGTGGAGCTAAATTAAGGGCACTGCAACCTCATGATACAAATATACAATTTTATTTAAATCAAAGGAAGCCACAATTACAGCTTCAGGAAGGGACCCTTTATACTTTAGTGAGTATATTGGCAACACTAGTTCTATTATTGTTCTCCATAGCACCATAGAGTTATTTATTATTGGCACTAAGCTTTTTATAATTATAATTAGAAATGTACTGTTAATATTTCAGTTAATATAAATGTATATTTACACTATGATTAAATGCTGAGAGGGTACTTATTTGCTAATATTGCATTGTATTTATGAGGGGGGTATTTCCCTTGTGTACAGCACGGCCTGTTTCATTTCAATCATTACTTCTGGGTATTCCGCCACAAGGTGGCGCAGTTGACTTGTGACTCCTCCCGGCCCCATAAAAAGCCAGGAATCACCCATAGACCCCCAGTGTTTCTCTGCAGTCATACTGCGAAGACCAGAAGATCTCTATGTTGTTATTCGCAGGCGAACGGGGCAACCAAGCCTGCGGACCTGTAAGCCTATTTCCACCCGCTTCCGGACCCTCCTGCCTCCCAGCCTCGGCTGACAGATCGGGTGATGGTAGGGGAGCGCATGGGTCAGGTGAGCTTTGCTCCAGGCCGCAGACCCTATATACTGAAGGGTAGCCGGCCATAGGCATATGGTGAGCATATAGGGTGAAGGGAGGAACCACTGCTGCTTGTGTGCTGTGTCTTTTTACTGGGGTGAGTCTTTATTGTGGGGTTGTCTGTGTGGGACTATTCTTCCCTGGGGGCCCCGTTCCCCCCCCCCTTCACTGGTCTGCGCTCTGCGTCACCCCCCCTCATCCCCTTCTCCCTCTCCCCGTCGTGGCTGTTGTGGGGGGGGGGGGGGGGTCAGGTGCCGGGTGCACGCGTGCCGCAGCTATTATGCGGCCTCCTCTCCCCGCCGCCGCGAGTGCACCACACTCCACGGCGGGAGAAGCTGCTGGGGCCTGGCCGCCTCCCTGACGCTGGGCGCCATTGATTCAGTAGGTGCTGGCGTCTCGCGCCTTTTTGCGGGGGGCGGCGCCGCGGGATGACGCGTTTTGTGTCATCTCCCTGCGGCCCGCCCCTCGAGGTTCTTCCTGCGGCGCCATCTTCCTGGCTCCGCGCTGCTGCTGGGTGTGCATCACCGTCTGGGAACTGGTCGACTGACTTCGCTGTGGGGCATCCTGTCCTGCCTTCCTCCTGCGTGTGCTGCGGATTCCATTGCAGCTGGTCCGTGAGTTGATTCTGCGGGTTTGATTGTTGGTGCATGTGCTGTGGGATACTCATGATTTTACATGCTTATGTCTTACAGACGGGATAGCAGCATTGTGGTTTCTCCCAGTCCAATACCCCCCTCCCCCTGTCCCTTCTCCGTTGGGCATCCCGGTGGGCTTTCCTTAGCCTTTACTCCGTGTTGGCTGACTGTGCCTTGTTTGATAATTACCATATGGAGGCTTCTGGGGATAGCGAGCTTGGGGGCCCCTTGGGGCAGGCTCGGCTGTGTGTCATGTGCGGGGCATCCCCCTTGAGTGGTGGCGGCACGGTTTGTGTCCCATTGCGGAACAGGTTGGGGTGAGCGCCTCTCTCCCCAGCCCTGTCCTCCCGACAGCATCTCCCACTTCCCCGCGCCTGCATTTAGCCCCCAGCGAGGGGGAAGCCAGCAAGGGGTCGCAATCGGATCTGGCGCTGTGCGTGGCCAGCATTGAGCGACAACTGGTCCGGCCGGGGGCGGGTAAGGCCTCTAGCAAAAAGAGGCATCTAGACGCCGATTTGTCCCTCTTTGCCGATGAGGACGAGGGCCTTGACATGTTCGGTGGCCGTGACTCCCCGGAGGAAGGGGAGTTGTTCCCTGACTCGGACTCCTCTGAGGATCGTCAGGGCGAGTACGATAGTGACTTAGGGTCTTCCTCGGATGAGGATACCTGGCTCCCAGATGATACAAACAGGCTCCTGTCGGCTGTTTTTGACACATTGCACATCGCCCCCCCAAAGGTGGCGAACAAGAAGCAGGGCGAGCTCTTCCGCCCTGGCAAGCTACGCCTGGAGTTCCCGGAACAGAGCCAGTTCTCTAATATGGTCCTCAAGGAGTGGGAACGTCCTAACAGGTTACCCTCGGTGTCCAAGGGGTTAGACAGAAGGTATCCTTTCTCGGCCAATTTGGTTAGGCGCTGGTCGTGCCCACCTGAGGTGGTCCTTGGGCTATCCAACACTTCGGTCATGCCGTCCTCCGCCACTACCACCTTGAGTGATAGCGCGGACCGATGCATGGATCAGCTGGCTTGTCATGCCTTCACCTTTGTAGGGGCCGGTTTGCGTCCGGTCTGCGCCGCGGCTATTGTGGCCATTGCTATTAAAAAGAAGGTCAGGCGCCTTGCTGAGGCCGCCCAATCTCGCAAGAGAATGGAGGATTATAAGGACCTTTTGCTTTGCTCTGATTTTGTTGCCTTTGTGCTGTCTGCCATGGATGACGCCGTCTGGCTTGGCGGTAGGGCCTCGGCCCTGTTGGTTGCTATGCACTGGTTCGCTCTGACCAAGGATGGTAGGCTTCCCCAGCGTAGAAAGCAGGCTCGGCCCTTTTGGGGATCCTCTTCCTTTCGCCCTTCAAGGGGAGGTCGTGGATCCTCCTTTTCAGGTAGTCGCAGAGACTCTTGGGGTCGAGGCAGATCCCGGTCGCTCCTGGGGAACCAAGCCCAAACCCCCTACCAAGGCCCCTCAGGCATGAGGAGGCGCCCTCAAGCGACCGGGTGGGGGGGGGCGGCTTCAGCTTTTTGCTCACGTCTGAGGACTGCGCGTCTCAGACCGGTGGATTCAGGAGGTGGTTTCCTCCGGATACAAGATAGAGTTTGCAGCCTGGCCGCCCCCAAGATTCCTCCGGTCCCGGATATTCCTAAACCCTGTGTCGGCTCAGGGCCTGCGGCTGGCCGAACAACGTCTTCTGGCATCCGGAGTTATTTGCCCGGTACCTCTTCAGGAACAGGGCCGGGGGTACTACTCCAACCTGTTCACGGTACCCAAGAAGGACAGCTTCCTGAAGCCCATCTTGGACTTAAAGGGTCTCAACAAATTTGTCAGGTTCAAGCACTTCCGCATGGAGACCTTGCGCTCGGCGGTAAGTTCCCTTCGGCCGGACGATTTCATGACCACGGTGGACATCAAGGATGCCTACCTTCACGTTCCGATCTTCCCAGGTCACCAGAGGTTCCTGAGGTACGCTCTGGGGGATCAGCACTACCAGTTTGTGGCCTTGCCGTTCGGTATCACCTCGGCTCCTCGGGTTTTCACCAAGGTACTGGCCGGTGTCATGGCTCTCTTGAGGAACCAGGGCATTTGCATCCTCCCTTACCTGGACGACATTCTGATTGCTGCTCAGTCACTTAATCAGGCCGAGAAGGATACTCAGGTGGTGACGTCCACTCTCGAGTCCTTCTGCTGGGTGATCAACTATCCCAAGTCTTCACTATCTCCGTCTTTGGGGAGGTCCTTCCTGGGTATGACGTTGGATACTTCTCAGGTCAAGGTTTTTCTCCCGCAGCAGAAGTTGGAGGGCCTTCAGATGCAGGTGCGGGCCCTGCTGTTGTGTCCTCACCCCTCCATCCGTCTGTGGATGCAGTTGGTGGGCCTCATGGTGTCCTGCTTCAAGGCGGTTCCATTTGCTCAGTTCCACATGAGACCTCTTCAGTTACATCAGTTACAGCTTGTCGGCTTGGGATCGGACTCAGGAGTCCCTGGATCAGGAGTTTGCTCTGTCCCCTTCGGCCAGGCAGTCCCTCTCGTGGTGGTTGGACTCGAGGAGTCTTCTAGTGGGCAGGTCCTTTCTGCCTCCGCGCTGGGAGATTGTCACCACAGATGCCAGTCTGACCGGTTGGGGGGGGGGGGAGTTTGGCAGCCACTGAAGTTCCAGAGTCAGTGGGGTCCCCAGGAGGCCCACACGCCCATCAACATCCTAGAGCTGAGGGCGATCAGGTTGGTTCTCTCCCTGTTGACTCCCCACCTTCGGGGTCGTGCTGTACAGGTTCGCTCGGACAATCATACGGCGGTTGCCTACATCAATCATCAGGTAGGGACCCGGAGCAAGCGGGCCCTCAAGGAAGTGTCCCTGATCTTGTCTTGGGTGGAGGAGGTTGTTCCTTGCATCTCAGCGGTTTACATTCTGGAGGTGGAGAACCAGGAGGCAGATTCCCTGAGCAGGGGGTCGTCTTGTCTGGGGGAATGGTCTCTCAACAACAAGGTATTTCACGCCCTGTATCGCGGCTGGGGGCTGCCGGATGTGGACCAGTTTGCGTCCCGTCACAATCGCAAGCTTTCACGGTTTGTCTCCCTGTCAAAGGATCCTCTGGCCTTCGCCACGGACGCGCTTGCAATTCCCTGGACTGAGTTTCGGCTCCTCTATGTATTTCCTCCCTTACCTCTGCTGGGTTGGGTGCTGCGCAAGATAGCCCAGGAGGGGGTACCGGCCATTCTGGTGGCCCTCCGCTGGCCGAGGAGGGTATGGTTCGCGGACGTTGTACAGATGCCAGTAGATGGTTCGTCCTGGCCGACGATCCAGAGCTTCTCACGCAGGGACAGCTGCGCCATCGCAAGCTGCCATTTGGCAGCTGAAACCTCCATCTTGACGGGCAAGGGTTTGCCGGCCTCTGTTGTCGATACCTTAATTCAGGCTCGGAAGAAATCTTCATCTACTATTTACTACAGGGTCTGGCATGCTTATATTGCTTGGTGCGAGTCCAAGTCTCTATCTTGTCATGACTTTTCCATTCCCAGGATTCTGGAGTTTTTTACAGCATGGTCTGGATTCGGGCCTTCAACTTAGTACTCTCAAGGGACAGGTTTCGGCTCTGGCAATTTTTTTTCCAAAGATCTTTTGCCAATCATAGGCTTGTCAAAACCTTTTTCTAGGGAGTTACTCATGTGTGTCCGCCACGGAAGCCTCTGCTACCGGTTTGGGATTTAAACTTGGTGCTGTCGGCACTTCAGGATCCTCCCTTCGAACCTATGCGTGAGGCCGCTTTGCCCATTCTTTCTCTTAAGGTAGCTTTTTTGGTCACTATTACTTTGGTGCGTCGAGTCTCTGAGCTGGCTGCGCTTTCCATGAAACCTCCTTATTTTGAGCGGCATCAGGATAAGGTGGTGTTCCGGCTTAAGCCAGATTTCTTGCCCAAGGTTGTGTCTGCTTTTCATCTCAATCAGGACATTGTCTTACCTTCCTATTGTCCTGCCCCTGCTAATTCCAAGGAACGAAACCTTCATTCTGTGGATGTGGTCAAGGCGCTCAAATTTTATTTGGTCGCCACTGAGTCAGTTAGGAAGTCTGTTCTTCCGGTTGGACCTAGGAAGGGTTTGCCACCAGCCAAATCCACTATTAGTAAGTGGATTCGACAGGCGGTGGTACAAGCTTACTCTGCCAAAGGAAAGAAACCTCCCTTCCGTGTTACAGCTCACTCTATTAGAGCTATTGGTGCCTCTTGGGCTTTTCAGCACCAGGCTTCTGTTGAACAAGTTTGTAAGGCCGCTACTTGGTCTTCTGTTCATACTTTTTCTAGGTTTTACAAGGTTGATGTTAGGGCCTCAGCTGACGCTGTTTTTGGCCGCAAGGTGCTTCAGGCGGTAGTGGTTGAACTGCCTGCCGTTACTCATTGGGGATCCCACCCTACTTTTACGGACGCTGCTATTGGATGTCCCAGAAGTAATGATTGAAATGAAACAGGCCGTGCTGTACACTTGGAAAAATACAATTCTGTGATTACTCACCTGTAGAATTGATTTTACTGTGTACAGCACGGCCTGTTTCATCCCTCCCTTGTTATCGTTTTCCTTGGTCGCTTCTTTATGGTGATTTGTTCAAATGTTTTTGTGAGGCGGTGTGTTTTTTATCATGGTGTATCTCCCGGCTTCTTGCATAACTGCTTTTCAACACTGGGGGTCTATGGGTGATTCCTGGCTTTTTATGGGGCCGGGAGGAGCCACAAGTCTTCTGCAGTCAACTGCGCCACCTTGTGGCGGAATACCCAGAAGTAATGATTGAAATGAAACAGGCCGTGCTGTACACAGTAAAATTCTATTCAATTCTACAGGTGAGTAATCGCAGAATTGTATTTTTCATCATCAATGTGTTTACATGAGGTTGCAGTGCCCTTAATTTAGCTCCACTTTAATGTGTTATGTTTTTACATGTATTTAATTTTTTTTTTAATAAGTTCTGTACATGAATTAATGTATCTAGTTCAGAGTGGTGCGCATTCTTCCTTGATTATTTGGGGGCTTTGCGGAGGCCTCCCTGTGGGTTCCTTTCTTTCCTGGTCCAACAACGTATTCACGAGCAGTGACCGCATCCCTGCTATCCCTTTAGCAAGGCGCTTTGCCTGTGCCGGCCATTCACAAATGGCACGCTCCAGTAAAAGGGCAGCGGGGAATGCAGCCACCAGCACGCTCAGATCCGCTCGCCTTAGACCAGCGGGAGGGGACATGCATGTGTTTTAGGGCTGGGGAAAGGTAAGTTAGTTCGGGTGACCTGGGGAGTTTCACACAGCAGGGCATCCTTGATCAGGGTGCCCCAGGGGCAAGGACCAAAACCCAGGATAGCCAGCGGCGCTCATTTAAGTCGGATTTTTGCACTGAAGACAATTTCTGGGGTGTGTTCCCTTTTAAAAGGAAATAAACAAACATCCTGTGGCACAGCGTTCTGATGATGCGGGTCATTGTGTTGCAGATTCTATGGCCGAAAGATGCTTCACTATCTCATGTCTCATCCCGACTTTGACCGGATGTTGGAAAAATACCTTCCAAGCAAGGACTTACCTTATCTAAGGGACTTAATCAAACAAATACAAGTCAAGGTAAGCTATCACAAAAAATACACGTGGAACTCGCAAGAAAAGACCGGGCTCTTAAAATTAAAGAATACATTTATTTGAACATACGACGTGTATCCACAAGACAATTAAAACAACATGTACTCGCTACCTGAGATTAAATACAATGCTATAAATATCCAACATGATTATATTAATCTTTCCAAATACCCATCATATAAATAAGAAAAATTACTAAATACAGGCGGTACAATCTCAATAAATAATCCAGATTAGGTATAAAGAATATATATAAATAAAGTGCAAACAATGAAACCACAATTCATATTCTAATCACAAATAATAATTCAATACCCCCAGTGAACTGTCCCTTTAAATGTATCCCAGGACCACTTTCACTCATCTCTATTTAATTTAGAACCCCCCCCTAAATTACTTATGTTAACGTGCTAATAACAGAGGTAAACAAGCCACCTAAAAAGGTGCAAAATTGCTATGTGCCAAAGGAGATTATATGTATAATTGCAAAAATTATTATAAAAAGCTCCTATCTTAAACTGGACCTTCAGCATCGTTTAATGAAAAGCCCAAACCCTTAAACGATTCTCCAGCATCTAAAATTAATATATATATTACGTCTTTAGTCGCTTACTTATTATTCTTTCCCCCGCCGGGCTGCAACTCTGTTCAGGACTCTAGGATACGGGCGCCGCCATCTTGCCTCAGAAGCATCACATACTGAGGAGAGGAGGCAAAAGTGCAGGGGGCGGGGTTATAGCTGTGCTTTGCACAGACCGAGCAGAGCTGGGGTCAGGGAAAGGACAGAAATCCCAGAATGCAGAGCGACACAGTCAAAAGAGCCCGATGCTCCATGAGCCGCCATCTTGGTTGTTTAAAGGCTCAGAAAATGCAGTAGGTGCAGGAAGGATGATTTTTAATGTTAGCAATCTGTTTGTACGGACGGGAAACACACAAGATAGGCTCTTATTCAGGGTGAGGGTCTGGATTAATGTGGGCAATCTGTATGTCCATGGGCGGAAACATACAATATAGGCTCTTATTCAGGGTGATGGTCCGGATTAATGTGGCTAATCTGTATGTACAGGGGCGGAAACATACAACATAGGCTCTTATTCAGGGTGAAGCTCCGGATTAATGTGGGCAATCTGTATGTACAGGGGCGGAACCATACAAGATAGGCTCTTATTCAGGGTGAAGCTCCGGATTAATGTGGGCAATCTGTATGTACATGGGGGGAGGGGGACATACAAGATAGGCTCTTATTCAGGGTGAAGGTACGAATTAATGTGGGCAATCTGTATGCACAGGGGCGGAAACATACAAGATAGGCTCTTATTCAGGGCGAGGACCAGGATTAATGTGAGCAATCTGTATGTACAGGGTGGAAACATATAAGATAGGCTCTTATTCAGGGTGAAGGTCCGGATTAATGTGAGCAATCTGTATGTACAGGGGGGAAACATACAAGATAGGCTCTTATTCAGGGTAAAGGTCCTGATTAATGTGTGCAATCTGTATGTACAGGGGGAAACATGTAAGCTAGGCTCTTATTCAGGGTGAAGGTCCGCTTTAAAGCAATCCAGAGTGGCCAGCCCTGGCTTCTAAAAGAATCCATGGCCGACCACTGTCCTTCGCCAGGGGCATCTAAAATTGGGATGCCCCGCTGTGTAAAAACCCTCCTGGGTGGCCATAAACTCTTTTCTTTCCAATCCTTTCCAGGCCGTCCAGAAGTAATCACGATTGGGTAGCTCCACCCCAAAGGGGCCGAGGACTGCAAGATCAGAGATGTGGCTCCTCCTGGCCCCCTACAAAGGCAGCTGCCTCTCAACCCAGGGCCAGTTCTCTTCTTGCAGTGGAGCTGCACAGATCGCTTACACTCTCTCAGGAATTAGCAGCAGAGCAGGGCCCCTTAGCCTGTCGGTTGGTGCTACTTACTTGGGGGAGCGGTGGAGAGCTCCATAGCACGCTACCGCTCCTCCCACATACTCACCTTCCTCGTTCCCCCGCCGTTGGAGTCATCTGGCAGAGGCGTGGGCTCCTCTTAAGTCAGGCGGGGGGTGGCGGGGGCAGGCGCCGCTGCTAGGCCGTGGTATGCTGACAGGCCGGGGGGGGCGTAGTCACGGGCGGCTGCGCACAGGATGGCCGTCGCTCCAGTGACGTTCCCCCCCGGTCGAAGTTTCTGGAACGCGCGCTGCTGCGTGGTGACGTCGCGCATCTGGAAGTTCGATGCAATCCCTCGATGCATTGGCTGCTCCTGCAGTGCGGTACCGTGAGTTCTTCTCTTCCTTGTTGTGCATTTCAAAGAGGGGGAAGAGGGCGAAATGTTTGCATACTTGATATTCTTTTGACAATGTTATGTGGTTGTATATTTTGCCTATAATATGTTATATATGTCAGTTGGGTCATATTGTAATAACTGCCTCCTCTCTTTTTGATTTTACATTGTGGGCAGAAGGTTGAGGGTTGTGGTTTCTCCCGGTCCCCAGAGTAGGGGGATCGGCTAATAGGCTTAGGACGTTAATGTCCATTTAGCCTTTACGAATATTGCATATTCAAAATCACCATAATGGAGGCATCAGGGGATAGTGAGCCGGGCACCCCACTTGGGAGATTTAGCACAATTTGTTCAATTGCACCAGGTCCTGAGTGGAACAGGACAAAATCAGCGTTCTCACTGCGCAAGGAGGACGCGCACTTGCTTGTGGGAAGCCATGTTTAGGCTTTGTCTCGGGCCATAAGAGGGCTGTCGCTTCCGCTCCTAGTCATGTGTCAGCTCCGGATCCTGCGCTGCTGCGGTTAGCACCTATAGAAGGGGGAGACAGCAGGGGGACACACTTTGATTTTGTGCACAGGCTGGCTAGCCTCGAGATACAGCTCTCATTGGCAGCCCCTAAAAGGCCTTGAGTAAGAAGCGGTGCTTGGAGCCGGTTTACTCAGACGAAGATAGTATGCTTCCTTTGGTTCCGCGGAGGACAGGGAGTTGGCAGATGAGCCACTCTCGGAAGGTGAGTTGCCCTCCGGTGGAGAAGACAGCAACTCGGGTTATTCCTCGGATGAGGATTCCTGCCTTCCAGATGCTACGGAGAGCTTGCTTTCCTCTGTTTTTGACACAATGTTCCTCCCAAGATGGCCAAAAGCAAAGAGGATGATTTGTTTCAGCCTGAGCGGCGGGTTCATGGTGTGTTAGGAGTGGGAAAGACCCACAAGCTGCCGTCGGTTACTAAGGGCTTGGAGACACGGTATCCTTCTCCTGCCGAGTTGATTAAATTATGGCCGCATCCTCCAGAGGTAGACCCTCTGGTTTTCCGTTCTGTCCAACACCTCTATTATGCATTACCTGACAATGCTTCCTTAGGAGACCCTGCGGATAAACGCATGGATCTGTTGACGTGCCATGCTTGCATGGTGGGCTCCCTCTTACGCCCTGCGTGTGCCATGGTAATTGTTTCCTTAACCACGAGGAAAAAAGGGCTACGCAGCTTGTGGCTAAGGTTAAGTCTTGTGGACGGCCTCTGGATTACGGGGAACTCAGAGCCTGTTTTTGGCCTTCACCGGCTTTGTTGTTACTGCCATGGGTGATGTAGTCAGGCTGGGTGCCAAGACTTCGGCTTTGCTTCTAGCATTACGCAGTTCGCTGGTTGAAGCAGTGGTCGGCCGATGTGGCCGCCAACTAGTCCCACACATATTTACCCCTGTGGGGGGTCGGCTGTTCGGGGAGCGGCTGGACCTTTGGGTCAAGGCTGGTAAACTCTTCGGGGGGGAAGAGGTTCTTCCTTTTCCAGTGCCCGCACAGATGCTTGGGGCAGAGGTAGATCCCGCAGTCGGCCCAATCCTAAACCTACACAGGTATGAAGAGGCACCCTCACCCGTTTGGGTGGGGGGGACGGCTACTGCTGTCTGCGCTAATCTGGAAGCGTCACGTCTCGGAATTTTGGATTCAGGAGGTGGTGCTGTCAGTTTTTCGAGCTGGCGGTCAGACTGCACACAAAAATTCTATGGTGGAGGGCATCCCGAAACATGCTAAAGGCTGAGGCTTGAGAGCCACTGTTGAGCACCTCCTGCAGCTACAGGTGATTGCCATGTGCCCTGACAGGAGCGGAGTCTGGGTTTTTACTCCAACCTATTCACGGTTCCAAGAAGGACGGATCGTTGCGGCCGATCCGGGACCTAAAGGGCCTCAGTTTTATAAAGCTCTGACATTACGCATGTAAACATTGCGGTCGGCGGTGAGGTCGCTTTGGCCCGGCGACTTTATGGCTACGGTGGATATCAGGAACGCGTATCTACACGTCCCTATTTTTCTGGGTCATCTGAGATTTTGAGGTTTGCATGGAGGGTCAGCCAGTTGTGGCACTTCCCTTCGCAATATCCTCAGCTCACGGGGTGTTCACCAAGGTGCTGGCGAGCATCATGACTATCCTAAGGGGGCAGGGTATTCGGTATTACCCTATCTGGGCAACATTCTGATCTCGACCCAGTCCCTTCAGGAGGCCGAGAGCGACACCCGGACCGTGCTGTCAGCTCTGGAAGCCTTCGGTTTGGTGATCAACTACCCCAAGTCGCATATCACTCCGTCACCAGTGAGATCCTTCCTGGGATTGACTCTAGACACAGATCAAGTCAAGGTCTTTCTGCCGCAGCAGAAAGTCTTGGGACTCCAGACGCAAGTACAGGCCGTGCTGGCTTGTCAACAGCCATCGGTGCGTCTAGGGATGAGATTGGTGGGCGTAATGGTGGCTTGCTTCGAGGCAGTGCCCTTCGCCCAGTTCCACATGAGACCTCTACAGCTGAACCTGCTAGCCAGCTGGAATCGGTCGCCGGAGTCCCTGGAACAGGAATTTCTGCTGCCCCCCCCCCCCCCCCCCCCCCATGGCCAGGCAATCCCTCTTGTGGTGGTTGGATTCTCGGAATCTGCTGGTAGGCAAGTCCTTTCGGACTCCCCAATGGGAGATAGTTACCACGGATGCCAGTCTCTTACAGGCTGGGGAGGCATTTGGCAGACCCAGAAGATCCAGGGTCAGTGGGGTCCGAAAGAGAACCGGTTACCCATAAATCTCTTGGAACTAAGAACAATTTGGTTGATTCTACTACGTCTGACCCCCTATTTAAGAGACCATCCGGTTCAGGTCTGCTCAGACAATCAGACGGCTGTAGCTTATATCAACCATCAGGGCGGTACTCGGAGCAAGAGATCTCTCAAGGAGGTAAGCCGGATTCTGAGTTGGGCAGAGGAGAATGTTCCCTGCATCTCGGCGGTTTACATCCCGGGGGTGGAGAACCAGGAGGCAGACTCCCTGAGCAGGAGCTCCTTGCACCTGGGGGAATGGTCCCTCAGCAGGAAGCCCTTTCAAGCTCTGTGCCTCCACTGGGGTCAACTGGACGTGGATCTTTTTGCGTCCAGACACAATCACAAGCTTCCAAGGTTGTATCTCTCTGGCCATAGTAACAGATGCCCTGGCGATTCCTTGGACGGAGTTCAATCTTCTGTATGCTTTTCCTCCGTTTCCGCTCCTGGACTGAGTACTACGCAAGGTCCAGGTGGGGGTACCAACCATCCTGGTGGCTCCTCGCTGGCCAAGGAGGAGTTGGTTTGCGGATATAGTAAAGATGTCAATAGATCACTGCATCATGCCCGACGATCTGGAGCTTCTCACACGGGGTCGCTTCGGCACCCGAATTTACGGATGCTGGCTTTGACAGCCGGGCTATTAAAACCTCAGTCTTGACGGAGAAGGGGTTATCGGCCACGGTTATTCACACAATGATTCAGGCACGGAAGAGGTCTTTTTCCATGATATACTACAGAGTTTGGCAGGCCTATATTGCTTGGTGCGAGGCCAGGAACCTTCCTTGTCGGAAATATTCTGTTTCTAGAGTCCTTGAGTTTCTACAAAACGGTCTAGACTTGGGCCTCCAGTTGAGCACCCTCAAGGGTCAGGTCTCGGCCTTATCCATTTTTTTTCAGAGGTCTATTGCCAATCATAGATTGATCAAGACTTTTTTCCAGGGGGTCACCCATGTCCGTCCACCACGTAAATCAGTTGTACCGGTGTGGGACCTAAATCTGGTGTTATCTGCTCTCCAGGGTGCCCCCTTCGAGCCATTGAATGATGCTACATTGACTATGCTGACGCTCAAAGTGGTTTTTCTGGTGGCGATCACCTCAGTGTGTCGAGTATCGGAGCTGGCCGCACTATGTATGAAGCCACCCTATTTTGAGATGCTCAGAGATAAGGTGGTTTTTCGTTTTAAGACGGATTTTTTGCTTTAATGAGGAAGTTGTCTTACTTTCCTTGTGTCCGGCTAATTCCAAAGAACGGACTCTCCATGCTTTGGATGTGGTCAGAGCCATAAGGTATTACCTGGCTGCGACTGAATCCTTCAGGAAATCGGATTTGCTTTTTGTCTTAACAGAGGGTTCTAGGAAGGGATTGCCACCAGCCAAGTCCACACTCAGTAAGTGGGTTAGACAGGTGGTGGTACAAGCCTATTCTGCCAGGGGGAAGGAACCCCATTTTCGAATCACAGCTCATTCTACTAGAGCCATTGGTGCTTCTTGGGCTTTTCAGCACCAGGCCTCGGTGGAACAAGTTTGTAAGGCTGCCAGGTCTTCAGTTCATACTTTCACGAAGTTTTACAAGGTAGATGTCAGGGCCTCAGCTGACACTGTTTTTGGCCGAAAGGTGCTTCAGGCGGTATTGAAATGAACTACCTGCTGTTTCGCACTGGGGATCCCGCCCATTTGGACACTGCTTTTGGATGTCCCAATCGTGATTACTTCTGGACGGCCTGGAATGGATTGGAAAGAATAAGGCAATTCTGTGATACTCATCTGTAGAATTGCTTTTATTTCCGATCCATTCCAGGCCGTCCACCGCGCCCTTGAGGTTTATTGTGTCCTGCATGCCTGTTATGGTGATTGAACCATTATTGTTCATAGGACACTAGTTATACAAGTTTAGGTTTTTGGTTCGAGAGAGTACAAGCGAAGGCTATGTGAAGTAACATGGTCTCCTATTTTTCAAGTATACAGCGCGTCCTGTTTCACAAGTATTCTTTACACTTGGGATATCTGCCACAAGGTGGCGCAGTGGACTGCAGAAGAGACTTGTGGCGTCTCCCGGCCCTATAGGACAGGAACCTCACACAAATTCCCAGTTTCCTTCTGCAGTCTGGACTGCGAAGATAGAAGATGGCTCTCTATATTACACAGGCGAGCGGGGCTTACCAGCCTGCTGCCCTGCAGGACTATTCCCACCCGCTCTGGACCCACTGCCTCCCAGCCTCGGCTGCCTGGTTCGGGTGAAGGTAGGACAGCGCCAGGGTCAGGTGCTGGAGGAGCCTTGCTCCAACCACAATCCCTGTACCTACAAGGGTAGGCGGTTCAGGCTTATGTTGAGCCTTGTGGGATGCCCCTTCATGCCTTATTGTGGGCCTTTTCCCTGCCCCCCTCCACTGCCCCCCCTCCTCCCTAGCTATGCATGCCTTGGGTGCGCCTACCGCTGCTCTTCCCCACCTCGCTCTGTGTGGGTGTACGGTGTGGTTGCACATTGTATTTTGTCTATTTTTTACTTGTATTGTCCGCGCTCGCCGCCGTGCCGTTTTGTACGGCGCTCCGCGGCTGGCGGCAACATTCGCTTCATGTGTTGCTGTGATGTCATTGGCGCTGGGAGGTCACGTGGAGAACGATTCTTGCTCTTCGGAGGGGGCGGGTCCCGCGGATGACGCTTTTTGCGTCATACCTCCGCGGCCCGCCCCTCAAAGTCCTTTGCGGGCGCCATTTTTTTTGAAGTTTTTCTTCTCCTGACCTGCGGTACTGCGGCGCGCTGCTGGCCTGCCTGGTTGTGCGATCAGCTTCTTGGTCCGTGAGTCCCCTTCGGGGTTGTGCTGTGCTCTTGTCACCACATTATGGGGATTTTATGTGTGGTTTTCTTATGTCTTTCAGGCGGGATTAACGTGACTGTGGTTTCTCCCGGCCCTCTTCCACTTTGCATCTCCCACCTTCCCTGGCGGGTTTTGGGGCATCCCGGGTGGCTCTTGTTAGCCTTAACCCTATACTGTGTGCCCACTCTAATCACCATATGGAGGCTTCCGGGGATAATGTGCTTGGGGTTCCTTCGGGACAAGCCCAGCTGTGTGTTGCGTGTGGGGTATCCCCTGTGAGTGACGGTGTCGGGGAATGTGTGCCCTGCGCCCAGAAGGTACTTGCGCTGCGGTCTAGGTTGCCTGCTACGCTGCCCAGCTCTGCGCCCCCTTCTACATCACCTACCCCCCCCCCCAATGAATTTGTGGCATTTATTTTTTCTGCTTTTTTGGTGTCTATATGCGCTCTGTTTGGCTGCGTCAGTGGGCGGCTGATAATGCTGCTAAGAAGGCTCTCACTGGCTTCCCCTTTACTGGGCTACGGCTCTTTGGGGAGCAAGAGGCAGCCGTGGCCCTTTCGGGGGGCTGGTTCTTCCCTCCCCTCCTTCCGTGCTCCCAGGTCCGGTCGGGATGCACCATTTGCGGGGGCACTTAGAGGCCCCTGAGGCCGGGGTAGAGGCCGTGGTCGCCCCGGTCTCTCATGGGGTCCCAAGTCCAAATCTTCCCCCAAGCCCCCTCAGGCATAAAGAGGCGCCCTCACCCATCCGGGTGGGGGGACGGTTGCGGCTCTTTTGCTCACGTTTAGAGACTGCGCGTCTCAGACCGGTGGATTCAGGAGGTGGTGTTCTCCGGGTACAAGATAGAGTTTGCAGCCTGGCTGCCCCTAAGATTCATCAGATCCTGGATGGTTCAAAATCCCTTGTCAGTTCAGGGCTTGTGGCTTGCGGTCCAAAGCCTTTTGGATTTGGGGGTCATTTGCCTGGTGCCCTTCCAGGAAAGGGGCAGAGGTTTCTATTCCAATCTGTTAACTGTTCCCAAAAAGGATGGGTCCCTGAGGCCCATCCTGGATTTGAAGCGCCTCAACAAATTTGTCAAGTTCAAGCATTTTCGCATGCGCTCGGCGGTCAGTACCTTGCGCCCGGGCGACTTCATGACGTCTGTGGACATCAAAGATGCTTACCTTCATGTTCCTATCCTTCCAGGTCATCAGAGATTTCTCAGGTTCGCTCTGGAGGATCAGCACTACCAATTTGTGGCCTTACCTTTCGGTCTTACCTTAGCCCCTCGGGTCTTCACCAAGGTGCTGGCGGGGGTGATGGCTCTGTTGAGATCTCCGGGCATTCACATCCTTCCTTATCTGGACGACATTCTGATTGCGTCTCAGTCCTTCCATCAAGCCGAGCTGGATACCCAGATGGTGGTCTCCACGCTCCAGTCCTTTGGTTGGGTGATCAACTACCCCAAGTCTTCTCTGTCTCCGTCCTTGGTGACGTCCTTTCTGGGCATGACTCTGGATACATCTCAGGTCAAGGTTTTTCTGCCTCAGCAGAAGGTGGAGGGCCTGCAGACGCAGGCACGGTCTCTGATTTCTTGCCCTCATCCCTCCATTCAGCAGGGGATGCAGCTGGTGGGCCTGATGGTGTCATGCTTCGAGGCGGTTCCCTATGCTCAGTTTCACATGAGACCTCTTCAGTTACACCTCTTGTCAGTTTGGGATCGGGACCCTGTGTCCCTGGATCAGACCTTTGTTCTATCCCCTCTGGTCAGTCAGTCCCTCTCTTGGTGGCTGGACTCAAGGAATCTCCTAGTGGGCAGGACCTTTCTGCCTCCTTGCTGGGAGACTGTCACCACAGATGCCAGTTTGACAGGTTGGGGGGGCTTTTGGAAGTCTCCGAAGTTCCAGGGTCAGTGGGGCCCTCAGGAGGCCCATGTTCCCATCAACATTCTGGAACTGCGGGCAATAAGGTTGGTTCTTTTCCAGTTTACTCCGTACCTTTGGGGTCGGGCTGTTCAGATCCGCTGGGACAACCGGACGGTGGTTGCCTACATCAATCATCAGGGAGGTACTCGGAGCAAGCAAGCCCTCGAGGAAGTGTCCCTGATGCCCTGGGCGGAGGAGAATGTTCCTTGCATATCGGCAGTTTACATCCCGGGAGTGGGATGTATCACAAACTTCCATTCTTTGTCTCTCTGTCTCAGGATCCTCTGGCCTTTGCCACGGATGCGCTGGCAATGCCTTGGAAGGGGTTTCTTCTCCTCTATGTGTTCCCTCCGTTTCTTCTGTTGGGCAGGGGGCTGCCCAGGAAGGGGTGCCAACCATTCTGGTGGCCCCCTGTTGGCCAAGAGGGTGTGGTTCACAGACATCGTGCAGTTGGCAGTAGATCAGTACGTCCTGCCCAAGGTTCCAGATCTGCTCACTCAGGGGCAGCTGTGCCATCCCAATTTACAAACGCTGGCTTTGACGGCTTGGCTGCTGAAACCTCCATCTTGAGGGAAAAGGGTTTGCCTGCCTCTGTTGTTGATACCATGCTTAGGGCTAGGAAGAAGTCCTCGTCCTTTATCTACTACAGGGTCTGGCATGCTTACATTGCCTGGTGTGAGTCCAAATCTCTTCCCTGTCGGGTGTTTTCTGTTCCCAGAATTCTGGAATTCTTGCAACATGGTTTGGATTTGGGCCTTCAAATTAGTACCCTCAAAGGTCATTTTTCAGCTCTGGCAATTTTCTTCCAAAGATCTTTTGCCAGTCACCGTTTGGTTAAGACTTTTTTCCAGGGGGTTTCTCATGTGCGTCCGCCACGTAAACCTATGTTACCAGTTTGGGATTTAAATCTGGTGTTATCTGCTCTGCAGGGCCGTCCTTTTGAGCCTCTCCGTGAGGCTGCTTTGCCCATTTTGACTCTCAAGGTAGCCTTTTTGGTGGCTATTACTTCTGTCAGGCGTGTTTTTGAGTTGGCGGCGCTTTCCATCAAACCTCCTTATTTTGAGCGACACCAGGACTAGGTGGTGTTTCGTTTTAAACCAGTTTTCTTGCCTAAGGTTGTGTCTGCTTTTCATCTCAATCAGGACATTGTCTTGCCTTCCTTGTGTCCTAATCCTGCTAATTCCAAGGAGAGGACTCAGGGTTCTGAAATTTTACTTGGTAGCTACTGAATCTTTCAGGAAGACTGATGCTCTTTTTGTTCTTCCTTCTGGTCCTAGGAAGGGTTTGCCTCCAGCTAAGTCCACTATCAGCAAGTGGATTCCTCAGGCGGTGGTGCAAGCTTATTCTGCTAAGGGGAAGAAACCTCCCTTCCGCCTTACTGCTCATTCCATGAGTTTTATGATGTATTGTTTGTGTAAATATTGTCTGTGTAAATATATTTTTTATAAATCCTGACTTAATAAAACATCATATATTTTTTCATATATATTTTAGTAGATACGTATATATTTTTCAGTGTTCGGCAGGAATCTAGGGGTTTGGGGGCGTGTCTAGGGCCCACACTTTTGCTCTATTTTCATATGAATAGTCATTTCACTATACACTGCCAGTGCCTCTTGAATTACATACAGCTGTGCACACTCATATATACTTTTCCCCTTAGTGCTCATTCCACTCGTGCTATTGGGGCCTCATGGGCCTTTCAGCACCAGGCTTCTGTTGAACAAGTTTGTAAGGCAGCAACTTGGTCTTCTGTTCATACTTTTTCCAAGTTTTACAAGGTTGATGTTGGGGCCTCAGCTGATGCTGCTTTTGGCCGCAAAGTTCTTCAGGCGGCAGTGGTTTAAACTGCCCGCTGTTGTTCTTGGGGATCCCACCCTACTTTACGGACACTTCTTTTGGACGTCCCAAGCGTAAAGAATACTTGTGAAACAGGACGTGCTGTATACTTGGAAAAATACAATTCTGTGATTACTCACCTGTGGAATTGATTTTGTAGTATACAGCACATCCTGTTTCACCCCTCCCTTGTTATCATTGTTCTTGGTTACCTCTGTATGGTGATTTGTTTAAAGGTTTGGTTGGGGTTCCTTCATTTTTATTCTCCCGGCTTCTTGTCTAACTGCTTTATAACACTGGGAATTTGTGAGAGGTTCCTGTCCTTTTATAGGGCCGGGAGACACCACAAGTCTCTTCTGCAGCCCACTGCGCCACTTTGTGGTGGATATCCCAAGCGTAAAGAATACTTGTGAAACAGGACGTGCTGTATACTACAAAATCAATTCTACAGGTGAGTACTCACAGAATTGTATTTTTTTGGACCTCCCGACCTGCCTCTTCTATTGAGTACTGCTTTTGAATTACTGGGGCCTGGGTTGAGAGGCAGCTGCCTTTATAGGGGGCCGGGAGGAGCCACATCTCTGATCTTGCAGTCCATGCCCCTTTGGGCAGAGCTACCCAGTCGTGATTACTTCTGGACGGCCTGGAATGGATCGGAAATAAAAGCAATTCTACAGGTGAGTATCACAGAATTGCCTTTTCCCAGCAGCTCCAAAGGCAATGTAAAAACATCGGCGGCCGCTTCCCCGGCGGTACAGGGGCAGGAGGGTTCCTGTGTCTAATGGGAACTGGGGATGTGTCCTCTCCTGACTGCTGAGGTCTGTACTCTACTCTAAACAGAGTATTTTGTGAGCATTAAAGTGGACCAAAACCCAGGAATTTGACTATCCTGGGTTTTGGTCATTTCCCCCGGGGCACCCCGATTAAAGATGCCCTGCTCTATGCAACCCCCCAGATCGCCCGAAGCAAACTCACCTCTTACTGGTCCTACGGCACATGCGCAGCCACTCGTCCAATCGGTGCGGTCGGAGACGCTGATGTCACGCCATCTAAGACGGTATCTAAGTCCAGTTAGTCTAAGTGTGGTTAGAGGGAACCGCATCCCCCGCTTCCCTCTAACAGGGAGTGTGCCTGTGCTGGCCATTCACATTTGCCTTGCACAGGCACGCACCCTGCTAGAGGGATAGCGGGGATGCTGCTCGCGCATGAGCTGTTGGGGCGGTAACAAAGGTGAGTGAACGGGGGGCCTGGGGTGTTTTATACAGCGGGGCATTCCGATTTTGGATGCCCCTGGAGGAAGGGAATCGATCGGCCCGGGAATCTTATAGAGCCACTTTAATATGCACGGTGTACGGCTCTGATTGGATTTGCCGTGGAAATGTGGGTTACGAGGCCGATCTGGGCCAAATTGGGATGCCTCCGGGACAAGATACAAAGAAAGTCCCAGGTTCTGTGCTGCTTTAAGGGGGGTCTGTTCAGGCAGCTGAAAAATAAACCTCACTGGGCCTTTTCCCTGTTGCAGCCCCAAGGTCCTAGTCCAGTGTAAAAGTTCCAGGCTCCCAGGATCGGGTCCCAGGCCCCATACTGCTGGACCATCAGCCGTCCCTAGCTGTCTTCGGGTCTACAGCATGGTTATTCCATGCGCTCATGCTGCAATCACTGTGTTCGACAGCGGGGAACGGCCATTGGTCCCAGAGGTGATTGGGAGAACAGGCCTAAATGATAACTTTTGCTCTCTACGGTTCAGAGAGATTTCTCTGGTTTCGTTCGGTCTTCCAAAATAATGTGAGTGAAATATACGCGTAATGAAGGACACAGACATAACAGTATGTGCTCGATGTTACACGGGAGAGCGCTCTCTGCCGCTCTGCCCAGTGACACTTTATTTTTATATCGAAGTAAGAAAACACAGCACACGCCATCTATTGGACATCATCATATAAGGAAAAAATCTAATTACTGGCTCAATGATTGGTCATAACAGCCAAAACTGATATTCTTAAGAATGTTAGGGACGCCTAGGGGGCCAGACATAATAAGGTGTTGTCCAGCTCCTCAGCGCCATCTTGTTCACAGTAATGTGTTAATAGCAGCGTGTTTCATTAACTTTATTGCTCTAATTCAGTACAAGGAAAGGAAAGAATCAGCACAGAGATAAGTGGCTTACCGGGGGTTTATTTCACCTTTATTCACCACTAAAGCTTACAATGCAAAGATAGGAATTTATTTTAATGGAGAGGGAATATATATATATATATATATATATATATATATATATATATATATATATATTCATTTACCGTAATTGATTCTGACCTCCATCCATCACATAAAGACTGGACCTAGCAGGAATTGTACTACTGGCATAGGACTGATCAGCCACAGACAATTCCCTTGCCTGGGCCAACCCATCTGTCATCTGTTTTTTTTTTTAGTAGCCAACTGTACCCCTGCATGTATAATCAGCGTTTCGCTTTGACTGAGATGCTCCTCTCTCCTTTGTCTGTGTCTCTAAAGGGCGTGGGTGAGATTCAGGATGCCCCATCGGCTCGAGGAAGGCGATCTTATCACGGCAGCGTCGGGAGCCTGAGAGCATCGTCCGTCTCGCAGAACGCTCACAATACGTTCGAGAGGTGTGTCCAAGTGTCGCTTTAACATTTGTTAACGCAAATAATATCAAATACAGCTTCTATTCCAGCTCTCCTTACCAGCACTGGCTTGCCCTGATTAATATGCAGAGCTAAGAACACTCAGCATTGTCATCCTCCTTCCTACAACCAGCGAGGGTGCCTGCTCCCTCCTAACATTACTTATTACTGAAAGCTGTGAAAGGTGTAAAATTAAATATTATAATTAGTATTATAATATGCCATCTCTCACATTCTCAGTGTGTATGCCATCTCTCACATTCTCAGTGTGTATGCCATCTCTCACATTCTCAGTGTGTATGCCATCTCTCACATTCTCAGTGTGTATGCCATCTCTCACATTCTCAGTGTGTATGCCATCTCTCACATTCTCAGTGTGTATACCATCTCTCACATTCTCGGTGTGTATGCCATCTCTCACATTCTCAGTGTGTGGAGAAGGTTTTCACCCCTCCCTCCTCATATGACTATCGCTAAAGAATGTTATGTCTGCTAAATGATCTGTCCCGCAAATGCCAGTGAATGGAGTTCAAACCAATGGCGGCTGCAGCCCAGGATGGGTTCCAGGGATCAGGTGAGTTACTGATCGCCGCGCTAGCACCGATTAGCTGCTCAGGACAAAAGATAAGTACCATTTTGTTTTTGTGTTTGCCTGCTGAATCACTTTCACCCTTTCAGAGCCTGGAGAGAGGAAAGTGGGATAAATCAATTTTTCAGATTACAGACGTTAAGCCAGATCTGGACTGCAGGGTGGATGGTTAAGCTCTGTGAAGCTTCATTCCCCGATAGCAGCTTGTGAGCTGCCGCGTTGTGGTGAAGCAGCAACACAGCTGCCGACAGCTTCCTGCAGAGTTTCTCTTTGGTTGGCTCCCATAACGTTGGTCCCATAAGTTCTCCAGTAATCTTTGTCTTATGGCATGATTCCTAGTAATAAAACCTCATCTGTATCTCTGAAAACTGCTGCCATGACCTTTCCCACCAACTGCGGCACAGGAAATATCTCTGAAGTGGGTGAGCCCTCGTGCTTCTTTTGCATGGACTTTTGTGTGGTGTCAGGATCATGGAGGTGGAGCCTTGTTTCATCAACTGGAAAATTCCAGAATAGATTTTCTCTAAGCAGCTCTAAATTCTCTTGGTTAAATTTCTGGTGACGTTTCTCAAAATTGGTGGCCCCCACCGGGGACTGACCTGTGACGTCTTCAAACCATAATGAATGAGTTCTTTTTTTTTTTTTTTTTTTTTTTTTTCTTTTGTACAGAGACATGAAGTCTGTTAATAACTGATGAATAACATCAATGGCGTGAAGAATTCTAACGCTTCAGAAGACCTGTATCTGACTTGAAAAAAAAAACCTGCAAGTAACACTACATTCACGTGAAAGACCATTGCGGCGTTTCGTCAGAACAACCAGTAAAGTATTAAAAGTGAAAGTTTTTTTTTTCTCCTTAAAACTCATTTTAAATTCTCGATCTAAATCAAGACTGCTCACCCGGGGCAAAAGCCTCCAAAGCCAGTACATTTTTCTTTTTGGCGGATTTGCTTGACCTATATATATAGATATATATATATATTTTGTTTGGATATGTGTTTGTTTATCCAGAAGAAATGAATCTATCATTCTAGAAGCTGCTGTGCAGCAGCTGTAGCATACGGTGGCTTTTGTAGCACATCACTTAACGTGGACTTATCATTTGTGCCTTTTTTTTAGTGTGTCTTGTTGACCGTGTTAACAAGAATAATCATGTCGTCTTAAGTCGTTCACGTGACAGTGACCAGAAGATCTTTTGTATCGGGCTTCTTGGAGGGGTTAAAAAAAAGAGCCTGTAGGGTAAACTGACCCTTTGTCCCCGTTTTGATGGGACAGTCCCACTTTGAGGCACTTATCATTCGTGCCTTTTTTGTGCCTCTGTTTGACTGTGCTAACAAGAATAATCATGTCGCTTTCAATGATTCACATGACCTTGACCGGAAGATCGTTTATAGGGGTGGAAAAAAGACTAAAAGGTAAACTGACTGGATATCCTGGTTTAGGTTGGACAGTCCCACTTTGAGGCATTTTGTCCCACTTTGCTGACTTGGTGTAAATGGGAACTGACTGAAATATTTGCAAGATCTGATACAGCTTCGTAGATGCTTTATTGAACAATCGATAAGTTAACAAGCTCTTAATTGAACACTATTGTCCCCAAAAAACCTCAGATGTTCCACTTTGCTGACATTAGAGGGAAGGCTGATCCACCGAATCCAGGGTGTTTGGTCTGTTTACAACTGAGGCCCTGCTCTAGCTTATTGGCAGAACCACAGTAATGGGATGTCTGGATTAGCTGAGTATTAGATAAATTAAAAATAATCCTGTTGTTTTAAATCATTTAAGTGACTGTGACCAGAAGATCTTTCCTATCGGGCTTCTTGGAGGGGTTAAAAAAAGAGACTGTAGGGTAAACTGACCGTTTGTCCCCGTTTTGATGGGACAGTCCTACTTTGAGGCACTTATCATTTGTGCCTGTTTTGTGCTTATTTTCGACTGTGCTAACCAGAATAATCGAATCTTTTTAAATCGTTTGCATGATGGTGACAGGAAGATCTTTCATATCGGGCTGCTTGGAGGGGTTGGAAGAGGGTCAACTGACCCGATGTCCCAGTTTCTGTGGGACAGTCCCACTTTAAGGCAGTTTGTCCCACTGTCTCCTTACATAAAACTCAAATGTCCCACTTTGCTGACCTACTGTAAGTGGGAAGACTCCGTATTGCTAAATGAACAATATAATTGCAAGTTCTGATAGCTTCGTAGAAGCTTTTTTATTGAACAATGGAAGTTAACAAGCTCTTAAACCGGACCTTCAGCTTCTAAGAAAACTATTCCCCAGCATCTAAAATTAATATATTTTCAGTTTTTAGTCGCTTATTTATTACTCTTCTAGGATACGAGCGCTGCCATCTTGCCTCAGAAGCATCACATACTGAGGAGAGGGGGTGAATGCAGGGGGTGGGATTATAGCTGTGCTCTGCACAGACGGAGCAGAGCTGCGGTCAGGAAAGGAACAGCAATCCCAGAATGCAGAGCGGCACAGTCAGAAGACACTTCCTGACTCCATGGGCTGCCATCTTGGATGTTAAAACACAATAGAAGCAGGTAGGATGATTTATAACATGGGCAATCTGTATCTACGGGGGGGGGGGGACATACAAGATGGGCTCTTATTCAGGGTGAGGGTCTGGGATAATGTGGGCAATCTGTATGTACAGTGGGGGGTGGGGAACATGCAAGATAGGCTGTTATTCAGGGTGAGGGTCCGGAATTAATGTGGGCAATCTGTATGTACAGGGGGGAAATATAGAAGATAGACTCTTAAGGGTGAAGGTCCGGAATTAATGTGGGCAATCTGTATGTACAGGTGGGAAATATACAAGATAGACTCTTATTCAGGGTGAAGGTCCGGATTAATGTGGGCAATCTGTATGTACAGGGTGGGGAAAACATATCAGGCTCTTATTCAGGGTGAAGGTCTGTATTAATGTGAGCAATCTGTATGTACAGGGGGGGAACATACAAGATAAGCTCTATAGAGTGAAGGTCCGGTTTAATCGAACACGAATGAATAATGAGTGATAAGTCTCAATTGAATAACAAGTTATAGGTGATGTGAAGTATACTTTTGAAGTAATTGCAATCAAAGCTTATATACTCCAATATATTACCACGACTTACTATCTCAAAGTACTTTGCTATAGTTTCAATATTAAATCTTAATCCTAAAGCATTCCCACCGCACTGGCATTAATCCACCTTTTATCAGCATCAGAGCCTCGCCCTTATGTGGGAATTTGGGAGATGGCGTCTGCCTTTCTCTGCCCCCTGTACTATGTATTAAAACTTTTCTTTGCTAGTGGGAGTGGCCAAGCTCCCATCAGCAAAAACAGATTTCTAGAACACACTACTGTGTTTCCCCGAAAATAAGACAGGTATTAATTTTTGCTCCAAAAATAGGTACTAGGGCTTATTTTGTGGCAGTACAGCAGCTCCAGTACAGTCCGTGCACAGAGCCGCCTGGCATCGGGGGGATTTGGTCATGTGCCCGGCATGGGGGCAGGCTGGGGTAGAGCCAGCAAGATCAAACCTTTCACTCCCACCAGACAGGCTTACCTGTGTGACTTGATATTGTTAATGTTATCGCCCTCTTTACAGCCGCTCTTGTCTCTACCGCCGGGCTGGATTATGATTTGTAACTAGGGTTTATATTTCACGCATTAGCAAAAAATGCTGAAACCTCTTACTAGGTCTTATTTTTGGGGTAGGTCTTATTTTGGGGGGATTTTACTAAGCTCAGGTGGCTTAAAGTGGACCAAAACCCAGGATTTAGACAATCCCCGTCTTTGGTCTTTGCCCCTAGGGTGCCCCCCTGTGTGAAACCCCCTGGTCGCTTGATCTCACTTACCCCTTCCCCTGTCCTACGGCGTATGTGCAGCCTCTGGTCCAATCAGTGCGCTTGGTCGTCCTCGTCCAGGAGCTCGTCTAATGCGAACGGCTTCAAGCACGCTGGCTCCCGCATCCCCCACTACCCTCTAACAGGGAGCGTACCCGCTCCGGCCATTCACAAATGCCTGACGCCGGCATGCACCCTTCTAAAGGGATAGCGGGGATGCAGCTGCTGCTCGCACATTCACCAATAGACCAGGAAAGAAGGGGAGTTACCGACTGACCTGAGGGGGTTTCACACAGCGAGGCATCCTGATGCCCCGGGGGGAGGGAATCAGGCGGTGCTGGAATTTTATAGATTCCAGGGCCGATGGCTGTGGGTTTTGGTTCACTTTAAATCTGCGCATCAACTAGAGGAGTGCTGGGGATGCCGAGTCCCACGCATGGATCCCCGAGGTTGAGTCTATGGGTGATCCTGAGGGGTTCACATAGCAGGGGCATCCCGAACCAAGGGCCAAGCTGTAAGCCTGCCCTGGTATCTTTTAGACTACAGGGTTTTGGTCCGCTATAAGTCTTGAGAACAAAAATAAATGTTGTACACGCTGTAAATATAATAAGAATGTAAACTACTTGCACTTTAATAATAGATGAGGGCGGCAAAATAAAATTATATCAATAATCTTTTTATAAAGGGACAATTTCTAGTACTTGGGCTGCACAGATTGAGGGTCCTTACAGACAAAGCCTGTACTCACCCCCCCCCCCCCCATTCTGCCCACTGGCTCCAGCAAGTCCTTAAAGCATGAACAAAACCCATCAGCGGCGGGCCTGGAATCTAAGACTCCACGACCGGCCACTGGCGTTCCCGAATCGGGATGCCCCGCCATGTGAAATCCCTCAGGGCGCCCTTACACGCCTTTCCGATATGCCGGAGCAGGTGCGTGCAACAGCTGGAGGGATGCTGCATGCATCATGTGATCGCAAGAGAGTTATGATTTCTGGCAAATCGGGGGTGGGGGGAGTACTCAGTGGGGGCATCCCATTTCGGGAATCAGGTCCAAGAGTCAAGAGTTTGAGTTCTCCTTAAAGGAACAGTCCAGTCTAAAGAATGCTCATGGGAGCAGCCATGATGGGATTACTGCAGCTTCTGCCCCATTGACTTCTATTGAGATGAGAAGGGATGTGCTTTGTCTCGTACATCTCAATAGAAAATAATGGGGCCGTCGCTGGAGGGAATCCCATCATGGCTGCTCCCATGAATGAGCTGATTAGACAGGATTGTCCCTTTAATCACAGTAAGGACAGTCAGGAACGCCTGCTCCGCCCTAATACCCTCAGACAGGAATGAACAAACAAATCGGACTGCCAATCGTCATCTGAAACCTTTTCTCTTTGGCCTTATTTTGGGTCTGATTTTTTTTTTGTATTCGGAAGCCGGAGAACAATCAAACGACGTGGTGACAAACTTTTGTCTTTACAGATTTACGGGTTCAGAGATTTTATTATATAAAGGGAAATGTGACTAGGTGTCCCTGTACAGAACCCCTGGTCGCTCCTATGTAGTGTTGTGCCCCATGTATATATATCTTTGTTTGAGTATTTAATAGTAATTGTGACACTCAATATACTCAATGTAACCACACCAGGCGTTCCAGTGATTGGAGGGAAAGGCCTCGAAAGCTTCTGAAAGTTTGCTGGATGCGTTTAGCTTTCAGTCTAAAGTCTCCAGATGCCGTGTCAGAACTGATATTTCAGTGTTGTGTGACTTATTGGGTCTATTTGCCCCTTTAAATCTTACAACTCCCCAGTTTTTAAGAGAAGCCCCAGCGCACGTGTCAATGGAGGTCCACCCTCATCCAGATCCAGGTTAGCTAAAGGGCTCTTCTAGGTCTTCCCAAGAAGAGAAAAAGTCTCGGAGGGTCCTAAAATGGTGGGTGCGTAGAGCTTTTATAATTTCATCTTCAGCTACAAGGCCGAGTGCATCAGAACTGATATTTCAGTGTGGGTGACTTGGTTTCAGTCATTTGGATGCTTATTGGGTCTATTAGCCCCTTCAAACCTTACAGCTCTCCAGTTTTTGAGATGCCCCAGCTCACTTGTCAGTAGAGGTCCACCCCTATCCAGATACAGCTCTAGGTCTTCCCAAGAAGAGAAAAAGCCTCAAAGGGTCCTAAATGTTTGGTGACTGCGTAGAGCTTTCAAGATTTCATCTTCAGCTGCAGGGTCGTATCCATGAGAATTTCAGAATTTTAACTTTGCATGACTTGGCTTTAGCCATTTGGAAGCTTATTGGGTCTATTTGCCCCTTCAAACCTTACAGCTCTTCAGTTTTTAAGAGAAACCCCAACTCACATGTCAATGAAGGTCCACCCTCATCCAGATCCATGTTAGCTACAGAGGTCTTCTCAAGAAGAGAAATGCCTTGGAGGGTCCTAAAATGTTTGGTGGGTGCGTAGAGCTTTCAAGATTTCATCTGCAGCTGCAGGGCCGTGTCCATCAGAACTTCAGAATTTCAACTTTGGGTGACTTGGCTTTAGCCATTTGGATGCTTTTGGGTCTATTTGCCCCTTTAAACCTTACAGCTCTTCAGTTTTTAAGAGAAGCCCCAGCTCACTTGTCAATGGAGGTCCACTCTCATCCAGATCCAGGTTAGCTACAGAGGTCTTCTCAAGAAGAGAAAATGCCTTGTATGGTCCTAAAATGTTTGGTGGGTGCGTAGAGCTTTCTAGATTTCATGCTCAGCTGCAAGGACTTGTCCATCAGAATTTCATCTTTGGGTAACTTGGCTTTAGCTATTCAGAAGCTTATTGGATTGTGGAGGGTTTATTCGCCCTTTCAAACCTTATAGCTTTCAAGTTTTTAAGAACAGCCGCAGCTCACGTGTCAATGGAGGTCCACCCTTATCCAGATCCAGGCTAGCAAAAGTATTGGTGGGAAATGCCTCGGGGGGGTCCTAGCTTTCTAAACTTCATCTATATTCTCCAGATGCTAGATGAAGGGCCGTGTCCATCAGAACTGACATTTCAGTGTTGGGCAACTTGGCCGCAGCCATTTCTATGCTTATTGGGTCTTTTTTCCCATTCAAACCTTAAAGCTTTTCAGTTTTTAAGCGAAGCTTCAGCTCACGTGTCAATGGAGGTCCACCCTCATCCAGATCCAGGTTAGCTAAAGAGCTTTTCTAGGTCTTCCCAATAAAAGAAAATGCCTGGGAGGGTCCTAAAATGGTGGGTGCGTAGAGCTTTCATAATTTCATCTTTAGCTGCAAGTCCATCAGAACTGATATTTCAGTGTTGGGTGACTTGGTTTCAGCCATTTGGATGCTTATTGGGTCTATTTTCCTCTTCAAACCTTACAGCTCTCCAGTTTTTAAGAAATGCCCCAGCTCACTTGTCGATGGAAGTCCACCCTCATCCAGATCCAGGTTATCTAAAGGGCTCTTCTAGGTCTTCCCAAGAAGAGAAAAAGTCTTGGATGGTCCTAAAATGGTGGGTGCGTAGAGGTTTCAAGAGTACATCTTCAGCTGCAAGGCTGTGTCCATCAGGAGTTCATCTTTGGGTGACTTGGCTTCAGCCAGGTGGAAGCTTATTGGGTTGTGGAGGGTTTATTCGCCCCTTCAAACCTTAAAGCTTTCTAGTTTTTAAGTGAAGCTGCATCCCAAGGGTCAGTGGAAGTTCCCCCCCTTCATTCAAATTAGCCAAAGAGGTCTTCTCAAGATGAGAAAATGCCTCTAAGGGTCCTAAATGTTTGGTGGGTGCATAGAGATTTCAAGATTTCATTTTCAGCTGCAAGGCTGTGTCCATCAGAATTTCATCTTTGGGTGACTTGGTTTCAGCCATTTGGATGCTTATTGGGTCTATTTTCCTCTTCAAACCTTACAGCTCTCCAGTTTTTAAGAAATGCCCCAGCTCACTTGTCGATGGAAGTCCACCCTCATCCAGATCCAGGTTATCTAAAGGGCTCTTCTAGGTCTTCCCAAGAAGAGAAAAAGTCTTGGATGGTCCTAAAATGGTGGGTGCGTAGAGGTTTCAAGAGTACATCTTCAGCTGGAAGGCTGTGTCCATCAGGATTTCATCTTTGGGTGACTTGGCTTCAGCCAGGTGGAAGCTTATTGGGTTGTGGAGGGTTTATTCGCCCCTTCAAACCTTAAAGCTTTCTAGTTTTTAAGTGAAGCTGCATCCCAAGGGTCAGTGGAAGTTCCCCCCCTTCATTCAAATTAGCCAAAGAGGTCTTCTCAAGATGAGAAAATGCCTCTAAGGGTCCTAAATGTTTGGTGGGTGCATAGAGATTTCAAGATTTCATTTTCAGCTGCAAGGCTGTGTCCATCAGAATTTCATCTTTGGGTGACTTGGCTTCAGCCATTTGGAAGCTTATTGGATTGTGGAGGGATTATTCGCCCCTTCAAACCTTAAAGCTTTCCAGTTTTTAAGCAAAGCTGCATCCCATGGGTCAGTGGAGGTCCCTCCTCATCCAGATCCAGGTTGGCAAAAGAGCTCTTCCAGGTCTTCCCAAGAAGGGAAAAGTATTGAGTGAAATGCCTAGGAAGCTCCTAAAGTGTCCATCAGGACTTTAGAAATCTGCCTTGGATGACTTGGCTTCAGCCACTTGGATGCATATTGGATCGTGGAAGGTTATTTGCACTTTCAAACCCTGTAGCTTTCCGTGTTTTAAGAGAAGCTGCAACTCATGTGTCAGTGGAGATGCTCCAGATCCAGGTTAGCTGTTCCAGGTTTCCTGAGATTTGAATTCTCTTTCCCTTCAAACCAAATTGAAGGCTTCATAAACCAATGCTTGGTCCTGGTGATTTAAGATATTTATAGGCGTCTCCTCCTGTCTGTTAAGGAGCTTTTCTCCCACTTCCTCACTCTATGACCGCGTATGGCTAAAAACAGAAGGCCAAAGAAAAGTAAGTAAACCCTCACCCCTTAGATCAGTATCATGCCTTATTTCAACTGGTCTGCTGCAGCATCCGGGGTTGTCCTAGTCCATCCATAGAAATCTGCCTTGGATGACTTGGCTTCAGCCACTTGGATGCATATTGGATCGTGGAAGGTTATTTGCACTTTCAAACCCTGTAGCTTTCCGTGTTTTAAGAGAAGCTGCAACTCATGTGTCAGTGGAGATGCTCCAGATCCAGGTTAGCTGTTCCAGGTTTCCTGAGATTTGAATTCTCTTTCCCTTCAAACCAAATTGAAGGCTTCATAAACCAATGCTTGGTCCTGGTGATTTAAGATATTTATAGGCGTCTCCTCCTGTCTGTTAAGGAGCTTTTCTCCCACTTCCTCACTCTATGACCGCGTATGGCTAAAAACAGAAGGCCAAAGAAAAGTAAGTAAACCCTCACCCCTTAGATCAGTATCATGCCTTATTTCAACTGGTCTGCTGCAGCATCCGGGGTTGTCCTAGTCCATCACTTGGGATCCAGACATGTGCTGCCCCCAGTCGACCGCATTAAACTCAGTGTCTGCTCTTTTCAATGCAGGGAGTGTACCGAAGGACTGGCATGCCCCCTTCATTGCAGTTAGTAGAGTGGGCATGGCCGGTCACTTTGACTGACACAGGGGAATGGCGTCATCTGTTTGCCGTTGACTCGTGGTGGGAGGAGGACTGGATTTTGAGTGGTGGTTTCAGTATACCGTACTAGGACGGATTAGCTGTGCAGAACTAAAGGTGATGGAGTCCCATGCCTGGTCTACGCTTGAGGTCTGACACACGTCCTCCATTACAGTTAATGGAATAGGTGTGCTCGAGTGACTGGGGTAAGCCGTCCACCCCAGGAGCTCTCCCGTTAATGAAGACTGGGCTGCAGGAGAGAATAGACTTCAGCATCCCACTGACCCACCTCCACCACGATCTTCCTCCTTTCCCACCCCTCCGATGTTAGGATTTAAACCAGTGACTGCATGTGATTTATTTACATATTGGCTCTGTGTCTTAAAAAGAACCTCCAGATACAGAAAGTCTGTGTTCCTACCCTCTCTCTGTGCTTGTTCAGATTTAGGGCATTAAAGAGGAACATTGGACAGTCTGGGGAGTTCTCAAAAATTCCCCAAACTTCGCCCTCTGTTCCCTTTAAACTTTCGATTCTACATTTGGCAGGTTTAACTTACACACATAAAAATGTTCAACCTAATATGCCTCTCTCCCTAAGATGGCGCATGACTATTTTCTGACACAAGTACGTAGGGTAGTGGGTAAAGAGGAGCAAAACCTTTTTGGGGGGGTTTGTTCTTCCTGGCAGGTTATTCCAATTTGACAAAATCCACACTGTGTGTACCCCCACGATTGGCCGTAAACTTTTCCTTGTGCTCATGCCGAATGCGTGGGCTGTTCGGCCGATCATAGTGCTCGGAGCGGCAAGGAAATCTGAATAGAGTGAGCGATGCACGCTGCATCCCCACTCGCATCTAGCTGTGGCCGTTGCTGTGACGGTCATTCAAAAAGGCCTAATGTGGTATAGCTGCGATTGAGATACAGCCGAGGGCTTGGGGAAGAGGTGAGTCAATTGGGGTGGTGGTCTAACTTTTTATGGGGCATCTGTGAAACCCCAGGGGTGACCCCAAGAGTGTTATAGACTCGAGGGGGTGGGTGTTCCTCTTTAAGACATTGAGTCAGTATGCAAATAGATCACGCAGTGTATAGGTTACGTACATAGCCACCCTCCAGAGAAGAGGTTGCTTTGTCCAGTTCTCAAGATCAAATGCAAGCAAATACTTCTAAATGCTATTATATGTAGTTTGGATCCAGGGGGGATTTCAGCACAGGGCTGTGTGTAGACTCCAACTACAGCTCATAGTATATGTGGGCACTATAGGAGGCAGGGAACATTAAAAAGAACTGTGAGCAAAGTTATAATTGTCATTCAAGCTTTTAAAGTTTTTCACTCCCTTGGTCCATTTAACAGGGGCATTCTGATTTGGGATCTTTAAGGCTCCACTTTAAAACCCTGTTTTAACCCATCTACAATAAAAAATAAATAAAACGATTACCCAACACTGAAATATCTGGGACGGTTGCGACCTTTCATTTTTTTATTCTTAGTATACAGTACGTCCTGCTCCAGATTAGATTACTTACACTTGGGTATTACTCCGCCAGATGGCGCTGGACTGCAGAGACATCGAAATAGGCTCCTCCCGGCCCCTGAAATACCAGGGACCTCCCACAAAATCCCCAGTCAGTCTGGACTGCGAAGGACAAGAAGATGGCTCTCTCTTCTCGCAGGTGAGCGGGGCTATTAGCCTGCGGCCCTGTAGGACTATTCCCACCTGTTCCTCCTTCACTCTCCCTAGTAGCTCTCGGGGGTGTGTGTGTGTGTGAATTTGCCTTGGTGCTTCACTGTATTATGTACTTATGGTTCATGTCAGTCGCCGCGCTGACTTGGTTGCACTGGTTGCTTTTTTAAATTTGCCGCCGCGCGCGCTTCCACTGTGTTCCGTGCTTGGCGGCGGCGTTGCCTCAGGCGCTGGTGCGCCATTATTGGCTGCTTGTCACGTGTGCGGCTTCGCGCTCTTTGGGGGGGGCGGGGCCCGCGGTTGGCGCGTTCCGCATCACTGTCCCATCGGCCTGCCCCTCGAGGTATACCCGGCGCCATTTTCTCTTGGATCCGGCTGCTGTGTGACTTGCATCTACCTACCGAGGTCCATGAGTGCCCTCGCGGGCGGCTTTATTTACCATTTGTCATTCACATGTCACTTACGGTTCCCCTTTGCTTATGTCTTTCAGACAGGCCCTACTCCCTCTATTTAGTTATTTAACTTGTGAGGCCTAGTATGTAATTTACTCCCACTTCCCTAGCGGGCTATTGGGGCATCCCGGGTTGCTTTTATAGCATGAATCCCTATCGGCCTATTGTGCCGCTATAATCACCATATGGAGGCGTCTCAGGATAATGTGCTCGGGGTTCCTTCGGGACAAGCCCGGCTGTGTGTAGCTTGTGGGGTGTCCCCTACTAGTGCTGACAATGTGCGGGTCTGTGTACCTTGTGCCCAGCAGGTGCTTGCACTGCAGCCTGGTTTACCAGTAGCTGGGCCTGTGCCTCGTATGGCTTCACCTACTCCCCCAAGCTTAAATCTGACTCCCATTGAGTTGCATACAAGTGGGGATTCTCGGCCTGATGTGTCTTCCAGACTGGCTAATGTTGAGAAGTTGCTTGCTAATACCTTGGCGCGTAAGGCCTCTGCAAAAAAGCGGCACTTAACGCCTGATGTCACTCTTTTCCCTATGGAAGCTGATGAGTTTTTGGAACTGTCTGGCTATACCCCTTTGGAAGAAGGGGAGTTATTCTCGGACTCAGAGTCATCTGATGAGAGGCCCAGGGGTCATGATGATTCTGGCTCTGACCACTGGGGCCCAGATGATACTGATAGGCTGTTGGCTCAGATTTTTGAGGTTCTGTCTATCTCTCCCCCAGTTGCGGCTCCCAGGCAACAGGGGGAATTGTTTCATACTGCTAAGCCACGTTTGGAATTTCCTGAGCAAGCCCATTTTAATAATCTTGTGCTCAGGGAATGGGAGCGCCCCAGCAGGCTTCTCGGTGTACCTAAGAGTTGGCATAAGAGGTATCCCTTTCCTGCTGATGTGGTGAAGTGTTGGTCATCCCCTCCTGAAGTGGATGCCCCGGTCCTAGGGTTATCTAACACCTCTGTCATGCACTCACCTGACTCTACTACGCTGCGGGAGGCTGAGGACCGGCGCATTGATCAGCTGGCGTCCCATGCATTTGCATGTGTGGGGACGGCGCTGCGCCCAGTCTGTGCCTCTGCCATTACGGCTCTGGCTATCAGGACCCTGCTCAGAAGTATCTTTGATGGTGCCCCTGATGATGTGTCTAGTGAGGAGTTTAATGCACTCTCTAGTTGTGATGTTTTTGTGACTTTTGTCCTCTCTGCCTTGGATGATACCATTAGAATGTGTGGCAGAACCTCTGCCCTTGTGGTGGCTATACGCCGCTCGGTTTGGCTGCGCCAGTGGGCTGCTGACAACGCTGCCAAGAAAGCCCTCACTGGTTTTCCCTTCAAAGGACTACGCCTGTTTGGGGACCGCCTGGACCTGTTTGCTCTTTCGGGGTCCTTTCGGGGTCAGGGCTCCTTTTCCTCCCCCTACTGTGGTGCTAGACAGGGGAGGGGGGGTTCCCTTACTAGGGCCCGAGGAGACTTCTGGGGTAGGGGCAGAGGACGTGGACGCCCTGGCTCCTCCTGGGGCTCCAAGCTTAAGTCCTCTCCCAAGCCCCCTCAGGCATGAAGGGGCGCCCTCACCCATCCGGGTGGGGGGATGGCTTCAGCACTTAGCTCAGGTCTGGAGGCTTCATGTTTCAGACCGGTGTATTCAGGAGGTAGTGTCCTCCGGTTACAAGATAGTTTGCTGCCTGCCCCCCCCCCCCCAAGATTCATCAGATCCCGGATTTCTCAGGACCCTGTGTCAGCTCAGGCTCTAGTGCTGGCGGTCATCTGCCAGGTCCCTTTACGAGAAAGGGGCAAGGGCTTCTATTCCAACCTCTTCACCGTGCCCAAAAAAGATGGGTCAGTCAGGCCCATCCTGGACTTGAAGATCCTCAACAAATCTGTCAGGTGCAGGCGCTTTCGCATGGAAACTCTGCGATCTGCCATCAGTTCCCTGCGTCCAGGGGACTTCATGACGTCTGTGGACATCAAAGATGCTTACCTTCATATTCCTGTGTTTCCAGGTCATCAAAGGTTCCTCAGGTTCACTCTGGAGGATCAGCACTACCAATTTGTGGCATTGCCCTTTGGTCTCACTTCAGCTCCCAGACTGTTCACCAAGGTGCTGGCAGGAGTGATGTCTCTGCTCAGGTCTCAGGGCATCCGCGTGCTGCCCTACCTGGGCGACATTCTCATCACTTCCCAGTCCCTACATCAGGCAGAGTTGGATACTCAGCTGGTAGTGTCCACTCTGGAGTCATTTGGCTAGGTGATCAACCATCCCAAGTCTTCTCTGTCTCCCTCCTTGGTGACTCCCTTCCTGGGAATGAATCTGGATATAGTTCAGGCAAGGATTTTTCTTCCTCAGCAGAAGGTGGACAGTCTGATTGCGCAGGTTCAGTTCCTGCTATCTTGTCATCATCCCTCCATCAGGCAGGGAATGCAGCTGGTGGGCCTGATGGTGGCGTGCTTCGAGGCGGTCCCTTATGCTCAGTTCCACTTGAGGCCTTTGCAACTCCACCTCTTGTCAGTATGGGACAAGGATCCTGCGTCCCTGGACCAGGTCTTTGTGCTTTCCCCCCTAGTCAGGCGGTCCCTCTCATGGTGGCTGGACTCCAGGAACCTGTTGGGGGACAGATCTTTTCTGGCCCCTTCCTGGGAGACAGTCACCACGGATGCCAGTCTGACAGGTTGGGGGGTTTCTGGAAGTCCCTGCAGTTCCAAGAGTGGTGGGGCCCTCAGGAGGCCCACACACCTATCGACATTCTGGAACTGCGGGTAATCAGGTTGGTTCTGACTCAGTTGACTCATCACCTTCAGGTCCTGCCTGTTCAGGTACGCTCGGACAACCAGACGGCAGTTGCCTACATCAATCATCAGGGAGGGACCCGGAGCAAGAGGGCCCTCCAGGAAGTGTCTCTGATCCTGGCCTGGGCGGAGGCCAATGTTCCCTGCATATCAGCTGTGTAGATCCCGGGGGTGGAGAATCTGCAGGCAGACTCTCTGAGCAGGGGGACCTCTCGCCTGGGAGAATGGTCCCTCTGCAACAGGGTGTTTCAATCTCTGTGTCACCGTTGGGGCCAACCAGATGTGGATCTGTTTGCGTCCCGGCCTTTGTCTCCCTGTCCCAGGATCCTCTGGCCTTGGCCACGGATGCTCTAGCAATGTCATGGCAGGACTTTCAGCTCCTGTATGTCTTTCCCCCATTCCCCCTGTTGGGCAGGGTTCTGCGCAAGAGGGGGTGCCAGCAATTCTGGTGGCCCCCAGGTGGCCAAGAAGAGTGTGGTTCTCAGACGTGGTGCAGCTGGCAGTAGATCAGTACGCTCTGCCCAGGGTGACAGACCTGCTCACTTAGGGTCACTTACGCCATCCCAATTTACAAACTCTGGCTTTGACGGCCTGGCTGCTGAAACCTCCATCTTGTTGGAGAAGGGGCTGTCTTCCTCGGTTGTGGATACCTTGATTAAGGCTAGCAAGAAGGCTTCTTCTTCTATTTATTACAGGGTTTGGCGTGCTTACATTGACTGGTGTGAGTCTAAGTCTCTTCCCTGTGTGTTCTCTTTTACCAGGATCCTGGAGTTCCTGCAGCATGGGTTGGAGATGGGGCTCCAACTCAGTACTCTGAAGGGTCATGTTTCTGCCCTGGCTGTTTTCTTCCAGAAGTCCTTTGCCCAGCATTCTCTGATCAGGACTTTTTTCCAGTGAGTTAATCATGTGCGTCTGCCTTGCAGGGTGCTCCCTTTGAACCTGTGCATGAGGCTGCCCTGGCCATTCTTACTCTCAAGGTTGTCTTTTTGGTGGCTATCACCTCTGTTAGGCGTGTTTCTGAGTTGGCGGCGCTGTCCATCCAGCCCCCCTACTTTGAGAGACGCCAGGCCAAGGTGGTGTTTCGCTTCAAGCTAGATTTTCTGCCTAAGGTGGTGTCTGCGTTTCATTTGAATCAGGACATTGTTCTCCCTTCATTGTGCCCTAATACTAGTAATGCTAAGGAGAAGGTCTTGCATTCTTTGGATGTGGTTAGGTGTCTAAGTACTAACTGGCTACTGCACCTTTCAGAAAGACTGATGCTCTTTTTGTGGTCCCTTCTGGTCCTAGGAAGGGTTTGGCTCCTGCCAAGTCTACTATCAGCAAATGGATCCGTCAGGCTGTGATTTAGGCCTATTCTGCTAAGGGGAAGAATCCTCCCTTTCGCCTTACTGCTCATTCCACTCGTGCTATTGGTGCCTCTTGGGCTTTTCAGCACCAGGCTTCTGTTGAACAAGTTTGCAAGGCCTCTACTTGGTCTTCTGTTCATACCTTTTCCAAGTTTTACAAGGTTGATGTTAGGGCCTCAGCTGATGCTGCTTTTGGCCGTAAGGTTCTGCAGGCGGCAGTGGTATGACCTGTCTGCTGTTACCTTTGGGGATCCCACCCTACTTTATGGACACTGCTATTGGATGTCCCCAAGTGTAAGTAATCTAATCTGGAGCAGGACGTACTGTATACTAAGAATAATACAATTCTGTGATTACTCACCTGTAGAATTGGTATTGTGAGTATACAGTCTGTCCTGCTCCACCCCACCCTTGGTTTTGCATTATCCTGGATCCCCTGTATGGTGGTTGTTATCGTTGTTATAGTTACCAGTTTGGTTCTGTTTAATTCTCCCGACTTCTCGTTAACTGCTTTTCAATGCTGGGGATTTTGTGGGAGGTTCCTGGGTATTTGAGGGGCCGGGAGGAGCCTATTTCGATGTCTCTGCAGTCCAGCGCCATCTGGCGGAGTAATACCCAAGTGTAAGTAATCTAATCTGGAGCAGGATGTACTGTATACTTACAATACCAATTCTACAGGTGAGTAATCACAGAATTATATTTTTTTTTCATGGCACATTTTCATTATAGACCTTTTAACATAATCTCTATGAAATGTTTGGAGCGAAGTTGCAGATTTTATTTTTACATGTTGTTGTGACTGAAGCTGTTTTATATTTATTTTTTTACGTCTCGTTTCGACCTACCCAGATTCATTGTACGTGATGATTACGCTCATTGGATGTTTTACGGATATATTTTTAATGATCTATATTAATAAAGAATATTTTTGGACACCTGCTGTCTCTCTTGTGTGGAGCTTTATTGGCAGATTTGGGGGTGGGGGGGGGGTGGTTTTAAAATGTATATATGTATATGTCTCCAGAACAAACAAACTGGATGTAGCTGCTGTAGCTACTAGTGCAGTGAACCCTGGGGAGCGGGGGGTTTAGTTACATTAGATGCCGAGAAAACATTTGTAATGGTGTCTTGGGGCTTCTTGGAGGATACCCTATTGAATTTTGGCCCCTGACAAACTTTTATCAATAAGATAATGTCGCTATACTGTAACCAATCCACTCGTATAGAAATAAACAGGTCTTTGACTAGCAGGATTAATATATATTTATAATGGCACTAGACCGGGATGTCCTCTTTCTCCTCTGCTCTTCAATATTCATCTAGAAGTCCTGCTGTGTCATATAAGAGTCCCCCGAAATTAAAGAGGTCAAACTTAACCACTTCACAGTTAAAGAACTAGCATATGCAGAGGATATCAAGTTGCACTTCATTACCGTCCTGTTTTCAACTCATTCAACAATTTGCAGAACTATACAGAACTAGTGCAGTGAACCACCTGAACAAATTTAAGGGAGCGAGGATTTTAGTTAACTTAGATGCAGAGAAAACATACGTGAGGGTGTCTTGGGGCTACCCTATCGAATATTGGCACCAGACAAACTTTTATGATTAAGATAATGTTGCTATACTGTAACCACCAACCTCATATAAAAAATAAACAGGTCTTTAACTAGCAGGATTAATATATTATAATGGCGTTAGACCGGGATGTCCTCTTTCTCCTCTGCTCTTCAATATTTATCTAGAAGTCCTCCTGCGTCCGATATGAGTACCCCGAGATTAAAGTGGTCAAACTTAACCACTCCACAGTTGAAGCACTAGCATATACAGAGGATTTCGAGTTGTGCCTCACAGAGCCATGCATTCACTACCATCCTGTTCTCAACTCATTCAACAATTTGCCGACCTATCAAATTTTAAAATCAACCAAGCTACCGCTTTATTATGCCATTCAGTATGACCGAAAACACTAAATAGAAACTACAGAAATAATTTCCTTACAGCTGGTAAGACAAGAGCATTGATTCAATAGGAGTTGAGAGTCTTATTAAATCGAGGCCAAAGTCATAGAATATCTAGAGGTAAAGGTCCCCTCCAAGTTAGAAACCATAATTCAGCAAAACTTTCCATTTCTGAAGGAAACAAAATGGTAGCTCGTGGAATAAAAGTCCATGAATTTATATGGTAGAATCTCACTCAATAACTTGATATTCTGCTGAGGTGAGGGGGCTCACTCAACCTTACACATGTCCCAACATTTGAATCATTCTTAAGCCCACTTATATTCAGGGTGAAGAAATGTAAGACATAACTCAGCATTGGTAAAGCAAAATACACCTGTGTCTTCTGTACTTATTCAAGGAATTTTTGTACGGTTAGTATTTTATGAATGTCAAGGAACAAAAATGACGGTGAGTACTAAATAATTTTTCCTTTGCATCCCATGAAGACACCGGACTCTTCTAAGGTGGTGTTTGGGGAGTTTATTAACCCCCCCAGCTGCTTTGTAGTAAGTCCTTTTTGGAATGCTGGGCTTTAGGGGGTGAGCTGGGATTCAAAGGTAAGGTTTAGCTTTAAATTGTCTCCGCCAGGGGTAGACTGGCCATAGGAAGTTCCGGGAGAATTCCCGGTGGGATGCCCTGCTCGTTCAGACCCTGTTCATGAAATCACATATTCTAACCTTCCAGCTCCCTGCCTCCCAAGTCTTGCCACCACTATTCCTTCCACAATGGATGTGTGTGTTCTACCCTCCCCTGCTCATCATGGCAGTGGGTGGTCATACCCTATTGGGGTGGAGCTCCAGTATCGGTATGTGTATATATATATATATATATATATATATATATATATATATATATAATGTCCCTCCCCTCCAGTGCGCCTCCCCGCCCTGGTTGGGATGTGCTCTCTCCCCAGTTGCTGCAGGGGGGGCCCAAGCTACTTGACAGGGCTCCCACAAGTTTTTCTTTATTTGCTGGCAGCACTTAGGCTGAGTTAGGCTTCCAGTGTAGGAGGGGGGGGCGCCGTAGCGGTGGGCATGGCTTACAGCCTTCGGCCAGCCAATGGAGACTGTAGGTAGGGGGTTATGGGCGTGGCTTCCAGCCTTCTGGCCTTTGAGAATGGAGGGGTCGCGGCTACCACATTAGCGCATCCCGTGGCTCCGCTTCCTCTCTCTTTCAGCACGGTGCACTGCCAATTTGGAAAGGTGCCAGAGGTTCTTCCTGCTGTCTGGGACACCCGAGACTCCCCCTGTCACTGCTACTGGCCTGCTCTGCTTCTGCAGGACCTCTTTCGTCGGCTGAGGATCGTCCCAGCGCGGCTGCCGCCCCACAGTGTTTTCCACCCTGTTCAGGTAGGGCTCCGCTGGGGGCACACATTCTTGCCTCATCATGTTGGAAATCTGTGTCCGATGTCTGTTTTTTGTCCTCCAAGGTGCTGCATCCGTTCCGAGCGGGTTGACCTTAGTTGTCAGGCGGTGTTATTTCTTTCTGTGTAGTGCGGACAGGTTGGGCCACGGTGACAGGCCGGGAGGTGTGGGGTCTAGCACACCAGCTGTACTGCCTAGTGATCAGAGCGATGGTCTTACTATATCAGAGGCACCGGAGTTTCGTATCTTAACGGAGAGTGGTGCTGCGTGTCCCATGTACCATGCGCCACTGGCCTCGTGCGAGGGGCCCCTATGCGCCGGTTGCATTGCAGTCCTGCGGCACCTTACACAATTGTCAAGTTGGACGTCCCTGTTTCCCCCACGGCTTCCAGATCAGGCTCCGCAGAGCGGGATACCCCCTCGGGAGGGGGGCCTGCCGGGTAAATTCTTGTCCCAGGGTCCGACAACCGACGGACTCGCCTAAGGAAGTGGCGGTCAGGGTGGCACGTTTGGAGAGTATGGTCGGTGGCCTTGGTCCCCTGGGGCATCCCAGGTTGGTCTACATCCGACCAGGCAGGAAGGCTACTGCTAAGCGCAAGCACGTTCAGACGGAGTCCTGAGGATTCCAGCTTCGACTGCCAGGCAGAGGTTTCCCAGACTTTCCCATTTTGACAGGCTGAGGAAAATGGAGTGGGAGAAGCCGAATAAGCTTCTGTGTCCCGCTAATGTTTTGGATGCCAGATACCCCTTCCCGGAGGAGGCGGTTAAAGTCTGGTCTTTGCCACCTGAGGTAGACAATCTGATATCGGGGCTGGCTCGGCATACTCTGATCCCTCATTAGGATAGTGCTGCCTTGAGAGATCCAGTGGATAAGAGGTCAGACCAGCTTGCTCGGCGTGCGTCCTCCGTGGGGTCCGCTTTGCATCTGGCTTGTGCCACATCCCTGGTGGCCATGGCAGGTAAGATCTGGATGAGATGGCAGTGAAGATGTTTTAAGAATGGGATTGTCAGGCCCGTGGGACACCCGCCTTCAGAGTAAGCCCACAACCCCCAATCTCCGCTGCTAGCTTCACCTTTAGACAAGCCCCCGTTTGCTGGGACGCTTTATACGCCTCGCCGGACACGGTTGCCCCCAGGACTTAATAGCACAAAGGATGTGAGCTTACAGGGGTTGAAGGCAGATGAACCAGAGGCCAGACTGGGCAATGTCAGGTAAGTACTGGAAGCAATTCGGGTGCTCAGGAGAATTCAAGCGAAGTCAGACGTCAAGCCAGGGGTCACAACGGGAGGTCAGAGAGCTGCGCAGTACAAAGGGATGAGATGAAGACGTGGTCGAGATTCAAGCAGATGGTCAATAACGATATAAACAGGCAATTACAGGAACAATAACAAGCCAGCTAAACGCTATCACGGGCCCTGACACACTGAAGAGGTAATCCCTTTATAGGACTGAACCCGGCTGGATTGGACAGGGAGGCAGTGGCTGCGATTGGTGCACTTTGGATCTGTGTGCTGATTGGTGCACTTCGGATCTGTGGTTTGATTGGTGCACTTAGAGAGCTCTGGGCTGATTGCCCCAGCTGAACTCCAAAGGCATACTGCCCAGAACTGCACCTCCTAGGTTTAGCTCTTTTAAACAGCCTCCAGTGGCCACTCTGTGTATAGCACCACCGGAGGACATAATCTGACTGTACTCGCGCGCAAGCACGAGTAGAATGACAGTGGACGAGGGAGGAGGGCGCGCTCGGCGACACACGCGCCGCTGGAGCTGGCATCTGAGGCAGAAGCGGCTGCTGGGCAGGAGAAACCCTGGCCAGTTGCCTAGGGACACCACGGGCACGGGCTGAAGGCAAGTCATTCATGACAGGGATCTTGCTCTCCTTTGCCTGAACGCTCCCTTTTCCTGAACTCTTTTGCTATGGAGATTTTCAGGTACATCTGTGCCAGGCCATTACAGCTGCTGCTCCTGTCGCAATGGGACAGGACGGTACTTTGGACCGTCGCTTCACCTTGACAGACTCTGTCCGGCAACCTCTGGACTGGTGGCTGAACCCGAGCAAGCTAGCGGTGGGTCGGTCCTTCCTGCTGGTTCGGCGAGTCATCCTGACCACAGATTCCAGTCTTACGGGGTGGGGTGGTGTTCTGGACAACCAGAGGGAGCGCCATCTTCCGATCAATGTGTTGGAACTGAGGTCGGTTCCTTTGACCATCAGGCATTGGACTTGCCAACTCAGAGGTCTTCCAGTCAGGGTACAGTTGGACAACTCCACGACTGTGGCCTACATAAACCATCGGCAGGTACCAGGAGCTGGCAGGCATTCCGGAAGGTAAGTCGCATTATGAGGTGGGCGGAGCTTCACGTTCCGTGCATCGCGGCAATCCACATTCCTGGGGTGAATAATCTGTAGGCCGATTATTTTAGTAGGCAAATGGTGGACCAGGGGGAATGGTCCCTTCACCAGGACATATTCCAAGCCCTGTGAGACCTGTGGGGGGGGGGGGGGAGGCAGGGGTGGACCTCTTTGCATCTCGGCACAACCAAAAGGCCCAGAGGTTTGTGTCCAGGGTGCAAGACCCCCTGGCCTTAGCAGGTGATGTACTGGCCATCCCCTGGTCAGGGTACAGCCTGCTGTATGCGTTCCCACCACTGTCGCTACTGGCCCGGATATTAAAGAAGGTCAACAGCGAACGGATCCCCATCATCCTGATCGGATACCCTGTGATGACTCCCCAACCTCTGGGGCACCCCAATTCTCAAGCCCTGGCTTTAGCCGCTTGGCTGTTGAGACCAGCATCCTGGAGGAGAGGGGTTGCAGTACTTTGGGCCTTGATTCAGGCATAAAGCAGTCATCCGCCAGAATTTACTAAAGGTCCTGGAGGGCCTTCGTGGCTTGGTGCAAGCCGAAAGGCTTCTACTGTTGGAGGTTCTTGTTGCTGAGGATACTGGAATTTCTTCAGAAGGGCCTGGACACTGACCTGCAGCCCAGCACCCTTAAAGGCCAGGTCTTGGCCTTGTTTATTTTTTTCCAGGGGCCCATCGCGGGGCACAGATTAGTCTGTATGTCCTTGCGTATGTTTGTCCTCCTAGACGCTCATGGATCTCAACCTGGTCCTATCTGCGCTACGGGGCCTTTGAGCCCAAGGCGGAGGCCTTTCTGGCATCGCTCACTTTGAAGGTGTTTTTTCTTGTGGCGATCACTTCCATCCGGTGGATTTCAATGCTGGCTGCACTATCTATCAAGTCACCCTTTTTGGTGCTGCAGGAAGACAAGGCCGTGTTCCATGTTAAACAGGATTTTTTGCCCAAGGTGGTCTCTCCCTTTCATCTAAATCAGGAGATCGTACTGCGCCCTTTGTGTCCGTGGCGCACTCAACATAAGGAGCGACTCCTGGATTCCCTGGATGGAGTTGGGGCATTAAAGTATTACTTTGCAGCTACGCGAGAGGTACGTAAGATGGACCTTTTGTTTGTGATCCCAGGAGGACCACGGAGGGGCCTGGCGGCTGCCAGGTCCACTCTCAGCAGCTGGGTCAGGCAGGCAGTCATACAAGCCTATACCTGCAAGGGGAAGGAGATGCCCTTCCGAGTCACCACTAACTTTACCAGGGCGATTGGCGAGTCTTAGGCCTTCCGGCACCAGGCATCGGTGGACCAGGCTGCAAGGCGGCAACCTGGTGCTCCCTTCACACTTTCACCAAGTTTTAGCGATTTGATGTCCGGGCATCGGCCGATGCTGCACTGAGATGTAAGGTGTTGCAGACGGTGGTGAACCCCTCGCCAGGGGTCTAGTCTTGAGCTTTCATTTCTGCCGTTCCTGGTTATGTTGACGCAGTCGGTCGGTTGCTGTCGTAGCACAGTTCCACCCTTCATGAGTTTACTGCTTTGGGACGTCCCTCTCGTTGCTGATGGTGGTGCCCCGGAATGGAAGGGACAAGAAAAAGGAAATTTGTGTACTCACCGGTAAATTTATTTTCTCGTCATCTTCCATTCCCGGGGCACCTACTGTTTTGTTGCGACTGTGACGGTTGCTGTTGATTCCTTCTACAGGGTTAGAGTTTTCTTTGTCAGGCTCTGTGAAATACGCGAAGGTTAGCATTGCTGCCCTCCTGGGGCTGTTGACTGGACTACTTTTTTTATTAACTGGGGGTGTCTGGCCACAGCCTGCCCTATATAGGCCGGCAGGAACTTAGTTTTTTTTTTTGCAGTCCCTGTCTACGGCTGAGGTTAATCCATATGTTGCTGGTGGTGGTGCCCCGGAATGGAAGATGACGAGAAAATACATTTACTGATGAGTACACAAATGTCCTTTTTTATTTATTTATTATTATTATTATTAATAATAATAATAAAATCAATTATATATAGATAAAGAGAAATATATAGATAGGTAGATAGATTAAAAAAAGATAGAGAGAGAGAAAAAAATATATATATATATATAAAAAAAAAAATATATATATATATATATATATAATATATATAGAGAGAGAGAGATTTAATAATCATTTTATTTTTGGCACCGACACCCGCGCCTACGTTGAGAACTAGTGGCAGGCAGAGGAAAATGATTACTTTAACTCTATAGGATATTAGATTATGAGCTCTTTGAGGAAAAGGGAAAAAAAGGTGCCGTATGGATATCGGTGCTATAAAAATAACTAATAAATAATTAAATACTTTGCTAATTAAGAGATACGGAATAATGAATATAAAGTAGGAAGACGAGACAGCGCTGACGGCAATGTATCAAATTTTGTAATAGTTTATTTCTGTACATTGTAGTGGCATCCCAGTCAATCCATTCTACTAATATATATATATATATATAGACAAATATTTTACCAATGAATAATTTACAGATCCTGCGTGTTTAAATCGGAGGCGGACTGGTCATAGGGAGCACATGATGAATTCCTAGTGGGCTGCACTACTTTGGGC
>CM051244.1:11330905-11458405 GCA_027917425.1 Gastrophryne carolinensis | reverse complement strand
GGTTGGTGGCAGTGGGGCCCTGTTAGGCAGCTGTCAGGCCTGGTTGGTGGCAGTGTGGCCCTGTTTGGCAGCTGTCGGGCCTGGTTGGTGGCAGTGGGGCCCTGTTAGGCAGCAGTCGGGCCTGGTTGGTGGCAGTGGGACCCTGTTTGGCAGCAGTCGGGCCTGGTTGGTGGCAGTGGGGCCCTGTTAGGCAGCTGTTGGGCCTGGTTGGTGGCAGTGGGACCCTGTTAGGCAGCTGTTGGGCCTGGTTGGTGGCAGTGGGACCCTGTTAGGCAGCTGTTGGTGGCAGTGGGACCCTGTTAGGCAGCTGTTGGGCCTGGTTGGTGGCAGTGGGGCCATGTTAGGCAGCTGTCAGGCCTGGTTGGTGGAAGTGGGGCCCTGTTAGGCAGCTGTTGGGCCTGGTTGGTGGCAGTGGGGCCCTGTTAGGCAGCTGTCGGGCCTGGTTGGTGGCAGTATGGCCCTGTTTGGCAGCTGTCGGGCCTGGTTGGTGGCAGTGGGGCCCTGTTAGGCAGCAGTCGGGCTTGGTTGGTGGCAGTGTGGCCCTGTTAGGCAGCTGTCGGGCCTGGTTGGTGACAGTGGGGCCCTGTTAGGCAGCTGTCAGGCCTGGTTGGTGGCAGTGTGGCCCTGTTTGGCAGCTGTCGGGCCTGGTTGGTGGCAGTGGGGCCCTGTTAGGCAGCAGTCGGGCCTGGTTGGTGGCAGTGGGACCCTGTTTGGCAGCTGTCGGGCCTGGTTGGTGGCAGTGGGGCCCTGTTAGGCAGCTGTTGGGCCTGGTTGGTGGCAGTGGGACCCTGTTAGGCAGCTGTTGGGCCTGGTTGGTGGCAGTGGGACCCTGTTAGGCAGCTGTTGGGCCTGGTTGGTGGCAGTGGGACCCTGTTAGGCAGCTGTCGGGCCTGGTTGGTGGCAGTGGGGCCCTGTTAGGCAGCTGTCAGGCCTGGTTGGTGGAAGTGGGGCCCTGTTAGGCAGCTGTCGGGCCTGGTTGGTGGCAGTGGGGCCCTGTTGGGCAGCCGTCGGGCCTGGTTGGTGGCAGTGGGGCCATGTTAGGCAGCTGTCAGGCCTGGTTGGTGGAAGTGGGGCCCTGTTAGGCAGCTGTCGGGCCTGGTTGGTGGCAGTGGGGCCCTGTTGGGCAGCCGTCGGGCCTGGTTGGTGGCAGTGGGGCCCTGTTAGGCAGCTGTCAGGCCTGGTTGGTGGAAGTGGGGCCCTGTTAGGCAGCTGTTGGGCCTGGTTGGTGGCAGTGCGGCCCTGTTGGGCAGCCGTCGGGCCCAGTTGGTGGCAGTGGGGCCCTGTTAGGCAGCTGTCGGGCCTGGTTGGTGGCAGTGGGGCCCTGTTAGGCAGCTGTCGGGCCTGGTTGGTGGAAGTGGGACCCTGTTAGGCAGCTGTCGGGCCTGGTTGGTGGCAGTGGGGCCCTGTTAGGCAGCTGTCGGGCCCAGTTGGTGGCAGTGGGGCCCTGTTAGGCAGCTGTCGGGCCTGGTTGGTGGCAGTGGGGCCCTGTCAGGCAGCTGTCGGCCTGGTTGGTGGCAGTGGGGCCCTGTTAGGCAGCAGTCGGGCCTGGTTGGTGGCAGTGGGACCCTGTTAGGCAGCTGTCAGGCCTGGTTGGTGGCAGTTGGGCCCTGTTAGGCAGCTGTCGGGCCTGGTTGGTGGCAGTGGGGCCCTGTTAGGCAGCTGTCGGGCCTGGTTGGTGGCAGTGGGGCCCTGTTAGGCAGCTGTCAGGCCTGGTTGGGGGCAGTGGGCCTTGTTAGGCCGCTGTTGGGCCTGGTTGGTGGCAGTGGGACCCTGTTAGGCAGCTGTTGGGCCTGGTTGGTGGCAGTGGGGCCCTGTTGGGCAGCTGTCAGGCCTGGTTGGTGGCAGTGGGGCCCGGTTAGGCCGCTGTCGGGCCCAGTTGGTGGCAGTGGGGCCCTGTTAGGCAGCTGTCGTGCCTGGTTGGTGGCAGTGGGGCCCTGTTAGGCAGCTGTCGGGCCTGGATGGTGGCAGTGGGACCCTGTTAGGCAGCTGTTGGGCCTGGATGGTGGCAGTGGGACCCTGTTAGTCAGCTGTCGGGCCTGGTTGGTGGCAGTGGGGCCCTGTTAGGCAGCTGTCGGGCCTGGTTGGTGGCAGTGGGGCCCTGTTAGGCAGCTGTCGGGCCTGGTTGGTGGCAGTGGGGCCCTGTTAGGCAGCTGTCGGGCCTGGTTGGTGGCAGTGGGGCCCAGTTAGTCAGCTGTTGGGCCTGGTTGGTGGCAGTGGGACCCTGTTAGGCAGCTGTTGGGCCTGGTTGGTGGCAGTGGGACCCTGTTAGGCAGCTGTTGGGCTTGGTTGGTGGCAGTGGGGCCCTGTTAGGCAGCTGTTGGGCCTGGATGGTGGCAGTGGGACCCTGTTAGGCAGCTGTTGGGCCTGGTTGGTGGCAGTGGGGCCCTGTTAGGCAGCTGTTGGGCCTGGATGGTGGCAGTGGGACCCTGTTAGGCAGCTGTTGGGCCTGGTTGGTGGCAGTGGGGCCCTGTTAGGCAGCTGTTGGGCCTGGATGGTGGCAGTGGGACCCTGTTAGGCAGCTGTTGGGCCTGGTTGGTGGCAGTGGGGCCATGTTAGGCAGCTGTTGGGCCTGGTTGGTGGCAGTGGGGCCCTGTTAGGCAGCTGTCGGGCCTGGTTGGTGGCAGTGGGGCCCTGTTAGGCAGCTGTTGGGCCTGGTTGGTGGCAGTGGGGCCCTGTTAGGCAGCTGTTGGGCCTGGTTGGTGGCAGTGGGGCCCTGTTAGGCAGCTGTCGGGCCTGGTTGGTGGCAGTGGGGCCCTGTTAGGCAGCTGTTGGGCCTGGTTGGTTGCAGTGGAGCCCTGTTAGGCAGCTGTCGGGCCTGGTTGGTGGCAGTGGGGCCCTGTTAGGCAGCTGTTGGGCCTGGTTGGTGGCAGTGGGGCCCTGTTAGGCAGCTGTTGGGCCTGGTTGGTAGCAGTGGGGCCCTGTTAGGCAGCTGTCGGGCCTGGTTGGTGGCAGTGGGGCCCTGTTAGGCAGCTGTCGGGCCTGGTTGGTGGCAGTGGGGCCCTGTTAGGCAGCTGTCGGGCCTGGTTGGTGGCAGTGGGGCCCTGTTAGGCAGCTGTTGGGCCTGGTTGGTGGTAGTAGGGTCCTGTTGGGCCTGGCTGGTGGCAGTGGGGCCATGTTAGGCAGCTGTCGGGCCTGGTTGGTGGCAGTGGGGCCCTGTTAGGCAGCTGTTGGGCCTGGTTGGTGGTAGTAGGGTCCTGTTGGGCCTGGTTGGTGGCAGTGGGGCCATGTTAGGCAGCTGTCGGGTCTGGTTGGTGGCAGTGGGGCCCTGTTAGGCAGCTGTCGGGCCTGGTTGGTGGCAGTGGTGCCCTGTTAGGCAGCTGTTGGGCCTGGTTGGTGGCAGTGGGGCCCTGTTAGGCAGCTGTTGGGCCTGGATGGTGGCAGTGGGACCCTGTTAGTCAGCTGTTGGGCCTGGTTGGTGGCAGTGGGGCCCTGTTTGGCAGCTGTTGGGCCTGGTTGGTGGCAGTGGGGCCCTGTTAGGCAGCTGTTGGGCCCAATTGGTGGCAGTGGGGCCCTGTTAGGCAGCTGTTGGGCCTGGTTGGTGGCAGTGGGGCCCGGTTAGGCCGCTGTCGGGCCCAGTTGGTGGCAGTGGGGCCCTGTTAGGCAGCTGTCGGGCCTGGTTGGTGGCAGTGGGGCCCTGTTTGGCAGCTGTCGGGCCTGGTTGGTGGCAGTGGGGCCCTGTTAGGCAGCAGTCGGGCCTGGTTGGTGGCAGTGGGGCCCTGTTAGGCAGCTGTTGGGCCTGGTTGGTGGCAGTGGGGCCCGGTTAGGCCGCTGTCGGGCCCAGTTGGTGGCAGTGGGGCCCTGTTAGGCAGCTGTCGGGCCTGGTTGGTGGCAGTGGGGCCCTGTTAGGCAGCTGTCAGGCCTGGTTGGTGGCAGTGTGGCCCTGTTTGGCAGCTGTCGGGCCTGGTTGGTGGCAGTGGGGCCCTGTTAGGCAGCAGTCGGGCCTGGTTGGTGGCAGTGGGGCCCTGTTAGGCAGCTGTCAGGCCTGGTTGGTGGAAGTGGGGCCTGTTAGGCAGCTGTTGGGCCTGGTTGGTGGCAGTGGGGCCCTGTTAGGCAGCTGTCGGGCCTGGTTGGTGGCAGTGGGGCCCTGTTAGGCAGCTGTTGGGCCTGGTTGGTGGCAGTGGGGCCCTGTTAGGCAGCTGTTGGGCCTGGATGGTGGCAGTGGGACCCTGTTAGTCAGCTGTTGGGCCTGGTTGGTGGCAGTGGGGCCCTGTTAGGCAGCTCTTGGGCCTGGATGGTGGCAGTGGGACCCTGTTAGGCAGCTGTTGGGCCTGGTTGGTGGTAGTAGGGTCCTGTTGGGCCTGGTTGGTGGCAGTGGGGCCATGTTAGGCAGCTGTCGGGTCTGGTTGGTGGCAGTGGGGCCCTGTTAGGCAGCTGTCGGGCCTGGTTGGTGGCAGTGGTGCCCTGTTAGGCAGCTGTTGGGCCTGGTTGGTGGCAGTGGGACCCTGTTAGTCAGCTGTTGGGCCTGGATGGTGGCAGTGGGACCCTGTTAGTCAGCTGTTGGGCCTGGTTGGTGGCAGTGGGACCCTGTTAGTCAGCTGTTGGGCCTGGTTGGTGGCAGTGGGGCCCTGTTTGGCAGCTGTTGGGCCTGGTTGGTGGCAGTGGGGCCCTGTTAGGCAGCTGTTGGGCCTGGATGGTGGCAGTGGGACCCTGTTAGTCAGCTGTTGGGCCTGGTTGGTGGCAGTGGGGCCCTGTTTGGCAGCTGTTGGGCCTGGTTGGTGGCAGTGGGGCCCTGTTAGGCAGCTGTTGGGCCCAATTGGTGGCAGTGGGGCCCTGTTAGGCAGCTGTTGGGCCTGGTTGGTGGCAGTGGGGCCCGGTTAGGCCGCTGTCGGGCCCAGTTGGTGGCAGTGGGGCCCTGTTAGGCAGCTGTCGGGCCTGGTTGGTGGCAGTGGGGCCCTGTTTGGCAGCTGTCGGGCCTGGTTGGTGGCAGTGGGGCCCTGTTAGGCAGCAGTCGGGCCTGGTTGGTGGCAGTGGGGCCCTGTTAGGCAGCTGTTGGGCCTGGTTGGTGGCAGTGGGGCCCGGTTAGGCCGCTGTCGGGCCCAGTTGGTGGCAGTGGGGCCCTGTTAGGCAGCTGTCGGGCCTGGTTGGTGGCAGTGGGGCCCTGTTAGGCAGCTGTCAGGCCTGGTTGGTGGCAGTGTGGCCCTGTTTGGCAGCTGTCGGGCCTGGTTGGTGGCAGTGGGGCCCTGTTAGGCAGCAGTCGGGCCTGGTTGGTGGCAGTGGGGCCCTGTTAGGCAGCTGTCAGGCCTGGTTGGTGGAAGTGGGGCCTGTTAGGCAGCTGTTGGGCCTGGTTGGTGGCAGTGGGGCCCTGTTAGGCAGCTGTCGGGCCTGGTTGGTGGCAGTGGGGCCCTGTTAGGCAGCTGTTGGGCCTGGTTGGTGGCAGTGGGGCCCTGTTAGGCAGCTGTTGGGCCTGGATGGTGGCAGTGGGACCCTGTTAGTCAGCTGTTGGGCCTGGTTGGTGGCAGTGGGGCCCTGTTAGGCAGCTCTTGGGCCTGGATGGTGGCAGTGGGACCCTGTTAGGCAGCTGTCGGGCCTGGTTGGTGGCAGTGGGGCCCTGTTAGGATAAACAGGAAACGCCAGCCTTAATCCAGTTGAAAGGATAAAATATCCACGTTTATTGTTCCATACAAAACTTCTTTAAAAGCATTCCATCCATAAATACGAGTCAGAATACAGCATAAGGGAGCAGTTTAGTAGCCAACGCGTTTCGGGCACAGACTCAGCCCTTAATCATGACATAACTTCCTGCTCCCATAAAGCACATTTAAATACTCAAAGCATGCATGTGTCTCCCATTATCCCACACCTGGAGCTGATTGGATCAATATAAACTGGGTGAAAAAACCTTATTACTCCAAAGCACCAAAAAATTTAAAAAGGGTTTAGAAAAAATTAATTAAATTAGAGTATGTCAAAAACCGAAGAAATTTATCATGTATAATAATAATAAAACCAGAGAATTAATATAAGGGCTGCTATATGAAAATTTAAATAGCAAAACGCTTATAAGGCTATTCAAGCCGCTGATTCAAAAAATGATCCAAGAACTGCAGAGTGTTGAGACGGGAGATACATTGTATTGCATAAACAAACATTACATTCATTGTGGGGCCCTGTTAGTCACCTGTCGGGCCTGGTTGTTGGCAGTGGGACCCTGTTAGGCAGCTGTCGGGCCTGGTTGGTGGCAGTGGGGCCCTGTTAGGCAGCTGTTGGGCCTGGTTGGTGGCAGTGGGGCCCTGTTAGGCAGCTGTTGGGCCTGGATGGTGGCAGTGGGACCCTGTTCGGCAGCTGTCGGGCCTAGTTGGTGGCAGTGGGGCCTTGTTAGGCAGCTGTCGGGCCTGGTTGGTGGCAGTGGGGCCATGTTAGGCAGCTGTCGGGCCTGGTTGGTGGCAGTGGGGCCCTGTTTGGCAGCTGTCAGGCCTGGTTGGTGGCAGTGGGACCCTGTTGGGCAGCTGTCGGGCCTGGTTGGTGGTAGTAGGCTCCTGTTGGGCAGCTGTTGGGCCTGGTTGGTGGCAGTGGGGTCCTGTTGGGAAGCTGTCGGGCCTGGTTGGTGGCAGTGGGGCCCTGTTGGGCAGCTGTCGGGCGTGGTTGGTGGCAGTGGGGCCCGGTTGGGCAGCTGTTGGGCCTGGTTGGTAGCAGTGGGGCCCTGTTGGGCAGCTGTCGGGCCTGGTTGGTGGCAGTGGGGCCCTGTTAGGCAGCTGTGGGGCCCAGTTAGTCAGCTGTCGGGCCCAGTTGGTGGCAGTGGGGCCCTGTTAGGCAGCTGTCGTGCCTGGTTGGTGGTAGAGGGGCCCAGTTAGTCAGCTGTCGGGCCTGGTTGGTGGCAGTGCGGCCCTGTTAGTCACCTGTCGGGCCTGGTTGGTGGCAGTGGGACCCTGTTAGGCAGCTGTTGGGCCTGGTTGGTGGCAGTGGGGCCCGGTTAGGCCGCTGTCGGGCCCAGTTGGTGGCAGTGGGGCCCTGTTAGGCAGCTGTCGGGCCTGGTTGGTGGCATTGGGGCCCTGTTAGGCAGCTGTTGGGCCTGGTTGGTGGCAGTGGGGCCCTGTTAGTCAGCTGTTGGGCCTGGTTGGTGGCAGTGGGGCCCTGTTAGGCAGCTGTTGGGCCTGGTTGGTGGCAGTGGGGCCATGTTAGGCAGCTGTCAGGCCTGGTTGGTGGCAGTGGGGCTATGTTAGGCAGCTGTCAGGCCTGGTTGGTGGCAGTGGGGCCCTGTTAGGCAGCTGTCGGGCCTGGTTGGTGGCAGTGGGACCCTGTTAGGCAGCTGTTGGGCCTGGTTGGTGGCAGTGTGGCTTTGTTAGGCAGCTGTTGGGCCTGGTTGGTGGCAGTGGGGCCTTGTTAGGCCACTGTTGGGCCTGGTTGGTGGCAGTGGGGCCCTGTTAGGCAGCTGTCGGGCCTGGTTGGTGGCAGTGGGACCCTGTTAGGCAGCTGTCGGGCCTGGTTGGTGGCAGTGGGACCCTGTTAGGCCGCTGTTGGGCCTGGTTGGTGGCAGTGGGGCCCTGTTAGGCAGCTGTCGGGCCCAGTTGGTGGCAGTGGGGCCCTGTTAGGCAGCTGTCGTGCCTGGTTGGTGGTAGAGGGGCCCAGTTAGTCAGCTGTCGGGCCTGGTTGGTGGCAGTGCGGCCCTGTTAGTCACCTGTCGGGCCTGGTTGGTGGCAGTGGGACCCTGTTAGGCAGCTGTTGGGCCTGGTTGGTGGCAGTGGGGCCCGGTTAGGCCGCTGTCGGGCCCAGTTGGTGGCAGTGGGGCCCTGTTAGGCAGCTGTCGGGCCTGGTTGGTGGCAGTGGGGCCCTGTTAGGCAGCTGTCGGGCCTGGTTGGTGGCAGTGGGATCCTGTTAGGCAGCTCTTGGGCCCAGTTGGTGGCAGTGGGGCCCTGTTAGGCAGCTGTCGGGCCTGGTTGGTGGCAGTGGGACCCTGTTAGGCAGCTGTCGGGCCTGGTTGGTGGCATTGGGGCCCAGTTAGGCAGCTGTCGGGCCCAGTTGGTGGCAGGGGGGCCCTGTTGGGCAGCTGTCGGGCCTGGTTGGTGGCAGTGGGGCCCTGTTTGGCAGCTGTCAGGCCTGGTTGGTGGCAGTGGGGTCCTGTTGGGCCTGGTTCGTGGCAGTGGGGCCCTGTTAGGCAACTGTCGGGCTTGGTTGGTGGCAGTGGGGCCCTGTTAGGCCGCTGTTGGGCCTGGTTGGTGGCAGTGGGGCCCTGTCGGGCCCGGTTGGTGGTAGTGGGGTCCTGTTAGGCAGCTGTTGGGCCTGGTTGGTGGCAGTGGGGCCCTGTTAGGCAGCTGTTGGGCCTGGTTGGTGGCAGTGGGGCCCTGTTAGGCAGCTGTTGGGCCTGGTTGGTGGCAGTGGGGCCCTGTTAGGCAGCTGTTGGGCCTGGTTGGTGGCAGTGGGGCCCTGTTAGGCCGCTGTTGGGCCTGGTTGGTGGCAGTGGGACCCTGTTAGGCAGCTGTTGGGCCTGGTTGGTGGCAGTGGGGCCCTGTTGGGCAGCTGTCAGGCCTGGTTGGTGGCAGTGGGGCCCGGTTAGGCCGCTGTCGGGCCCAGTTGGTGGCAGTGGGGCCCTGTTAGGCAGCTGTCGGGCCTGGTTGGTGGCAGTGGGGCCCAGTTAGTCAGCTGTTGGGCCTGGTTGGTGGCAGTGGGACCCTGTTAGGCAGCTGTTGGGCCTGGTTTGTGGCAGTGGGACCCTGTTAGGCAGCTGTTGGGCCTGGTTGGTGGCAGTGGGACCCTGTTAGGCAGCTGTTGGGCTTGGTTGGTGGCAGTGGGGCCCTGTTAGGCAGCTGTTGGGCCTGGATGGTGGCAGTGGGACCCTGTTAGGCAGCTGTTGGGCCTGGTTGGTGGCAGTGGGGCCCTGTTAGGCAGCTGTTGGGCCTGGATGGTGGCAGTGGGACTTTGTTAGGCAGCTGTTGGGCCTGGTTGGTGGCAGTGGGGCCCTGTTAGGCAGCTGTTGGGCCTGGATGGTGGCAGTGGGACCCTGTTAGGCAGCTGTTGGGCCTGGTTGGTGGCAGTGGGGCCATGTTAGGCAGCTGTTGGGCCTGGTTGGTGGCAGTGGGGCCCTGTTAGGCAGCTGTCGGGCCTGGTTGGTGGCAGTGGGGCCCTGTTAGGCAGCTGTTGGGCCTGGTTGGTGGCAGTGGGGCCCTGTTAGGCAGCTGTCGGGCCTGGTTGGTGGCAGTGGGGCCCTGTTAGGCAGCTGTCGGGCCTGGTTGGTGGCAGTGGGGCCCTGTTAGGCAGCTGTCGGGCCTGGTTGGTGGCAGTGGGGCCCTGTTAGGCAGCTGTTGGGCCTGGTTGGTGGCAGTGGGGCCCTGTTAGGCAGCTGTTGGGCCTGGTTGGTGGCAGTGGGGCCCTGTTAGGCAGCTGTCGGGCCTGGTTGGTGGCAGTGGGGCCCTGTTAGGCAGCTGTCGGGCCTGGTTGGTGGCAGTGGGGCCCTGTTAGGCAGCTGTCGGGCCTGGTTGGTGGCAGTGGGGCCCTGTTAGGCAGCTGTCGGGCCTGGTTGGTGGCAGTGGGGCCCTGTTAGGCAGCTGTTGGGCCTGGTTGGTGGTAGTAGGGTCCTGTTGGGCCTGGTTGGTGGCAGTGGGGCCATGTTAGGCAGCTGTCGGGTCTGGTTGGTGGCAGTGGGGCCCTGTTAGGCAGCTGTCGGGCCTGGTTGGTGGCAGTGGTGCCCTGTTAGGCAGCTGTTGGGCCTGGTTGGTGGCAGTGGGGCCCTGTTAGGCAGCTGTTGGGCCTGGATGGTGGCAGTGGGACCCTGTTAGTCAGCTGTTGGGCCTGGTTGGTGGCAGTGGGGCCCTGTTTGGCAGCTGTTGGGCCTGGTTGGTGGCAGTGGGGCCCGGTTAGGCCGCTGTCGGGCCCAGTTGGTGGCAGTGGGGCCCTGTTAGGCAGCTGTCGGGCCTGGTTGGTGGCAGTGGGGCCCTGTTTGGCAGCTGTCGGGCCTGGTTGGTGGCAGTGGGGCCCTCTTAGGCAGCTGTTGGGCCTGGTTGGTGGCAGTGGGGCCCTGTTAGGCAGCTGTTGGGCCTGGTTGGTGGCAGTGGGGCCCTGTTAGGCAGCTGTCGGGCCTGGTTGGTGGCAGTGGGGCCCTGTTAGGCAGCTGTCGGGCCTGGTTGGTGGCAGTGGGGCCCTGTTGGGCAGCTGTCGGGCCTGGTTGGTGGCAGTGGGGCCCTATTAGGCCGCTGTTGGGCCTGGTTGGTGGTAGTGGGGCCCTGTTAGGCCGCTGTTGGGCCTGGTTGGTGGCAGTGGGGCCCTGTTAGGCAGCTGTCGGGCCTGGTTGGTGGCGGTGGGGCCCGGTTGGGCAGCTGTTGGGCCTGGTTGATGGAAGTGGGGCCCTGTTAGGCCGCTGTTGGGCCTGGTTGGTGGTAGTGGGGCCCTGTTAGGCCGTTGTTGGGCCTGGTTGGTGGCAGTGGGGCCCTGTTAGGCAGCTGTCGGGCCTGGTTGGTGGCAGTGGGGCCCTGTAAGGCCGCTGTTGGGCCTGGTTGGTGGCAGTGGGCCTTGTTAGGCAGCTGTCGGGCCTGGTTGGTGGCAGTGGGGCCCTGTTAGGCAGCTGTCAGGCCTGGTTGGTGGCACTGGGGCCCTGTAAAACAGCTGTTGGGCCTGGTTGGTGGCACTGGGGCCCTGTAAGACAGCTGTCGGGCCTGGTTGGTGGCAGTGGGGCCCTGTTAGGCAGCTGTTGGGCCTGGTTGGTGGCAGTGGGGCCCTGTTAGGCAGCTGTCGGGCCTGGTTGGTGGCAGTGGGGCCCTGTTAGGCAGCTGTTGGGCCTGGTTGGTGGCAGTGGGGCCCTGTTAGGCAGCTGTTGGGCCTGGTTGGTGGCAGTGGGGCCCTGTTAGGCAGCTGTCGGGCCTGGTTGGTGGCAGTGGGGCCCTGTTAGGCCGCTGTTGGGCCTGGTTGGTGGCAGTGGGGCCCTGTTAGGCAGCTGTCGGGCCTGGTTGGTGGCAGTGGGGCCCTGTTAGGCAGCTGTCATGCCTGGTTGGTGGCAGTGGGGCCCTGTTTGGCAGCTGTCAGGCCTGGTTGGTGGCAGTGGGGCCCTGTTAGGCAGCTGTTGGGCCAGGTTGGTGGCAGTGGGGCCCTGTTAGGCAGCTGTTGGGCCTGGTTGGTGGCAGTGGGGCCCTGTTAGGCAGCTGTTGGGCCTGGTTGGTGGCAGTGGGGCCCTGTTAGGCAGCTGTCGGGCCTGGTTGGTGGCAGTGGGGCCCTGTTTGGCAGCTGTCAGGCCTGGTTGGTGGCAGTGGGGCCCTGTTAGGCAGCTGTTGGGCCAGGTTGGTGGCAGTGGGGCCCTGTTAGGCAGCTGTTGGGCCTGGTTGGTGGCAGTGGGGCCCTGTTAGGCAGCTGTTGGGCCTGGTTGGTGGCAGTGGGGCCCTGTTAGGCAGCTGTCGGGCCTGGTTGGTGGCAGTGGGGCCCAGTTAGGCCTCTGTCGTACCCAGTTGGTGGTAGTTGGGTCCTGTAAGTCCGCTGTTGGGCCTGGTTGGGGGTAGTGGGGCCCTGTTAGGCAGCTGTCGGGCCTGGTTGGTGGCAGTGGAACCCTGTTAGGCTGCTGTTGGGCCTGGTTGGTGGCAGTGGGGCCCTGTTGGGCCTGGTTGGTGGCAGTGGGGCCCTGTTGGGCCTGGTTGGTGGCAGTGGGGCCCTGTTAGGCAGCTGTTGGGCCCAGTTGGTGGCAGTGGGGCCCTGTAAGTTAATACACACAGTTTGCAGAGGAGGGGGAGGGGAAACCACTAACAATTGAGCCACCAATCATGTCTGTAAAGGTAAGTAACCCGTCTTATTTTCGGGGGAATGTGGTACCTACCTCAGGTCTGGGTGCTCATTTTGAAAGGCCGTGATGGTTATCTGCAGGGGTTGGTGGCCTTCTGTCATCAGCATCTCCACCATTAATTTTAGAGGGTTGATGCCGAGCTGCTTCTCATCCGAATCCTTGGTAAAGAAAAAACAAAATGTATCGCTGTGAAAATGGCCCCTGGATCCCAACTACACTCACTTCAAGCAGAACTAAACCCAACACAGCCGACCCAGGAATTTAGAAAGATTCCAGGGCCGGCCATTGGCCTTCCCCTGGGGCACCAAATCGAGATGCCCCGCTGTGTGAACCCGCCTGAGCCATTTGCCAAACATTAATATGCATAACAAACGAATCTAATTGGACGAGAGCCCGCACATGCTCCATAGGACCGGCTGAGTTTGTGTGGGCGAGCCCAGGCATTTCACACAGCCAGGCATCCTAACTCGGGATGCCCTGGGGGGCAAAAAACAAATCCCGGGATAGTCAAAGTCACAGATTTTTTCCAGCTTTAAAGTGGACCAAAACCCACACCACTTGGCCCTGGAATCTGAGTCCCGTGCTGATCGTTTCCTTCCCCCCCAGGACATCCAAAATCGGGATGCCACACTGTGTGAACCCCCCCAGGACACCTCATACACTTACCTTGTTTCCTTGTCCAACGGCGCATGTGTGCCCGCATCCCCGCTATCCCTCCAGCATGGCGCGTGCTCGCACCAGGCATTTGTGAATGGCCTGCATGGGAACGCTACCTGTTAGAGGGTAGCGGGGGAAGCAGCCACTGATTGGACGAGCGGCCGCGCATGCGCCGTAGGACCAGGAAGAGGTGAGTTGGCATCAAACTCCTGGGTTTTGGTCCACTTTAAAGCAGAACAAAACCAGGGATTTTCACTTTCCCAGGTCTTCTACTGCACCCCCGGGGCATCCCAATTTGGGATACATGTGAAACCTCTTGAGTGAGCGGCTCTGGTTGGATGAAAGCCTGCACAGATGCCGTGGGACCGGGGAAAGGTGAGTAATTACCGGGTTTCACACAGCGGGGTATTCCAAATTGGGATTCCCGGGGGGGGGGAGGCTATGACTTCCTAAAACTGCTCCTGATTCATTGTATTGATCTGTAACTGTTGCATTGTTCTTGATTTATCACTTGCAAATTTTTAGTGTGAACCGGTATTTTTTTCCTATGTTAATTCTAAGCAGACCTAAACGGGGAATAGGTCTCAGTTGAAATTAGCGCCCATATAAAAGCATTCTTGTATTCTTGAGCTTCCTTGTTCTCTTCCTACCTATCTCTAATTATAAAATATAGGTCCAGATTATACTTCCTATATAAGTATAACGTGTAAGTACAGTGACAGGTGTTCGACTGGCTGTACAAGTAGTATTATGTCAGTGCTGCACAAACCCAATATCATAAAGGAAAGACCTTCCAGTAATGAAACACGCTGCGATTCTGATGTATGGTTGAAGAATAAGCCAATACTAGGTTAGTAATTTGGGGGGACAAATGTCCACAAAAAGGAATTCCAGCTTGGTTTTCTTATCTTGATCTGTTTTAACCCTGACGCGTTTCGCCCTGGAGCTTCATCAGAGGGTAAAATGTATTGTCCTGCTGAAGTGCAGAATTAGCTGGATCATATATACGGGAGGTTATGTGGAAGGTTATAGGTGCCGGTGTACGATAAATTCATTAGCCGCTTGTAAGTTTTGTTGTGAATTACTTACTTTGAGTGGAGCGGTTGCTATGTGTAGCAGAGAAGTATAGGGAGCGTATTGGTCACTTTGGACCTAGGGAACAAAAGGGTTTAGATGCATTAGCTGAACAGTGTAGCTTGCACAGTGTTGATGGTAAAGGTAAGTGTCGAGATCAATTTGGGTTCCATACTGAGCCTCCGTACACTTTGGAGCCCCAACCCGGACAGGCATACAGCATCCCGAGCTAGCACTGACTTTATACCTTGCCTGTCACTCTACAGCTGGAGCCCACCCAACCCCTTACCACACAAATTTAGTGGCACAAGCCCCTCCCTGACCCACCCACTATATCACTAGCCCCTCCCCCAGCTTCCCAGGCTGCTCTTATGGGACTCCACAGGACACCATACTCTGGACACCGCCATGCCCAGATGAGCCAATGGTATGGCAGAGAGCTCACAGGCACTAACTTTAATCTCGGGCACTCCATCTGGACACCTTGTGGCATTCACTGTACTTACCTAGACCATGTCTTTTTACCAGATTGCCATCCCATGGGCAAGGAATATACACACTCTGACCCCCAAGTTAATATCACGGCCACAGGAGCGAAGGTAGGAACCCAAATTGATATTGACACTTACCTTTAGCATCAACACTGTGTAAGTGTTCAGCTAATGCATCTAAACCCTTTTCTAGGAACCCAAATTGATACTTACACTTACCTTTACCATCAGCACTGTGTAAGTGTGCAGCTAATACATCTAAACCCTTTTGTCCCCTAGGTCCAAAATGACCAATGCGCCCCCTATACTTCTCTGCTACACATAGCAACCGCTCCACTGAAAGTAAGTAATCCACAACACACCTTACAAGCGGCTAATGGATTTATCGTACACCGGCACCTCTAACCTTCCACCAAATCCCCCAGGATGATATACATTTTAACCTCTGATGAAGCTCCTGTGCGAAACGCGTCGGGGTTAAAACTAACGGATCGAGATAAGATAATGGATGTATCGTACACTGGCACCTATAACCTTCCACAAATTATATATCCTACAGATCCAGCTAATTCAGCACTAGCACTACAGCAGGACAATACATTTTACCCTCTGATGAAGCTCCCGGGCGAAACGTGTCAGGGTTTAAACTAACGCATCGAGATAAGATAATAGATGTATCATACACCGGCACCTATAACCTTCCACAAATAATATATCCTACAGATCCAGCTAATTCAGCACTACAGTAGGACAATACATTTTACCCTCTGATGAAGCTCCCGGGCGAAACATGTCGGGGTTTAAACTAACGGATTGAGATAAGATAATGGATGTATCGTACACTTGCACCTATAACCTTCCACAAAATATATATATATTGCAGTTTTTTGGGAGTTTTTTCTTTAAAGCATTCCCATATCCTGCAGGTTGGTGTGGGGCCCCTGCTCGTATCTGGAGGGCCACCCCAATTGGTGAAATGCCAAAAAAGCAGACCAAAATACCTACAGTACATTCTCCGCATGGTCCCAATCCGATGGAGCCGCCCCCACCGCCACCTTCTCCAATTCCTCTTTGGGCTCCGGATGCCAGTAGTGCTGCCTTTGACTAACAGGGTTCCGAACCCGACAGTGCCACCTTTTATCTACAGTGGGGGCCTGGAAACTACGGGCCACTGCAGTGCCACCACTATGGTGCTTCCATCGATATACGGTGGTAAAGAGCCCTTAAAGCGGACCAAAACCCACTGAACTTGTGAAGTATTTTAACGCTGCTTGGCTGCGAGGGATGCGGGCGCTCGTCCAATCAGCACGCTCGGAGCTGCTGACGTCATGTCATCTAAGCCTTGTCCAAGCGAGCTGATTGGACGAGCACCCGCATCCCCCGCAGCCAGGCAGCGGTCTCATATTTGCATGGTCGGAGTGGCTACAAGCAAGTGGACCAAAACTGATTTCACTGATAAGCCAAATCAGGGGATGTCTTCACCCTACTCAGTTTTTTTCCCTTCGAGGTACAAGATTCCTCAGGGGCGGGGTTTAACGGGAAAAAAAGGCAAATATATTTTATTATATTATACATAGCCCAGTAAATATGTTTTCTACAAATAAACCAACTTGGGAAATGTCTTTAACCTACCATCCTCCAAAGTACAAGATTCCTCAGGGGCGGGGCTTAAAGTAAAAAAAAAAAAGGCAGCTCAGTCTAGATGTTTCTCGCTGATAAGCCAAATCGGGGGATGTCTTCACCCTACTCAGTTTTTTCCCTTTGAGGTACAAGATTCCTCAGGGGCGGGGTTTAAAGGGGAAAAAAAGGCAAATATATTTTATTATACTATACATAGGAGGGAATCGATTGGCACTATAAGATTCCGGGGCCGATCACGGTGGGTTTTGGTCCACTTTAAACTTTATTTTGTCACAATTATTTTTTATCTACTCACCAAGTTAGAGAAGAATTCCAGCAATTTCCGGCTTGCCTGTACGACGCTTTGCGCGCGATTCGTCTGGAACGGTTCACAGCAGTGCTTGAAAGATGATTTTATGAACAGGGCGGTAATTCTGTGCTCCATCAACGTGTTAAACATCTGTTGGGGGAGAAGGGAACGGCCCCTTTAATAGACAGGTATTGCCGTTATAAAAAGTGGCTTTGTACTTTAAGGTTTTAGATTTGTTTCGTTATATTCATGATAAAGTCAATTTTTGATTCCTCGGGGGGCGGGGCTTAAATGAAAACAAACTGCAAATATATTCGGCCAGGGGCACTGCTGACATCAGGAAGCTCAGTCTAGAGGTTTTCCACAGATAAGCCAAATTGGGGGATATCTTCACCCTATTCAGTGTTTCCCTTCAAGGTATAAGATTCCTCAGGGGCAGGGCTTAAAGCAAAAAAAATAGGCAAATATATTTGGTTAAATTCTAATATATATATATATATATATATATATATATATATATATCCTATTTAGCCTAAGGCACAAGATTCCTCAGGGGCGGGGCTTAAAGAATAAAAAGGCAGCTCAGTCTAGATGTTTTTCCACAAATAATCCAAATCGGGGGGACGTCTTTACCCTACTCAGATTATTTCCCTTCGGTGTACAAGATTCCTTAGGGGCGGGGCTTAAAGCAAAAAAAGAGGCAAATATATTTTATTATATTATATATAGCCTGGTAAAGATGTTTTCTACAGATAAACCAACTTGGGAAATGTCTTCAACCTACTAGGTTACTGTCCTCCAAAGTACAAGATTCCTCAGGGGTGGGACTTAAAAACATCTAGACTAAGCTGCCTTTTTTTTTGCTTTAACAAATAAGCCAAATCGGGGGGATGCCTTCAATGTACAATATTCCTTAGGGGCGGGGCTTAAAGCAAAAAAATATATTTTATTATATATAGCTCAGTAAAGATGTTTTCTACAGATAAACCAACTTGGGAAATGTCTTCAACCTACTAGGTTACTGTCCTCTAAAGTACAAGATTCCTCAGGGGCGGTGCTTAAAGCAAAAGAAAAAGGCAGCTCAATCTAGATGTTTTTACCCTACTCAGTTTATTTTCCTTCAAGGTACAAGATTCCTCAGGGGCGGGGCTTAAAGGGGAAAAGGCAAATATTATTTTATATTATATATAGCCCAGTCAATATGTTTTCAACGGATAAACTAATTTGAGAAATGTCTTCAATTTACTAGGTTATTGCCCTCCAAGGTACAAGATTCCTCAGGGGTGGGGCTTAAAGCAAAAAAGGGCAAATATATTTTATTATATATAGCCCAGTCAAGATTTTTTCTACAGATAAACCAACTTGGGAAATGTCATCAATCTACTAGATTACTGTCCTCCAAGGTACAATATTCCTCAGGGGTGGGGCTTAAAGGGAAAAAGGCAAATCTATTTATCCAGCGGCATTGCTGAGATCAAGAAGTTCAGTCAAGATGTTTTCTACAGATAAACCAACTTGGGGGATGTCTTCACCCTTCTTATTTTCTGTCCTCCAAGGTACAATAATCCTCAGGGGCGGGACTTAAAAGTCAAATATATTTAACCAGAGCCATTGCTGGGATCAGGAAACTCAGTCAAGATGTTTTCCACAGATACGTCAACTTAAGGGATGTCCTCAACCTACTCAGTCTCTGCCCTCTAAGGTTCAATATTCCTCAGGGGCGGGACTTAAAAGAACAAAAAGTCATATATATATATATATATTAAACCTGAGCCATTGCTGGTATCAGGAAGCTCAGTCAAAATGTTTTCCACAGATAAGTCGACTTAAGGGATGTCCTCAACCTACTCAGTTACTGCCCTCCAAGGTTCAAGATTCCTCAGGGGTGGGGCTTAAAGGGAAAAAAGGCAAATATATATTTACCTAGGGGAATTGTTAGGATCAGGAAGCTCAGCCAAGACATTTTCCACTAATAAGCCAACTTGGGGGGGGGATGTCTTTAACCTACTCGGTTACTGTCCTCCAAGGTACAAGATTCCTCAGGGGTGGGGCATCTGTTTTCCACAAATAAGCCAATGTAGGGGATATCCTTACTGTCCCCCAAGGTACAAGATTCCTCAGGGGTGGGGCTTAATGGGAAATAAGGCAAATATATATATTTAACTAGGGGTATTTGCTGGGATCAGGAAGCTTAGCCAAGATGTTTTAGACAGATAAGCCAATATAGGGAATATCTTTAACCCACTCTTTTACTGTCCTCCAAGGTACAAGATTCCTCAGGGGTGGGGCTTAAAGGGAAAAAAGAACATTTTAATGGAAACCCCCCTCCCCCAAAATCTTAACCCCTTTTACCCTGTACAGCGCCATGGAAGGTGATGGTGCTTTTTAAATGAGCTGTAATAATTGGGTGCCCAGGATTCGTACTCCCCTAGGGTCCGCTTTAACCTTCTATGGGCCCTGTGGCCATTTTTAAGCTCACCTTCTTATCCTTCATTGCTTGACTGTCTAAAATGCTCCGATATTCCTCCAGGATTTTCTCATATTCCGGAATGTTCTTCCTAAAATACCACTTAAAGGCTTTCTGCAAAGAGAGAAAGGATGCGCGTGATCCTCTCGGCCCATCATTTAAGAATACGCAACTTATTGCTGTGCCAGCTGTGCTGAAGAAACTCTGGTCACGCTATGTGCTGTCAGGCTGGAGACGCTCTTAAGCCTGCAGCATCTCTCGCCCCCTTTTTCTGGTCACACTATGTGCTGGTAGGCTGGAGACCCTCTTAGCCTGCAGAATCTCTCACCCCCTCCTCTCTGGTCACACTATGCGCTGGCAGGCTGGAGACGCTCTTAGCCTGCAGCATCTCTCACCCCCTTTTTCTGGTCACACTATGCTGGAAGGCTGGAGACGCTCTTAGCCTGCAGCATCTCTCGCACCCTTTCTCTGGTCACACTATGTGCTGGCAGGCTGGAGACACTCTTAGCCTGCAGAATCTCTCACCCCCTCCTCACTGGTCACACTATGTGCTGGCAGGCTGGAGACGCTCTTAGCCAGCACCACCTCTCACCTCCTTTTTTCTGGTCACACTATGCACTGGCAGGCTGGAGACCCTCTTAAGCCTGCAGCATCTCTCACCTTTTTTCTGATCACACTATGTGCTGGCAGGCTGGAGACACTCTTATCCTGCAGCATCTCTCGCCCCTCTTTTTCTGGTCACACTATGTGCTGGCAGCCTGGAGATGCTCTTAGACTGTAGCATCTTTCACCCCCTTTTTCTGGTCCCACTATATGCTGGCAGGCTGGAGACGCTCTTAGCCTGCAGCATCTCTCACCCCCTTTTTCTGGTCACACTATGTGCTGGCAGCCTGGAGATGCTCTTAGACTGTAGCATCTTTCACCCCCTTTTTCTGGTCACACTATATGCTGGCAGGCTGGAGACGCTCTTAGCCTGCAGCATCTCTCACCCCCTTTTTCTGGTCACACTATGTGCTGGCAGGCTGGAGACACTCTTAGCCTGCAGCATCTCTCTCCGTCTTTTTCTGGTCACACTATGTGCTGGCAGGCTGGAGAAGCTCTTATCCTGCAGCATCTCTCGCCCCCTTTTTCTGGTCACGCTATGTGCCGGCAGGCTGAAGACACTCTTAGCCTGCAGCATCTCTCGCCCACTATATGCTGGCAGGCTGGAGACCCTCTCAGCCTACTTCATATCTCACCCCCTTTTTCTGATTACACACTATGTGCTGGCAGGCTGGAAACGCTCTTAGTCTGCAGCATCTCTCACCCCCCTTTTCTGATCACACTATGTGCTGGCAGGCTAGAGAAGCTCTTATCCTGCAGCATCTGTCGCCCCCTTTTTCTGGTCACGCTATGTGCTGGCAGGCTGGAGACGCTCTTAGCCTGCAGCATCTCTCGCCCACATTTGCTGGTCAACTATGTGCTGACAGGCTGGAGATGCTCTTAGCCTGCAGCATCTCTCACCCCCTTTTTCTGGTCATGCTATGTGTCGGCAGGCTGGAGACGCTCTTAGCCTGCAGCATCTCTTGCCCCCTTCTTCTGGTCACAATATGTGCTGGCAGGCTGGAGACACTCTTAGTCTGCATCTCTCATCCCCTTATTCTAAGCATACAGCACGTCCTGCTCCAGATGTAGTAATTACATGTGGGTAATCCTCCGCCTGAGGGCGCTGTTCACTGCATGTAGAAAACAAGCTCCTCCTGGCCCTACATATACCGGAGGACCTCCCACAAATCCCCAGATTTCTCTGCAGTGCTGGAACTGCGAAGACATGAAGTATCGCTCTCTCGCAGGTGAGCGGGGCTATTACAGCCTGCGGCCCTGTTGGACTACTCCCACCCATCCTCCTTGTGATGTGCCTCCCAGCCTGGGCTGCGCTGGTCGGTGAAGGTAGGCAATCCCCCACCATATGGTAGGTGGCTCAGGCTGATGGTGAGCCTCTAGTGGATGCCCCTCCCGCATTATTGCCCCCTACCCCGGGTAGCGGCGGCCCTGCGTAGAGGGTCGCCTTCCTCCCTCATTTCCCCAACTAGTTAGGGGGAAAAGAAAGGGGGAGGTATGTGTGTAGCGGTCCCAGTGTACTATTATGTCACGCTTATGGCCTTATTTCTGCCCTTCATTAGCATTTGGGTGTCAGAGCCGAGCTGCTTGCTCTTTATTCTGTTTTGGCTGCCGCCGTTTGTGTCTCTTTTACATAGTTTGCTGCGTTGTCTAGATGCTGAGGCGCCCTTTCCTTACAAATGCATTGTGATTGTATCCTTGCTTTTTTGACTAATACCTCAGAGCTTCGCGCTCTTCGGAGGGGCGGGGACTTGAATTGGCGCTCCGCGTCACGGCCGAGCATCGAGCCCGCCCTTCGAGGTTCGCTGGGCGCCATTTTGTTGATCTTCGCGCGCGCTCGTGGTGGCGGTTTCCCTCCTCCCTTGGTCTGCAAGTGCCCTCGCGGGTGACTCTTTTTTATATGTTTTTCCAGCCGCGCATGGCTCTGACACCCTCTCTTCTCCTTATGTCTTTCAGACGCCTAGATTCCGGTGGCATCTCCCGGCCTGATATATATCTTAGCGGGTTCACAATTTAAATTCTCCCACATTCCTAGTGGGTCTTGGGGCATCCAGGGTTGCTTATAGCCTAAATCCCTGCTGGCATATTACTTAGATAATCACCATATGGAGGCATCTCAGAATTATGTGTCCGGGGTCCCGCGGGGACAAGACCGGCTGTGTACAGCGTGTGGACTGACCCATGCTGATGCTGACAGAGCACGGGTCTGCGGACCGTGTGCTGAACAAGTGCTGGCCCTGCAATCAGGTTTACCAGTGGCTGCATCTTGCTTCAATACTCCTGTCTCCCCGTGCTTAAATCTCACTCCTGATGAGTCGGACTCGAGCAGGGATGACCAGCAGGTGGTGCCGCGCAGGCTACCTACGGCTGAGCAGGTGATGTCTGGTTTGGCGGAGCGCTTGGGCGCTGGAAATAAACGGTCCCTGACGCCTCCTGGTTCTATGTTTCCCACTGAAACTGAAGAGTCTGCTGCTATGCAGGACCTTGATCCTTCTGATGAAGGTGAACTGTTCTCAGATTCCAGTTCCTCAGACGAGATACCTTGGAGCCGTGACAATTCCGGCCCTGGTTCCTGGGGCCTGTGTGATACTGATGAATTACTTATAAAGATCTTTGAAGTACTGTCCATCTCTCCTCCGGGAGAGTCTCCCAAGCCCAAGAGGGAGAGTTTCCACACAGTGACGCCGCGCTTGGAATTTCTGGAGCAGGATCATGTCCAGGCTCTTATACCTAAGGAATGGGAATCACCTTGTAAACTTACAGGGGTTCCGGGGGTCTGGGATTGGAAGTACCCTTTTCCCCCTGATGTGATTGACTGTTGGTCAGCCCCCCCCCCCCCCCCGAGGTGGATGCACCGATTATAGGGGTTGCTAACCCCCTTCATGACAGCTCCTACTTATCGTACCCTTCGGGATGCTGAGGACCGGCGCATTGACAGACTGGCTTCCCACGCCTTTTGGTGTGCAGAGACGGCTCTGCGCCCGGTCTGTGCCACGGCCATCACTGCGGTGGCCGCCAGGACCCTTCTTAGGAAGATACTTGATCACCAGCCGGAGGATCTCCCTTGGGAGGTCTTTAATGCACTTTCCAATTGTGAAGTTTTTGTGAGGTTTATCCTCTCAGCGATGGATGACACTATTAAGATGTGTGCTAGAACCTCTGTCCTTGTGGTAGCTATTCGCCGCCTGCCTTGGCTGCGACAGTGGGGAGCTGACATTGATACTAAAAAGGCTCTCACTGGCCTTCCTTTCAGAGGACGACGCTTATTTGGGGCCCGTTTGGACCTTTTTGGGAAAAAGGGTAAGGCACCCTCGCGCAGAAGGCCGTCTCGGCCTCCCAGGGGCAGGGACACCCCTCCCCCTCCCTACGTTAGTGTCAAACGCAAACCAGAGGTGTGCTTCCGACTTTTCGGAGTAGATGCCCGCCCCAGGGGGGGCAGGCAACGTCCTGGGCCCTCCGGCAGGGCTAAGTCCAAATCTGCCAAAACCGCCCAAGCATGAAGGGACGCCCTCGTCCTTTTGGATGAGGAGACTGCCGCAGCACTTGGCTCCTATCGCAGGGCGCCATGCTTCTTTCTGGTGTTCCAGGAGGTAGTTCCCCTGGATGCAGGATAGAGTTTGCTGGGCGGTCCCTTTCTGAGGTTGTCAGGGTTCTTCTAGTCCCTGTTTCTCTTCGGGAGTTGATGCAGGCCGAGTTCGGCATGCAGGGTCTGGGCTCTCTTGTAGGTTGGCCCTTAACTTGGGATTGCATCTACATTACCTTTTCCCTCTGGGGATGAGGCAGTCTGACCCAGGCTGGCATTTTGGGCCTGGCATTTCACAGGCAGTTCCTACATGGGATCTATGTGTTGGGCCGCAGGCGCTCTTGTCCAGTGGGCCTCTTGACGCCTGTGAGGATCTAAGATCCTTTTTTAGTTACCTGTGCCTTCCAGACACCTAGGCCATTACTAGCCAGTGTTGAAGGACCAACTCTACGGATTGGGGCCTTGTTTTTGGTTCCTCTTCTGCTCCCAGACGGCTCGCCTAGGCGAGTACGGGAGTGATATCTTGGACGTGTCCGTGAGGCGTCCGAGCTAGGATCTACTGGATTGTCTTTCTTTACTTCCAATTTCTACGTCAGGCTGAATTGGCTATTTGACTGGTGGTTTCCTTTGGGAGTCTTTTGGCTTGTGCTCAGGCACCTCACTTACTTAGTGTCCCCTGGTTCGGTATCTCGCTCCTGGGTGGCTTTTGGGTTCGGTTCAGTTTAGAGCCTTCTTCCTTGGAAATAAGTGGATTTCTTCTTACAGGGGCTCTGCCCTCTTTGATGTCACCTTACCTTCACCATTGCAGCTGGTGGGCCCGTTGGTGGCGGCCCAGATGCTGTCCCTTATACTCAGAGGCCCTTGGGCTCTGTGGCACCTTATGTTACTTATCCTGGACAGGGTTCCAGCACCCCTGGAACTAGGTCTGTGTGCTTTCCCCCTTGTATGGGGGTTCCTCTTGAGATTGTGCATTCAAGGAATATGTCAGGGGGCATCCCCCCCCCTTCTTGCTTCTTCCTGTTGATGGTCACCATGTGTACCAAGTCTTGCAGGTTGACAGGGGGGCTTGTTTATTCTGAAATCCCCCGTGGTTCCTAGGTGGGGCCCCTTAGGGGGTCCATTTTCATACTGTTTTCGTTGACACAGTGAGCCTTTGGTGGGCTCTATTTTACTGGACTACTCCTCTTCAGGACCTGTCTTTTTGGGGACTCTTGGTCTGTCTGAGGACAGTGGCTCGTCCCTTTTTTATCTGTGAAGGTCTCGGAACAGGTTGATCTTTCAGGAAGGTTCTGGTTCTGATCTAAGTGGGGGTTTACACTCCTTGCACTTCATTGGTATTAGCTTCGATGGCTGTCCTAGTGTCCCACTGAGTCCCTACTGGTGTGGCTATGTGGGGCCCCTTCACTATTACAGGGACTCTGCCCTGGGTTATTGTCCCAGAATTCTCTGGCCTTGGTCATGGGGGCCTAGTATTTCTCTTCTGTCAGGACATTATATTCTATATGTCATATCTTCATTCACCCTGCTAGGCGGGGTTCTGCACAAGATTGCTGAAGAAAGGGAGACCCGTTATGCTGGGGGCCCTGGTTGGCCCAGTGGGGTGTGGTTTGCAGATTTTTCTGCTGAGGACGACGGTCCTGTACGCTCTCTCACGAGGGCTGTTCTGTCTATTCAGGCTCTTTACTATGTCGCCCCTATCTTCAGGCTCTTTTAGACGATTGGATGGTCTGCTCTTCACCCTATTGGAGATGGGTATCTCTGGGTGTCTTGTCTCTATTGGAGGGCTAGGACCTAGCTCCCTCCTCTTCTTCTCCCTTTTCTGCCGGCTATGTCAGGGTATGTTGTACTCGTATTGCCTTGTTTGGACTAGCTCTCTCCCCCGCGGGACGTTCTCTGTTCCCTGGGTTCTAGAGTTATTACTGCATGGTTGAAGTTGGCTCCCCAACTCAGTTCTCTGAAGGTTTTCAGGGCTCGCCCTGTTCGCCTACTGCAGAAGTTTGGTTCAATCTTCTGTCTTGAGCATTCCTCAGGGGTTGCTCAGGTGCATTCCCCAGGGAGTTATATGCTCCCGTTTGGGGTTACTTAGTCTGATGCCCTGCGAGGGGTTCTCTTGGGTCTTATTCAGGTTCTTGTCTGAACTGTTCTTTCCCTCATGTCGCTCTTCTGGGGCGGTTGCTTCAGTAAGAAGTGTGCCATAGAGGACGGCTCTGTTAGTGGTCCTAGTCATTATATATATATTTGTTTATATATCTGTACACCATGAGGTGGGGGTGTGTTATGCAACAGAATTTTTAGATGCAATGTATATATTTTATTGAAAACATGACATGGTATAAGCTTTTAAGTTGCTGACTTGGTTTTACTGGGTTGACTCAAACATTGAGAGCTACAGCTCTGTCCTTGTCATAAAAACTGCCATTGTCTATGTGTGAGAATGTGTCCATTTACATCTGCTTGCTAAATTTACATCTCCGGTCTTTATATTGCTATATGTTTATTACTGTTTACCTCAGCTGTCTAAATACGAAACTGAGAGGGTATTTGATCCTCAAATGTCTAGTCAGCAAATAACAGCTGGCTTTGCCTCCTTAAAAAGGGACGCAGAGTGCTGCAAAAGGGGGAATTAACCTGTGTTTTGAGACGTCTTAACACAGTGTGGTCTCTGCTTTTCGCCGTACTTCTCTGGCTGATGCTGAGGCAGATGATGATAGAAGCCCGCTCTGTTTCGTGGTGCCGATTTCCCATTCAAGTTCCCATTGGAAAGGTGATGTTACTGAATGGTGATGCTGTATTAGTGTGTGGATATTAGTGTGCGCTACCTGTGTCAGGGACATAGTGTTTTCCCACAAACCCCTTGTCTGTCGCCTCCCCTGCTCCTGGCTAATGAATCTCGACAATGGTTATTTCTGTGGTGATGTCATATGTATCCCACTAAGTTTTAAGCTATTTATGACTGCGTGGTGACGTTTTCCTGTATTTATATGTATTTTTACCTTTGTTAAGCTTTCTTTCTGTACATAAGTATATTGTATATATATTCTTTTTATATCTTATTTAGAATAAAATAATATTCTTTATTGGTTATGCTCTGATCTCTTTAAAACAATATAAAGAACCTGCATTTATATTAGTAGCCCTGCCCTGGGCACTAATTAGTAAAATATCTGGTATTTGGGTGTGTTTTGGCCACCAGCAAAACAGGGTGTTCCGCCTTACGCCGAGTTATGGTCCAGGCAGTGTTTTTTTATGCCCCTTTATTCCAGACCTTTCTGCCTCTAGGCTATTGTCTGGATTACTCTGAGCTAAAGGGATCTGCATCCCTCAACAGGTGTTGGAGATTTTCCTGGACTGTCTCTTGTCCCTGATAGGGATTTAGGCCCCTTGGGCTTATAGGTGTCTCCAACCCTAAGTACCGGATCTGATTGCTTCCATGGGTGTATGTGCCCTTTGGATTGGTCTTACTCGGTTGGTTTTGTCCTTTCAGATCCTAAAGTAAACGTTTCGGCTCTTGCTGAATCTTGTTAGTGTAGTGTTCCGTATTCCTGCCTGTCTCGCAGGAGACCAGGGTTCATATTCCCCGATGGGGAGGGTTCTAAGGTTGCCATGGCTACCTTTTTTTTGCAGTAGCATGGTTAGGCTGTTACTCTGGCCTATTCTTTTAGGGGAAGATTCTTCTTCTCCCTTTTTTTGTTCTCTTCTACTTGTGCTTGGCTTGGGCCTTTCAGCACTAGGTTCTGTTGAGCAAGCTGGCTAGTTCGCTGCTCGTGTTCAGTTCATCCTTTACAAGGTTTTCAAAAGGTTGAGATTAGAGCATGTGCTCATGTTGCTCCTGGTAGCAAGGTTGCGGGTGACAGCGCTTTTACTGTTGGCTGTGCCTTTTCTCATGGGGATCCCACCCTACTTTATGGACACTGCTATTGGATGTCCCACATGTAATTACTATATCTGGAGCAGGACGTGCTGTATGCTTAGAATAATACAATTCTGTGAGATACTCACCTGTAGAATTGGTATTATACGCATACAGCACGTCCCGCTCCACCCCACCCTGGTTTCACTCTGTTCTGGATCCCCTGTATGGTGATTGTTATCCTTCTTATAATTGCCAGTTTTTGGGTGGTTGCTTTCTCCTGGCTTCTCTTTCTCACTGCTTTTCAATGCTGGGGATTTGTGGGAGGTCCCTCGGTATATGAAGGGCCGGGAGGAGCTTGTTTTCTACATGTCTGCAGTGCACGGCGCCCGAGGCGGAGGATTACCCACATGTTATTACTATATCTGGAGCAGGACGTGCTGTATGCGTATAATATCAACTCTACAGGTGAGTATTTCACAGAGTTGTATTTTTCTGGTCACACTATGTGCTGGCAGGCTGGAGACACTCTTAGTCTGCAGCATCTCTCTCCGTCTTTTTCTGGTCACACTATATGCTGGCAGGCTGGAGACATTCTTAGTCTGCAGCATCTCTCTCCGTCTTTTTCTGGTCACACTATATGCTGGCAGGCTGGAGACATTCTTAGCCTGCTGCATCTCTCTCCGTCTTTTTCTGGTCACACTATGTGCTGGCAGGCTGGAGACATTCTTAGCCTGCAGCATCTCTCACCCCCTTTTTCTGGTCACACTATGTGCTGGCAGGCTAGAGACGCTCTTAGCCTGCAGCATCTCTCGCCCCCTTTTTCTGGTCACACTATGTGCTGGCAGGCTGGAGAGGCTCTTAGCCTGCAGCATCTCTCGCCCCCTTTTTTCTGATCATACTATGTGTTGGCAGACTGGAGACGCTCTTAGCCTGCAGCATCCCTCACCCCCCTTTTCTGGTCACACACTATGTGTTGGCAGGCTGGAGACGCTATTAGCCTGCAGCATCTCTCACCCCCTTTTTCTGGTCACACTATGTGCTGGCAGGCTGGAGAGGCTCTTAGCCTGCAGCATCTCTCGCCCCCTTTTTTCTGATCATACTATGTGTTGGCAGACTGGAGACGCTCTTAGCCTGCAGCATCTCTCACCCCCCTTTTCTGGTCACACACTATGTGTTGGCAGGCTGGAGACGCTATTAGCCTGCAGCATCTCTCACCCCCTTTTTCTGGTCACACACTATGTGCTGGCAGGCTTGAGGCGCTCTTAGCCTGCAGCATCTCTCGCCCCCTTTTTCTGATCACACTATGTGTTGGCAGGCTGGAGACACTCTTAGCCTGCATCATATCTCACCCCCTTTTTCTGGTTACACACTATGTGCTATTGGCTGGAGACGCTCTTAGCCTGCAGCATCTCTCTCCCCCTTTTTCTGGTCACACTATGTGCTGGCAGACTAAAGACGCTCTTAGCCTGCAGCATCTCTCACCCCCTTTTTCTGGTCACACTATGCGTTGGCAGTAATAACTAGAGGCACAACAATGCACTTATTTTTTTACTATGATATATGTAAAGCACACAGTGTGCTTACATCACATCGCTGTGGCCACACCCACTGTTTCTCTGCACCTCCAATTACAATTTTACTAATAACTTTGGAAATACAGGGTCTTTTTAAAAACGGATTGAAGTTCAGGACAGCGCAACGTGTAGCCCGAGACAATGGGGCAACAATCGGGCGCTCGCCCTTTAAGTCATAACTTACCTTCAGTGATGGACTCAGGACCCTCAGGACGACCTCGGCCCCTTTGTTTTCACACTGATGGAGAAGCTCCTCTATGTCACAGTCCAGAGGCTCCTCCCTCAGGTTCTGTAAGGTTTCCCTACATCAAACATCAAACAGGAAGTCAGAATGTTAAAGCCAAACATCAAACAGGAAGTCAGAATGTTAAAGCCAAACATCAAACAGAAAGTCATATTCTAAAGTGTTCAGTGTACAAAGTGACTAAGTGCCAAAGAGTAAAAATGCAATAATAACAAAATGCTGAAAAAGAGGGACACAGCGGGATGTCAAGAGGGACCAACACACAAAGGGATCTTACATTCACAATGGACCAGCTGCACCCCTCCCCCGTCCTACGCGTTACGTGATGCTACATCACTTCCTCAGGGCTTGTTCATGTCCCTTCCTTAGGACACTTTAGAATATGGAATAGTTATTGTACATTTTTTTGTATGTTGCACTTTGCCACGGGATGGTCATGGGATCCGCTGGCCCAGGTGAGTAGTCACAGGCGGGAGCCATGACTTTTGAGCGTGCGCACAATCAGACGCAGAGGAAATTCCAGTTCTTCTGAAAATACTCGGAGCCTGTTAGAAGCCGGAGAGCTTGTCAGGTGAGAGCGCGCTCCATAGTAAATCGGAGCCAAGAAATCATCCGGCATCGGCTAATAATGGTCTCCATTGTGTGACGGGAAGTTTTTTCCTCTAAGGAAGTGATGATACTAATAAGGTATAAATAAGTACAGAAGACTATTAATAGAGGCCAGCGCTATGGCAAAGCCGTCGCGCCAGAGTGAGGTTACGGTTTGGCCTGCGTCCAATCCCACCATTTACTGGAAGTCTTGTGACTTCATACATCTCGCAGCAGCTACACAGACAACAAACATAAAACAGATATCCAACAAAACTAAGGTTTAAAGGGACCAAAACCCAGGATTGGACTATCCTGGGTTTTGGTCCTTGCACCCGGGCACCTTGATCGGTCGCTGTGTGAAACCCCCCAGGTTGCCTGAACAAACTAACCTCTTCCCGGTCCTACGACGCATGTGCGTCCGCTTGTCCAATCAGTACGCTCAGATCTGCTCGAGCCTCTTCGTCCAGGAGCTCGTCTAATACATGTGGATCCGAGCGCTGACGGCTGCATCCCCCGCTACCCTGTAACAGAGAGTGTGCATTCACAAATGCCTGGCGCGGACACGCGCCTTGCTAGAGGGATAGCGGAGATGCGGCTGCTGCTCGCGCATACGCCGTTGGACTGGGAGAGAAGGTGAGTTTATGGGCAACCTGGGGTTAAAGTGGACCAAAACCCAGCTGCATCAGCCCAGGAATGCGGCCGCATCCCCACTATCCCTCTAGCAGGGCGCGCATTAGGCATTTGTGAATGGCTGGCCCGGGTGTGCTCCCTGTTATAGGGAAGCACGAGATGCGGCTGCCAGCGTGCTCAGAGCAGCTAAGCTAAGATGTCGCTCAGCCGTGCATAGCTCAGTGGCTCCGAGTGCGCTGATTGGACGAGCGGCCGCATGCGCGGTAGGACCTGGATGAGGTGAGTTAATGCGCAACCTCTGGGGGGTTTCACACAACCCCGATTGGGGTGCCCCGGGGGAGTGGACCAAAACCCAGGATAGTCAAAATTCTGGGTTTTGGTCCACTTTATTAAACACAGTGGGTCATCCCGATTCTGGATGCCACGGGGGGGGGGGGGGAATCAATTGGCCTGGGAATCTTATAGATTCCTGGGCCAATCTCTGTGGGTTTAGGTCCACTTTCTTAGAGTGGACCAGTCACCGCTGCAGGCCAGCCCAGGAACCTAAAAGACTCCATCCAGGCCAGGCCGACTAGATGCCCCTGGGGCATCCTGACTTGGCCAGATGCCCAGCAAACCCCTTAACTTTCTGCTGATCCCTTGCCCGGGCCGCGGCCGCATCCCTGCATCTGTGCATGCTCCCGCACCCAAGAAAAATGAGGCGCCAGCATCCAGCAATTAAAACGTCCATTTATTATGTAACTTATAAATCATCCAGATCCAGCTTGAACATCTAAAAGTACAGGCACCCCCCCCCCCCCCCCCCCCCCCGGGCAGAGACCAATCACCGGGATATTCTCAGAGATTGGTGTGGGAATCCATCCCCGGTTGGGATGCCCTGGGAGCAGTGGGGGACTGGGACCAAAAATCAGCCCTGGATTTTACCAAACCCAGGCCAGCCTGAGACATCCTTGCTGAGGCCCCCCCAACCGTGATGCCGGGGCTAAAGCATTGGGGCTGGGGTTCCTTGGCTTGTGGGTACAGGGGGCTGAGAGGGAGACTAAGAGGTTAGGGATTGAATGAAGGTGTTGAAAACAGCAGCCCAACTGGCCCCAAAGCATTGAGGCCCACCGGACATTGTCTCCCTATAGCCAGTACGCCCCTGCCCGGGGGTAAGGACCGAAACCCAGGATAGTCAAAATCCTGGGTTTTGGTCCACTTTAAGTACCAAACATGCAAAGAACCTCCACCATACTTCATTGTTGCCTGCAGACCCTCATTATTGTAGCGCTCTCCAGCCCTATGGCCTGCAAGTTCCTTCGGTTACAACCACACTCATCAGTCATTGCTATATTTTGGTGCATATTTGAGCCTTGAGTTCTTGGCCACCATTCTCTTCTGGGCCAAACTGGACATGTACCTGAGTCCCAATGGTTTCCACCACTTCTGTGCTAATAGCACTGCTGGACTACTTCCGATTTCAAATGGAAATGATGTGTCTTTGATGATCTGGTGCACTATGTTTCCTTGACCAACCGCTACATCTATGGTCTTTAGCATTTCCTGGTTCTTTGTGTTTAGAACAGTACATCTGGAAATCCCAGAAAGGCCTTAAAACCTTTCTGATGCCGTATAACTGCTTTGTGTGTTGTTGCTGTGCTCAGTCTTGCCATGGTGCACGACCTGTCGCATGTAACTGTCAAGACTGTGAGGTAGAACTCTCATAGCAGGGAGCAGACTGATCTCACCACTCAACCTGGAGCCAAAAGACTATAAGCAACCTCACAAGGCTGAGCTCCAGAAAATCCCCAGGCCGAGCAACCAGGAAGTGGGTTTTAATGGGTCTGGTAAACTTCAGTGGGAGCAGCAGACAAAGGCTAAGATTCAGGTAAGGTCGTGGGCTGGCATAACAGGTCCATGGGTGTAGATTTAGGCCAAGGTTGTGGGCAGGCAGAACAGATTCATAGTCATGGATTTAGGCCAAGATCAAGGACAGGCAGAACAGGTTGGAATAGTAGATTTAGAACTAGGTCCTGGGCAGGCAGTAGAGATCCATAGTTGTAGATGTAGGCCGAGGTCGTGGACAGGCAGGACAGATTCATTGTCATAAATGTAGGCCGAGGTCGTGGACAGGCAGAACAGATTCATAGTCATAGATGTAGGCCAAGGTCGGTGACAGGCAGAGCAGAAACGTGGTCATAGATTTAGGCCGAGGTCATGGACAGGCAGAGCAGATTTGTAGCCATAGATTTAGGTCTGGGTCTTGGACGGACTGGTCAGATTCATAGTCATAGATTTAGGTCTGGGTCTTGGACATACTAACCAGATTCTTAGTCATAGATTTAGGGCGAGGTCACCTACAGGCAGGGCAGATTCGTAGCCATAGATTTAGGACAAGGTCGTGAACAGGCAGAGCAGATTCGTAGTCATAGATTGAGGCCATGAGGTCATGGACAGGAAGTCATAGTCATAGATTGAGGCCATGAGGACATGGACAGGAAGAGTAGATTCATAGTCATAGATTGAGGCCATGAGGTCATGGACAGGCAGAGCAGATTCATAGTCATAGATTGAGGCCATGAGGTCATTGACAGGAAGAGCTGATTCGTAGTCATAGACTGAGGCCATGAGGTCATGGACAGGCAGAGCAGATTCGTAGTTGTAGATTGAGGCCTGGGTCATGGAAAGGCAGAGCAGATTCGTAGGCATAGACTGCGGCCATGAGGTCATGGACAGGCAGAGCAGATTCGTAGTCGTAGATTGAGGCCTGGGACATGGACAGGCAGAGCAGATTCGTAGTCGTAGATTAGGACATGGTCGTGGACAGGCAGAGCAGATTCGTAGTAGGAGATTTAGGCCTGGGTCATGGACAAGCAGAGCAGATCCGTAGTCATAGATTTAGGCCTGGGTCATGGACAGGCAGAGCAGATTCGTAGTCATAGATTGAGGCCTGGGTCACGGACAAGCAGAACAGATCCATAGTCATAGATTTAGGACATGGTCGTGGACAGGCAGAGCAGATTCGTAGTCGTAGATTTAGGCCTGGGTCATGGACAAGCAGAGCAGATCCGTAGTCATAGATTTAGGCCTGGATCATGGACATGCCGAGCAGATTCGTAGTCGTAGATTTAGGCTTGGGTCATGGACAGGCAGAGCAGATTCATAGTTGTAGATTGAGGCCTGAGTCATGGACAGGCAGAGCAGATTCGTAGTCGTAGATTTAGGCCTGGGTCATGGACATGCCGAGCAGATTCGTAGTCGTAGATTTAGGCTTGGGTCATGGACAGGCAGAGCAGATTCATAGTTGTAGATTGAGGCCTGAGTCATGGACAGGCAGAGCAGATTCGTATTCATAGATTGAGGCCTGGGTCATGGACAGGCAGAGCAGATTCGTAGTTGTAGATTGAGGCCTGGGTAATGGACAGGCAGAGCAGATTCGTAGTCGTAGATTTAGGCCTGGGTCATGGACAAGCAGAGCAGACTCGTAGTCCTAGATTGAGGCCTGGGTCATGGACAGGCAGAGCAGATTCATAGTCGTAGATTTAGGCTGAGGTGGTGGACAAGCAGAGCAGATTCGTAGTCGTAGATTGAGGCCTGGGTCATTGACTAGCAGAGCAGATTCGTAGTCATAGATTTAGGCCTGGGTCATGGAGTGGCAGAGTAAATTTGTAGTGGTAGATTTAGGCCGAGGATAAAAAAATAGGGGAAAGAAGATCAGCCGGTCGGACATGGTCGCACACCTGAGGTCTGTGACAATTCCACAACCTCAACATTGTTTAAAAGTTTGTCTGTTCCTCAACCACTTTCAAGCCAATCTGTCTATGGATCATTATCACCTGTTTGTTAGAACAGAAATGCAGAGTCTGTGCAGCCTTCGGGAGTACTAAGGGAACGTCCTGGCTGCCGGTCCAGGTAAGTACATTTTTTATTTGAACCCCTCACAGTGATGGGGCGGGGTGGGGGGGAGGGGCAACTTTATTTATGGCTTTAGTTTCTTTTTAAATTCATGCTTGTTGCTGTGACTTGCACATTAGATCAGACAGATGAATTTCCAGTCGGATTTATCTCACTGCAGATGATAACAGACTGTCCCTGCTTTGGAAACAGACGCCCAATAATAAACACGGGGCCACTCGAGCTGTAAATCTGGACCCGACTAATGTTTATGAAACAGCACAACCACTAAAACCACTTCCTACACAATGAAAACTTCCAGAGATTTCTGTGATGCACCGTATACTCCATAAAAGCTGACCAAAACCAGACAGATCAAAGCACTCCAGGGCCAGCCACTTGGCTGTCACAGGGGCATCCCAATTCAGGAAGACCTGCTGTGTGAATCTCCCCCAGGGCTGCCCCCACATAACTCACCTTTCCTGGGGCTCCCACAGCGTTTTTGCAGGCTGCAGGCACATCCCTGGTTTCCCTTTGGCTGAGGCTCACTCCAGTGCCCGGCTATAGAAATGGGCTGGGGACAGGAGCGCGCCTTAGACTAGAGGGAAGCCGGGATGTGGCCAGCTGGGACACATTAGAGATCAGCCAATCGGTGATCCCAAATCTGGCTATAGCGGTGAGCCTTCTGCATTGCATACGTGGGTGGGGGGTAGTTTAGAGCGATTTGGTCCACTTTAAAGTGGACCAAAACCCATGATTATCACTATTCGGGATGCCCTGCTGTGTGAAACCCTGCAGGTTGCCGATGTACATGCCTTGCCAGCAATCCCATGGGGCATCCTGACGAAGTGGGTTTCCACGCAACTCGTCGGTGTCGGTAGCAGATGGTTTAAGTGGACCTGGACTCACTGAATTGGTGATACATAATTTATTAGAATTTATTACCCTTTGGCTGTTTTTGCATTCCACAATGTGTATTGGAAACGCACCTTTGCACTTTAGCACTAAAGCACTTTCTTAAATGGGCATTTGTCAAGGGATACCCTCAATTCACCATTTACCTCCTATTTAGGTTCTGCCTCACTTTCTTATAGCTGATAACTATTCTGTCTGCACATATTAGCTGTATTTGCACATACTCACAGCTTTTCCTACTATCACATATAGTCCAGCGTATTCCATTACAATGCGTGGAAGGTATACCTACGGTATTTCTCTTTCTGTATAGCATCTAGTATATTCCTATGGCATCATGCCACTAGTCAGTCCTATATATCACCTTACCATTGAGCCTCACCCTAAATACAAGGAACTGCGCACAAGACACCACTATAAATTATTACTATTATAATGCTTACTCTCATAAGTACCCTTCAATCTTTTTTTACTCACCGATACCAAGCCCCATTATCAGGCATGTATCTTAGGCACAGGGTGAGCCTTGGTTGTGGTTCATGCATACCCTATCAACATATAAAAAATTGTCTACCCTTTTTTTTTCTTTTCCAATAATTGATTTTTTTTGTGTGAAATGGGCAATTCAATAATTGCCAAACCTACTAATCTGCATGTACTGAAAATCGAAATCATTGAACCAGCCTACCGGTATCTATTGGGATCAATTTTGATTTCCCGAACAGGAAGCAGCTGCCTTTCAAATCCACGTAACATTTATGTGATCATCTTTTTACCATTTCAGAGTGATATATAATAACCCTCCTATGATAATGATAAATGTATATTTTCTCTATTTGATGTATAGAAAACTTTCCTTTATCAATCTTTTTATTGTGCATATTCTGAACATCATTCTATTAGCATAATACTGTTCATACACAGAAGTATAGAAAACATTTTGAGTCCTAGCAGACACTGAGGAAGCTTGATAAAGGCGAAACCAGTCTGCTCTGCAGGACCCTGTGAATCTTCTGCATATATTTTTCTGGAGTTATGACAAAAACATTTTTTAAATAAATTTCTGCATGTTACATTGAGATCTGACTGTTGTAAATTTTAATGATTGAAGAAATAATAAAACGCTTGACATTTTGGAAAATGATTTATTGTTTTGTACATTGAGGCGAGGTTGGTTTAGCCATGGTGAGCCCCATAGAAACTTTTACAGGCTAGGGAGATGGTCCATAACTTCCTCGCCTAACCAATATTTACTGTATTCCATTAAACACTGTGAAGGGCATATTAAAGTGGACCAACACCCACCGCTGATCGGCCCGGAAATATATAAGATTCCCGGGCCGATCAGCTCCCTCCCCGCAGGGCATCCGAAATCGGGATGCCCCGCTGTGTGAAACCCCCCGGACGCCCACAAACCTTACCTTCTCCCCGATCCAACGGCGCATGCGTGGGTCGTCGTTGGTGGTGAGGTGAGTTTTTTTGGGCTTTCTGGGGGGTTTCATACAGCGGGGCACCCCCGATCGGGGTGCCCCGCGGAAGTGGACCAACACCCAGGATAGTGAAAATCCTGGGTGTTGGTCCACTTTAATTCAACAAACCTAATATACTTATATAGTCCATAAGTGTCCACTTGCACCACCCGTAATTGTGGTTTGTTTTATTTACTTTTAATTGTGTCTTTTTAACCGAGTATGTTCTTGTAGATTCAACTTTAATAAAATTTAGGGAAACCGTGGGCAGACCCCTTGTTCTCCAGGGTTCAGAGATTTTTCTAGTTTCGTTCGGTCTTCCAAAGGGAGTGAAACATACGCGTAACAAAGAACACAGACAGCCAGCGTGTTCCAAGCTACACGGGATAGCGCTCTCTGCTCCCCGCCCAGTGACATTTAATTTTTATATCGAAGTAAAAAAATACAGCACACGTCATCTATTGGACATCATCATATAGGGGGAAAAATCTAATTACTGGCTCAGTGATTGGTCATCACAGCTAAAACTGATATTCTTAAGAATGTTAGTGACGCCTAGGGGGCCGGACATAATAAGGTGTTGTCCGGCTCCTCAGCGCCATCTTGTTCACAGTAATGTGTTAATAGCAGCGTGCTTCATTAACTTTATTGCTCTAATTCAGTACAAGCAAAGGAAAGAATCAGCGCAGAGGTAAGTGGCTTAATGAGGGTTTATTTCATCTTTATTAGCCACTATAGCATACAATGCAAAGAGGAATCTATTTTTTTAATGGAGAGGAAATGTTCAGAAATACATTCATTTTATTGATTCTGACCTCCATCCATCACACTGCTACTTCTTAAGGTCTCATCTGGCCAACACCAGTAGTGTCAGTACTTTAGCTGTGCGGGCATCCCAACTTATTATGTGGCCAGCGGGCTTGGCAGATCAGCCAATCGGCAATCCCAAATCTGGCTATGGCGGTGAGCCTGCTGCATTGCCCGAGGTACGTGTGTGTGGGGGTGGTTTAGAGCAATTTGGTCCACTTTAAAGTGGACCAAAAGCCATACTTATCACTATTTGGGATGTCCTGCTGTGTGAAACCCTGCAGGTTGCCGATGTACATGTCTTTCCAGATATCCCACGGCGCGGCTCTACTCTAATCAGCTCTTTTGCCCACGGATATAAACGAGCAACTAAAGAGCGGAATGGAGGCTTAGCTTCTTTTGCGATCTGTGGTGGCACCCCCTGCATCCCTCCACAGCCGGCTGCACATTCACCTTTGGATCGCCAGTGATGTTTAATGGACAACCAACGGGGTTACATGTAGCGGGGCATCCCAAATAGTGAAAATCACAGGTTCTGGTCCACTTTAAACCCTCTAAACCACCCCATGCATCCTAGCTAACCGGCCCCAAACCAGGCGATGCTGCAGACTCACCGATGGAGCGGGGTGTTTCACATAGCGGGACGTCCCAATATGGGATGCCCCAGGGGGAAGACCAGCGGCTGGCCCTGGAGTCTTTTAGATTTGTTCCACTTAAAACCAATTCCTCAAGCACACCTAAGCTATACAGGATGTTCCTGACCAATATTGCTAGAGCGATTTGGGATGCCCGGCTGTGTGAAAGCCCCCCCCCACCAGCATCACCAATAAGCTTACCCCATGTGCAGGCCTCACACAGCACTCCCCTAGCTTAGGTGCTTACAGGGGAGCGGCCAGCAGAAGGCGTCCGGCAATCGCTTCCATTCGGGAGTGAATATTCACAGTGGCGAAGTGCAACAAGAAAAAACTGACCTTGCACCACCTAAGAAATACCTGAAAAATGGGAAAGGTGTGCCAAGAAGGAATGCCCTATTGACCAAACAATTCAACCAGCAATTGTGGCCCCAATAACCACAAAAATGCAATCCCAAGTCAGCACCACCAGCCCAAGGAAAAATCACAGACCAATATTCGACATAATATTTGCAAATTTATTTACGTTAAAAAATAACTCCTAGCAATTTAAAAATCATCAGAAAAACATTCTCCCTGCAGGGACATCAAAGTACATGAGTGAAACATATAAAAATGCCAAGCACACACCAATGCTGTGTAATCAGTACAATTAATCCACAATATATGACAAAAAGTGCTTGTGCCTATTTAAGGTGCCTAAATAAGGTGCTGATATTAATCCAGAAATCCAGAAATCGAAACTCTTTAAAGTGCATAGAAAAGAGAAAACAACATGGAATAAAATCACCCTTTAGTGTTGGTCAATGATGTCCCTGCTGTACAGTGGCGAAGCACCCGTGCATGCGCTGCGGGCAGGGATGTATTTACCATTAGGCAACCCTAGGCACGTGCCTAGGGTGGTAACCTGGAAGGGGGGGAGGACACTGCCCTTACTACTGTAGTAAAGAAAAATTAAATCATATAGCCAGAACATGAATGCCTCCTAACAAACACCCCCCAGCCACAGAAGGATGCAGAGTGTATTTGTGTGAAGGGGAAGGCAATGGGTTGAACGCTGGCCCATCCTGTATGTCAGAACGCAGTGAAAGATGGAACTTGCATGTCTGCTCCTCTGCATTTCCCCCTTTGTGCCCTGCTACACATATATTCTCTGCATCTAGCCCATTGCACCCTTTCCCCTTACAGTTTTTTTTTTTAATATGGACCGTGACCTAACTTAAAAAAAGAGGGCGCAAGCACTTAAAAGTGCCTAGGGCACCATGAACACCAAATACATCCGTGGCTGCGGGGCATCACTGGAGGGGAGTAAAGAAGCCAGGCGTCAATTACCTTAAAACGTAGCTGTTCCTAACAGTCCTCACTCCCATTAGAAGCCCGTTCCCGGAAACCATTCCATCCGATTTGTCCATCTTGGAAGTCAAAAAGTTAAGGTAACTGGAACGAAGGAGAAAATTCCATATGAAACGTGAGAGAGGACTAATCACATACCTTCCAACTTTTCAGGGTGGGTAAGGAGGGACAATTGTTAAATTAGGCCACGCCCCCTCATTGAGGGATGGATAGGAGATACATTGTAACAGTTAAAACAATAAAAACACTTTGAATAGGCGAATGAATCATTTATTGCTGCAGATCTGCATGTTACACCTCAAAGAGGGACAATATGTAAATAAAGCCCCGCCCCCTCATTGAGGGATGGATGAAGCCACGCCCCCTCATTGAGGGATGGATAGGAGATACATTGTAACAGTTACAACAATAGAAACACTTTGAATAGGCAAATGGATCATTTATTGTTGCAGATCTAGGGGGAAAAATGAGAACAAGGGACAGGGGGACATGGATTCCAAAGAGGGACAGTCCCTCCAAGTCAGGGACACTTGGGAGGTATGTTATCACTGTGACGATCATTTCTTAAAGCGGACCTACAGCCAAAACTGAGCGCGGTCTGCTAGGTCTGGGCACACATACTCACCTTTATTTTACCTGCGGTTGATCCGCCACACTCTGGTTCAATACAATGAGACCAAGGATCAGCTGGAAGCCCTGCTTTTTAATGAGCCAAGGAAACCCTAAACAGGCTTTAATACTCACCTCATCCTCTGGAAGGGCAGTTCTCAAATAGCACTCAGTGCGGGAAGGAAAAAAATTCTGCCCCCTCCTCACCAGTCCTATGGTGCTGCTGTTGTCCCGTACAGTTATGTGCCATGCTGTGCCTGTACTTTAGTAGTTGGTAGTGAACCCTGCCTATGAATGAACCCAATATGGGGGAAGAGGGGCCTGTCTTATGGCCGGCACCACTAACAGTGCCCCCTCCCCATGACTGAGCCCAGTATGGGGGATTAGAGGCCTGTCTTATGGCCGGCACCACTAACAGTGCCCCCTCCCCATGACTGAGCCCAATATGGGGGATGAGGAGCCTGTCTTATGGCCGGCACCACTAACAGTGCCCCCTGCCCATGACTGCGCCCAATATGGGGGATGAGGGGCCTGTCTTATGGCCACCACTAACAGTGCCCCCTGCCCATGAATGAACCCAATATGGGGGATGAGGGGCCTGTCTTATGGCCGGCACCACTAACAGTGGCCCTGACCCATGACTGAACCCAATATGGGGGATGAGGGGCCTGTCTTATGGCCACCACTAACAGTGCCCCCTGCCCATGAATGAACCCAATATGGGGGATGAGGGGCCTGTCTTATGGCCGGCACCACTAACAGTGGCCCTGACCCATGACTGCGCCCAATATGGGGGATGAGGGGCCTGTCTTATGGCCAGCACTAACAGTGCCCCCTGCCCATGACTGAGCCCAATATGGGGGATGAGGGGCCTGTCTTATGGCCAGCACTAACAGTGCCCCCTTCCCATGACTGAGCCCAATATGGAGGGATGAGGGGCCTGTCCTATGGCCACCACTAACAGCGCCCCTGCCCATGACTGAGCCCAATATGGGGGATGAGGGGCCTGTCTTATGGCCTGCACCACTAACAGTGCCCCCTCCCCATGACTGAGCCCAATATGGAGGGATGAGGGGCCTGTCTTATTGCTGCACCACTAACAGTGCCCCCTGCCCATGACTGAGCCCAATATGGAGGGATGAGGGGCCTGTCTTATGGCCACCACCACTAACAGTGCCCCCTCCCCATGACTGCGCCCAATATGGGGGATGAGGGGCCTGTCTTATGGCCACCACTAACAGTGCCCCCTGCCCATGACTGAGCCCAATATGGGGGATGAGGGGCCTGTCTTATGGCCACCACTAACAGTGCCCCCTGCCCATGACTGAGCCCAATATGGGGGATTAGAGGCCTGTCTTATGGCCGACACCACTAACAGTGCCCCCTGCCCATGACTGAGCCCAATATGGGGGATGAGGAGCCTGTCTTATGGCTGGCACCACTAACAGTGCCCCCTCCCCATGACTGCGCCCAATATGGGGGATGAGGGGCCTGTCTTATGGCCGACACCACTAACAGTGCCCCCTCCCCATGACTGAGCCCAATATGGGGGATGAGGAGCCTGTCTTATGGCTGGCACCACTAACAGTGCCCCCTCCCCATGACTGCGCCCAATATGGGGGATGAGGGGCCTGTCTTATGGCCACCACTAACAGTGCCCCCTGCCCATGAATGAACCCAATATGGGGGATGAGGGGCCTGTCTTATGGCCGGCACCACTAACAGTGGCCCTGACCCATGACTGCGCCCAATATGGGGGATGAGGGGCCTGTCTTATGGCCAGCACTAACAGTGCCCCCTGCCCATGACTGAGCCCAATATGGGGGATGAGGGGCCTGTCTTATGGCCTGCACCACTAACAGTGCCCCCTCCCCATGACTGAGCCCAATATGGAGGGATGAGGGGCCTGTCCTATGGCCACCACTAACAGCGCCCCTGCCCATGACTGAGCCCAATATGGGGGATGAGGGGCCTGTCTTATGGCCTGCACCACTAACAGTGCCCCCTCCCCATGACTGAGCCCAATATGGAGGGATGAGGGGCCTGTCTTATGGCTGCACCACTAACAGTGCCCCCTGCCCATGACTGAGCCCAATATGGAGGGATGAGGGGCCTGTCTTATGGCTGCACCACTAACAGTGCCCCCTGCCCATGACTGAGCCCAATATGGGGATGAGGGGCCTGTCTTATGGCCGGCACCACTAACAGTGCCCCCTCCCCCTGACTGAGCACAATATGGGGGATGAGGGGCCTGTCTTATGGATGCACCACTAACAGTGCCCCCTCCCCATGACTGAGCCCAATATGGAGGGATGAGGGGCCTGTCTTATGGCTGCACCACTAACAGTGCCCCCTGCCCATGACTGAGCCCAATATGGGGGATGAGGGGCCTGTCTTATGGTCGACACCACTAACAGTGGCCCTGACCCATGACTGAGCCCAATATGGGGGATGAGGGGCCTGTCTTATGGCCGGCACCACTAACAGTGGCCCTGACCCATGACTGAGCCCAATATGGGGGATGAGGGGCCTGTCTTATGGTCGACACCACTAACAGTGGCCCTGACTCACCTGCAGAATTCGGGATGGCTGGGGTAAATGTCTGTGGCACCTTGTGTGACTGGCCTGTGCGCCCCCCCACCCCTAGAAACAGGCCTGTCCTCTGATACAGAAACCATTGCCAGCCGATCCTCTGCTTTAGCAGGAGATCAAACCCTGTTGGCGGAAGGTGTGAAACTGGTGGGTAATTTAGCCCACTTTTCTGGCATCCTAGAGCAACGGTTCTCAGCATTTTTCCCGCCCTAGTAACAAGAGGATCCAATCGAGTCCCCCCCCCCCCCAAGGAGGAGCATTGTAGCACTTTTAAAGCAAGAAAGAATACCATTTGACTGTTATATAATAATATACCAGACCTGTCGGCTCGCCCTGGTGGTGCGCCCCTGACAGGGGCATCCCGACAGGGAGGTAGGAGGTTTAGCGAACCTGAATCTGCTGTGAGCTCTGTGCCAGGTAGGGTCCAGGTCGCCCCATTTTTTAATTTGGACCAAGACTGGCCCTAGCGCTTATATTAAAGTGGACCAAAACCCACGTCGATCGGCCTGGGAATCTATAAGATCTGATCGATTCCCTTTCCCCGGGGCATCCAAAATCGGGATGCCCTGCTATGTGAAACCCTCCAGGTTACCCATACACTCACCCTCTATTCCAGTCCAACGGCGCATGCGCAATCCACAATCTCTCTAGCAGGGCGGGCGCCCGCGTCAGGCATTTGTGAATGGAGAACCCGGTGTTTAGGAGACATAGAGCTCTGGCCGAGAGTAGAAGCAGGAAGCAGATGCAGCATGCAGAGGAGGTGCATGGATGGATAGAGCTTAGTGTCCCTGCTAACAGAGTTGCCTGGGAGGGTTTAGGTCTACTTTAAGACGGGGTGTCTAACCCTCACCCACTCCTCGCATGCAACGTCATGGGCGAGGCTCCCCGATAATATTTTCAGATGCTGAAACTCTCACCACAAAGGCCGCCAGGCCCAACGCCTGGAGCCGACCTGTAATGTGCTACCACGACGTGAGCTCACGTGATAGAGAACAATGACGCGATGATACAATTAATTAGAATACAAAGGAAAGAAGAAAAAAAAAAGAAAGGCAAACAAAGAAACAAACAAAGAAGGGATGATACAATTAATTAGAATACAAAGGAAAGAAGAAAAAAAAAAAAGAAAGGCAAACAAAGAAACAAACAAAGAAGGGATGATACAATTAATTAGAATACAAAGGAAAGAGGAAAAAAAAAGAAAGACAAAGAAACAAACAAAGAAGGGATGATACAATTAATTAGAATACAATGGAAAGAGGAAAAAAAAAGAAAGACAATGAAAAAACAAAGAAGCGATGACACAATTAATTAGAATACAAAAGAAAGAAGAAAAAAAAGAAAGACAATGAAAAAACAAAGAAGCGATGATACAATTAATTAGAATACAAAGGAAAGAGGAAAAAAAAGAAAAGACAAACAAAGATACAAACAAAGAAGCGATGATACAATTAATTAGAATACAAAGGAAAGAAGAAAAAAAAGAAAAGACAAACAAAGAAACAAACAAAGAAGCGATGATACAATTATTTAGAATACAAAGGAAAGAAGAAAAAAAAAAAAAGAAAGACAAACAAAGAAGCGATGATACAATTAATTAGAATACAAAGGAAAGAAGAAAAAAAGAAAGACAAAGAAGCGATGATACAATTAATTAGAATACAAAGGAAAGAAGAAAAAAAAAAGAAAGACAAACAAAGAAGCGATGATACAATTAATTAGAATACAAAGGAAAGAAGAAAGACAAAGAAGCGATGATACAATTAATTAGAATACAAAGGAAAGAAGAAAAAAAGAAAGACAAACAAAGAAGCGATGATACAATTAATTAGAATACAAAGGAAAGAAGAAAAAAAGAAAGACAAAGAAGCGATGATACAATTAATTAGAATACAAAAGAAAGAAGAAAAAAAAGGAAAGACAAACAAACAAACAAACAAGCGATGATACAATTAATTAGAATACAAAGGAAAAAAGAAAAAAAAGAAAGACAAACAAAAAAAAAAAAAACAAAGAAGCGATGATACAATAAATTAGAATACAAAGGAATGAAGAAAAAAAGAAAGACAAAGAAAGAAAAACAAAACAGTTCTATAATGAGGGGTGGAAACTTAACTGTATATTTAGATGGGAAACAGAGAGCAGAATGGGGATGTGACCTGGAATCCCCCCCCCCCGCCCCCGCCCGTGACTTCCACCAACGCGCCTCGCTTTCACTTCTTCATCAGGTGACAGGTTACCTGCACCACAAAGCCCAGCAATCCCACCGATGGGTTTATGCATTTGCCAGACTTGTGACGAGCCATCAAAAGGACCTCAAGAAGGCTAACGTCAGGACACTCCCACCCCATTTAGTAGCCTCATTACATAGCTCCCAAGTGTCCCCTGATTTGGAGGGACTGTCCCTCTTTGGAGTCCATGCCCCCCTGTCCCTTGTTGTTCTCATTTGTCCCTCTTTGAGGTGTAACATGCAGATCTGCAGCAATAAATGATTCATTTGCTCATTCAAAGTGTTTATTTTGTTTAACTGTTACATCCTATCTCCTATCCATCAATCAATGAGGGGGCGTGGCTTCATACATCCCTCAATGAGGGGGTGTGGCTTCATTTACATAGTGTCCCTCTTTGAGGTGTAACATACAGATCTGCAGTAATAAATGATTCATTTGTCTATTCAAAGTGTTTCTATTGTTGTAACTGTTACAATGTATCTTCTATCCATCCCTCAATGAGGGGGCGTGGCTTCACCCATCCCTCAATGAGGTGGGCGTGGCTTCATCCATTCTCAATGAGGGGGCGTGGCCTAATTTAACAAACCTCCCTCTTTCTTACTCTGCATAGTTGGTAGGTATGCCCTATGCGGAAGCACAGTCGAAAACAACCTTCCAACTTTTCAGGGTGGGAAAGAGGGACAATTGTTAAATTAAGCCACGCCCCCTCATTGAAGGATGTATAGGCGATACATACCTCCCAAGTGTCCCTGATTTGGAGGGACTGTCCCTCTTTAGAGTCCATGTCCCCCTGTCCCTCGTTGTTCTCATTTGTCCCTCTTTGAGGTGTAACATGCAGATCTGCAGCAATAAATGATTCATTTCCCTATTCCAAGTGTTTCTATTGTTGTAACTGTTACAATGTATCTCCTATCCATCCCTCAATGAGGGGGCGTGGCTTCATCCATCCCTCAATGAGGGGGCGTGGCTTAATCCATCCCTCAATGAGGGGGCGTGACTTAATTTACATATTGTCCCTCTTTGAGGTGTAACATGCAGATCTGCAGCAATAAATGATGAATATCCCTATTCAAAATGTTTTTTTATTGTAACTGTTACAATGTATCTCCTATCCATCCCTCAATGAGGGGGCGTGGCTGCATCCATCCCTCAACGAGGGGGCGTGGCTTCATTTACATATTGTCCCTCTTTCTCACCCTAAAAAGTTGGAAGGTACGTCCACATACAGTATGTCTACTCTTCACGGCTACACGCTCCTCATCCTATGCCTCACTTAGTAGCCAAATATGCCTCCTCTTCCACCTCTTCCACTGAAGTAAGCAGCCACCTTCCTAGGAAGCCACATAAAACCTCTTCCCCCATTTAGCAGCCACGTACACCTCTGTGACCACACAGCCACAAAACTCAAGTGAGTAGCTACGTGTGCCTTCTCTTCCACCCCAGTAAGATAACACATGAAGCTCTTCCTCCCTTCTCCAGAGTTACATTCACCTTTTTCTCTGCCTCACTTAGCCACATGCACCTCTTAGCCCCCCCAATTAAGAAGCCTCATAAACCTCTTCCTCCTCCCCAATTAAGAAGCCTCATAAACCTCTTCCTCCTCCCCAATTAAGAAGCCTCATAAACCTCTTCCTCCTCCCCATTAAGAAGCCTCATAAACCTCTTCCTCCTCCCCAATTAAGTAGCCTCATAAACCTCTTCCTCCTCCCCAATTAAGAAGCCTCATAAACCTCTTCCTCCTCCCCATTAAGAAGCCTCATAAACCTCTTCCTCCTCCCCATTAAGAAGCCTCATAAACCTCTTCCTCCTCCCCATTAAGTAGCCTCATAAACCTCTTCCTCCTCCCCATTAAGAAGCCTCATAAACCTCTTCCTCCTCCCCAATTAAGAAGCCTCATAAACCTCTTCCTCCTCCCCAATTAAGTAGCCTCATAAACCTCTTCCTCCTCCCCATTAAGAAGCCTCATAAACCTCTTCCTCCTCCCCATTAAGAAGCCTCATAAACCTCTTCCTCCTCCCCATTAAGTAGCCTCATAAACCTCTTCCTCCTCCCCATTAAGTAGCCTCATAAACCTCTTCCTCCTCCCCATTAAGAAGCCTCATAAACCTCTTCCTCCTCCCCATTAAGTAGCCTCATAAACCTCTTCCTCCTCCCCATTAAGAAGCCTCATAAACCTCTTCCTCCTCCCCATTAAGAAGCCTCATAAACCTCTTCCTCCTCCCCATTAAGTAGCCTCATAAACCTCTTCCTCCTCCCCATTAAGAAGCCTCATAAACCTCTTCCTCCTCCCCATTAAGTAGCCTCATAAACCTCTTCCTCCTCCCCATTAAGAAGCCTCATAAACCTCTTCCTCCTCCCCATTAAGAAGCCTCATAAACCTCTTCCTCCTCCCCATTAAGAAGCCTCATAAACCTCTTCCTCCTCCCCATTAAGAAGCCTCATAAACCTCTTCCTCCTCCCCATTAAGAAGCCTCATAAACCTCTTCCTCCTCCCCATTAAGTAGCCTCATAAACCTCTTCCTCCTCCCCATTAAGAAGCCTCATAAACCTCTTCCTCCTCCCCATTAAGAAGCCTCATAAACCTCTTCCTCCTCCCCATTAAGAAGCCTCATAAACCTCTTCCTCCTCCCCATTAAGAAGCCTCATAAACCTCTTCCTCCTCCCCATTAAGAAGCCTCATAAACCTCTTCCTCCTCCCCATTAAGAAGCCTCATAAACCTCTTCCTCCTCCCCATTAAGAAGCCTCATAAACCTCTTCCTCCTCCCCATTAAGTAGCCTCATAAACCTCTTCCTCCTCCCCATTAAGAAGCCTCATAAACCTCTTCCTCCTCCCCATTAAGAAGCCTCATAAACCTCTTCCTCCTCCCCATTAAGAAGCCTCATAAACCTCTTCCTCCTCCCCATTAAGTAGCCTCATAAACCTCTTCCTCCTCCCCATTAAGTAGCTACATACAATTCAATAAGAAGCACATGCACCTCATCTTTACCTCAGTTAGTAATCACATACATTTCCTCTTCCACCCCATATAGTAATCACATACAGTACACCTCCTCCCCCACTTCAGCAAGCTGCCGAATATGTTTACTCTTCCACCCCACTGCACAGTTACATTCACCTTTTTTCTCTGCCTCACTTAGCCACTTGCACCTCTTCCACCCTCCTTAAGTAGCCACACACACATCTTCTTCCACCCCATTAAGAAGCCTCATAAAGCTCTTCCTCCTCCCCATTACGTAACTACATACAACTCAATAAGAAGCACATGCACCTCATCTTTACCTCACTTAGTAATCATGTACATTACCTCTTCCACCCCCAGTAAGTAGCCACATGCACCTTTTCTCCGCCCCATTTAGCAGTCACATATGCCTAATAAGAAGCCATATAAACATCTACCTCCACCCCATTGAGAAGCTACATACCCCTCCTCTTCCACCCCATATAGCAGTCACGTACAGTGCACCTCCTCTTCCGCTCTAGCAAGCTGCCAGCTATGTCTACTCTTCCACCCCACTCTATGGTTACATTCACCTCTTTCTCTGCCTCCCTTAGTCACATGCACCTCCTCTTCCACCTTGTTAACAAGCCATATAAACCTCCCTTACCCTATTTAATAGCTACATACACCTTCTCTTCCACCCCAGGAAGATAAGTCATGCACCCAAGCAAAGCGCCACATACACCTCAAAGGGGGCAATATGTTAATGAAGCCACACCCCACACCATTGAGGGATGGATGAAGCCACACTCTCTCATTGAGGGATAGATGAAGCCACACTCTCTCATTGAGGGATAGATGAAGCCACGCCCCCTCATTGAGGGATAGATGAAGCCACGCTCTCTCATTCAGGGATAGATGAAGTCACACTCTCTCATTGAGGGATAGATGAAGCCACACTCTGTCATTGAGGGATAGATGAAGCCACACTCTCTCATTGAGGGATAGATGAAGCCACGCCCCCTCATTGAGGGATAGATGAAGCCACGCTCTCTCATTCAGGGATAGATGAAGTCACACTCTCTCATTGAGGGATAGATGAAGCCACGCTCTATCATTGAGGGATAGATGAAGCCACGCTCTCTCATTGAGGGATAGATGAAGCCACGCTCTATCATTGAGGGATAGATGAAGCCACGCTCTCTCATTGAGGGATAGATGAAGCCACGCCCCCTCATTGAGGGATAGATGAAGCCACGCTCTCTCATTGAGGGATGGATGAAGCCACACTCTCTCATTGAGGGATAGATGAAGCCACGCTCTCTCATTGAGAGATAGATGAAGCCACGCTCTCTCATTGAGGGATGGATGAAGCCACACTCTCTCATTGAGGGATGGATGAAGCCACGCTCTCTCATTGAGGGATAGATGAAGCCACACTCTCTCATTGAGGGATGGATGAAGCCACGCTCTCTCATTGAGGGATAGATGAAGCCACACTCTCTCATTGAGGGATAGATGAAGCCACATTCTCTCATTGAGGGATAGATGAAGCCACGCTCTCTCATTGAGGGATGGATGAAGCCACACTCTCTCATTGAGGGATAGATGAAGCCACACTCTCTCATTGAGGGATAGATGAAGCCACGCTCTCTCATTGAGGGATAGATGAAGCCACGCTCTCTCATTGAGGGATAGATGAAGCCACGCTCTCTCATTGAGGGATAGATGAAGCCACGCTCTCTCATTGAGGGATAGATGAAGCCACACTCTCTCATTGAGGGATGGATGAAGCCACGCTCTCTCATTGAGGGATAGATGAAGCCACGCTCTCTCATTGAGGGATAGATGAAGCCACACTCTCTCATTGAGGGATGGATGAAGCCACGCTCTCTCATTGAGGGATAGATGAAGCCACACTCTCTCATTGAGGGATAGATGAAGCCACACTCTCTCATTGAGGGATAGATGAAGCCACACTCTCTCATTGAGGGATAGATGAAGCCACGCTCTCTCATTGAGGGATAGATGAAGCCACACTCTCTCATTGAGGGATAGATGAAGCCACGCTCTCTCATTGAGGGATAGATGAAGCCACGCTCTCTCATTGAGGGATAGATGAAGCCACACTCTCTCATTGAGGGATAGATGAAGCCAAACTCTCTCATTGAGGGATAGATGAAGCCACGCTCTCTCATTGAGAGATAGATGAAGCCACACTCTCTCATTGAGGGATGGATGAAGCCACACTCTCTCATTGAGGGATAGATGAAGCCACGCTCTCTCATTGAGGGATAGATGAAGCCACACTCTCTCATTGGGGGATAGATGAAGCCACGCTCTCTCATTGAGGGATAGATGAAGCCACGCTCTCTCATTGAGGGATAGATGAAGCCACACTTTCTCATTGAGGGATAGATGAAGCCACACTCTCTCATTGAGGGATGGATGAAGCCACGCTCTCTCATTGAGGGATAGATGAAGCCACGCTCTCTCATTGATGGATGGATGAAGCCACACTCTCTCATTGAGGGATAGATGAAGCCACGCTCTCTCATTGAGGGATGGATGAAGCCACGCTCTCTCATTGAGGGATAGATGAAGCCACGCTCTCTCATTGAGGGATAGATGAAGCCACACTCTCTCATTGAGGGATAGATGAAGCCACGCTCTCTCATTGAGGGATAGATGAAGCCACACTCTCTCATTGAGGGATAGATGAAGCCACACTCTCTCATTGAGGGATAGATGAAGCCACGCTCTCTCATTGAGGGATGGATGAAGCCACGCTCTCTCATTGAAAGATGGATGAATCCACGCCCCCCTCATTGAAAGATGGATGAAGCCACGCCCCCCCTCATTGAAAGATGGATGAAGCCACGCCCCCTCATTGAAAGATGGATGAAGCCACGCCCCCTCATTGAGGGATGATGAATCCATGCCTCCTCATTGAGGGATGAATGAAGCCACACCCTCTCATTGAGGGATAGATGAAGCCACACCCCCTCATTGAGGGATGGATGAAGCCACGCCCCCTCATTGAGGGATGGATAGGAGATACATTGTAACAGTTACAACAATAGAAACACTTTGAACAGGCAAATGAATCATTTATTGCTGCAGATCTGCATGTTACATTATTACTGTACATATTTATTTTAGTGTATTTATATATAATGATTTACCTGGAGAGAAAGCGGAGAAGCTCCGCCCACAATGCTGATGTCAGCCTGGACTCCAAAGTGTCACTTATCCCATGAACGGCTCCACATATGTCCCTCATTTCCTAGATCAGAAAAACAAGAGGGATAATAAGACTAATCCTGTCCCCGGGAGAATCATTAGCCTCCAGGCAATGGCAGTGATAAAGCAGCAAGGAAGCCTGTCCCATGTGCCTCTCCTCCATTTCCTGTACATGCTTCTTAGGCCCTTATTCATGAAGGGATAGCGCCAGGTAGCGCCTTGTAAATGAGAGGTAGCGACAGGTGAATGCCGGACACGGCAGCAATTACACATTTATCAAGCGGATCCTGGTGAGCGACTGGGATAGCGCCATGTAGCGTCTGATTCATCATTATCACAGCCTCAGCGAACAACGTCGGCGTTCAGCCTTGCACAGACCTCTCGCTACCTGTCGCTCTCCCATACACTTCAATGGACGATCCTTTTCTTCTCTTTAAATGGGCTTTTTGTTTTGTTTTTTCTTTAAAACTCAAATAATTCTGTGACCTCTCATGGTCTAGAAAAAGACATTTTTTAAAATATTTTTCATGTTTTATATATTTCCTCAGAAATGACATCACAGCTCTGCCATTAAAGTGTCATGTTACAATGTTGTTACAATGTAATTCCATATGTTTTCGCTTTGTTACTGGTGGATAGATGCTGAAAAACAGACTTTAATCACACCGCCTCCTGCGCTCTGGGCTTCAGAGAAGCATTTTTCAGCGCCAGAGATTTGTGAGGCTGTTTTTTTGCTGAATATGGTGTGAGTCGGTCGCACTGACCAGTCGCTAACATGCGCTCCCATACAGCGCTGTACTGGTCAAATAGCGACTCCTCACAATGTATTCATCAGTACTGCACAGCAACTGAGGCGCTCTGAACTAGCAACCCACGGCCGAGCACAGCGACTACTAGCGGGCGCTCTGAAAATGCCGCTACAGACGCTCATCTGTCGCTACCTGGCGTTAGTGATGAATCAGCCTGTCTGTTTTCCCCCCTTTCCCTTCCATTTCCCAGTGACTACCTACAAATGTGGTCGCACATCCGCCCCCTGTCCCTCACCGCTCCCAGCATGCCTCATTATTGCCATTGCCTGGGGGGGGAGGTCCCTTTAACCAGGACCGGCATCAGGACTAGGCTTAGCAGGGCGGGTGCCGGGGCTCCTGCAGCTTGGAAAGGCCCAACTCATATGATGGTCATGTGACACACCTCTACCCAATGGTGAGCAGGTCATTCCTCTCCCCAGGCAGCGCCTATGCAATATGCAGGGCGTGCAGTAACCAGGACCGGACATAAGGAGACCTTCTTTCTATTCGCTCTCGCTTTCCTTCTGTCATTCCTTTTTTTCTTTTTCTTTAATTCTGTGTCATTTCTTCTTCTTTCTATCATTCCTTCTTTTCTTTCTTACTTTTTTCTCTTTCCTTCAATTCTTTCATTCTTTCTTATTCCTTCTTTTATTTCTTTCATTCATTCGTTCTTCCTCTCTCATTCCTTCTTTCTTTCTTTCTTTCTCATTCCTTCTTTCTTTCTCATTCCTTCCTTCTTTCTTTCTCATCCCTTCTAATATTTCTTTCATTCTTCGTTCTTTCTAATTTCTTCTTTTATTTCTTTCATTCATTCGTTCTTCCTCTCTCATTCCTTCTTTCTTTCTTTCTCATTCCTTCTTTCTTTCTCTTTCTTTCTTTCTTTCTTTGTTTCTTTCTTTCTTTCTTTCTCATTCCTTCTTTCTTTCTTTCTTTCTCATCCCTTCTATTATTTCTTTCATTCTTCGTTCTTCCTCATTCCTTCTTTTATTTCTTTCATTCTTTCTTATTCCTTCTTTTGTTTCTTTCATTCATTTGTTCTTTTGCTCTCATCGCCTCTTTTCATTATTTCTTTCTAATTCTTTCTTTTATTTCTGCATCACACCATTTCTTTTTTTCTTTCTTTGTCATTACTTCAATTCTTTCATTCTTTCTTATTCCTTTTTTCTTTCTTTCATTCATTCATTCTTTCTCATTGATCCTTTTATTTCTTTCCTTCTTTCTTTCTTTCTTTCTTTCTTTCTAATTCCTTCTTTTATTTCTTTCTTTCTCTCTTATTCCTTCTTTTCTTTCTTTCTTTCTTTCTTTCTCTCTCTCATATCTTCTATTATTTCTTTCATTGTTTTTGTTCTTTCTCATTCCCTTTTTTATTTCTGCATCACGTCAATTCTTTTTTTTTCTTTCTTTCTTTCAATTCATTTTTTCTTTCTTTCTTCTGCTCTGGGGTCTCAGGGATCTCTGAGGGTAGGTCCCTAAACGTGGACTTTGCCTTTAAGGGGAAAACTGCAACAAGGGGCGATACCTTCCACACCTGCAGCTTTACCGTCACGTGTGTCACTCAGGGGCCCCGCTCAGGCCGTGTCACCCAGGGGCCCCGCTCAGGCCGCGTCACTCAGGGGCCCCGCTCAGGCCGCGTCACCCAGGGGCCCCGCTCAGGCCGCGTCACTCAGGGGCCCCGCTCAGGCCGCGTCACCCAGGGGCCCCGCTCAGGCCGCGTCACTCAGGGGCCCCGCTCAGGCCGCGTCACTCAGGGGCCCCGCTCAGGCCGTGTCACCCAGGGGCCCCGCTCAGGCCGCGTCACTCAGGGGCCCCGCTCAGGCCGTGTCACCCAGGGGCCCCGCTTAGGCCGCGTCACTCAGGGGCCCCGCTCAGGCCGTGTCACTCAGGGGCCCCGCTCAGGCCGTGTCACCCAGGGGCCCCGCTCAGGCCGCGTCACTCAGGGGCCCCGCTCAGGCCGTGTCACCCAGGGGCCCCGCTCAGGCCGCGTCACTCAGGGGCCCCGCTCAGGCCGCGTCACTCAGGGGCCCGCATAACCCTGGATCCGGCCCCGCCTTTACCATATGCGCTATAACTGTATCTACGTACCGATTGGATGTCAGAGAAGCAATGGTGCGAGCCGCCTCTGGGGGCGGAGTTCCATAAAATCTCCCTTTGTAGGATTTCCTTCAGAGCTCCTCGAATGGCTTCCTGTAATAACAAATCATATATTAATAATAATGAATAATATTAAATATAATAATAATAAATAATATAATAATAATATTAAATATAATAATAATAATATCAATTAATAATATTAAATATATTTATAATAATAATAAATATTAAATATAATAATAATATTAATATAATAGTTAATAATATAATCTATAGCATCTCTATGGCATCGGAATCAATGCTTACACCAGATGAGATGCCCCCAAAATAATCCGCCCAATCAGAGACCGGTGCCTGATTCTGATTGGGCGCTGGGCTCATTCACAACCCGTTTGCTCAGGAGGAGGTGCGGGTGACCAGGAGCGGGGGGGCACTGGCAACCTACCCGCCTCTCCCCTTCAGGGTGGCAAGTTGTGACCCCCCTGCCCTCCTATCTGGTGAAGGGTTCCCTTGGACCCATTTCACATTTACATGCAACATGTATTGCAACAAGAACAACATCTGTATTGAAATAAAAGCGACATTAAAGAGGACCAAAATCCACATCTGACGGCCCTGAAATCTATAAGATTCCCTCCACCCAGGGTATCCAGAATCGGGATGTCCCGCTGTGTGATACCCCCCCAGGTCGTCCAGTATACTCACCTTATTTCCCGGTTCAACGCCGCTGCAATCCCTTTAGCAAGGCACGTGCCCGCGCCAGGCATTTGGGAATGGTCTGCGTGGGCATGCTCCCTGTTAGAGGGATGCGGGTGCGCTGATTGGATGAGAGACCACTCATGTGATAGCCATAGGGAGACACACAGCGGGGCATCCCAAATCGGGGAACACCAGAAAGGTGAGTATCCTGGGTGAGCCATGGGGAGACACACAGCGGGGCATCCCAAATCGGGGAACACCAGAAAGGTGAGTATCCTGGGTGAACCATGGGGAGACACACAGCGAGGCATCCCAAATCGGGGAACACCAGAAAGGTGAGTATCCTGGGTGAGCCATGGGGAGACACACAGCGGGGCATCCCAAATCGGGGAACACCAGAAAGGTGAGTATCCTGGGTGAACCATGGGGAGACACACAGCGAGGCATCCCAAATCGGGGAACACCAGAAAGGTGAGTATCCTGGGTGAGCCATGGGGAGACACACAGCGGGGCATCCCAAATCGGAGAACACCAGAAAGGTGAGTATCCTGGGTGAACCATGGGGAGACACACAGCGGGGCATCCCAAATCGGGGAACACCAGAAAGGTGAGTATCCTGGGTGAACCATGGGGAGACACACAGCGGGGCATCCCAAATCGGGGAACACCAGAAAGGTGAGTATCCTGGGTGAACCATGGGGAGACACACAGCGGGGCATCCCAAATCGGGGAACACCAGAAAGGTGAGTATCCCGGGTGAACCATGGGGAGACACACAGCGGGGCATCCCAAATCGGGGAACACCAGAAAGGTGAGTATCCTGGGTGAACCATGGGGAGACACACAGCGGGGCATCCCAAATCGGGGAACACCAGAAAGGTGAGTATCCTGGGTGAACCATGGGGAGACACACAGCGGGGCATCCCAAATCGGGGAACACCAGAAAGGTGAGTATCCTGGGTGAGCCATGGGGAGACACAGTGGGGCATCCCAAATCGGGGAACACCAGAAAGGTGAGTATCCTGGGTGAGCCATGGGGAGACACAGCGGGGCATCCCAAATCGGGGAACACCAGAAAGGTGAGTATCCTGGGTGAACCATGGGGAGACACAAAGCGGGGCATCCCAAACTGGGGAACACCAGAAAGGTGAGTATCCTGGGTGAGCCATGGGGAGACACACAGCGGGGCATCCCAATTCGGGGAACACCAGAAAGGTGAGTATCCTGGGTGAACCATGAGGAGACACACAGCGGGGCATCCCAAATCAGGGAACACCAGAAAGGTGAGTATCCTGGGTAAGCCATGGGGAGACACACAGGGGGGCATCCCAAATCGGGGAACACCTGAAAGGTGAGTATCCTGGGTGAACCATGAGGAGACACACAGCGGGGCATCCCAAGTCGGGGAACACCAGAAAGGTGAGTATCCTGGGCGAGCCATGGGGAGGCACAAAGCAGGGCATCCCAAATCGGGGAACACCAGAAAGGTAAGTATCATGGGCTAACCATGGGGATATACACAGCGGGGCATCCCAAGTCGGGGAACACCAGAAAGGTGAGTATCTTGGGTGAACCATGGGGAGGCACACAGCGGGGCATCCCAAATCAGGATGAGAGGAACAACCCCTGGGAGAATTTAAGAGGAACAATACCTGGGAGCTTCAAAGTTGCAGGGCACTGAAACAAAGTTTCCCCGATGTAATGATGTACAAAGGTTGTGCACACCTCCACCCTATCGGCGCCCCCTCCTGGGCAAGTGTGGAAGAGCCTGGGGCCCCTTGGCATCGCTCAAGGACTGTATATTAAGCCTCTGTTTTTTTGGCTCTCTGTAATACAAAGCTCCACTGAAAAGAACTCGGGGTGGGTGGGATGGGGATCTGCAGCCCACCTGAACACAGAGGGTTTAGGTCCACTTTAAGCAGCATCAGACATTGCAGGCTCACGCTCAGCTCTCTTGGGATGACAGCGCATTTTATTTGGTTACTAAATTGAGGCAATTGCGTAATCGCAGCGATTAATACGCACCCAGCAATTACTCCCCCCTCTGTGTGTTATTGGGCTGCAGGGCACACCTGACCTCATTAATACATGTGGGTAGGTGTGCGTGGGTATTTCCAGTATACCATACGTGGGGTCATAGCGGGGAATTACAGCACGGCTCATTTTACATTTCCTTATCTCTAATATTACTTACCTACCAGGGACGCCATAATTCTACATTTACTTTTGGGGAAACAAAGCACAGAACCAGATCCTAGTGCCATTTAGAACTATAAAGGAGACCCACAGCGGACTGGAACAGAAACCACTGACACCCTGGCATAGGACATTACTGCCCCTACGTGGGGGTGAGGCAACTATTAAAACCTCATCCAGGTGCAGCAGGTGATTTCATTCATTGACTATGAAAATGGTGCGGACCAAAATCCTATGACATCAGGTGTATTACAATAGCACTTACCTGCCCTGAAGACACGATCCTGTTCCCGTTGTCAGAAAACCACTGTTCGAATAGAATAGGATCAAAATCCTCAGCCCCTTGCTGGAGATTGTACAACCTAAAATGAAATGGAGACATTGATTTTTTTTCAGCTGCTGTCTATTTTGGCTGCAGTTTAATTTATTAAAGTAGAACAAAATCCATGAACATGCCTCCCTGCCCCTCCTCCAACTGAGATGTGTCCTGAACTCCATGAACATGCCTCCCTGTCCCTCCTCCAACTGGGATGTGTCCTGAGCTCCATGAACCTGCCTCCCCACACCTCCACCAAATGAGATGTGTCCTGAGCTCCATAAACTTTCCTCCCTGCACCTCCTCCACATGAAATGAGTCCTGAGCTCCATGAACTTGCCTCCCTGCACCTCCTTCAACTTAGATGTGTCCTGAGCTCCATGAACTTGCCTCCCCACACCTCCTCCAACTGAAATGAATCCTGAGCTCCATGAACTTGCCTTCCCACACCTCTTCCAACTGAGATGTATCCTGAGCTCCATGAACTTGCCTCCCTGCACCTCCTCCAACTGAGATTTGTCCTGAGCTCCATAAACTTGCTTCCCCGCACCTCCTCCAACTTAGGTGTATGCTGAGCTCCATGAACTTGCCTCCCGGCTCCTCCTCCAACTGCGATGTGTTCTGAGCTCCATGAACGTGCCTCCCTACAACTCCTCCAACTGATATGTGTCCTGAGCTTCATGAACTTGCCTCCCTACACCTCCTCCAACTGAGATGTGTCCTGAGCTCCGTGAACTTGCCTCCCTGCACCTCCTCCAACTAAGATGTGTTGTGAGCTCCATGAACTTGCCTCCCTGCACCTCCTCCAACTGAAATGAATCCTGAGCTCCATGAATTGCCTCCCTGCACCTTCTCCAACTGAGATATGTCCAGAGCTCCATGAACTTGCCTCCCTGCACATCCTGTAACTGAAATGTGTCCTGAGCTCTATGAACTTGCCTCCCCACACCTCCTCTAACTGAGATGTGTCCTGAGCTCCATAAACTTGCCTCCCTGAACCTCCTCCAACTGAAATGAATCCTGAGCTCCATGAACTTGCCTCCGCACACCTCCTCCAACTGAAATTAATCCTGAGCTCCATGAACTTGCCTCCCTGCACATCCTGTAACTGAGATGTGTCCTGAGCTCCACGAACTTGCCTCCCTGCACCTCCTCCAACTGAGATGTGTCCTGAGCTCCATGAACTTGCCTCCCTGCACATCCTGTAACTGAGATGTGTCCTGAGCTCTATGAACTTGCCTCCCCACACCTCCTCCAACAGAGATGTGTCCTGAGCTCCATAATCTTGCCTCCCTGCACCTCCTCCAACTGAAATGAATCCCGAGCTCCATGAACTTGCCTCCGCACACCTCCTCCAACTGAAATGAATCCTGAGCTCCATGAACTTGCCTCCCTGCACATCCTGTAATTGAGATGTGTCCTGAGCTCCACGAACTTGCCTCCCCGCACCTCCTCCAACTGAGTTGTGTCCTGAGCTCCATGAACTTGCCTCCCTGCACATCCTGTAACTGAGATGTGTCCTGAGCTCCATGAACTTGCCTCCCCGCACCACTTCCAACTGAGATGTGTCCTGAGCTCCATGAACTTGCATCCCCGCACCTCCTCCAAATGAGATGTGTCCTGAGCTCCATGAACTTGCTTTCCCACACCTCCTCCAACTGAGATGTGTCCTGAGCTCCATGAACATGCCTTCCTGTACCTCCTCGACATGAGATGTGTCCTGAGCTCCATGAACTTGCTTCCCTGCTCCTCCTCCAACTGAGATGTGTCCTGAGCTTCATGAACTTGCCTCCTCGCACTTCCTCCAACTGAGATGTGTTCTGAGCTCCATGAACTTGCCTCCCCACACCTCCTCCATCTGAGATGTGTCCTGAGCTCCATGAACTTGCCTCCCCACACCTCCTTCAACTGAGGTGTGTCCTGAGCTCCATGAACTTGCCTCCCCACACTTCCTCCAACTGAGATGTGTCTTGAGCTCCATGAACATGCCTTCCTGTACCTCCTCCAACTGAGATGTGTCCTGAGCTCCATGAACTTGCCTCCCCGCACCTCCTCCAAATTAGGTGTATGCTGAGCTCCATGAGCTTGCCTCCCGGCTCCTCCTCCAACTGAGATGTGTTCTGAGCTCCATGAACGTGCCTCCCTACATTTCCTCCAACTGAGATGTGTCATGAGCTCCATGAGCTTGCCTCCCTACACCTCCTCCAACTGAGATGTGTCCTGAGCTCCGTGAACTTGCCTCCCTGCACCTCCTCCAACTGAGATGTGTTGTGAGCTCCATGAATTTGCCTCCCTGCACCTCCTCCAACTGAGATGTATTGTGAGCTCCATGAACTTGCCTCCCTGCACCTCCTCCAACTGAGATGTGTTGTGATCTCCATGAACTTGCCTCCCCACACTTCCTCCAACTGAGATGTGTCTTGAGCTCCATGAACATGCCTCACCACTCCTCCTCTAACTGAGATGTGTCCTGAGCTCCATAAACTTGCCTGTCCGCACCTCCTCTTACTGAGATGTGTCGTGAGCTCCAGGAACTTGCCTCCCTGCACCTCCTCCAACTGGGATGTGTCCTGAGCTCCATAAACTTGCCTCCCCGCACCTCCTCCAACTGGGATGTGTCCCGAGCTCCATGAACTTGCCTCCCCGCACCTCCTCCAACTGAGATGTCTGAGATGTGTCCTGAGCTCCATAAACTTGCCTCCCCACACCTCCTCTGAACTGAGACGTGTCCTGATCTCCATGAACTTGCCTCCCCACACCTCCTCCAACTGAGATGTGTCCTGAGCTCCATGAACCTGCTTCCCCACACCTCTTCCAACTGAGATGTGTCCTAAGCTCCATGAACTTGCCTCCCCACTCCTTCCCCAACTGAGATGTGTCCTGAGCTCCATGAACTTGCCTCTCCGCAACTCCTCCAACTGAGATGTGTCCTGAGCTCCATGAACATACCTCCCTGCACCTCCTCCACATGAGATGTGTCCTGAGCTCCATGAACTTGCCTCCCCGCACCTCCTACAATTGAGATGTGTCTTGAGCTCCATGAACTTGCCTCCCTGCACCTCCTCCAACTGAGATGTGTCCTGAGCTCCATGAACTTGCCTCCCCGCACCTCCTGCAACTGAGATGTGTCCTGAGTTCCATGAACTTGCCTCCCTGCACCTCCTCCAACTGAGATGTGTCCTGAGCTTCAGGATCTTGCCGCCCTGCACCTCCTCCAACTGAGATGTGTCCTAAGCTTCAGGAACTTGCCTCCCTGCAACTCTTCCAACTGAGATGTGTCCTGAGCTCCATGAACTTGCCTGTCTGCACCTCCTCTTACTGAGATGTGTCCTGAGCTCCATGAACTTGCCTCCCTGTACCTCCTCCAACTGAGATGTGTCCTGAGCTCCATGAACTTGCATCCCCACACCTCCTCCAACTGAGATGTGTCCTGAGCTCCATGAACCTGCCTCCCCGCACTTCCTCCAACTGAGATGTGTCCTGAGCTCCATGAACTTGCTTCCCCACACCTCCTCCAACTGAGATGTGTCCTAAGCTCCATGAACTTACCTCCCCACTCTTTCCCCAACTGAGATGTGTCCTGAGCTCCATGAACTTGCCTCTCCGCAACTCCTCCAACTGAGATGTGTCCTGAGCTACATGAACATACCTCCCCGCACCTCCTCCACATGAGATGTGTCCTGAGCTCCATGAACTTTCCTACCCGCACCTCCTCCAATTGAGATGTGTCCTGAGCTTCAGGATCTTGCCGCCCTGCACCTCCTCCAACTGAGATGTGTCCTAAGCTTCAGGAACTTGCCTCCCTGCAACTCTTCCAACTGAGATGTGTCCTGAGCTCCATGAACTTGCCTGTCCGCACCTCCTCTTACTGAGATGTGTCCTGAGCTCCATGAACTTGCCTCCCTGTACCTCCTCCAACTGAGATGTGTCCTGAGCTCCATGAACTTGCATCCCCACACCTCCTCCAACTGAGATGTGTCCTGAGCTCCATGAACCTGCCTCCCCGCACTTCCTCCAACTGAGATGTGTCCTGAGCTCCATGAACTTGCTTCCCCACACCTCCTCCAACTGAGATGTGTCCTAAGCTCCATGAACTTACCTCCCCACTCTTTCCCCAACTGAGATGTGTCCTGAGCTCCATGAACTTGCCTCTCCGCAACTCCTCCAACTGAGATGTGTCCTGAGCTACATGAACATACCTCCCCGCACCTCCTCCACATGAGATGTGTCCTGAGCTCCATGAACTTTCCTACCCGCACCTCCTCCAATTGAGATATGTCCTGAGCTCCATGAACTTGCCTCCCCGCACCTCCTGCAACTGAGATGTGTCCTGAGCTCCATGAACTTGCCTCTCCGCAACTCCTCCAACTGAGATGTGTCCTGAGCTCCATGAACATACCTCCCCGCACCTCTTCCACATGAGATGTGTCCTGAGCTGCATGAACTTGCCTCCCTGCAACTCCTCCAACTGAGATGTGTCCAGAGCTTCAGGAACTTGCCTCCTCGCACCTCCTCCAACTGAGATGTGTCCTGAGCTCCATGAACTTGCCTCCCCGCACCTCCTGCAACTGAGATGTGTCCTGAGCTCCATGAACTTGCCTCCCTGCACCTCCTCCAACTGAGATGTGTCCTGAGCTTCAGGAACTTGCCTTCCTGCGCCTCCTCCAACTGAGATGTGTCCTGAGCTTCAGGAACTTGCCTCCCTGCACCTCCTCAAACTGAGATGTGTCCTGAGCTCCATGAACTTGCCTATCCGCACCTCCTCTTACTGAGATGTGTCCTGAGCTCCATAAACTTGTCTCCCCGCACCTCCTCCAACTGAATTGGGTCCTGAGCTCCATCAACTTGCCTCCCTGCACCTCCTCCAACTGAGATGTGTCGTGAGTTCCATGAACTTTCCTCCCTACACCTTCTCCACATGTGATGTGTCCTGAGCTCCATGAACTTGCCTCCCCGCTCCTCCTCTAACTGAGATGTGTCCTGAGCTCCATGAACTTGTCTCCCTGCACCTCCTCTAACTGAGATGTGTCCTGAGCTTCAGGAACTTGCCTTCCTGCGCCTCCTCCAACTGAGATGTGTCCTGAGCTTCAGGAACTTGCCTCCCTGCACCTCCTCCAACTGAGATGTGTCCTGAGCTTCAGGAACTTGCCTCCCCGCACCTCCTCCAACTGAGATGTGTCCTGAGCTCCATGCACTTGCCTCCCCGCACCTCCTGCAGCTGAGATGTGTCCTGAGTTCCATGAACTTGCCTCCCTTCACCTCCTCCAACTGAGATGTGTCCTGAGCTCCATGAACTTGCCTCCCCGCACCTCCTGCAACTGAGATGTGTCCTGAGATCCATGAACTTGCCTCCCTGCACCTCCTCCAACTGAGATGTGTCCTGAGCTTCAGGAACTTGCCTTCCTGTGCCTCCTCCAACTGAGATGTGTCCTGAGTTTCAGGAACTTGCCTCCCTGCACCTCCTCCAACTGAGATGTGTCCTGAGCTCCATGAACTTGCCTATCCGCACCTCCTCTTACTGAGATATGTCCTGAGCTCCATGAACTTGCCTCCCCGCACCTCCTCCAACTGAGATGTGTCGTGAGTTCCATGAACTTTCCTCCCTACACCTTCTCCACATGTGATGTGTCCTGAGCTCCATGAACTTGCCTCCCCGCTCCTCCTCTAACTGAGATGTGTCCTGAGCTTCAGGAACTTGCCTTCCTGCACCTCCTCCAACTGAGATGTGTCCTGAGCTTCAGGAACTTGCCTCCCTGCACCTCCTCCAACTGAGATGTGTCATGAGCTTCAGGAACTTGCCTTCCTGCGCCTCCTCCAACTGAGATGTGTCCTGAGCTTCAGGAACTTGCCTCCCTGCACCTCCTCCAACTGAGATGTGTCCTGAGCTTCAGGAACTTGCCTTCCTGCGCCTCCTCCAACTGAGATGTGTCCTGTGCTTCAGGAACTTGCCCCCCCGCACCTCCTCCAACTGAGATGTGTCCTGAGCTCCATGAACTTGCCTCCCCGCACCTCCTGCAACTGAGATGTGTCCTGAGTTCCATGAACTTGCCTTCCTGCGCCTCCTCTAACTGAGATGTGTCCTGAGCTTCAGGAACTTGCCTCCCTGCACCTCCTCCAACTGAGATGTGTCCTGAGCTCCATGAACTTGCCTGTCCGCACCTCCTCTTACTGAGATGTGTCCTGAGCTCCATGAACTTGCCTCCCTGCACCTCCTCCAACTGAGATGTGTCGTGAGTTCCATGAACTTGCCTCCCTACACCTTCTCCACATGTGATGTGTCCTGAGCTCCATGAACTTGCCTCCCGCTCCTCCTCTAACTGAGATGTGTCCTAAGCTCCATGAACTTGCCTCCCCACACCTCCTCTAACTGAAATGTGTCGTGAGCTCTATGAACTTGCCTCCCTGCACCTCCGCCAAGTGAGATGTGTCCTAAGCTCCATGAGCTTGCCTCCCCGCTCCTTCTCCAACTGAGATGTGTCCTGAGCTCCATGAACTTGCCTCCCCACACCTCCTCCAACTGAGATGTGTCCTGAGCTCCATGAACTTGCCTCCCCGCACCTCCTCCAACTGAGATGTGTCCTGAGCTCCATGAACTTGCCTCCCCGCGCTTCCTGCAACTGAGATGTGTCCTGAGCTCCATGAACTTGCTTCCCCACACCTCCTGCAACTGAGATGTGTCCTAAGCTCCATGAACTTGCCTCCCCACTCATTCCCCAACTGAGATGTGTTCTGAGCTCCATGAACTTGCCTCCCCACACCTCCTCCAACTGAGATGTGTCCTGAGCTCCATCAACCGGCCTCCCCGCACTTCCTCCAACTGAGATGTGTCCTGAGCTCCATGAACTTGCTTCCCCACACCTCCTCCAACTGAGATGTGTTCTGAGCTTCATGAACTTGCCTCCTCGCACCTGCTCTGCCCGAGATGTGTCCTGAGCTCCATGAACTTGCCTCCCCACACCTCCTCCAACTGAGATGTGTCCTGAGCTCCATGAACTTGCCTCCCCACACCTCCTCCAACTGAGATGTGTCATGAGCTCCATGAACATGCCTCCCCACACCTCCTCCACATGAGATGTGTCCTGAGCTCCATGAACATACCTCCCCGCACCTCCTCCACATGAGATGTGTCCTGAGCTCCATGAACTTGCCTCCCCGCACCTCCTCCACATGAGATGTGTCCTGAGCTCCATGAACATACCTCCCCGCACCTCCTCCACATGAGATGTGTCCTGAGCTCCATGAACTTGCCTCCCCGCACCTCCTCCACATGAGATGTGTCCTGAGCTCCATGAACATACCTCCCCGCACCTCCTCCACATGAGATGTGTCCTGAGCTCCATGAACTTGCCTCCCCGCACCTCCTCCAACTGAGATGTGTCATGAGCTCCATGAACATGCCTCCCCACACCTCCTCCAACTGAGATGTGTCCTGAGTCCCATGAACCTGCCTCCCCGCACTTCCTCCAAGTGAGATGTGCCCTGAGCTCCATGAACTTGCTTCCCCACACCTCCTCCAACTGAGATGTGTCCTGAGTCTCATGAACTTGCCTCTTTTTCGCAGTTGCTGCTTTGCTTTGAGTGCTGCACTCGCTTGGCACAGTTGTTGCCCGGCTGCTTATTGTGGCTGACCATCCTCTTATGTGAACAAAGGTCAATAAAGTAGCAAAAGGCAGCACGAGCACCACCAGACCCCATGGACTTCCCCTCTTTGGAGCTTCCCTGGGTTAGCTGATGATCATCTGGTGGAGTCTATCTTTCAGAAGGCTTATGTTCAAGAACGAGACCTACCCTAAAAACAATTGTGAAATGGACACGTTGACATTGACCGACTTTTAGAGGGAGCGTGCCCGTACTGGCCATTCACAAATGCCTGGTCGGGCACGAGCCTCGCTAGATGCGGCCGCGGCTTGCGCATGCGCCATTGGACCGGAAAAGAAGCTTAGTTTGGGGGCCACCTGAGGAGTTTCACACAGTGGGGTATCCCGATTTTGCCCTGGGGGGAGGGAATCAATTGGCCCGTGAATCTTGTAGGAACGCTTTTAAAGTGGACCAAAACCCAGTAGATTCCCGAGCCGATCCATTCCCTCCCTGCGGAGCATGCGAAATCGGGATGCCCTGCTGTGTAAAACCCCCCAGGACGCCCGCTGCACTTACCTGAATCCTGGTCCAACGGCGCATGTGCGGGCCACATTTCGCGCTTCTCTCTGTCAGGACACGTGCCCGCGCCGGCCATTTGTGAATGGTCACTGTTAGAGGGAAGCGTGAGATGCGGCTGCCAGCGTGCTCGGAACCGCTGAGCTTAGACGCCCATAGGTCAGTGGCTCAGAGCGCGCTCATTGGAGGAGCGTCCCCGCAGGTGCTGTAGGACTGCGCTGTGGTGAGTTGGCTGCGGTGATCGGCGGAGTGCACCAAAACCCAGGATAGTCAAAATCCTGGGTTGTAGTCAACTTTAAAGTAGACCAAAACCCATCCTGGAGCCTATGAGACTCCAGGACAGGCATACTCGCTCCTCCTGGGGCATCCAGATTCGGGATGTCCCACCGTGTAAAACCCACCAGGTCACCCAGTAAACTCACCTTCTCCCCAATCTAACAGAGCATGTGCAAGAGGCGCCGCTCCGCGCTATCCCTTTAGCAGAGCAAGTGTTGGCACCAGGTATTTGTGAATGGCCGATAGCGGGGGATGTGGCGGCCAGCGCTCAATTAGACAAGCTCCTGGACGAAGGTGCTCGCGCAGATCCGAGCGCACTGATTGGACGAGCGCCCGCACATGCGTCGTAGGACTGGGAAGAGGTGACTTTGTTCGGGTGACCTGGGAGGTTTCACACAGCGGGGCAAGCACTAATACCCAGGATAGTCAAAATCCTGGGTGTTGTTCCACTTTAAGGGCATTGCTACGGCAATACAGATATAATGCAGGTTAACATGAATATCTCTTATGTATTTGCATTAGATATCAGTAGAGGTCATGCGAGGTGACGGGGGCGCGGCATCATTTATAGAAATTCCAGTGTCAGGGTCTGGGAAGTGCTCAGTGCGAAAAGGGAAAAACCTTGCCCCCTCCTCACCCGTCCTGTGCTGCCCCGAACAGAGGGAACAGAGGGATAACAGGCGTCTGAAGGGCGTCGCCATAGACAGGGATAACAGTGTGAGTCAGGCTCCGGGACGCTCTCTGCACTGCAGCCTGAATTCCTATCTACAGTAATGAGAAAATAATAGAAGGGAAAATCCCAGAATTCCACCCACAGCTCCCGGGAAACTCCGGCTCTATTCATTTTCATTTTCTGTTTAATCGGCACGTGTGGAGAGAAAGATGGAGGGAACGTGGGAAAGAGAGAAAGATGGAGGGAATGTGGAAGAGAAAGATGGAGGGAATGTGGGAAAGAGAGAAAGATGGAGGGAACGTGGGAAAGAGAGAAAGATGGAGGGAACGTGGGAAAGAGAGAAAGATGGAGGGAATGTGGGAAAGAGAGAAAGATGGAGGGAACGTGGGAAAGAGAGAAAGATGGAGGGAATGTGGGAAAGAGAGAAAGATGGAGGGAACGTGGGAAAGAGAGAAAGATGGAGGGAACGTGGGAAAGAGAGAAAGATGGAGGGAATGTGGGAAAGAGAGAAAGATGGAGGGAATGTGGAAGAGAAAGATGGAGGGAATGTGGGAAAGAGAGAAAGATGGAACGTGGGAAAGAGAGAAAGATGGAGGGAATGTGGAAGAGAAAGATGGAGGGAATGTGGGAAAGAGAGAAAGATGGAGGGAACGTGGGAAAGAGAGAAAGATGGAGGGAACGTGGGAAAGAGAGAAAGATGGAGGGAATGTGGGAAAGAGAGAAAGATGGAGGGAACGTGGGAAAGAGAGAAAGATGGAGGGAATGTGGGAAAGAGAGAAAGATGGAGGGAACGTGGGAAAGAGAGAAAGATGGAGGGAACGTGGGAAAGAGAGAAAGATGGAGGGAATGTGGGAAAGAGAGAAAGATGGAGGGAATGTGGAAGAGAAAGATGGAGGGAATGTGGGAAAGAGAGAAAGATGGAGGGAACGTGGGAAAGAGAGAAAGATGGAGGGAATGTGGAAGAGAAAGATGGAGGGAATGTGGAAAAGAGAGAAAAATGGAGGGAATGTGGGAAAGAGAGAAAGATGGAGGGAATGTGGGATAGAGAGAAAGATGGAGGGAATGTGGGAAAGAGAGAAAGATGGAGGGAACGTGGGAAAGAGAGAAAGATGGAGGGAACGTGGGAAAGAGAGAAAGATGGAGGAAACGTGGAAAAGAGAGAAAGATGGAGGGAATGTGGGAAAGAGAGAAAGATGGAGGGAATGTGGGAAAGAGAGAAAGATGGAGGGAATGTGGGAAAGAGAGAAAGATGGAGGGAATGTGGAAAGGAAAGAAAGATGGAGGGAATGGGGGAAAGAGAGAAAGATGGAGGGAATGTGGAAAAGAGAGAAAGATGGAGGGAATGTGGGAAAGAGAGAAAGATGGAGGGAATGTGGAAAGGAAAGAAAGATGGAGGGAATGGGGGAAAGAGAGAAAGATGGAGGGAATGTGGGAAAGAGAGAAAGATGGAGGGAATGTGGAAAAGACAGAACAATGGTGGGATTGTAGAAAGCAGAGCAAGCCGATACCTGGCGCCAGTAATCAGCCTCCATGCATCCGATACTGAATAATTCAAGAGAAGCTGGTGAATATGCTAATAGTAATGAGCTGTTGTTCCTCAGCTCAGCCAGCAGGTGGCAACAGCAGCACGCCGAATTCACTGGCTGGCAGTGTCATCAACAGAAATGTTGTTGGCATATAACAGAGCAAGATGAAGGGGAGGTTGTCCACATTGAACCCCTGTTGTGACTGTTGGCCCCTGGAGGTGAAGAGGTTCTCCCGAGCTATTATTTGCCCTCCCTGAAGGGAGAGATAGGAGAGGTCACACAATGATTGGAGCAAAAAAAAATAATTTAAAAATAGTCAAAAACGCTGTTTATACACAACTAATGAACGGCCATTAAAATGTATGGGAGAGCGACACTTAGCGACAGGTAATACCTTGCGCTGCTGAGCCTAGAGCGCCAGCGCTATACACGGAGCCTCCTGTAATAATACATGTGACGCTACATGGCGCTGTTAGAGGTGCTATACACTGACCTGCCTGTAATAATACATGTGACGCTACATAGCGCTGTTAGAGGCGCTATACACTGACCTGCCTGTAATAATACATGTGACGCTACATGGCGCTGTTAGAGGTGCTATACACTGACCTGCCTGTAATAATACATGTGACGCTACATAGCGCTGTTAGAGGCGCTATACACTGACCTGCCTGTAATAATACATGTGACGCTACATGGCGCTGTTAGAGGCGCTATACACTGACCTGCCTGTAATAATACATGTGACGCTACATGGCGCTGTTAGAGGCGCTATACACTGACCTGCCTGTAATAATACATGTGACGCTACATGGCGCTGTTAGAGGTGCTATACACTGACCTGCCTGTAATAATACATGTGACGCTACATGGCGCTGTTAGAGGCGCTATACACTGACCTGCCTGTAATAATACATGTGACGCTACATGACGCTGTTAGAGGTGCTATACACTGACCTGCCTGTAATAATACATGTGACGCTACATGGCGCTGTTAGAGGCGCTATACACTGACCTGTCTGTAATAATACATGTGACACTACATGACGCTGTTAGAGGTGCTATACACTGAGCCGCCTGTAATAATACATGTGACGCTACATGGCGCTGTTAGAGGCGCTATACACTGAGCCGCCTGTAATAATACATGTGACACTACATGGCGCTGTTAGAGGCGCTATACACTGACCTGCCTGTAATAATACATGTGACGCTACATGGCGCTGTTAGAGGCGCTATACACTGAGCTGCCTGTAATAATACATGTGACACTACATGACGCTGTTAGAGGCGCTATACACTGACCTGCCTGTAATAATACATGTGACACTACATGGCGCTGTTAGAGGCGCTATACACTGACCTGCCTTTAATAATACATGTGACACTACATGACGCTGTTAGAGGCGCTATACACTGACCTGCCTGTAATAATACATGTGACACTACATGACGCTGTTAGAGGCGCTATACACTGACCTGCCTGTAATAATACATGTGACACTACATGGCGCTGTTAGAGGCGCTATACACTGACCTGCCTGTAATAATACATGTGACACTACATGACGCTGTTAGAGGCGCTATACACTGACCTGCCTGTAATAATACATGTGACGCTACATGACGCTGTTAGAGGTGCTATACACTGACCTGCCTGTAATAATACATGTGATGCTACATGACGCTGTTAGAGGTGCTATACACTGAGCCACCTGTAATAATACATGTGACGCTACATGGCGCTGTTAGAGGCGCTATACACTGACCTGCCTGTAATAATACATGTGACGCTACATGGCGCTGTTAGAGGGGCTATACACTGACCTGCCTGTAATAATACATGTGACGCTACATGGCGCTGTTAGAGGGGCTATACACTGAGCTGCCTGTAATAATACATGTGACACTACATGGCGCTGTTAGAGGTGCTATACACTGACCTGCCTGTAATAATACATGTGACACTACATGGCGCTGTTAGAGGCGCTATACACTGACCTGCCTGTAATAATACATGTGACGCTACATGGCGCTGTTAGAGGTGCTATACACTGACCTGCCTGTAATAATACATGTGACGCTACATGGCGCTGTTAGAGGTGCTATACACTGACCTGCCTGTAATAATACATGTGACGCTACATGGCGCTGTTAGAGGCGCTATACACTGACCTGCCTGTAATAATACATGTGACGCTACATGGCGCTGTTAGAGGTGCTATACACTGAGCTGCCTGTAATAATACATGTGACGCTACATGGCGCTGTTAGAGGTGCTATACACTGACCTGCCTGTAATAATACATGTGACGCTACATGACGCTGTTAGAGGTGCTATACACTAACCTGCCTGTAATAATACATGTGACGCTACATGGCGCTGTTAAAGTCGCTCACCAGATTCACTTTCATAAATGTGATTTCGCGTACAGCGGCCGTCGTTCACCAGACGCTGTCTGCCGCTACGAGGCGCTACCTGGCGCTTTCCCTTCTAAAATAACCCCCTAAGCTATGTAAAAAACAAAAAAACAAAAGACAGCTGAATATTTTATTTACTTTATTATTATATTATTTATATTTTTATCCTCTCAGACCTGAGCCTATCCTTACATAGCAGAGCGCCGGCTATGTCCTGCAATGGCTTTTGCTGGATGAATAATGGCTCTGACTGGGCAAGAAAAAAAAATCAGGTGATTGTGCAGAAATCTGGTCCAATAGCAAAGATGTAGGGCGTTGTTAAAGGTGATTATCAACAAAAAGGAAAGGTTAGAATCCTCTCAAAGGAGAAACCATGAAAAAGATCGATATTACTTGGGTTGAATCCATCAAACCACTTGATGGCAATATTGCCTGAGAAATTGAAGAGTTTAGTAGGAAATGTGTTATAACGTAAGTCAGAGTTGTACTGGCTGTAATGAGGGATGCTGCTCACTGGCTGTAATGATGGATGCTGCTCACTGGCTGTAATGAGGGATGCCGCTCACTGCCTGTAATGATGGATGCTGCTCACTGGCTGTAATGAGGGATGCCGCTCACTGCCTGTAATGATGGATGCTGCTCACTGGTTGTAATGAGGGATGCCGCTCACTGGCTGTAATGAGGGATGCTGCTCACTGGCTGTAATGAGGGATGCTCCTCACTGGCTGTAATGAGGGATGCCGCTCACTGCCTGTAATGATGGATGCCGCTCACTGGCTGTAATGAGGGATGCCGCTCACTGCCTGTAATGATGGATGCCGCTCACTGGCTGTAATGAGGGATGCCGCTCACTGGCTGTAATGAGGGATGCCGCTCACTGCCTGTAATGATGGATGCCGCTCACTGGCTGTAATGAGGGATGCCGCTCACTGGCTGTAATGAGGGATGCCGCTCACTGCCTGTAATGATGGATGCCGCTCACTGGCTGTAATGAGAGATGCCGCTCACTGGCTGTAATGAGAGATGCCGCTCACTGCCTGTAATGAGGGATGCCGCTTACTGGCTGTAATGAGGGATGCCGCTTACTGGCTGTAATGAGAGATGCCGCTCACTGCCTGTAATGAGGGATGCTCCTCACTGGCTGTAATGAGGGATGCCGCTCACTGCCTGTAATGATGGATGCCGCTCACTGGCTGTAATGAGGGATGCCGCTCACTGGCTGTAATGAGGGATGCTGCTCACTGCTTGTAATGAGAGATGCCGCTCACTGGCTGTAATGAGAGATGCCGCTCACTGCCTGTAATGAGGGATGCCGCTTACTGGCTGTAATGAGAGATGCCCCTCACTGGCTGTAATGAGGGATGCCGCTTACTGGCTGTAATGAGAGATGCCGCTCACTGCCTGTAATGAGGGATGCCGCTCACTGCCTGTAATGAGGGATGCCGCTCACTGCCTGTAATGAGGGATGCCGCTTACTGGCTGTAATGAGGGATGGCGCTCACTGGCTGTAATGAGGGATGCTGCTCACTGCTTGTAATGAGAGATGCCGCTCACTGGCTGTAATGAGGGATGCCGCTCACTGCCTGTAATGAGGGATGCCGCTTACTGCCTGTAATGAGGGATGCCGCTCACTGCCTGTAATGAGGGATGCCGCTCACTGCCTGTAATGAGGGATGCCGCTCACTGCCTGTAATGAGGGATGCCGCTTACTGGCTGTAATGAGGGATGGCGCTCACTGGCTGTAATGATGGATGCTGCTCACTGGCTGTAATGAGGGATGCTGCTCACTGCTTGTAATGAGAGATGCCGCTCACTGGCTGTAATGAGGGATGCCGCTCACTGGCTGTAATGAGGGATGGCGCTCACTGCCTGTAATGATGGATGCTGCTCACTGGCTGTAATGAGGGATGCTGCTCACTGCCTGTAATGAGGGATGCCGCTCACTGCCTGTAATGAGGGATGCCGCTCACTGGCTGTAATGAGGGATGCCGCTCACTGGCTGTAATGAGAGATGCCGCTCACTGCCTGTAATGAGGGATGCCGCTTACTGGCTGTAATGAGGGATGGCGCTCACTGGCTGTAATGAGGGATGCTGCTCACTGGCTGTAATGAGGGATGCCCCTCACTGGCTGTAATGAGGGATGCTCCTCACTGGCTGTAATGAGGGATGCCGCTCACTGGCTGTAATGAGAGATGCCGCTCACTGCCTGTAATGAGGGATGCCGCTTACTGGCTGTAATGAGGGATGGCGCTCACTGGCTGTAATGAGGGATGCTGCTCACTGGCTGTAATGAGGGATGCCCCTCACTGGCTGTAATGAGGGATGCTCCTCACTGGCTGTAATGAGGGATGCTGCTCACTGGCTGTAATGATGGATGCTGCTCACTGGCTGTAATGAGGGATGCCCCTCACTGGCTGTAATGAGGGATGCTCCTCACTGGCTGTAATGAGGGATGCTGCTCACTGGCTGTAATGATGGATGCTGCTCACTGGCTGTAATGAGGGATGCCGCTCACTGCCTGTAATGATGGATGCTGCTCACTGGCTGTAATGAGGGATGCTCCTCACTGGCTGTAATGAGGTATGCTCCTCACTGGCTGTAATGAGGGATGCCGCTCACTGCCTGTAATGATGGATGCCGCTCACTGGCTGTAATGAGGGATGCCGCTCACTGGCTGTAATGAGGGATGCTGCTCACTGCTTGTAATGAGAGATGCCGCTCACTGGCTGTAATGAGAGATGCCGCTCACTGCCTGTAATGAGGGATGCCGCTTACTGGCTGTAATGAGGGATGCCGCTTACTGGCTGTAATGAGAGATGCCGCTCACTGCCTGTAATGAGGGATGCCGCTCACTGCCTGTAATGAGGGATGCCGCTCACTGCCTGTAATGAGGGATGCCGCTCACTGGCTGTAATGAGGGATGGCGCTCACTGGCTGTAATGATGGATGCTGCTCACTGGCTGTAATGAGGGATGCTGCTCACTGCCTGTAATGAGGGATGCCGCTCACTGCCTGTAATGAGGGATGCCGCTCACTGCCTGTAATGAGGGATGCCGCTTACTGGCTGTAATGATGGATGCCGCTCACTGCCTGTAATGAGGGATGCCGCTTACTGGCTGTAATGAGGGATGCCGCTCACTGGCTGTAATGAGGGATGCTGCTCACTGGCTGTAATGAGAGATGCCGCTCACTGCCTGTAATGAGGGATGCCGCTTACTGGCTGTAATGAGAGATGCCGCTCACTGCCTGTAATGAGGGATGCCGCTTACTGGCTGTAATGAGGGATGCCGCTCACTGGCTGTAATGAGGGATGCTGCTCACTGGCTGTAATGAGGGATGCTCCTCACTGGCTGTAATGAGGGATGCCGCTCACTGCCTGTAATGATGGATGCCGCTCACTGGCTGTAATGAGGGATGCCGCTCACTGGCTGTAATGAGGGATGCCGCTCACTGCCTGTAATGATGGATGCCGCTCACTGGCTGTAATGAGAGATGCCGCTCACTGGCTGTAATGAGAGATGCCGCTCACTGCCTGTAATGAGGGATGCCGCTTACTGGCTGTAATGAGGGATGCCGCTTACTGGCTGTAATGAGAGATGCCGCTCACTGCCTATAATGAGGGATGCTCCTCACTGGCTGTAATGAGGGATGCCGCTCACTGCCTGTAATGATGGATGCCGCTCACTGGCTGTAATGAGGGATGCCGCTCACTGGCTGTAATGAGGGATGCCGCTCACTGCCTGTAATGAGGGATGCCGCTTACTGGCTGTAATGAGAGATGCCCCTCACTGGCTGTAATGAGGGATGCCGCTTACTGGCTGTAATGAGAGATGCCGCTCACTGCCTGTAATGAGGGATGCCGCTCACTGCCTGTAATGAGGGATGCCGCTCACTGCCTGTAATGAGGGATGCCGCTTACTGGCTGTAATGAGGGATGGCGCTCACTGGCTGTAATGAGGGATGCTGCTCACTGCTTGTAATGAGAGATGCCGCTCACTGGCTGTAATGAGGGATGCCGCTCACTGCCTGTAATGAGGGATGCCGCTTACTGCCTGTAATGAGGGATGCCGCTCACTGCCTGTAATGAGGGATGCCGCTCACTGCCTGTAATGAGGGATGCCGCTCACTGCCTGTAATGAGGGATGCCGCTTACTGGCTGTAATGAGGGATGGCGCTCACTGGCTGTAATGATGGATGCTGCTCACTGGCTGTAATGAGGGATGCCCCTCACTGGCTGTAATGAGGGATGCTCCTCACTGGCTGTAATGAGGGATGCTGCTCACTGGCTGTAATGATGGATGCTGCTCACTGGCTGTAATGAGGGATGCCCCTCACTGGCTGTAATGAGGGATGCTCCTCACTGGCTGTAATGAGGGATGCTGCTCACTGGCTGTAATGATGGATGCTGCTCACTGGCTGTAATGAGGGATGCCGCTCACTGCCTGTAATGATGGATGCTGCTCACTGGCTGTAATGAGGGATGCTCCTCACTGGCTGTAATGAGGTATGCTCCTCACTGGCTGTAATGAGGGATGCCGCTCACTGCCTGTAATGATGGATGCCGCTCACTGGCTGTAATGAGGGATGCCGCTCACTGGCTGTAATGAGGGATGCTGCTCACTGCTTGTAATGAGAGATGCCGCTCACTGGCTGTAATGAGAGATGCCGCTCACTGCCTGTAATGAGGGATGCCGCTTACTGGCTGTAATGAGGGATGCCGCTTACTGGCTGTAATGAGAGATGCCGCTCACTGCCTGTAATGAGGGATGCCGCTCACTGCCTGTAATGAGGGATGCCGCTCACTGCCTGTAATGAGGGATGCCGCTCACTGCCTGTAATGAGGGATGCCGCTCACTGGCTGTAATGAGGGATGGCGCTCACTGGCTGTAATGATGGATGCTGCTCACTGGCTGTAATGAGGGATGCTGCTCACTGCCTGTAATGAGGGATGCCGCTTACTGGCTGTAATGATGGATGCCGCTCACTGCCTGTAATGAGGGATGCCGCTTACTGGCTGTAATGATGGATGCCGCTCACTGCCTGTAATGAGGGATGCCGCTTACTGGCTGTAATGAGGGATGCCGCTCACTGGCTGTAATGAGGGATGCTGCTCACTGGCTGTAATGAGAGATGCCGCTCACTGCCTGTAATGAGGGATGCCGCTTACTGGCTGTAATGAGAGATGCCGCTCACTGCCTATAATGAGGGATGCCGCTTACTGGCTGTAATGAGGGATGCCGCTCACTGGCTGTAATGAGGGATGCTGCTCACTGGCTGCAATGAGGGATGCCGCTCACTGGCTGTAATGAGGGATGCTGCTCACTGGCTGTAATGAGGGATGCCGCTCACTGGCTGTAATGAGGGATGCTGCTCACTGGCTGTAATGAGGGATGCTGCTCACTGCCTGTAATGATGGATGCTGCTCACTGCCTGTAATGAGGGATGCTGCTCACTGCCTGTAATGAGGGATGCTGCTCACTGGCTGTAATGAGGGATGCCGCTCACTGGCTGTAATGAGGGATGCTGCTCACTGCCTGTAATGATGGATGCTGCTCACTGCCTGTAATGAGGGATGCTGCTCACTGCCTGTAATGAGGGATGCTGCTCACTGGCTGTAATGAGGGATGCCGCTCACTGCCTGTAATGAGGGATGCTGCTCACTGCCTGTAATGAGGGATGCTGCTCACTGGCTGTAATGAGGGATGGCGCTCACTGGCTGTAATGATGGATGCTGCTCACTGGCTGTAATGAGGGATGCTGCTCACTGGCTGTAATGAGGGATGCTGCTCACTGGCTGTAATGAGGGATGCTGCTCACTGGCTGTAATGAGGGATGCTGCTCACTGGCTGTAATGAGGGATGCTGCTCACTGCTTGTAATGAGAGATGCCGCTCACTGGCTGTAATGAGAGATGCCGCTCACTGCCTGTAATGAGGGATGCCGCTTACTGGCTGTAATGAGGGATAGCGCTCACTGCCTGTAATGAGGGATGCCGCTTACTGGCTGTAATGAGGGATGCCGCTTACTGGCTGTAATGAGGGATAGCGCTCACTGGCTGTAATGAGGGATGCCCCTCACTGGCTGTAATGAGGGATGCTGCTCACTGGCTGTAATGAGGGATGCTGCTCACTGCCTGTAATGAGGGATGCTGCTCACTGGCTGTAATGATGGATGCTGCTCACTGGCTGTAATGAGGGATGCCTCTCACTGCCTGTAATGATGGATGCTGCTCACTGCCTGTAATGAGGGATGCTGCTCACTGCCTGTAATGAGGGATGCTGCTCACTGCCTGTAATGAGGGATGCTGCTCACTGGCTGTAATGAGGGATGCTGCTCACTGGCTGTAATGAGGGATGCTGCTCACTGGCTGTAATGAGGGATGCTGCTCACTGGCTGTAATGAGGGATGCTGCTCACTGGCTGTAATGAGGGATGCTGCTCACTGGCTGTAATGAGGGATGCTGCTCACTGGCTGTAATGAGGGATGCCCCTCACTGGCTGTAATGAGGGATGCCGCTCACTGCCTGTAATGAGGGATGCTGCTCACTGGCTGTAATGAGAGATGCTGCTCAATGGCTGTAATGAGAGATGCCCCTCACCGGCTGTAATGAGGGATGCCGCTCACCGGCTGTAATGAGGGATGCCGCTCACCGGCTGTAATGAGGGATGCTGCTCACTGGCTGTAATGAGGGATGCCGCTCACCGGCTGTAATGAGGGATGCTGCTCACTGGCTGTAATGAGGGATGCCGCTCACCGGCTGTAATGAGGGATGCTGCTCACTGGCTGTAATGAGGGATGCCGCTCACCGGCTGTAATGAGGGATGCCGCTCACCGGCTGTAATGAGGGATGCCGCTCACCGGCTGTAATGAGGGATGCCGCTCACTGCCTGTAATGAGGGATGCTGCTCACTGGCTGTAATGAGGGATGCCGCTCACCGGCTGTAATGAGGGATGCTGCTCACTGGCTGTAATGAGGGATGCCGCTCACCGGCTGTAATGAGGGATGCCGCTCACTGCCTGTAATGAGGGATGCTGCTCACTGGCTGTAATGAGGGATGCCGCTCACCGGCTGTAATGAGGGATGCTGCTCACTGGCTGTAATGAGGGATGCCGCTCACCGGCTGTAATGAGGGATGCTGCTCACTGGCTGTAATGAGGGATGCCGCTCACCGGCTGTAATGAGGGATGCTGCTCACCGGCTGTAATGAGGGATGCCGCTCACCGGCTGTAATGAGGGATGCCGCTCACCGGCTGTAATGAGGGATGCCGCTCACTGCCTGTAATGAGGGATGCTGCTCACTGGCTGTAATGAGGGATGCCGCTCACCGGCTGTAATGAGGGATGCTGCTCACTGGCTGTAATGAGGGATGCCGCTCACTGGCTGTAATGAGGGATGCTGCTCACTGGCTGTAATGAGGGATGCTGCTCACTGGCTGTAATGAGGGATGCTGCTCACTGGCTGTAATGAGGGATGCTAGTTACTAGTTGTTTTTCGGTTAACTTGTAGTGGTTTCAAAACATTTATTATTCTTAACACATCACCAGTAGCAGAAATATATGTTATCACAGATACATAGAGATCCTGGGTAGCTGTAGGCAAGGGAACCAATTTGTAACAACCAAGAGGTATTCAGAAAGGCTGTTTACAGATGCCCCTCACTGCCTGTAATGAGGGATGCTGCTCACTGGCTGTAATGAGGGATGCTGCTCACTGGCTGTAATGAGGGATGCTGCTCACTGGCTGTAATGAGGGATGCTGCTCACTGGCTGTAATGAGGGATGCTGCTCACTGGCTGTAATGAGGGATGCTCCTCACTGGCTGTAATGAGGGATGCTGCTCACTGGCTGTAATGAGGGATGCTGCTCACTGGCTGTAATGAGGGATGCTACTTACTGGCTGTAAAGAGAGATGCCCCTAACTGGCTGTAATGAGGGATGCTACTTACTGGCATATATATAGTGACATTAAGATACTATACTGGGCCAGGAACAGTACAGCAGGGCCAGTGTGCCCCAAAAAGTCACAGGCCATTTTTTTTTAGCCCCAGTCCACCCCTGAGTGTACCCCTCCCCCCAAGAAACCCCAGGCCATGTCCGGCCCCTAATACTATAGCCTCAGCCTTGGAACACACTGGTTGACTGTCCAGAAAGCACTGGGGGGGGGGGGAGTCGGCAGAGATGGGCAGGCCGGGTCCCAGCAACATCCTGGATAGCCGCCACTGACCCTGACACTTTGTTGCCCAGGGGCCCACATCAACCCGTTGCCCACTCTAGGTCCAAGAACCCCCCTCGTTCCTCCACCACTGACACTTTGTTGCCCAGGGGCCCACATCAACCTGTTGCCCACTCTAGGTCCAAGAACGCCCCTCGTTCCTCCACCACTGACACTTTGTTGCCCATGGGCCCACATCAACCTGTTGCCCACTCTAGGTCCAAGAACCTCCCTCGTTCCTCCACCACTGACACTTTGTTGCCCAGGGGCCCACATCAACCTGTTGCCCACTCTAGGTCCAAGAACGCCCCTCGTTCCTCCACCACTGACACTTTGTTGCCCATGGGCCCACATCAACCTGTTGCCCACTCTAGGTCCAAGAACCTCCCTCGTTCCTCCACCACTGACACTTTGTTGCCCAGGGGCCCACATCAACCCGTTGCCCACTCTAGGTCCAAGAACCTCCCTCGTTCCTCCACCACTGACACTTTGTTGCCCAGGGGCCCACATCAACCCGTTGCCCACTCTAGGTCCAAGAACCTCCCCTCGTTCCTCCGCCACTGACACTTTGTTGCCCATGGGCCCACATCAACCTGTTGCCCACTCTAGGTCCAAGAACCCCCCTCGTTCCTCCACCACTGACACTTTGTTGCCCAGGGGCCCACATCAACCCGTTGCCCACTCTAGGTCCAAGAACGCCCCTCGTTCCTCCACCACTGACACTTTGTTGCCCAGGGGCCCACATCAACCCGTTGCCCACTCTAGGTCCAAGAACCTCCCTCGTTCCTCCACCACTGACACTTTGTTGCCCATGGGCCCACATCAACCTGTTGCCCACTCTAGGTCCAAGAACCCCCCTCGTTCCTCCACCACTGACACTTTGTTGCCCAGGGGCCCACATCAACCCGTTGCCCACTCTAGGTCCAAGAACCTCCCTCGTTCCTCCACCACTGACACTTTGTTGCCCAGGGGCCCACATCAACCCGTTGCCCACTCTAGGTCCAAGAACCCCCCCTCGTTCCTCCACCACTGGCCCTCACAGAGACATTATTGGGACAACTTACCTTCTATGTTCCCTTATAGTCCATTGATACAGAAAGACCCGCTCGTGGTAACCCAGCTTCCTCTCCGCTATGGAAGTGACCTCATTCAGCAGGTAGACGTGCAGGCATTTCCGGTACACAGACGTAAGGTCGGCGGGTAAGTGTTCCGCGCGCCCGTCCAGCTCGGAGATCTTGCATCTGACCTTCATCAGGTGGTCTTGTAGACCTGGCTTGTCTACGGTCCTTTGCGTGAGCTTTGGCACTTGCCCGTTGATGTGTCCTTCATAAAGCTCCTCCAGTTCCTTGGACCATTGCTGGCGGCCCCAGTCAGGGTTTGGCCCGATTTGGTTCTTCTTGGTCCATTTTAAAAACTGAGACCTGGACTGAATCTGATTGGGGTCATCAGTGAGGGCCGCGCTCACCGCCTCCCACATCTTCCTGGATACGTTCCCCAAAAATTCCGTATCTCCTCCAGCTTCGACCTTGTCCTCTAACTCGCAGATCAAGAGACAGGCTTCCTGGTAATGCCGAGCGTCCATGGAGGCTTTAAAGCATTTTTCTAAACAGAAATAAGAAATAGATCAAGCTTTAGGGTCATGGATTTCTGTTCTTGCTTTCTATTATTATTATTATTGTTATATTATTATATAATATATTATTATTATTATTATTATTGTATTATATTATTATTATTATTATTATATTATAATTAGGCAACTTATTAATATATAATATAATTAATAATAATAATAATATAAGTTATTAATATATTATAATATAATTAATTATGAATGGGGTTGCAGTTTAACGAATAATTAATTATGAACAGCCCCAGTTATATATTATTAATTATTATAATTAACTTACATTATTATTATTGTCATCATCTTCCATAGTAGTTATTACAGACTGGGTAGACTATTACAAATGCGATGTTATAGTGGACCAAAACCCAGGGTTTTGACTATCCTGGGTTTTGGTCCTTGACCCCAGGGTACCCCGATGATGAAGCCACGCCCCCCTCACCGAGGGATTGGTGAAGCCACGCCCCCTCATTGAGGGATGGATAGGTGATACATTGTAACAGTTACAACAATAGAAACACTATGAATAGGCAAATGAATCATTTATTGCTGCAGATCTGCATGTTACACCTCAAAGAGGGACAATAGGTAAATGAAGCCACACCCCCTCATTGAGGGATAGATGAAGCCACGCCCCCTCATTGAGCGATGGATGAAGCCACGCCCCCTCATTCATTGATGGATAGGAGATACATTGTAACAGTTACAACAATAGAAACACTTTGAATAGGCAAACGAATCATTTATTGCTGAAGATCTGCGTGTTACACCTCAAAGAGGGACAATGTGAACAACGAGGGACAGGGGGACATGGACTCAGAAGAGGGACAGTCCCTCTAAATCAGGGACACTTGGGAGGTATGTATATGCAGCGGGTGATTTGCTCCTGTAACCCACCTGCCTGTCGTTCAGCATCGGGGAGGTTGGGACGGGGGGTGATGAATGAAGTTCAGGCCGGGGCCAAATTCCTCTCTGGCTTCAGGAAACCATTTTTTTTTTCTGGAACTGTATTTGTGCAAAACAGGAAAGGACCCGGCCTTAGTCCCTTGTTCATGAAGGGGAAGCGCCAGGTAGCGCCTTGTAAATGACAGGTAGCGACAGGTGAACGCCGGACACGGCAGCAATTACACATTTATCAAGCAGAATCTGTTTAGCGACTGGGATAGCGCCATGTAGCGTCTCATTCATCATTTTCACAGCCTCAGCGAACAGCGCCGGCGTTCAGCCTTGCACAGCGCCAGGTATGACCTCTCGCTACCTGTCGCTCTCCCATACATTTCAATGGACGTTCTTTTATTTCTTTTTAAACAGGGTTTGTATTTTTTCTTTTCGTTAAAATCTCAAATAATTCTGTGACGTCTCCTGGTCTAGAAAATGCAGTTTTTTCAAAAAATGTTCATGTTTTATATATTTCCTGCAGAAATGACATCACAGCTCTGCCATTAAAGTGTCATGTTACAATGTTGTTACAATGTAATTCCATATGTTGTCGCTTTGTTACTGGTGGATAGATGCTGAAAAACAGACTTTAATCACACCGCCTCCTGCGCTCTGGCCTTCACAGAAGCATTTTTCAGCGCCAGAGTTTTGTGAGGCTGTTTTTTTGCTGAATATGGTGTGAGTCGGTCGCTATGAGCAGTCGCTAACATGCGCTCCCATACAGCGCTGTACTGGTCAAATAGCGACTCCTCACAATGTATTCAACATTACTGAACAGCGACTGAGTCGCTATGAACTAGTGACCCACGGCCAAGCACAGCGACTACTAGCGGGCACTCTGAAAATGCCGCTACAGACGCTCATCTGTTGCTACCTGGCGTTAGTGATGAATCAGCCTGTGAGTCGCTATGAACTAGCGACCCACCACCGAGCACTGCGACTACTAGCGGGCGCTCTGAAAATGCCGCTACAGACGCTCATCTGTCGCTACCTGGCGTTAGTGATGAATCAGCCTGTGAGTCGCTATGAACTAGCGACCCACGGCCGAGCACAGCGACTACTAGCGGGCGCTCTGAAAATGCCGCTACAGACGCTCATCTGTCGCTACCTGGCGTTAGTGATGAATCAGCCTGTGAGTCGCTATAAACTAGCGACCCACCGCCGAGCACAGCGACTACTAGCGGGCGCTCTGAAAATGCCGCTACAGACGCTCATCTGTCGCTACCTGGCGTTAGTGATGAATCAGCCTGCCCATCCTATCCGGGTATAGATGTGATGGGTCCACCTATCAGACGTCAGGCCAAGGTGAACGTGATCAGCAAAAAGGAAGGAGGGATGTGCTCATCCAGACAATATGGGGCAATAAAGGTGGCGCTAGAGGGGCGCAACCACACTCCATAGACAAAACGAAATGTAACCCTCCGCACACTTACTATAATATATATATATATATATTATACTATACTATACATACTATAGAAAAAAACTACTTCACCTCCAATATGAATATGCACAACCTAAATAATCCCAATGGTGCTGGCCTTAGGGACAAGACTACACATAGATCCTAAAAAACAGTGGGATTCCAGGGCTAACCCACTACAACCATCCACACAAGTGGTGACGTAAGTGGGGAGGACATTGGGCATGTTCTATTCTATGAGGCTGATTCGTCACTAACGCCAGGTAGCGACAGATGAGCGTCTGTAGCGGCATTTTTAGAGCGCCCGCTAGTAGTCGCTGTGCTCGGCCGTGGGTTGCTACTTCATAGCGACTCAGTCGCTGTTCAGTAATGTTGAATACATTGTGAGGAGTCGCTATTTGACCAGTACAGCGCTGTATGGGAGCGCATGTTAGCGACTGCTCATAGCGACCGACTCACACCATATTCAGCAAAAAAACAGCCTCACAAATCTCTGGCGCTGAAAAATGCTTCTCTGAAGCCCAGAGCGCAGGAGGCGGTGTGATTAAAGTCTGTTTTTCAGCATCTATCCACCAGTAACAAAGCGAAAACATATGGAATTACATTGTAACAACATTGTAACATGAACACTTTAAAGTGGACCAACACCCAGGGGGGATCTATAAGATTCCCGGACCGATCAGATCCCTCCCCGCGGGGCATCCGAAATCGGGATGTCCCGCGGGGAGGAACCCCCCAGGAGGCCCACAATCCTTACCTTACCGGTGATCCAACGGCGCATGCGCAAGACGCGGCCGCGTCTCTCGCTTCCCTCTAGCAGGGCGCGCTCCCGCGCCGGCCGTTTTGTGAATGGCCGGCGCAGGCGCGCTCCCTGTTAGAGGGAAGCGAGAGACACAGCCAATGACAGCGCTCTGGTATGCGCGTCCAAGCGGCTTTGGACGCGCATACCAGAGCGGCTCTGAGCGCTGTCATTGGCCGGACGAGGTCACGTGGGAGCGGGGAGAGGTGAGTTTTTGCGGCGATCGGGGGGGTTTCACACAGCGGGGCACCCCCGATCGGGGTGCCCCACCTAAGTGGACCAACACCCAGGATAGTCAAAATCCTGGGTGTTGGTCCACTTTAATGGCAGACCTGTAATGTATTTTCTGAAGAAATTTTTTAAAAAATCATAAAAATGTGAAAAAACTGCTTATTCAATGTCAGGAGAGGTCACAGAATTATTTGTGATTTTTTGGGGGAAAAAAACAAACAAAAACCTGGTTTAAAGAGAAGAAAAGAAGATCGTCCATTGAAATGTATGGGAGAGCGACAGGTAGTGAGAGGAAATACCTGGCGCTGTGCAAGGCTGAACGCTGGCGCTGTTTGCTGAGGCTGTGAAAATGATGAATCAGACGCTACATGGCGCTATCCCAGTCGCTAAACAGATTCTGCTTGATAAATGTGTAATTGCTGCCGTGTCCGGCGTTCACCAGTCGCTACCTGTCATTAACCAGGCGCTACCTGACGCTATCCCTTCTTATATAAGGGCCTATATCAAATTGATATATGTCTTTTAACAGTGTTATGTATGTCTGTCGTGTAGTGTATATGTAGATTTGTTTAGCATGTACATTATTCAATAAATTATATACATTTATTCTAAATTTTTGTTGTGCGGCCACTTGTGTGGATGGTTGGAGTGGGTTAGCCCTGGAATCCCACTGTTAGCTAGTTTTTTCCTATAGATCCTTAATAACACTTGTTCAAAGCCTGGACTGTTAGATTGCAATGAATACCGCGACAAGGGCGTCCAATTTATACCCCATCACTAACATTACTAAGGGGTTTATTCATGCGCCAGGTAGCACCTCGTAGCGGCAGGCAGCGTCTGGTGAACGCCGGGCGCTGTACTGGAAACCACATTTATGAAAGCGATTCTGGTGAGCGTCTCTAACAGCGCCATATAGCGTCATGTTTTATTACTCAGCGTATAGCGCCGGTGCTCTAGCTTCCAGAGCCAGGTATTACCTGTCGCTACCTGTCGCTCTCCCATACATTTCAATGGACGTTCCTTCTAATCTCTTTACAGATCCTATTTATTATTTATTTTTTTAATTTTTACTCTTCCTGGCCCTGGAATAAATTATTTTTTAAAACTTTTTTAATTGATTTTTTTTTACATTTTTATGCAGAATTGTCATTACAGGTCTGGCACTAAAGTATTAATGTCACAATGTTACAACAATGTTTTCGCTTTGTTACTGGTGGATATGTGTTCAAAGACAGATTTTAATCACACAGCGTCTGGCGCTCTATGCTACAGCGCCCAGCTTTAGAGCGCCGACTCTGTGTGTTTTTTTGTTGTTGAATATGGTGTGAGTCACTGAAAGTCGGTCGCAATGAGCTGGCGCTCCCTGCAGCGCTGTACTGGTGTTAGAACGCCCAACATACATCACATTCATCAATGCCGGCCTGGTTACTACAGCGACTGAGATGCTCCGTTACAGCGCCCGATAGCCGACCGCTAGTAGAGAGCATCAACTAGCGATCGCTCTAAGTGCCGCTGTACAGACGCTCATCTGCCGATACCTGGCGCTAGTAGTGAATCAGCCTCTATGCCTACAAGAGTTTGTGGCGACATCTTCTTTACTTGTGTGTGCAAACGCAATGCAATTCATGGCCCAGCCCGTCTATAACTTAATCAGAGGGAAATATAATTGGGAACGCGGTGTATTCTTAATATTTGGTAACTCCGCCCAGTACATTCATTGGAAGGGCTGGCCACATACTTTTGGCCGTGTAGTGTATTTTTGAACATTTTTGCATGTTACGTTGTTTCCTGGAAATGTAATTCCCCATCATTCATTCCTTTTATGTTCAGTTTCTCGGTTTGACTGGCAGTGGCAGGTGTGCGACTGGCCGCGCTGTACTGCGACACGGCAGCTGTGGGCGACACACAGAGCTGAAACTCCTTCTGGTGTAAAATGCAGATCTGCAGCAATAAATGATTCATTTCCCTATTCCAAGTGTTTCTATTGTTGTAACTGTTACAATGTATCTCCTATCCATCCCGCAATGAGGGGGTGTGGCTTCATCCATCCCTCAATGAGAGGGCGTGGCTTCATGGATGGAGCACAGAATAGAGATAGATAGAGGGGGATTATTTATCCTCCTGGATGAGGGATTATTTATCCTCCTGGATGGGGGATTATTTATCATCCTGGATGGGGGATTATTTATCATCCTGGATGGGGGATTATTTATCATCCTGGATGGGGGATTATTTATCATCCTGGATGGGGGATTATTTATCATTCTGGATGAGGGATTATTCATCCTCCTGCATGGGGGATTATTTATCAACCTGGATGAGGGATTATTCATCCTCCTGGATGGGGGATTATTTATCCTCCTGGATGAGGGATTATTCATCCTCCTGGATGGGGGATTATTTATCATCCTGGATGGGGGATTATTTATCATCCTGGATGGGGGATTATTTATCAACCTGGATGGGGGATTATTTATCATCCCGGATGGGGGATTATTTATCATCCTGAATGGGGGATTATTTATCCTCCTGGATGAGGGATTAATTATCCTCCTGGATGGGGGATTATTTATCATCCTGGATGAGGGATTATTTATCATCCTGGATGGGGGATTATTTATCCTCCTGGATGGGGGATTATTTATCAACCTGGATGGGGGATTATTTATCCTCCTGGATGGGGGATTATTTATCATTCTGGATGATGGATTATTTATCCTCATGGATGGGAGATTATTTATCCTCCTGGATGGGGGATTCATTATCATCCTGGATGGGGGATTATTTATCATCCTGGATGGGGGATTATTTATCAACCTGGATGGGGGATTATTTATCAACCTGGATGAGGGATTATTTATCAACCTGGATGAGGGATTATTTATCAACCTGGATGGGGGATTATTTATCATCCTGGATGGGGGATTATTTATCATTCTGGATGAGGGATTATTTATCAACCTGGATAGGGGATTATTTATCAACCTGGATGGGGGATTATTTATCAACCTGGATGGGGGATTATTTATCATGCTGGATGGGGGATTATTTATCAACCTGGATGGGGGATTATTTATCATCCTGGATGGGGGATTATTTATCAACCTGGATGAGGGATTATTTATCAACCTGGATAGGGGATTATTTATCAACCTGGATGGGGGATTATTTATCAACCTGGATGGGGGATTATTTATCATCCTGGATGGGGGATTATTTATCATCCTGGATGGGGGATTATTTATCATCCTGGATGGGGGATTATTTATCATTCTGGATGAGGGATTATTCATCCTCCTGCATGGGGGATTATTTATCAACCTGGATGAGGGATTATTCATCCTCCTGGATGGGGGATTATTTATCCTCCTGGATGAGGGATTATTCATCCTCCTGGATGGGGGATTATTTATCATCCTGGATGGGGGATTATTTATCATCCTGGATGGGGGATTATTTATCAACCTGGATGGGGGATTATTTATCATCCCGGATGGGGGATTATTTATCATCCTGAATGGGGGATTATTTATCCTCCTGGATGAGGGATTAATTATCCTCCTGGATGGGGGATTATTTATCATCCTGGATGAGGGATTATTTATCATCCTGGATGGGGGATTATTTATCCTCCTGGATGGGGGATTATTTATCAACCTGGATGGGGGATTATTTATCCTCCTGGATGGGGGATTATTTATCATTCTGGATGATGGATTATTTATCCTCATGGATGGGAGATTATTTATCCTCCTGGATGGGGGATTCATTATCATCCTGGATGGGGGATTATTTATCATCCTGGATGGGGGATTATTTATCAACCTGGATGGGGGATTATTTATCAACCTGGATGAGGGATTATTTATCAACCTGGATGAGGGATTATTTATCAACCTGGATGGGGGATTATTTATCATCCTGGATGGGGGATTATTTATCATTCTGGATGAGGGATTATTTATCAACCTGGATAGGGGATTATTTATCAACCTGGATGGGGGATTATTTATCAACCTGGATGGGGGATTATTTATCATGCTGGATGGGGGATTATTTATCAACCTGGATGGGGGATTATTTATCATCCTGGATGGGGGATTATTTATCAACCTGGATGAGGGATTATTTATCAACCTGGATAGGGGATTATTTATCAACCTGGATGGGGGATTATTTATCAACCTGGATGGGGGATTATTTATCATGCTGGATGGGGGATTATTTATCAACCTGGATGGGGGATTATTTATCATCCTGGATGGGGGATTATTTATCAACCTGGATGAGGGATTATTTATCAACCTGGATGGGGGATTATTTATCAACCTGGATGGGGGATTATTTATCATGCTGGATGGGGGATTATTTATCAACCTGGATGGGGGATTATTTATCATGCTGGATGGGGGATTATTTATCATGCTGGATGGGGGATTATTTATCCTCCTGGATGGGGGATTATTTATCATCCCGGATGAGGGATTACTGATCGTTCACCTACCTGTGCCATTGGACCGCTCCAAGTCACGCGGCTTCGTCTTCCTGGATCTCCGTATATCGCTGACGACACTATTCAGTCCGCCCGCGGCTCTGCGCAGTGGATCTGCGCCGCGCTCCTTCTGGGGCTGCCTCAGGTTAGAGAGCAGACGAGTCGACTCTGCCGGGGAAGCGGATCTTTCTTTGAGTTTTTGTTTGAACCTCTTATAGAGTTTCTTCATGTTGCTGTGTCTGGCAGCTGGAGGCGAGTGACGCCGGGGATCGGAGGCTGCGGCTTTGTATGAGCGGGAGGGGAACTCCAGCCGCGGCTCTCATCATCCGCTGCAGCGTGCCAGCCACAATGTTTAACTCTCGCCACCCAGCGCAATATTATTATTATTACGCAAGAGGGCGTGTAGCTTTTTATACCCTTTTTTTTTTTTACTACCTCTTGAACAATAATAATAAAATAAAAATAATAAAAAATACCAAATAATAAAAAAAATTATTAAAAATAATGATAAATAATAACTAATGCTTCAGCCGCGGCTCTCATCCCCTGCAGCGTGCCAGCCACAATGTTTAACTCTCGCCACCCAGCGCAATATTATTATTATTACGCAAGAGGGCGTGTTGCTTTTTATACCCTTTTTTTTTTTTTTACTACCTCTTGAACAATAATAATAAAATAAAAATAATAAAAAATACCAAATAATAAAAAAAAATTATTAAAAATAATGATAAATAATAACTAATGCTCCAGCCGCGGCTCTCATCCCCTGCAGCATGCAGCCACAATGTTTAACTCACGCCACCCAGTGCAATATATTATTATTATGCAAGAGGGCGTGCAGCTTTTTATGCCTTTTTTTTTAACTACCTCTTGAATAATAGTAATAAAATAAAAATAATAAAAAATACCAAATAATAATAAAAAAAAATAATAATAAAAAATAACAAATAATAACTAAAATTAAATCATACAAATTATAATTAATAAAAATAATAAATAACGATAAAGAATAAAAATAATAAATACCAAATAATAAAAAATAAAAATTCATTAAAAAAAATAACTAATAATAAATAATAACTAATAATAAAAATAAAATAATAAAAAATAACAAAAATTAATAAATAATAATAATTGCAAAAGAGTGATGACAGAAGGAGAGCACATGGTCAATCTTACGTGTGTACATTCTCTTTATCTCAGGATAGATGGATGCTTATCCCAGCCATGTTACTGTTGATTTTCCCACCACCTCTGCTGGAAGTTTGTTCCTGGCATCTACTACTCTTTCAGTAACGTAGCATTTCCTGGCTTTGCTTTTAATCTAGCTTCAAGTTGTGGCCCTCTTGTTGTATCATTAAAGCGGAACAAAACTCAAGACAGCCAGTTCTGGAATCTAAAAGCTTCAACGGCCACTGGCCTGCTCCTGGGGCATCCCAAATCGTGATACCCGCTGTGTGAACTCCACCCCACCCTGGATGCGCCACAAAACTCACCTTTTCCGGTGGCTCTTTCAGCACTGTAAACAAGGAGCAGTGAGAGCGGCCCCATCCCCAGAATATTTAGGTCATTCTGATAGGCTAGGGGCCCGCTGCTGGGGAGGAGCCAGCTTTTGCTATAAACATTTGCTATAAACATCCCCCATAGGCTGTGTGGCACCCCCCTCTCCCCCCCTAGGCTGTGTGGCATCCCCCTCTCCCCCCATAGGCTGTGTGGCATTCCCCCTCCCCCCCATTAGTATAGGCTGTGTGGCATCCCCCTCTCCCCCCATAGGCTGTGTGGCATCCCCCTCCCCCCATTTGTATAGGCTGTGTGGCATCCCCCTCTCCCCCCATAGGCTTTGTAGCATCCCCTCTCCCCCCATTTGTATAGGCTGTGTGGCATCCCCCTCTCCCCCCATAGGCTTTGTAGCATCCCCTCTCCCCCCATTTGTATAGGCTGCGTGGCATCCCCCTCTCCCCCCATAGGCTGTGCGGCATCCCCCCCTCCCCCCAATTCCCATAGGCTGTGTGGCATCCCCCTCCCCCCATTTGTATAGGCTGTGTGGCATCCCCCTCTCCCCCCATAGGCTTTGTAGCATCCCCTCTCCCCCCATTTGTATAGGCTGTGTGGCATCCCCCTCTCCCCCCATAGGCTTTGTAGCATCCCCTCTCCCCCCATTTGTATAGGCTGCGTGGCATCCCCCTCTCCCCCCATAGGCTGTGCGGCATCCCCCCCTCCCCCCAATTCCCATAGGCTGTGTGGCATCCCCTTCTCCCCCCATAGGCTGTGTGGCATCCCCCCTCCCCCCAATTCCCATAGGCTGTGTGGCATCCCCCCCTCCCCCCAATTCCCATAGGCTGTGTGGCATCCCCTCTCCCCCCATTTCCCATAGGCTGTGTGGCATCCCCTCTCCCCCCATTTCCCATAGGCTGTGTGGTGTCCCCTCTCCCCCCAATTCCCATAGGCTGTGTGGTGTCCCCTCTCCCCCCAATTCCCATAGGCTGTGTGGTGTCCCCTCTCCCCCCAATTCCCATAGGCTGTGTGGTGTCCCCTCTCCCCCCATTTCCCATAGGCTGTGTGGTATCCCCTCTCCCCCAATTCCCATAGGCTGTGTGGCATCCCCTCTCCCCCCATTTCCCATAGGCTGTGTGGCATCCCCCTCTCCCCCCATTTCCCATAGGCTGTGTGGTGTCCCCTCTCCCCCCAATTCCCATAGGCTGTGTGGCGTCCCCTCTCCCCCCATTTCCCATAGGCTGTGTGGTATCCCCTCTCCCCCAATTCCCATAGGCTGTGTAGCATCCCCTCTCCCCCCATTTCCCATAGGCTGTGTGGTATCCCCTCTCCCCCCATTTCCCATAGGCTGTGTGGCATCCCCCTCTCCCCCCATTTCCCATAGGCTGTGTGGTGTCCCCTCTCCCCCCAATTCCCATAGGCTGTGTGGCATCCCCTCTCCCCCCATTTCCCATAGGCTGTGTGGCATCCCCTCTCCCCCCATTTCCCATAGGCTGTGTGGCATCCCCCTCTCCCCCCATTTCCCATAGGCTGTGTGGTGTCCCCTCTCCCCCCAATTCCCATAGGCTGTGTGGCATCCCCTCTCCCCCCATTTCCCATAGGCTGTGTGGCATCCCCTCTCCCCCCATTTCCCATAGGCTGTGTGGTATCCCCTCTCCCCCAATTCCCATAGGCTGTGTAGCATCCCCTCTCCCCCCATTTCCCATAGGCTGTGTGGTATCGCCTCTCCCCCCAATTCCCATAGGCTGTGTGGTATCCCCTCTCCCCCCAATTCCCATAGGCTGTGTGGTATCCCCTCTCCCCCCAATTCCCATAGGCTGTGTGGTATCCCCTCTCCCCCCAATTCCCATAGGCTGTGTGGTATCCCCTCTCCCCCCAATTCCCATAGGCTGTGTGGTATCCCCTCTCCCCCCAATTCCCATAGGCTGTGTGGTATCCCCTCTCCCCCCAATTCCCATAGGCTGTGTGGTATCCCCTCTCCCCCCAATTCCCATAGGCTGTGTGGTATCCCCTCTCCCCCCAATTCCCATAGGCTGTGTGGTATCCCCTCTCCCCCCAATTCCCATAGGCTGTGTGGCATCCCCTCTCCCCCCAATTCCCATAGGCTGTGTGGCATCCCCTCTCCCCCCATTTCCCATAGGCTGTGTGGCATCCCCTCTCCCCCCATTTCCCATAGGCTGTGTGGCACCCCCCTGTGCGGCTTAAAGTGGACCAACACCCAGGGGGGATCGGCCCGGGAATCTATAAGATTCCCGGACCGATCAGATCCCTCCCCGCGGGGCATCCGAAATCGGGATGTCCCGCGGGGAGGAACCCCCCAGGAGGCCCACAATCCTTACCTGACCGGTGATCCAACGGCGCATGCGCGAGACGCGGCCGCGTCTCTCGCTTCCCTCTAGCAGGGCGCGCTCCCGCGTCGGCCGTTTTGTGAATGGCCGGCGCAGGCGCGCTCCCTGTTAGAGGGAAGCGAGAGACGCAGCCAATGACAGCGCTCTGGTATGCGCGTCCAAGCGGCTTTGGACGCGCATACCAGAGCGGCTCTGAGCACTGTCATTGGCCGGACGAGGTCACGTGGGAGCGGGGAGAGGTGAGTTTTTGCGATCGGGGTGCCCCACCTAAGTGGACCAACACCCAGGATAGTCAAAATCCTGGGTGTTGGTCCACTTTAAGTAAAAAAAAAAAAAAAAAAAGTTAAACTCACCTCTCCACTGACACCGCTCCTCTGAGCAGTCGGCTCCGTGAATGGGGTGGGCGTGGCCTGCTCAGCGTCGGCACAGGCCACACCCACCCCATTCACGGAGCTGGCCGTAAGAGGCAGCGGCGGGGCCGGGACAGAGCTGCGATCGCTGTCTTTTACAGGCAGCAATGACAGAGGCGGGGCCAGAGACAGCGCTCCCGCCGTTCCTCCGCCTCCTGCTTCTTCCTGGGCACATGCGAGCACCCAGGTCAGGGCAGCAGGTGGGCGTGGCCTGCACCGACTTGGTGCAGGCCACGCCCACCCGCTGCCCTGACCACCTGGGTGGTCGCATGTGCCCCAGGCGGAAGAAGCAGCAGATGGAGGAGCGGCGAGCGCTGTCTCTGGCCCCACCGCTGTCATCGCTGCCTGTAAAAGACAGCGATCGCAGCGGCGGGGCCGGGACAGAGCCCCCGCCACTCCTCTGGGCTCCCGCAGTGTAACAGGCAACGCGGGAGCGCCGGGAACGGGTGAGTTTTTTTTTTTTTTTATTTATTTATTTTTTTGCTTTTTTTTACATTCGCCCGATAAGGCGCACGAACATTTTTCCCCCTTTTGGGGAAAAATAAGTGCGTCTTATAGGGCGAAAAATACGGTAATCCTTTCACATATTTAAAGGAAAAGTACACTTTTGTGAACCTTTAAATAAGACTCCAGGGCTGGCAGTTCTAGGAGATCCCTGTATGTTGTCCCCGCTCCCAGGATTTTTTACAACCCCAGGTTTTGTTCCTTGCCCTTAAGGGGGGACACCTTGATTAGGGATGCCCCGCTGTGTGAAACCCTCCCGGGTCACCAGTAAGTTTTTATGGGCGATGGCCAGGGGATAGCCAGTAGGGTCTAAAAGACTCCAGGGCCAGCAACTCAGGGATTTGCTCCGCTTTAAGCCAGAGGCCCTTTTGGTAATGGGAGCCCTGTGAGCCATCCCCTAAAACTGGTCCTGGCTGTGCCTTTGAAGTGGACCAAAACCCAGGATTTTGATTATCCTAGGTTTTCATGCATCCCCGATCGGGGATGCCCCGCTTTGTGAAACCCCCCAGATCGTCAAAGTTAACTCACCCCATCCTGGTGCTATGATACATGCGCGGGCCCTCATCCAATCAGTGCACTCGAAGCCGCTGACATCACGTCCTCTAAGCCTTCGCCTAAGGCGAGCGACTCTGAGGGCTCTGCCGGCCGCTTCCCCCGCTTCCCTCTAACAGGCAGAGTGGCCGCGTCATTTACAAATGCCAGGCTTGGGTACGCGCCTTGCTAGAGGGAAGTGGGGGATGCGGCTTGCGCATGCGCCTGTTGGACCGGGAAGTAAGGTAAGTGAATGGGGCAACCTGGGGGGTATCACACAGTGGGGAATCCTGATTTTGGATGCCCCGGGGGGGAGGGAATCGATCTCCGTGGGTTTGGGTCCACTTTAAGGATTAACCATTTCCAGCTTGATACCTCTAGCTCTGCTTTAAGGAATAACCCTTTCCAGTTTACAGATTAACCCTTACCAGCTCAATACTTTTTGACTTCAGCTCTGCCTTAAGGGGGGACACACAGGAAGGTGGGCCACTGATGTCCAATGGACATCTTATTTCACACTGGGTAAAAGAAAGCTTCCTCCTCTTAAAGCGGTACAAAACCTAGGATTTTTTACAACCCCTTAAGGGGGGCTCCTCGATTTGGGATGCCCCGCTGTGTGAAACCCTCCCGGGTCACCGGTAAGTTTTTATGGGCGATGGCCAATAGGGTCTAACAGACTCCAGGGCCGGTAATTCCGCTCTAAGCCAGAGGCCCTTTTAGTAATGGGAGCCCTGTTAGCCATCCCCTAAAACTGGTCCTGACCTTTAAAGTGGACCTAAACCAAGGATTTTGACTATCCTGGGTTTTCGTCCTTCCCCCCGGGGCACCCCAATCTGTGTGAAACCCCCCAGATCACCAAAGTTGACTCACCCCTTCCATGGCGCATGCGTGGGCGCTCGTCCAATCAGCGCGCTGATGTCACATCATCTAAGCCTTCGTCTAAATCCAGCAGCTCTGAGCGCGCTTCTGGCCGCATCCCCTGCTTCCCTCTGACAGAGAAAGTGGCCGCGCCATTCACAAATGCCTGACATGGGCATGCGCCTGCTAGAAGGATAGCGGGGGATGGGGCCGCAGCTCGCGCATGCGCAGTTCGACCAGGAAACAAGGTAAGTATTTACACAGTGAGGCATCTCAGTTTTGGATGCCCCGGGGGGAGGAATCGATCGGCCCAGGAATCTTATAGATTACCGGGCCGATCGGCATTGGTTTTAGTCCACTTTAATAGAGATCAATACTCCCACACACCCGGCACTTTCTTGATATCTTTAGCACCTTCTTCTTTTACAACCACTTCCTGTTTGGTGACCTCAGAGAGGAAGTGACACTAAAGTCGTGATGCTATAAATAGCCTTAATGAATTTTCAGATTTTTTTTGTAACGAAAGGACGAAAGAAGGGGGAAGCAACCAAAGGCAAAAACGTGCTGCTCTAAAAGACATCAGGGACGGCCAATTCGGGATGCCCCACAATGTGAACCCCCAATTGTTCGTGAACCCCTTACCTTTCTGCAAGACCCTCACCATGATCACGGGCCATGACCCCTGGCATCCCTGCAGCCAGGGCCGGACTGGCCATAGGAAGACCCGAGACAATGTCCAGTGGGCCGCACTGCTTTGGGGCCAGTTGAGCCAGTTGCTGCTTTTATCCCCCATATTCAATCCCTGCCCCCTTAGTTTCCCTCTCAGCCCCACTGGACCCAGCCCCACTGTACCCACAAGCCAAGGAACTCCAGTCCCCTGTACCCATCCCCACTGTACCCACAAGCCAAGGAACCCCAGTCCCTTACCCATCCCCACTGGACCCACAAGCCAAGGAACCTAGGCCCCCTACCCATCCCCACTGTACCCACAAGCCAAGGAACCCCAGTCCCCTGTACCCATCCCCACTGGACCCACAAGCCAAGGAACCTAGGCCCCCTACCTATCCCCACTGTACCCACAAGGCAAGGAACCCCAGTCCCCTGTACCCATCCCCACTGTACCCACAAGCCAAGGAACCCCAGCCCCCTACCCATCCCCACTGTACCCACAAGACAAGGAACCCCAGCTCCCTGTACCCAGCTCCACCGGACCCACATGCCAAGGAACCCCAGCCCCCTACCCATCCCCACTGTACCCACAAGCCAAGGAACCCCAGGCCCCTACCCAGCCCCCACTGGACCCACAAGCCAAGAAACCCCAGCCCCCTACTCATCCCCACTGTACCCACAAGCCAAGGAATCCCAGCCCCGTACCCATCCCCACTGGACCCACAAGCCAAGGAACCCCAGCCCCCTACCCATCCCCACTGTACCCACAAGCCAAGGAACCCCAGGCCCCTACCCATCCCCACTGTACCCACAAGCCAAGGAACCCCAGCCCCCTGTACCCAGTACCACTGTACCCACAGGCCAAAGAACCCCAGCCCTTTGTACCCAGCCCCCACTGTGCCCACAAGCCAAAGAACCCCCAACCCCCTACCCATCCCCACTGGACCCACAAGCCAAGAAACCCCAGCCCCCTACTCATCCCCACTGTACCCACAAGCCAAGGAACCCCAGCCCCCTGTACCCACAAGCCAAGGAACCCCAGCCCCCTGTACTCAGCCCCACTGTACCCACAAGCCAAGGAACCCCAGCCCCCTGTACCAATCCCCACTGTACCCACAAGCCAAGGAACCCCAGCCCCCTGTACCCAGTCGCACTGTACCCACAGGCCAAAGAACCCCAGCCCCTTGTACCCAGCCCCCACTGTGCCCACAAGCCAAAGAACCCCCAACTCCCTACCCATCCCCACTGGACCCACAAGCGAAGAAACCCCAGCCTCCTACTCATCCCCACTGTACTCACAAGCCAAGGAATCCCAGCCCCCTACCCATCCCCACTGTACCCACAAGCCAAGGAACCCCAGCCCCCTGTACCCATCCCCACTGTACCCACAAGCCAAAGAACCCCCAACTCCCTACCCATCCCCACTGGACCCACAAGCCAAGAAACCCCAGCCCCCTACTCATCCCCACTGTACCCACAAGCCAAGGATCCCCAGCCCCCTACTCATCCCCACTGGACCCACAAGCAGTGGAACCTCAGCCCCCTACCCACAAGCCAAGGCACCCCAGCCCCCTACCCATCCCCCACTGGACCCACAAGCCAAGGAACCCCAGCCCCCTGTACCCAGTCCCACTGTACCCACAGGCCAAGGTATCCCAGCCCCCTGTACCCATCCCCACTGTACCCACAAGCCAAGGAACCCCAGCCCCCTGTACCCAGTCCCACTGTACCCACAGGCCAAGGTATCCCAGCCCCCTGTACCCATCCCCACTGGACCCTCAAGCCAAGGAACTCCAGACCCCTACCCAGCCCCACTGTACCCACAAGCCAAGGAAACCCAGCTCCCTACCCATCCCCACAAGCCAAGGAACCCCCAGCCCCCTACCCATCCCCACTGTACCCACAAGCCAAGGAACCCCAGCCCCCTGTACCCACAAGCCAAGGAACCCCAGCCCCCTGTACCCAGCCCCATTGTACACACAAGCCAAAGAACCCCAGCCCCCTGTACCCAGCCTCATTGTACCCACAGGCCAAAGAACCCCAGCCCCTTGTACCCAGCCCCCACTGTGCCCACAAGCAAAATAACCCCCAACCCCCTACCCATCCCCACTGGACCCACAAGCCAAGAAACCCCAGCCCCCTACTGATCCCCGCTGTACCCACAAGCCAAGGATCCCCAGCCCCCTACCCATCCCCACTGGACCCACAAGCCAAGGAACCTAGGCCCCCTACCCACAAGCCTAGGAACCCCAGCCCCCTACCCAGCCCCACTGTACCCACATGCCAAGGAACCCCAGCCCCCTACCCATTCCCACTGTACCCACATGCCAAGGAACCCCAGCCCCCTACCCATTCCCACTGTACCCACAAGCCAAGGAACCCCAGCCCCCTTTAACCAGCCCCACTGTACCCACAAGCCAAGGAACCCCAGCCCCCTGTACCCAGCCCCACTGTACCAACAAGCCAAGGAACCCCAGCCTCCTACCCATTCCCACTGTACCCACAAGCCAAGGAACCCCAGCCCCCTGTACCCAGCCCCACTGTACCCACAAGCCAAGGAACCCCAGCCCTCTACCCAGCCCCACTTTACCCACAAGCCAAGGAACACCAGCCCTCTACCCAGCCCCACTGTACCCACAAGCCAAGGAACACAAGCCCCCTGTACCCATCCCCACTGTACCCACAAGCCAAGGAACCCCAGCCCCCTTTACCCAGTCCCACTGGACCCACAAGCCAAAGAACCCCGGCCCCCAGTACCCAGTCCCACTGTACCCACAAGCCAAAGATGCCCAGCTCCCTACCCATCCCCACTGTACCCACAAGCCAAGGAGCCCCAGCCCCCTACCCATCCCCACAGTACCCACATGCCAAGGAACCCCAGCCCCCTGTACCCAGTCCCACTGTACCCACAAGCCAAGAAACACCAGCCCCCTGTACCCAGCCCCACTGTACCCACAAGCCAAGGAACCCCAGCCCCCCATACCCAGTCCCACTATACCCACAAACCAAGGAACCCCAGCTCCCTACCCATCCCCACTGTACCCACAAGCCAAGGAGCCCCATCCCCACCGTACCCACATGCCAAGGAACCCCAGCCCCCTGTACCCAGCCCCACTGTACCCACAAGCCAAGGAACCCAGCCCCCTGTACCCAACCCCACTGTACCCACAAGCCAAGGAACCCCAGACCCCTACCCAGCCCCACTGTACCCACAAGCCAAGGAACCCCAGCCCCCTTTACCCAGTCCCACTGGACCCACAAGCCAAAGAACCCCAGCCCCCAGTACCCAGTCCCACTGTACCCACAAGTCAAGGAACCCCAGCCCCCTACCCATCCCCACTGTACCCACAAGCCAAAGATGCCCAGCTCCCTACCCATCCCCACTGTACCCACAAGCCAAGGAGCCCCAGCCCCCTACCCATCCCCACCGTACCCACAAGCCAAGGAACCCCAGCCCCCTGTACCCAGTCCCACTGTACCCACAAGCCAAGAAACACCAGCCCCCTGTACCCAGCCCCACTGTACCCACAAGCCAAGGAACCCCAGCCCCCTGTACCCAACCCCACTGTACCCACAAGCCAAGGAACCCCAGCCCCCTTTACCCAGTCCCACTGGACCCACAAGCCAAAGAACCCCAGCCCCCAGTACCCAGTCCCACTGTACCCACAAGTCAAGGAACCCCAGCCCCCTACCCACCCCACTGTACCCACAAGCCAAAGATGCCCAGCTCCCTACCCATCCCCACTGTACCCACAAGCCAAGGAGCCCCAGCCCCCTACCCATCCCCACCGTACCCACATGCCAAGGAACCCCAGCCCCCTGTACCCATCCCCACTGGACCCACAAGCCAAGGAGCCCCAGCCCCCTGTACCCAGTCCCACTGTACCCACAAGCCAAGAAACACCAGCCCCCTGTACCCAGCCCCACTGTACCCACAAGCCAAGGAACCCCAGCCCCCTGTACCCAACCCCACTGTACCCACAAGCCAAGGAACCCCAGCCCCCTGTACCCAGTCCCACTGTACCCACAAGCCAAGGAACCCCAGCTCCCTACCCATCCCCACTGTACCCACAAGCCAAGGAGCCCCAGCCCCCTACCCATCCCCACAGTACCCACATTCCAAGGAACCCCAGCCCCCTGTACCCAGCCCCACTGTACCCACAAGCCAAGGAACCCCAGCCCCCTGTACCCAGCCCCACTGTACCCACAAGCCAAGGAACCCCAGCCCCCTACCCATCCCACTGTACCCACAAGCCAAATAACCCCCAACCCCCTACCCATCCCCACTGGACCCACAAGCCAAGAAACCCCAGCCCCCTACCCATCTCCACTGGACCCACAAGCCAAGGAACCTCAGCCCCCTACCCACAAGCCTAGGAACCCCAGCTCCCTACCCATTCCCACTGTACCCACAAGCCAAGGAACCCCAGCCCCCTACCCATTCCCACTGTACCCACAAGCCAAGGAACCCCAGCCCCCTGTACCCAGCCCCACTTTACCCACAAGCCAAGGAACCCCAGCTCCCTAACCATCCCCACTGGACCCACAAGTCAAGGAACCCCAGCCCCCTGTACCCAGTCCCACTGTACCCACAAGTCAAGGAACACCAGCCCCCTACCCATCCCCACTGTACCCACAAGCCAAAGAACCCCAGCTCCCTAACCAGCCCCACTGTACCCACAAGCCAAGGAACCCCAGCCCCCTGTACCCATCTCCACTGTACCCACAAGCCAAGGAACCCCAGCCCCCTGTACTCAGCCCCACTGTACCCACAAGCCAAGGAACCCCAGCCCCCTGTACCCATCTCCACTGTACCCAAAAGCCAAGGAACCCCAACCCCCTGTACTCAGCCCCACTGTACCCACAAGCCAAGGAACCCCAGCCCCACTGTACCCACAAGCCAAGGAACCCCAGCCCCACTGTACCCACAAGCCAAGGAACCCCAGCCCCCTACCCATCTCCACTGTACCCACAAGCCAAGGAACCCCAGTCCCCTGTACCCAGCCCCACTGGACCCACAAGCCAAGGAACCCCAGCCCCACTGTACCCACAAGCCAAGGAACCCCAGCCCCCTGTACCCATCCCCACTGTACCCACAAGCCAAGGAACCCCAGCCTCCTACCCATCCCCACTGTATCCACAAGCCAAGGAACCCCAGCCCCCTTTATCCAGCCCCACTGTATCCACAAGCCAAGGAACCCAAGCCCCCCTGTACCCAGTCCCACTGTACCCACAGGCCAAAGAACACCAGCCCCTTTTACCCAGCCCCCACTGTGCCCACAAGCCAAATAACCCCAGCCCCCTACTCATCTCCACTGTACCCACAAGCCAAGGAACCCCAGCCCCCTACCCATCTCCACTGGACCCACAAGCCAAGGAACCCCAGCCCCCTACCCATCTCCACTGGACCCACAAGCCTAGGAACCCCAGCCCCCTTACCCAGCCCCACTGTACCCACAAGCCAAGGAACCCCAGCCCTCTACCCAGCCCCACTGTACCCACAAGCCAAGGAACCCCAGCCCTCTACCCAGCCCCACTGTACCCACAAGCCAAGGAACACCAGCCCTCTAACCAGCCCCACTGTACCCACAAGCCAAGGAACACCAGCCCTCTACCCATCCCCACCGTACCCACAAGCCAAGGAACACCAGCCCTCTACCCATCCCCACCGTACCCACAAGCCAAGGAACACCAGCCCTCTACCCATCCCCACCGTACCCACAAGCCAAGGAACACCAGCCCTCTACCCATCCCCACCGTACCCACAAGCCAAGGAACCCCAGCCCCCTGTACCCAGCCCCACTGTACCCACACGCCAAGGAACCCCAGCTGCCTGTACCCAGTCCCACTGTACCCACAAGTCAAGGAACCCCAGCCCCCTACCCAGCCCCACTGTACCCACAAGCCAAAGAAGCCCAGCTCCCTACCCATCCCCACTGTACCCACAAGCCAAGGAACCCCAGCCCCCTACCCATCCCCACAGTACCCACATGCCAAGGAACCCCAGCCCCCTGTACCCATCCCCACAGTACCCACATGCCAAGGAACCCCAGCCCCCTGTACCCAGTCCTACTGTACCCACAAGCCAAGGAACCCCAGCCCCCTGTACTCAGCCCCACTGTACCCACAAGCCAAGGAACCCCAGCCCCCTACCCACCCCACTGTAACCACAAGCCAAGGAACCCCAGCCCCCTGTACCCAGCCCCACTGTACCCACAGGCCAAGGAACCCTAGACCCCTGTACCCAGCCCCACTGGACCCACAAGCCAAGGAACCCCAGCCTCCTACCCATCCCCACTGTACACACAAGCCAAGGAACCCCAGCCTCCTACCCATCCCCACTGTATCCACAAGCCAAGGAACCCCAGCCCCCTGTACCCAGCCCCACTATATCCACAAGCCAAGGAACCCCAGCCCCCTACCCATCCCCACTGTATCCACAAGCCAAGGAACCCCAGCCCCCCGTACCCAGCCCCACTATATCCACAAGCCAAGGAACCCCAGCCCCCTGTACCCAGTCCCACTGTACCCACAGGCCAAAGAACCCCAGCCCCTTGTACCCAGCCCCCACTGTGCCCACAAGCCAAATAACCCCCTACCCATCCCCACTGGACCCACAAGCCAAGAAACCCCAGCCCCCTACCCATCTCCACTGGACCCACAAGCCAAGGAACCTCAGCCCCCTACCCACAAGCCTAGGAACCCCAGCTCCCTACCCATTCCCACTGTACCCACAAGCCAAGGAACCCCAGCCCCCTACCCATTCCCACTGTACCCACAAGCCAAGGAACACCAGCCCCCTGTACCCATCCCCACTGTACCCACAAGCCAAGGAACCCCAGCTCCCTAACCATCCCCACTGTACCCACAAGTCAAGGAACACCAGCCCCCTACCCATCCCCACTGTACCCACAAGCCAAGGAACCCCAGCCCCCTGTACCCATCTCCACTGTACCCACAAGCCAAGGAACCCCAGCCCCCTACCCATCCCCACAGTACCCACATGCCAAGGAACCCCAGCCCCCTGTACCCAGTCCTACTGTACCCACAAGCCAAGAAACCCCAGCCCCCTGTACCCAGCCCCACTGTACCCACAAGCCAAGGAACCCCAGCCCCCTGTACCCAGCCCCACTGTACCCACAAGCCAAGGAACCCCAGCCCCCTACCCATCCCACTGTAACCACAAGCCAAGGAACCCCAGCCCCCTGTACCCAGCCCCACTGTACCCACAGGCCAAGGAACCCTAGACCCCTGTACCCAGTCCCACTGGACCCACAAGCCAAGGAACCCCAGCCTCCTACCCATCCCCACTGTACCCACAAGCCAAGGAACCCCAGCCTCCTACCCATCCCCACTGTATCCACAAGCCAAGGAACCCCAGCCCCCCATACCCAGCCCCACTATCCACAAGCCAAGGAACCCCAGCCCCCTGTACCCAGTCCCACTGTACCCACAGGCCAAAGAACCCCAGCCCCTTGTACCCAGCCCCCACTGTGCCCACAAGCCAAATAACCCCCTACCCATCCCCACTGGACCCACAAGCCAAGAAACCCCAGCCCCCTACCCATCTCCACTGGACCCACAAGCCAAGGAACCTCAGCCCCCTACCCACAAGCCTAGGAACCCCAGCTCCCTACCCATTCCCACTGTACCCACAAGCCAAGGAACCCCAGCCCCCTACCCATTCCCACTGTACCCACAAGCCAAGGAACACCAGCCCCCTGTACCCATCCCCACTGTACCCACAAGCCAAGGAACCCCAGCTCCCTAACCATCCCCACTGGACCCACAAGCCAAGGAACCCCAGCCCCCTGTACCCAGTCCCACTGTACCCACAAGTCAAGGAACACCAGCCCCCTACCCATCCCCACTGTACCCACAAGCCAAGGAACCCCAGCCCCCTGTACCCATCTCCACTGTACCCACAAGCCAAGGAACCCCAGCCCCCTGTACTCAGCCCCACTGTACCCACAAGCCAAGGAACCCCAGCCCCCAACCCATCCCACTGTAATCACAAGCCAAGTAACCCCAGCCCCCTGTACCCAGCCCCACTGGACCCACAAGCCAAGGAACCCCAGCCTCCTACCCATCCGCACTGTACCCACAAGCCAAGGAACCCCAGCCTCCTACCCATCCCCACTGTTCCACAAGCCAAGGAACCCAAGCCCCCTGTACCCAGTCCCACTGTACCCACAGGCCAAAGAACCCCAGCCCCTTTTACCCAGCCCCCACTGTGCCCACAAGCCAAATAACCCCCAACCCCCTACCCATCACCACTGGACCCACTAGCCAAGAAACCCCAGCCCCCTACTCATCTCCACTGTACCCACAAGCCAAGTATCCCCAGCCCCCTACCCATCTCCACTGGACCCACAAGCCAAGGCACCTCAGCCCCCTACCCAGCCCCACTGTACCCACAAGCCAAGGAACACCAGCCCTCTAACCATCCCCACTGTACCCACAAGCCAAGGAACACCAGCCCTCTAACCATCCCCACTGTACCCACAAGCCAAGGAACCCCAGACCCCTGTACCCATCCCCACTGTACCCACAAGTCAAGGAACCCCAGCCCCCTACCCATCCCCACTGTACCCACATGCCAAGGAACCCCAGCCCCCTGTACCCAGCCCCACTGTACCCACAAGCCAAGGAACCCCAGCCCCCTGTACCCAGCCCCACTGTACCCACAAGCCAAGAAACCCCAGCCCCCTACCCATCCCCACCGTACCCACAAGCCATGGAACCCCAGTCCCCTACCCATCTCCACTGTACCCACAAGCCAAGGAACCCCAGCCCCCTACCCATCCCCACCGTACCCACAAGCCAAGGAACCCCAGACCCCTGTACCCATCCCCACTGTACCCACAAGCCAAGGATCCCCAGCCCCCTGTACCCATCCCCACTGTACCCACAAGCCAAGGAGCCCCAGCCCCCTACCCATCCCCACTGTACCCACAAGCCATGGAACCCCAGCCCCCTGTACCCAGTCCCACTGTACCCACAAGCCAAGGAACCCCAGCCCCCTACCCATCCCCACTGTACCCACATGCCAAGGAACCCCAACCCCCTGTACCCAGCCCCACAGTATCCACAAGCCAAGGAACTCCAGCCCCCTGTACCCAGCCCCACTGTACCCACAAGCCAAGGAACCCCAGCCCCCTACCCATCCCCACTGGACCCACAAGCCAAGGAACCCCAGCCCCACTGTACCCACAAGCCAAGGAACCCCAGCCCCCAATGCTTTAGCCCTGGCATCATGGTTGGGGGGGGGGGGGGGCCTCAGCAGGGATGTCTCGGGCCTGCCAGGGGCTGGTAAATTCCAGGGCTGGTTTTTGTTCCCAGTCGGCCACTGCCTGCAGCTGTGTCCTAGCCATTAAGATAGGAAAAAATGCACATAGGGAAACCGGGATTCACCCGCCCCCAGCATAAAGCTGTGATTGGGCAAATGCCGGTGCATGTGCCGTGGGTGCTGTGTAAAGGTGAGTGGAGTGGGGCGGGTTTCACACAGCGGGGCATCCCAAATCTGGATGTCCCCAGGGCAAGGACTTATCACCAGTAGGGATGAGCGAAGATCAAGTTCGGCTGAACTTTAAACAAAAGTTTGGTTCAGGTACCAAACTTGACCCGAACCCGATATCCATTGAAATCAATGGGGACCCAAACGTTGGGACTGAAAAATGACAAGGGCCTTCCTCCACCACCACTACTCACCAGCTGGCAGCCAGAATGAAAATTACCGGTGGGCATACCTCTCAAGTGTCCCTGATTTGGAGGCACTGTCCCTCTTTGGAGTACGTGTCCCCCCTGTCCCTCCTTGCTTTTATTTGTCCCTCTTTGAGGTGTAACATGCAGATCTGCAGCAATAAATGATTCATTCCTCTAGTTAAAATGTATTTGTTTATAGTTTTTATTGTTTTAACAGTTACAACATATCTCCTATTTATGCCTTAAGGAGGGAGTGTGGCCTAATTCAAAAATTGTCCCTCTTCTTATTTGTCCCTCTTTGAGATGAAACATGACAGATCTGCATACATACTGCATACATACTTTATCCCTGTTTCAGAAGGTGCTCTTCAATCCTGAGGTTATGCAGAACTGTTACCAGACTGTAGCTGGTTCCTTTGGATCCTTTTTTGTTCTTGGAAAATGATGGTCATTTATTACTGCATATGTTATAATGTGTAAAGACACTTTTTTACTTGCAATCTATTACTTATAGTGTGGTGTTTAGTCCATAGTGTTTTATATCAGGCTAGAGTGGGAACAGCCTGGCATTGGATAGCACCCATTACCTCTATGTTCTTTATTAGTTGTGCTATAACCTATTTCTTATACACTGGAAAAATCAAGCTCATCCTTCCAGGCAAAACTCCAGAGATGACCGTTTCCTCCCCTCACTCCATACTGTCACTACAGATGCTGGCAACTAACAGGCTGACTCATCATTAGCGCCAGGTAGCGACAGATGAGCGTCTGTAGCAGCATTTCAGAGCGCCCGCTAGTAGTCGCAGTGCTCGGCCGTGGGTCGCTACTTCATAGCGACTCAGTCGGTGTTCAGTAATGTTGAATACATTGTGAGGAGTCGCTATTTGACCAGTACAGCGCTGTATGGGAGCGCATGTTAGCGACTGCTCATAGCGACCGACTCACACCATATTCTGCAAAAAAACAGCCTCACAAATCTCTGGTGCTGAAAAATGCTTCTCTGAAGCCCAGAGCGCAGGAGGCGGTGTGATTAAAGTCTGTTTTTCAGCATCTATCCACCAGTAACAAAGCAAAAACATATGGAATTACATTGTAACAACATTGTAACATGAACACTTTAATGGCAGAGCTGTGATGTCATTTCTGAGGAAATATATAAAACATGAAAAATATTTGAAAAAATGGCTTTTTCTAGCCCAGAAGAGGTCACCACATTATTTGAGATTTAAAAAAAAAAAAAAAAAAAAAAACCCTGTTTAAAAAGAAATAAAAGAACGTCCATTAAAATGTATGGGAGAGCGACAGGTAGCGAGAGGTCATACCTGGCGCTGTGCAAGGCTAAACGCCGGCGCTGTATGCTGAGGCTCGGATAATGATGAATCGGACGCTACATGGCGTTATTCTAGTCGCTCAACAGATTCTGCTTGATAAATGTGTAATTGCTGCCGTGTCCGGCGTTCACCTGCCGCTACCTGTCGCTACCTGTCATTTACAAGGCACTACCTGACGTTATCCCTTCATGAATAAGGGCCTAAGATAAACCATCACGTCCCGCAACAGATCTGTGCAGCAGCAGGGCTGACGATCTTCTATTAGACCTACAGTATACAATGCCTATAGGTAACTTGTAATATTGCCCTCTAGGGGTATCCCGATTTGGGATGCTCCTAAAGCATACCTTCCAACTGTTCCTGATATGGAGGGACTGTCCCTCTTTTGAGTCCACATCTCCCTGTCCCTCGTTGTTCTCCTTTGTCCCTCTTTGAGGTGTAACATGCAGATCTGCAGCAATAAATGATTCATTTTCCTATTCAAAGTGTTTCTATTGTTGTAACTATTACATCCTATCTCCTATCCATCAATGAGGGGGCGTGGCTTCATCCATCCCCCAATGGGGGTGTGGCTTCATCTATCCCTCAATGAGGGGGCGTGGCTTCATCCATCCCTCAATGAGGGGGCGTGGCTTTATCAATCCCTCAATGAGGGGCGTGGTTTCATCCATCACTCAATGAGGGGGCGTGGCTCAATTTACATATTGTCCCTCTTTGAGGTGTAACATGCAGATCTGCAGCAATAAATGATTAATTTGCCTATTCAAATTGTTTCTATTGTTGTAACTGTTACAATGTATCTCCTATCTATCCCTCAATGAGGGGGCGTGGCTTCATTTACATATTGCTGGAAGGTATGGCTTACCTGGTTTGGTCCTATGTAGAGATGTAGAGATGATGTACGTGTCTTGTTTGTTCTCCAAAGCAGACATCAATGTAAATACACTTTAATCTTTGAAATAAGAAGTCATTAAATGTGTAATTACCCCGATAGCGCTGTATGGCGGGGGGGGGGGGTTCAACTGAATACAATGGCGCTATTCATGGTTCGCAGGCAGCGTTATCTTCCCGCCTGTGCTGCCGCCAGAACACAATGAGTTACTTTTAATTCAGATTTCGATTTGGGTTAATATTTTACCAATGTGTGTACACAACACGAATAGAGCAGCGCTAAAATGATGGGCGCCGTGCCGGCCATTCTCTACATAGGTGACAATTCAACGGGAAATTCCAGGTTTCCCAACTGAGTCGTTTTTATTTCCTGGGGGCTCGGAGGGAATTGTTACAGATTAATAAAAGGCAAAGGCTTTATCTATTCCAAACATTTCCGTCTCATCCAGGCCTCTAATTTTAATGTGGACCAATCATCAGGTTTTTAGCTATTCTTGTAATTGGTTCTCGTGTCCAAGACTGAGGTTATATCATTAGGGGAGGACATGGGCTGGGGGTTGCTTGGCTCCAAGACTGAGGTTATATCATTAGGTGGAGGACATGGGCTGGGGGTTGCTTGGCTCCAAGGCTGAGGCTATATCATTAGGGTGAGGACATGGGCTGGGGGTTGCTTGGCTCCAAGACTGAGGTTATATCATTAGGGAGAGGACATGGGCTGGGGGTTGCTTGGCTCCAAGACTGAGGCTATATCATTAGGGGGAGGACATGGGCTGGGGGTTGCTTGGCTCCAAGACTGAGGCTATATCATTAGGGGGAGGACATGGGCTGGGGGTTGCTTGGCTCCAAGACTGAGGTTATATCATTAGGGGGAGGACATGGGCTGGGGGTTGCTTGGCTCCAAGACTGAGGCTATATCATTAGGGGGAGGACATGGGCTGGGGGTTGCTTGGCTCCAAGACTGAGGCTATATCATTAGGGGGAGGACATGGGCTGGGGGTTGCTTGGCTCCAAGACTGAGGCTATATCATTAGGGGGAGGACATGGGCTGGGGGTTGCTTGGCTCCAAGACTGAGGTTATATCATTAGGGGGAGGACATGGGCTGGGGGTTGCTTGGCTCCAAGACTGAGGCTATATCATTAGGGGGAGGACATGGGCTGGGGGTTGCTTGGCTCCAAGACTGAGGTTATATCATTAGGGGGAGGACATGGGCTGGAGGTTGCTTGGCTCCAAGACTGAGGCTATATCATTAGGGGGAGGACATGGGCTGGGGGTTGCTTGGCTCCAAGACTGAGGCTATATCATTAGGGTGAGGACATGGGCTGGGGGTTGCTTGGCTCCAAGACTGAGGTTATATCATTAGGGGGAGGACATGGGCTGGGGGTTGCTTGGCTCCAAGACTGAGGCTATATCATTAGGGGGAGGACATGGGCTGGGGGTTGCTTGGCTCCAAGACTGAGGCTATATCATTAGGGTGAGGACATGGGCTGGGGGTTGCTTGGCTCCAAGGCTGAGGCTATATCATTAGGGGGAGGACATGGGCTGGGGGTAGCTTGGCTCCAAGACTGAGGCTATATCATTAGGGTGAGGACATGGGCTGGGGGTTGCTTGGCTCCAAGACTGAGGCTATATCATTAGGGGGAGGACATGGGCTGGGGGTTGCTTGGCTCCAAGGCTGAGGCTATATCATTAGGGGGAGGGCATGGGCTGGGGGTTGCTTGGCTCCAAGGCTGAGGCTATATCATTAGGGGGAGGACATGGGCTGTGGGTTGCTTGGCTCCAAGGCTGAGGCTATATCATTAGGGGGAGGACATGGGCTGGGGGTTGCTTGGCTCCAAGGCTGAGGCTATATCATTAGGGGGAGGACATGGGCTGTGGGTTGCTTGGCTCCAAGGCTGAGGCTATATCATTAGGGGGAGGACATGGGCTGGGGGTTGCTTGGCTCCAAGACTGAGGCTATATCATTAGGGGGAGGACATGGGCTGGGGGTTGCTTGGCTCCAAGACTGAGGCTATATCATTAGGGTGAGGACATGGGCTGGGGTTACTTGGGTGAGGGGATAGAGTGGGGTATGGGATGGGGCGCTGGGATTGGATGGGAGTGTTAGTAAATGTAGCAGCCCAGACTGCCCCAAAGCAGTGCTGCCCACTGGGCATTTGTCCGGGTCTCCCTATTGCCGATCAGCCCCTGCCCCCTGGTATATAACCCCCCAGATCGCCCACTTTCACTCACCTCTCCCCAGTTCCCACAGCGTATATGCTTAAGGGTTCAACCGTATGTGGGAACCCCTCCCACCAATAATAGCATAAATGTAGTAAATACAGTGCACACCCAGTAACATCTTCAACAATTTATTGTACATAGTGTAAAACTAATCACAGCAAAACAGGATAACCACATACACCAAACACACAAATAACAATAAACGTATTATTACCCGGAAATCTACTTTGTGCAAACATGCAATAATCATAGCAGTTCATAATATGTCTATACTAAGAGGAACTAACCATGCGCAAACCATGCAATAGATAGCAGCAAAGCTTAGCAGCTTGATCACACCTTTAACATTTAAATGAAAAAATAGCAGCTTGATATTGGTAGTCCTCTTAGCAGCAACATGATTCAAATAGCAGTTCAAATGGAACAATGTAGCAATCCTCCCAGAGGAAATTAAAAAAAAAATGCAGCACTTACAAAGTTCAAATATCAAGTTACAAAAAATATGTAACCAATGTAGTAGTCAGTATGTAGCAAGTATCCCCAAGGGGAAAACATTGGCAGAATGTTCCAGACAATGGCCTCGATTCAATAAAGGTAGAAAAAAATTCTCATGGTAGTAAAAGATTCAATACATGAGATAAAAGCCTGAGAATGTCGCTGTTACTGAATCACCAGATAAAAAGACAATGAAAGTCAATGGCAGCTTTTACTACAGTGTAGAAAGGAGGAAACACTTCTCTACTTTTCTTAGGAGTAAAAAAGTGCCATTGACTTTCATTGTGTTTATCTGGTGATTCAGTAACAGTGACATTCTCAGGCTTTTTTCTCATGAATTGAATCTTTTACTACCGTGAGATTTTTTTTTCTACCTTTATTAAATCGAGGCCAATATTCCCATTCAGCCCATAGACACATATTAGGTAGTGAAAAAAATATATATAAATATATAAAATAATTAAATAATATAAAATAATTAAATAATAAATAATATAAATATATGAAAAAATATGTAACCAATATAGTAGTCAGTATGTAGCAAGTATCCCCAAGGGAAAACATTAGCATCAGATCCAGACAATATTCCCATTCAGTCCATAGACACAGAGCAAGTAGAGAAAAAATACATAAAATTAATATATATATATATTTAATATAAAATAATTAAATAATAATAAATAATATAAATATATGAAAAAATATGTAACCAATGTAGTAGTCAGTATGTAGCAAGTATCCCCAAGGGGAAACAGAATTGGCAGAATGTTCCAGACAATATTCCCATTCAGCCCACAGACACTTATTAAGTAGTGAAAAAAGACATGAGAACAGACAAAACAAACACTAATCCCACCTAAACAACGTTTCGGGGCCGTCCGTGCCCCTTTCTCAAGCAGGCGTCTCTCTCCCTCAAGGAGAAAAGGGTGCCACTGGCATTGATGGATCACGGTGGAGTTAATACTGCTTGTTATAGGAGATTGGGGGGATTATAACACACTGCCTGTAATAGGGGGATTCTGCCACACTGCTTGTTATAGGGGGATTCTGTCACACTGCTTGTTATAGGGGGATTCTGCCACACTGCTTTTTATAGGGGGATTGGGGGGATTCTGCCACACTGCTTGTTATAGGGGGATTCTGCCACACTGCTTGTTATAGGGGGATTGGTGGGATTCTGCCACACTGCCTGTTATAGGGGGATTGGGGGATTCTGCCACACTGCCTGTTATAGGGGGATTGGTGGGATTCTGCCACACTGCCTGTTATAGGGGGATTGGGGGGATTCTGCCACACTGCTTGTTATAGGGGGATTGGTGGGATTCTGCCACACTGCTTGTTATAGGGGGATTCTGCCACACTGCTTGTTATAGGGGGATTGGGGGGATTCTGCCACACTGCTTGTTATAGGGGGATTCTGCCACACTGCTTGTTATAGGGGGATTGGTGGGATTCTGCCACACTGCTTGTTATAGGGGGATTCTGCCACACTGCTTGTTATAGGGGGATTGGGGGGATTCTGCCACACTGCTTGTTATAGGGGGATTCTGCCACACTGCTTGTTATAGGGGGATTGGTGGGATTCTGCCACACTACCTGTTATAGGGGGATTGGTAGGATTCTGCCACACTGCTTGTTATAGGGGGATTGGGGGGGATTCTGCCACACTGCTTGTTATGGGGGGATTGGGGGGGTTCTGCCACACTGCTTGTTATGGGGGGATTGGGGGGGTTCTGCCACACTGCTTGTTATAGGGGGATTGGTGGGATTCTGCCACACTGCCTGTTATAGGGGGATTGGTAGGATTCTGCCACACTGCTTGTTATAGGGGGATTGGGGGGATTCTGCCACACTGCTTGTTATGGGGGATTCTGCCACACTGCTTGTTATAGGGGGATTGGGGGGATTCTGCCACACTGCTTGTTATAGGGGGATTGGGGGGATTCTGCCACACTGCTTGTTATAGGGGGATTGGGGGGATTCTGCCACACTGCTTGTTATAGGGGGATTGGGGGGGGATTCTGCCACACTGCTTGTTATGGGGGATTCTGCCACACTGCTTGTTATAGGGGGATTGGGGGGATTCTGCCACACTGCTTGTTATAGGGGGATTGGGGGGATTCTGCCACACTGCTTGTTATAGGGGGATTGGGGGGATTCTGCCACACTGCTTGTTATAGGGGAATTGGGGGGATTCTGCCACACTGCTTGTTATAGGGGGATTGGTGGGATTCTGCCACACTGCTTGTTATGGGGGATTCTGCCACACTGCTTGTTATAGGGGGATTGGGGGGATTCTGCCACACTGCTTGTTATAGGGGGATTGGGGGGATTCTGCCACATTGCCTGTAATAGGGGGATTGGTGGGATTCTGCCACACTGCTTGTTATAGGGGAATTGGTGGGATTCTGCCACACTGCTTGTTATAGGGGGATTGGGGGGATTCTGCCACACTGCTTGTTATAGGGGGATTGGGGGGATTCTGCCACACTGCTTGTTATAGAGGGATTGGTGGGATTCTGCCACACTGCTTGTTATAGGGGAATTGGGGGGATTCTGCCACACTGCTTGTTATAGGGGGATTGGGGGGATTCTGCCACACTGCCTGTAATAGGGGGATTGGGGGGATTCTGCCGCACTGCTTGTTATAGGGGGATTGGTGGGATTCTGCCACACTGCCTGTAATAGGGGGATTGGTGGGATTCTGCCACACTGCTTGTTATAGGGGGATTGGTGGGATTCTGCCACACTGCCTGTAATAGGGGGATTGTGGGATTCTGCCACACTGCTTGTTATAGGGGGATTGGGGGGGTTCTGCCACACTGCTTGTTATAGGGGGATTGGGGGGATTCTGCCACACTGCTTGTTATAGGGGGATTGGTGGGATCCTGCCCCACTGCTTGTTATAGGGGGATTGGGGGGATTCTGCCACACTGCTTGTTATAGGGGGATTGGGGGGATTCTGCCACACTGCTTGTTATAGGGGGATTGGGGGGATCCTGCCACACTGCTTGTTATAGGGGGATTGTGGGATTCTGCCACACTGCTTGTTATAGGGGGATTGGTGGGATTTATACACACTGCTTGTTATAGGGGGATTCTGCCACACTGCTTGTTATAGGGGGATTGTGGGATTCTGCCACACTGCTTGTTATAGGGGGATTGGTGGGATTTATACACACTGCTTGTTATAGGGGGATTGGTGGGATTTATACACACTGCTTGTTATAGGGGGATTGGGGGGATTCTGCCACACTGCTTGTTATAGGGGGATTGGGGGGATCCTGCCACACTGCTTGTTATAGGGGGATTGGGGGGATTCTGCCACACTGCTTGTTATAGGGGGATTGGGGGATTCTGCCACACTGCTTGTTATAGGGGGATTGGTGGGATTCTGCCACACTGCTTGTTATAGGGGGATTGGTGGGATTCTGCCACACTGCTTGTTATAGGGGGATTGGTGGGATTCTGCCACACTGCTTGTTATAGGGGGATTGGGGGGATCCTGCCACACTGCTTGTTATAGGGGGATTGTGGGATTCTGCCACACTGCTTGTTATAGGGGGATTGGTAGGATTCTGCCACAGTGCTTGTTATAGGGGGATTGGGGGGAATCTACCACACTGCTTGTTATAGGGGGATTGGTAGGATTCTGCCACAGTGCTTGTTATAGGGGGATTGGGGGATTCTGCCACACTGCTTGTTATAGGGGGATTGGTGGGATTCTGCCACACTGCTTGTTATAAGGGGATTGGTGGGATTCTGCCACACTGCTTGTTATAGGGGGATTGGGGGGATTCTGCTACACTGCTTGTTATAGGGGGATTGGGGGGATTCTGCCACACTGCTTGTTATAGGGGGATTGGGGGGATTCTGCCACACTGCTTGTTATAGCGGGATTGGGGGGATTCTGCCACACTGCTTGTTATAGGGGGATTGGGGGGATTCTGCCACACTGCTTGTTATAGGGGGATTGGGGGGATTCTGCCACACTGCTTGTTATAGGGGGATTGGGGGGATTCTGCCACACTGCTTGTTATAGGGGGATTGGGGGGATTCTGCCACACTGCTTGTTATAGGGGGATTGGGGGGATCCTGCCACACTGCTTGTTATAGGGGGATTGTGGGATTCTGCCACACTGCTTGTTATAGGGGGATTGGTGGGATTTATACACACTGCTTGTTATAGGGGGATTCTGCCACACTGCTTGTTATAGGGGGATTGTGGGATTCTGCCACACTGCTTGTTATAGGGGGATTGGTGGGATTTATACACACTGCTTGTTATAGGGGGATTGGGGGGATTCTGCCACACTGCTTGTTATAGGGGGATTGGGGGATTCTGCCACACTGCTTGTTATAGGGGGATTGGTGGGATTTATACACACTGCTTGTTATAGGGGGATTCTGCCACACTGCTTGTTATAGGGGGATTGTGGGATTCTGCCACACTGCTTGTTATAGGGGGATTGGTGGGATTTATACACACTGCTTGTTATAGGGGGATTGGGGGGAGTCTTCCACACTGCTTGTTATAGGGAGATTGGGGGGGATTCTGCCACACTGCTTGTTATAGGGGGATTGGGGGGATTCTGCCACACTGCTTGTTATAGGGGGATTGGGGGGATTCTGCCACACTGCTTGTTATAGGGGGATTGGGGGGATTCTGCCACACTGCTTGTTATAGGGGGATTGGGGGGATTCTGCCACACTGCTTGTTATAGGGGGATTGGGGGGATTCTGCCACACTGCTTGTTATAGGGGGATTGGGGGGATCCTGCCACACTGCTTGTTATAGGGGGATTGTGGGATTCTGCCACACTGCTTGTTATAGGGGGATTGGTGGGATTTATACACACTGCTTGTTATAGGGGGATTCTGCCACACTGCTTGTTATAGGGGGATTGTGGGATTCTGCCACACTGCTTGTTATAGGGGGATTGGTGGGATTTATACACACTGCTTGTTATAGGGGGATTGGGGGGATTCTGCCACACTGCTTGTTATAGGGGGATTGGGGGGATTCTTCCACACTGCTTGTTATAGGGAGATTGGGGGGGATTCTGCCACACTGCTTGTTATAGGGGGATTGGTGGGATTCTGCCACACTGCTTGTTATAGGGGGATTGGTGGGATTCTGCCACACTGCTTGTTATAGGGGGATTGGTGGGATTCTGCCACACTGCTTGTTATAAGGGGATTGGTGGGATTCTGCCACACTGCTTGTTATAGGGGGATTGGGGGGATCCTGCCACACTGCTTGTTATAGGGGGATTGTGGGATTCTGCCACACTGCTTGTTATAGGGGGATTGGGGGGATTCTGCCACACTGCTTGTTATAGGGGGATTGGGGGGATTCTGCCACACTGCTTGTTATAGGGGGATTGGGGGGATTCTGCCACACTGCTTGTTATAGGGGGATTGGTAGGATTCTGCCACAGTGCTTGTTATAGGGGGATTGGGGGGAATCTACCACACTGCTTGTTATAGGGGGATTGGGGGGAATCTACCACACTGCTTGTTATAGGGGGATTGGGGGGATTCTGCCACACTGCTTGTTATAGGGGGATTGGGGGGATTCTGCCACACTGCTTGTTATAGGGGGATTGGTAGGATTCTGCCACAGTGCTTGTTATAGGGGGATTGGGGGGAATCTACCACACTGCTTGTTATAGGGGGATTGGTGGGATTCTGCCACACTGCTTGTTATAAGGGGATTGGTGGGATTCTGCCACACTGCTTGTTATAGGGGGATTGGGGGGATTCTGCTACACTGCTTGTTATAGGGGGATTGGGGGGATTCTGCCACACTGCTTGTTATAGGGGGATTGGGGGGATTCTGCCACACTGCTTGTTATAGGGGGATTGGGGGGATTCTGCCACACTGCTTGTTATAGGGGGATTGGGGGGATTCTGCCACACTGCTTGTTATAGGGGGATTGGGGGGATTCTGCCACACTGCTTGTTATAGGGGGATTGGGGGGATTCTGCCACACTGCTTGTTATAGGGGGATTGGTAGGATTCTGCCACAGTGCTTGTTATAGGGGGATTGGGGGGAATCTACCACACTGCTTGTTATAGGGGGATTGGGGGGATTCTGCCACACTGCTTGTTATAGGGGGATTGGGGGGATCCTGCCACACTGCTTGTTATAGGGGGATTGTGGGATTCTGCCACACTGCTTGTTATAGGGGGATTGGTGGGATTTATACACACTGCTTGTTATAGGGGGATTCTGCCACACTGCTTGTTATAGGGGGATTGTGGGATTCTGCCACACTGCTTGTTATAGGGGGATTGGTGGGATTTATACACACTGCTTGTTATAGGGGGATTGGGGGGATTCTGCCACACTGCTTGTTATAGGGGGATTGGGGGGATCCTGCCACACTGCTTGTTATAGGGGGATTGGGGGGATTCTGCCACACTGCTTGTTATAGGGGGATTGGGGGATTCTGCCACACTGCTTGTTATAGGGGGATTGGGGGGATTCTGCCACACTGCTTGTTATAGGGGGATTGGGGGGATTCTGCCACACTGCTTGTTATAAGGGGATTGGGGGGATTCTGCCAGACTGCTTGTTATAGGGGGATTGGGGGGATTCTGCCACACTGCTTGTTATAAGGGGATTGGGGGATTCTGCCACACTGCTTGTTATAGGGGGATTGGGGGGATTCTGCCACACTGCTTGTTATAAGGGGATTGGTGGGATTCTGCCACACTGCTTGTTATAGGGGGATTGGGGGGATTCTGCCACACTGCTTGTTATAGGGGGATTGGGGGGATTCTGCCACACTGCTTGTTATAGGGGCATTGGTGGGATACTGCCACACTGCTTGTTATAGGGGGATTGGTAGGATTCTGCCACACTGCTTGTTATAGGGGGATTGGGGGGATTCTGCCACACTGCTTGTTATAGGAGGACTGGTTGGATTCTGCCACACTGCTTGTTATAGGGGGATTGGGGGGATTCTGCCACACTGCTTGTTATAAGGGGATTGGTAGGATTCTGCCACACTGCTTGTTATAGGGGGATTGGGGGATTCTGCCACACTGCTTGTTATAGGGGGATTGGGGGGATTCTGCCACACTGCTTGTTATAGGGGGATTGGGGGGATTCTGCCACACTGCTTGTTATAGGGGGATTGGGGGGATTCTGCCACACTGCTTGTTATAGGGGGATTGGTAGGATTCTGCCACACTGCTTGTTATAGGGGGATTGTGGGATTCTGCCACACCGCTTGTTATAGGGGGATTGGGGGGATTCTGCCACACTACTTGTTATAGGGGGATTGGTGGGATTCTGCCACACTGCTTGTTATAGGGGGATTGGTAGGATTCTGCCACACCGCTTGTTATAGGGGGATTGGGGGGATTCTGCCACACTACTTGTTATAGGGGGATTGGTGGGATTCTGCCACACTACTTGTTATAGGGGGATTGGGGGGATTCTGCCACACTGCTTGTTATAGGGGAATTGGTGGGATTCTGAAACACTGCTTGTTATAGGGGGATTGGGGGGATTCTGCCACACTGCCTGTTATAGGGGAATTGGTGGGATTCTGAAACACTGCTTGTTATAGGGGGATTGGGGGGATTCTGCCACACTGCTTGTTATAGGGGAATTGGTGGGATTCTGAAACACTGCTTGTTATAGGGGGATTGGGGGGATTCTGCCACACTGCTTGTTATAGGGGAATTGGTGGGATTCTGAAACACTGCTTGTTATAGGGGGATTGTGGGATTCTGCCACACCGCTTGTTATAGGGGGATTGGGGGGATTCTGCCACACTACTTGTTATAGGAGGACTGGTTGGATTCTGCCACACTGCTTGTTATAGGGGGATTGGGGGGATTCTGCCACACTGCTTGTTATAGGGGGATTGGGGGGATTCTGCCACACTGCTTGTTATAGGGGGATTGGGGGGATTCTGCCACACTGCTTGTTATAGGAGGACTGGTTGGATTCTGCCACACTGCTTGTTATAGGGGGATTGGGGGGATTCTGCCACACTGCTTGTTATAGGGGGATTGGGGGGATTCTGCCACACTGCTTGTTATAGGAGGATTGGGGGATTCTGCCACACTGCTTGTTATATGGGGATTGGTGGGATTCTGCCACACTGCTTGTTATAAGGCGATTGGTAGGATTCTGCCACACTGCTTGTTATAAGGCGATTGGTAGGATTCTGCCACACTGCTTGTTATAAGGCGATTGGTAGGATTCTGCCACACTGCTTGTTATAGGAGGACTGGTTGGATTCTGCCACACTGCTTGTTATAGGGGGATTGGGGGGATTCTGCCACACTGCTTGTTATAGGAGGATTGGGGGATTCTGCCACACTGCTTGTTATATGGGGATTGGTGGGATTCTGCCACACTGCTTGTTATAAGGCGATTGGTAGGATTCTGCCACACTGCTTGTTATAGGGGGATTGTGGGATTCTGCCACACCGCTTGTTATAGGGGGATTGGGGGGATTCTGCCACACTACTTGTTATAGGGGGATTGGTGGGATTCTGCCACACTGCTTGTTATAGGGGGATTGGGGGGATTCTGCCACACTGCTTGTTATAGGGGGATTGGTAGGATTCTGCCACACTGCTTGTTATAGGGGGATTGGTAGGATTCTGCCACACTGCTTGTTATAGGGGGATTGGGGGGATTCTGCCACACTGCTTGTTATAGGGGGATTGGGGGGATTCTGCCACACTGCTTGTTATAGGGGGATTGGTGGGATTCTGCCACACTGCTTGTTATAGGGGGATTGGGGGCATTCTGCCACACTGCTTGTTATAGGGGGATTGGGGGGATTCTGCCACACTGCTTGTTATAGGAGGATTGGTAGGATTCTGCCACACTGCTTGTTATAGGGAGATTGTGGGATTCTGCCACACTGCTTGTTATAGGGGGATTGGGGGGATTCTGCCACACTGCTTGTTATAGGGGGATTGGGGGGATTCTGCCACACTGCTTGTTATAGGGGGATTGGTGGGATTCTGCCACACTGCTTGTTATAGGGGGATTGGGGGCATTCTGCCACACTGCTTGTTATAGGGGGATTGGGGGGGATTCTGCCACACTGCTTGTTATAGGGGGATTCTGCCACACTGCTTGTTATAGGGGGATTGGTGGGATTCTGCCACACTGCTTGTTATAGGGGGATTGGGGGGATTCTGCCACACTGCTTGTTAAAGGGGGATTGGTGGGATTCTGCCACACTGCTTGTTATAGGGGGATTGTGGGATTCTGCCACACTGCTTGTTATAGGGGGATTGGGGGGATTCTGCCACACTGCTTGTTATAGGGGGATTGGGGGGATTCTGCCACACTGCTTGTTATAGGGGGATTGGGGGGATTCTGCCACATTGCTTGTTATAGGGGGATTGGGGGGATTCTGCCACACTGCTTGTTATAGGGGGATTGGTGGGATTCTGCCACACTGCTTGTTATAGGGGGATTGTGGGATTCTGCCACACTGCTTGTTATAGGGGGATTGGGGGGATTCTGCCACACTGCTTGTTATAGGGGGATTGGGGGGATTCTGCCACACTGCTTGTTATAGGGGGATTGGTGGGATTCTGCCACACTGCTTGTTATAGGGGGATTGGTGGGATTCTGCCACACTGCTTGTTATAGGGGGATTGGGGGGGATTCTGCCACACTGCTTGTTATAGGGGGATTGGGGGGATTCTGCCACACTGCTTGTTATAGGGGGATTGGGGGGATTCTGCCACACTGCTTGTTATAGGGGGATTGGTGGGATTCTGCCACACTGCTTGTTATAGGGGGATTGGGGGCATTCTGCCACACTGCTTGTTATAGGGGAATTGGGGGATTCTGCCACACTGCTTGTTATAGGGGGATTGGGGGGATTCTGCCACACTGCTTGTTATAGGGGGATTGGTAGGATTCTGCCATACTGCTTGTTATAGGGGGATTGGGGGGATCCTGCCACACTGCTTGTTATAGGGGGATTGGGGGCATTCTGCCACACTGCTTGTTATAGAGGGATTGGGGGGATTCTGCCACACTGCTTGTTATAGGGGGATTGGGGGGATTCTGCCACACTGCTTGTTATAGGGGGATTGGTAGGATTCTGCCATACTGCTTGTTATAGGGGGATTGGGGGGATTCTGCCACACTGCTTGTTATAGGGGGATTGGGGGCATTCTGCCACACTGCTTGTTATAGAGGGATTGGGGGGATTCTGCCACACTGCTTGTTATAGGGGGATTGGTGGGATTCTGCCACACTGCTTGTTATAGGGGGATTGGGGGGATTCTGCCACACTGCTTGTTATAGGGGGATTGGGGGGATTCTGCCACACTGCTTGTTATAGGGGAATTCTGCCACACTGCTTGTTATAGGGGGATTGGGGGGATTCTGCCACACTGCTTGTTATAGGGGCAAGCAGAGCTGTAGCTAGCTTCTTTTGCGCCCGAGTCAAGCCCAGAAAATCGCGCCCCCCCCGCAAAAAAAAAGACATTAAGGAAAATGGGCATAAAGAATGTAGAATAGAACTGTTTAATTTTTCAGCTACATGAGATTCGAGAAGGTATGTAACTTAACATGTGCACTTAACCCATACTGTATAACCCCCCAGAAAGTCCTGTAACTACTTACCTTCCCTGGCTCCAACGGTGCATGTGCGGGCTCTGGTCCAATGAGTGCTGCATGCCGTCACTACGTAATTCAGCAGGCTGGGATCTCCATTGATTTTAATGAATTACCTAGTTACAGCTGGCGGCTCTCATTGCACCATAGCCTGCACATGCGCCGTTGGACCGAGAAGAGGTGAGTGTCTATGGGTGATCTGGGGGATCCCCCCCCCCCCCAGGGCATTCCAAATGGGGATCTATTTTTTCCAAAAATATATTTAAAAAAACAAACACAAACTACAAACACAAAGCAATTGTGACAGGTCCTGAATCCCTGCCCACTCCTACAGTACCTTTCACTTGTCTGAGGGAGTGATGAACCCAGCTGCCCCTAGTCACATGGTAGACGGTGAGCAGGTGGGCCCGCGCCGGCCCTGTAGCAAAACCAACGGCCGGAGGCCGGGGAAGGCGTGACACAACCAATGGCCGGAGGCTGGCCACCCAGATGGCAGGGCGGGGCTGGTACGGTCGGGGCAGGTTCAGGGGGATTACAGGCTGAGGCGGGGAAGGTGTGACACAACCAATGGCCGGAGGCTGTTGGACGCCCAGACGGCAGGGCGGGGCTAGTATGGTCGGGGCAGGTTCAGGGGGAAGGCGTGACACAACCAATGGCCGGAGGCTGGCCGCCCAGAAGGCAGGGCGGGGCTGGTACGGTCGGGGCAGGTTCGGGGGGATTACAGGCTGAGGCGGGGAAGGCGTGACACAACCAATGGCCGGAGGCTGGCCACCCAGACGGCAGGGCGGGGCTAGTATGGTCGGGGCAGGTTCGGGGGGGAAGGTGTGACACAACCAATGGCTGGAGGCAGGCCAACCAGACAGCGGGGAGGGGATGAGCGGGGAGGGGATGGGCGGGGAGGGGCGGGTACCGGCGGGCTATTATTCAAGGGGAGCGGGATCTGTTGGCCGTGGGGGTGTGGGCGCTCCCGCAGGCACGCACACGGGCGCCCCCAGCTGAGCTGGGAAAGAAAAAAAAAATTCAGCACGACTGCGCGGCTGCGCCCAGGGCCGTATTTAGGGTTCACGCTGCCCTAGGCCACTATTTGTGCGTCCGCCCCCCCCCCCCAACCAAGTGGGAGAGTTGGAGTGAGTGTAACAGTAGTAGAGGAGGCTACAACTATGGAGTAAATGCGGGATGCAGCAAGAGAGCAAATCAGCTAAGACTGAAACAAGGGATCAGCTGTGAGTGGTGAGGTTCAACTGGTGAGGTTCCAGATGATTGGAGAATGGCCAATGTCGTACCAATCCATAAAAAGGGGAGTAGAGAAGAAGCCAGTAATTACAGACCAGTTAGTTTAACATCTATAGTGGTCAAATTAATGGAAACACTCTTAAAAAAACAGATAATTTCCCATCTAAAAATTAATGACCTATTGGACCCAAAACAGCAACGGCTTTACTGAGGGCAGATCATGTCAGACCAATCTTATTGATTTCTTTGACAATGTCACTAAAGTGTTAGATGAAGGTGGCGCTGTGGATATCGCCTATCTGGATTTTAGCAAAGCCTTTGACACTGTACCACATAAGAAGCTCATAGATAAGTTATTGAAGGTAGGACTCAATCCCTGGATAGTTCAGTGGATTTCCAGTTGGCTGAGGGATCGGTATCAGAGCGTTGTTGTAAATGGCGTGCAATCTGAACAAAGGCGAGTTACAAGTGGTGTGCCGCAAGGCTCTGTCCTGGGCCCCATTCTTTTTAATATATTTGTAAGTGACATAGGAGAAGGCTTGGTAGGAAAAGTTTGTCTGTTTGCTGATGATACAAAGGTTAGTAATAGGGTGGATATTCCTGGAGGTGTCTGCAACATGGAAAATGATTTAGCTTTACTGGATAGATGGTCAAAACTGTGGAAACTAGAGTTTAATGTCTCTAAATGTAAAATCCTGCACTTGGGTAGAAGGAATCCCTGCTCTGAGCACCGTATGGGCAGCACTGTGTTATCCAGGACCTCGGAGGAGAGAGATTTAGGGACACTGATTACTGATAGCTGCAAGATGATTGGACAGTGTAGCCAGGCAGTGGGAAAAGCAAGCAGGATGCTCGGCTGCATAGCTCGAGGCATCACCAGTAGGAAGAGGGAGGTTGTGATGCCGCTGTATAGAGCCCTGGTGAGGCCACAGCTAGAATACTGTGTGCAGTTCTGGAGACCTTACCTGCAAAAAGACATTATTCAAATAGAACGTGTCCAAAGGCGGGCAACGAAAATGGTGGAAGGACTTAAACTTAAAACATATCAGCAGAGACTTAAAGAACTTAATTTGTACAGTCTGGAGGAAAGAAGGGAGAGAGGGGACATGATGGAGACCTTTATATATGTGACAGGAGGGAATAAGGTTCAGGAGGGAAGTGTTTTTAAGAAGAAACTTAATGATAGAACAAGGGGGCACAACCTGAAGCTAGTCGGGGGGAAGATCAGGAGCAATGTTAGAAAATATTATTTTACAGAAAGAGTAGTAGATGCTTGGAACAAACTTCCAGCAGAGGTAGTTGAAAAATCAACAGTCACTGAATTTAAACATGCCTGGGATAAGCACACATCTATCCTAAGATAAAGAGAACATACAGTATACACATAAGATACAGAGAACATACAGTATATACATAAGATACAGAGAACATACAGTATATACATAAGATACAGAGAACATACAGTATACACATAAGATACAGAGAACATACAGTATACACATAAGATACAGAGAACATACAGTATATACATAAGATACAGAGAACATACAGTATGCACATAAGATACAGAGAACATACAGTATACACATAAGATAAAGAGAACATACAGTATACACATAAGATACAGAGAACATACAGTATACACAGAAGATACAGAGAACATACAGTATACACATAAGATACAGAGAACATACAGTATATACATAAGATACAGAGAACATACAGTATATACATAAGATACAGAGAACATACAGTATACACATAAGATACAGAGAACATACAGTATACACATAAGATACAGAGAACATACAGTATATACATAAGATACAGAGAACATACAGTATGCACATAAGATACAGAGAACATACAGTATACACATAAGATAAAGAGAACATACAGTATACACATAAGATACAGAGAACATACAGTATACACAGAAGATACAGAGAACATACAGTATACACAGAAGATACAGAGAACATACAGTATATACATAAGATACAGAGAACATACAGTATACACATAAGATACAGAGAACATACAGTATATACATAAGATACAGAGAACATACAGTATACACATAAGATACAGAGAACATACAGTATATACATAAGATACAGAGAACATACAGTATACACATAAGATACAGAGAACATACAGTATACACAGAAGATACAGAGAACATACAGTATACACAGAAGATACAGAGAACATACAGTATACACATAAGATACAGAGACCATACAGTATTCACATAAGATACAGAGAACATACAGTATTCACATAAGATACAGAGAACATACAGTATATACATAAGATACAGAGAACATACAGTATACACATAAGATACAGAGAACATACAGTATACACATAAGATACAGAGAACATACAGTATTCACATAAGATACAGAGAACACACAGTATACACATAAGATACAGAGAACATACAGTATACACAGAAGATACAGAGAACATACAGTATATACATAAGATACAGAGAACATACAGTATACACATAAGATACAGAGAACATACAGTATACACATAAGATACAGAGAACATACAGTATACACATAAGATACAGAGAACATACAGTATACACATAAGATACAGAGACCATACATTATACACATAAGATACAGAGAACATACATTATACACATAAGATACAGAGAACATACAGTATATACATAAGATACAGAGAACAAACAGTATATACATAAGATACAGAGAACATACAGTATACACATAAGATACAGAGAACATACAGTATATACATAAGATATAGAGAACATACAGTATATACATAAGATACAGAGAACATACAGTATATACATAAGATACAGAGAACATACAGTATACACATAAGATACAGAGAACATACAGTATATACATAAGATACAGAGAACAAACAGTATATACACATAAGATACAGAGAACATACAGTATACACATAAGATACAGAGAACATACAGTATACACATAAGATACAGAGAACATACAGTATACACATAAGATACAGAGAACATACAGTATACACATAAGATACAGAGAACATACAGTATACACATAAGGGCAGACTAGATGGACCGTATGGTCTCCTTCTGCCGTCAACCTTCTATGTTTCTATGTTTCTATGAGTGAGTGGAGAGATAGGAGAGAGTTCATCGGTGCCTGGGGAGGTGGTTGTTGTTGTTGTGTGTTGTTGGCAGATGCCCGCACTGTTGGCACCCGTGATCTGCTGCCTGAGGCGATCTTTAGTTGACTAGCTAATTGTCTAAGAAAAATACCACTAACTCCAGCTGCCTTGACGTATTACTACAGAATGGGGCAGTCGTGGCATAGAGATAAGAGTGCAGACATGAATCTTGGTCCTGGGATATGACTGAAGTGCTCTTAAAGTGGACCAACACCCTCCCATGATCGGCCCGGGAATCTATAAGATTCCTGGGCTGATCAGACCCCCGACTGCGGGGCACCCCGATCGGGGGGTGCCCCGCTGTGTAAAACCCCCCAGAAACCCCTAAATTCCTACCTGCTCCTCGTTCCAGCACGGGCCGCCTCCGCCTCCCGCGCGTCCCTCTAGCAGGACCGGCCATTAGTGAATGGCCGGCGCGGGCGCGCGCCCTGTAAGAGTGACGCGCAGGAGGCGGCGACGGGCGCGCTCTCTTGTCCGTCGGCGGGGATTGGCTGCGGCGGTCACGTGGGAGCGAGGAGAGGTGAGTTTTTCGGGGCTTTCTGGGGGGTTGCACACAGCGGGGTGCCCCGCCGAAGTGGACCAAAACCCAGGATAGTCAAAATCCTGGGTGTTGGTCCACTTTAAGCAAGGTACCTAACCCCCAAATACTCCCCAAGTGCCATACTTAGGGCAGCCCCCTGCTTCGGGGATGTGTACACCCAATGCATGGATGAGTTAAATGCTGAGGAAGAATACCTGCGAGTGCCATCTATACCACAGAAAAAAAGTCTTACCCAAAGAGATAACAGAATAAAGCAAGCCCACAGAAATGGCAGAATAAACTGTATCCAGATATAAAGCAGTGGACCTCTTTCTGAAAGTCAGTAGCCAAACTATTACTATTTTTACCTTTTGTTGAGTCGAGAGTCAAAATTTTTGTAGTCTGGTTGTTCAGCAGCTTTAGGCTCCTGATGCAAGAATGGAGCCCACAGTTAATAGGCATAATACAAAAAGATCAACCCACATCCCACAATTTATAATCAGAACCCCAAACACAACTGTTGGCTTAGCCGGCCAGTCAGTGCAGTAGCAGCCCTGCTCTCACAGTGATTAGCCACCGAGTGCAGGGGAATGGCCACCTGTCGTGGGCTAGGTCACATTTTTTATTTTTAAAGTGGACCAATCACCAGCCCAGCTGGCTCTGAACTCTAAAATACTCCAGGGTCAGCTGACTAAGTGCCCCTGGGACATCCTGATTCAGGATGCCCCATTGTGAGCCCCTGCAGTGGCCTGACAACCCCTTACATTTCTGTCGGTCCCTCGCTTGCACCCCCGGCATCCCTACTGCAAAACCTGCTCCTTCTGCCTGCCATTCACATAGGCTGGACGAGGAAGCGTGCATAGGGGAACTAGGGATGCGGCTGCTGTCACGCCCGATTCCGACGCACACTTCAAAACAATGGCATTAGTATGCACAGCGTAACACAGATTGGACGAAAGCCCGCACATGTGCAGTGGGAACCGTGAAAAGGTCGAGTTGAGTGGGCAATCCTGGGGGTTTTCACACTACAGGGTATCCCAAATCAGAATGCCCCAGGGACAAGTACCAATCACCAGGATAATTAAATTCCTGGTGATCATGTCCAGGAAGCCGGACATACACTTTAACCCATCAACATTCATCACAGACATCCAAAACCAATTTTATAAAAAAAAATATGCTCACTGTGCTGATGCTCATATACTACCCCCAATCTAACCCAATCTGTATTACCCCAATAATACAGGGCTCTAAGATTGTAGACCGGTGGCCATTGGGTCCAGAGTCAGCGTGGCAGCTAGTGGCCAATCATAGGTCCATTTTGCCAAGGGAGCGAGGATCAGGTAAGAAATGGGCCTTCAATGAGGGAAAGGGGAATCGGCAAAGGGCAAACACCCATCAACCCCTCACACCATTAGCCCCACAAATCAGGTAACCCACAAACACACACCATTATCCTCATTACACCGCCCAACCCCAAAACACACACTAATAACCCCACATATGTGAAACCAGACCTTAACCAGGTTCATGCAGCCCTGTAGTGGCATGCAGCGCCATCCCATGGCCTTAATGGCCGGCACAGACACACAGCAGGAGGGGAGCAGCCAGTGGGTGGTTCCAAGTCTTCTATTTATTCAGAATAGAAAACTGGCTGGTTTAATCTATACTGCGTTACTGGAAGCCTGTGCGAGCACCACGGGAGATAGTCGAGATTTTTGGCGTTTTGCTTGAGGTTTCAGGATGCCCCAGTAAAGGGGCCAAAACCCAGGTGTTGGTCTGTTTTAACCTCCCACATATACAGTCAAAGTGGAACAAAACCCTGGTTTCTGACATTCCCGGTTTTGTTCCATTCCTTGGTGGCATCCCAAACTGCTGTGTGACCCCCCCCCCAGGACGCCAGGATTCACTCACCTTTCCTGCATCCAATGACTGATGCATGTCTCTTCTCTACTGCGAGCCATTTGCTGTGACTATGGCCCTTATTTAACAAGGTAGTGAATGGTGAGCGAACGGTAATGACGGTCACCGCCACTAGAACGCCGGCTCCCCTCCGCAATCACACATTTATCAAGCCGATCCTGCTTAGCGACTGACAGAGCGCCAGATAGCGACTCATTCATCATTATTCCAGCCTCAGCCCACAGCGCCAGCGAGCGACCTTGAACAGCGCCAGGTATGACCTCTCGCTACCTGGCGCTCCCCAATGCATTTCAATGGAGAAATCTTTAAATATTCATAATTAATTGCTATTATTTTTTTTTTTTTTTTTAATGTCAAAAATTCTGTGACCACTTCTGCAATGTTAGATATTTTTTTTAAGGTAAAAAAAAAAAAAATTTGTGCAGAATTGATATTACAGGTCTGATATTAATGTATTCATATTACAAAATGTTTTGAAAAACTTTTTTGTTTTTTTTTCCAAAAATATGGTTGTTTGGGGGTTAAAAAACTACTTTTAAGCCATCGCCGCCAGCGCTCTGGGGTTTAAACATGCATTTCACAGCGCGAGAATTTTTTGAGCGTGATTTGTTAATGAATATGCTGGGAGCCGGTCGCTATGGCCATTCGCTGTCATGAGCTCCCATACAGCGCGGAACCTGTCAAACAGCGACTCCTAACCCCGTATTCAACATTACCGCACACCGACTGAGTCGCTGTCAACACCCGAACAACGGCCAAGCACAGCGAATACTAGCGTGCGCTGTGAAAATAACGCTACTGTCGCTCATCTGTCGCTACCTGGCGCTATTAATGAATCGGCCTCTATGTCATTCAGCAAATGGCTCTCATTGACTTCAATAGAGAGCGCAAGCGGCCACATGCCAAGCGGCGTCCAGCCTATCTAAATGGATGGGACGGGAGTGTGCGCACAGCCTGAGGATGCAGAGGATTGAAAACAATGAGAGCCATTTGCCGAATTACATTGTCATGGCAAACAGCCCTGATTGGCCAGGAGTCCACACATGCACCGCTGGAACCAAGAAAGGTAAGTGATTACTCGCACCCCCGGGGGCTTAACTCAGCAGGGCAATTCAGGGATGCCCCTGGAGCTGGCCAGGCTGGGTGTTGTTCCACTTTAACCCCTCACCTACACACATACACAATTACCCCCCAAACACTCTACTACCCCCACTACACACACTTCACACATATTGTAAAAGCATATCAAAAACCGATTTGGACAGCCCTAAAGTCTAAAGGACTCCAGGGCCAGCCGTTTCCCTCTTTTGATCTAGGATATCCCACTCTGTAAAACCCCCTCGGATCCCACAGTGCATGCGCAGCCAGAGATGGCATCTTCGTGGCTAAATGGCCAGTGTGGGCACGCAGAGCGGGAGTTACCTGGCACTTCCTTCATTCAGAATAGATTGCAGGGTGATGCAAGATATTGTAATTTGCTGTAAGCCTGGGCATGTGCCATGGGAGCATTACCTGGGGTTTCACACACAGGGGCATCCCCAGGTTTACCAGCTTTTAAAGCGGAATAAAACTCAGTGGTCGGCCTGAAAGATTCCAGGGCTAGCTGCTGGCTTTCCACGGGGCATCCTAATTCCAGATGCCCCACTGTGTGAAACCCCCAGGGCGCCTGTAAACACTCACCTTCCCCCTCT